>CM060630.1:467500-1067500 GCA_030578275.1 Meda fulgida | reverse complement strand
CAGACCTGGGAAAAACAATATAGATGCCGACACGCTCTCACGCATCCCACTCGATATTGACAACTATGTAGCTACATGCACGGAGGAGCTGTCTCAGGATGTGCTGCATGCGACTTGGGAAGGGGGTTGAGCAGCCCAAAAGAAAGATGTAGCATGGATAGCTGCACTTTACACCTCCTCTGCTGATGTGATACCACAGCCCCATTCACTCTTGCCCAAAATAAGCCACGAAGAGCTGGCAAAAAGCCAACAAGAGGACCCTGGAATAGGGGAAATAATGAGATTAAAAGAGGCAAATAATGTTCTTACTGATGAGGTAAGAAGTTCAGTGAGTGGGCTCACTCGCAAGCTTCTTCATGAGTGGAATCAACTACATGTGGAGAATGGAGTCCTGTACCGCCAAACATCAGAGCGAAAACAGTTAGTCTTACCTACCAAGTATCGGTCGGTTGCCCTAAAGCATCTCCATGACAATATGGGACACGTTGGCACTGAACGTGTGCTTCATCTCGCCAGAGAACGGTTCTATTGGCCACACATGAAGAGGTGTATAGAGGAGTATGTCACCAGGAAATGCAGCTGCATAAAGCAAAAGAAACCCACCACACATGTGCGTGCACCAATGGGTGGTCTGACTTCTACTTTCCCTCTTGATCTGGTTTGCATAGACTACCTACATCTGGAGAAAAGCAAAGGAGGCTATGAGTACATTCTGGTAGTAATAGACCACTTTACCAGATTTGCCCAGGCTTACCCCACTAAAAACAAATCAGGACAAACTGCAGCTGAACGGATATACAATGACTACATACCTCGTCTAGGTTATCCAAATCGTCTCCACCATGATCAAGGACGTGAGTTCGAGAACAATCTGTTTCGCACTCTTGGACGGCTGTCAGGGGTCGGACACTCACGAACATCTCCATACCACCCACAGTGTAACCCTGCTGAGAGGTTCAACCGTACACTGCTGCAAATGTTACGGACATTGACAGACAGAGAAAAGGAGAGATGGAAAGAACATTTGCCACAAATGATACATGCATATAACTGTACTCGCCACGAGTCCACCGGATACTCACCTCATATAAAGGTACACTCTGCTGTACGGGCAACACCCCCGTCTCCCCGTGGATCTCTTGTTTGGATTATTGGGAAACAACGAATCAGTGACACACAAAGGATATGTGGATAAATGGTCAAAGAGGATGACGGAAGTGTATAAGATTGCAAACAAATCCAGCCTGTCATCAAGTGCAAAGAACAAGTCCTACTATGATCAAAAGGTGAGGGGCGTGGTCCTCAAACCAGGAGATCGAGTACTGGTCCGAAACATGGGTGAGCGAGGTGGACCCGGCAAGCTACGCTCATACTGGGAGAAGAGGATCTATGTGGTGAAGGAGTCAATCTCAGACAATCCGGTATATGTCATCTATCCTGAGGGAGACCCAAATGCAAGGAACAGAACCATACACAGAAACTTGCTGCTGTTGGTGAATGATTTGCCTGTTGACAACCCAGCACAGCCAGCTGACTCTGTTGTAACCCCCCGTCAGAGGCAAAAGCAGCCTCAACAGAGGGTAAACTCTGCTGACAAGGATGGGATATTGGACACTGATGAGGAGGATGAGTGGACAGGAGGTTATTGGCTGAGAACACCTGTAGTCAGGAAGGAAAATGATCAAGTTGGACATGACAGATCAGCGGCCTCAGAGAGAGAGCAGAGTACGGTGTCAAAGTCATCTCCTACAACAGTGCCTGGTCGGACTCCAAAGAAACCGACCATGACCCACAAAGAATGTCCAGATACATTACTGATGAGGGAAACCGAACCGATGGACGCATACTTACCAGATGGACGAGAGACACCTGTAAGAGACTACATACACACGGGTGAGACAACCTACCTGAAAGAGAGCACGAACAAGAAAATCCTGAAAAAGAGGATAAACAAAGCTCAACGGATGGAGAAGTAGAAGTAGTGGGAGAGGAATCACAGACAAGTAAACAACTTGAGAATACTTACCTATCCCAGCTTGAAGATACATATGGACATGAGGAGCATGTACAAGAGGAAAGACCGACTTCCCCCCCTACTATGACTTGGCCTGCAGAAGAGACACACAGAGAGGTTAGGAGGTCGGCCAGAGAGAGAAGGCCGAGGCCGATATTCACTTATGAGTCACTGGGCCAACCCTCATTACAAACCCATGTAGAGTCCATTTCCTCACAGTCTACCTCACCCCCCCTACCTTTCATGCCACATATGCATAGCCAGTTCATTTTACCTACTGCTTATACACCTCATATGTACATGCCTTATACATATTACATGCCCTATACATATTACATGCCCGTTACTACACACGTTTACTAGAAAACAAACAGAGTAGGAGTTTTAGTTTTGTTTTTATGGGTAAATGTCGGGAGCCATTTTTGTTTGTCGGGGTGGATGTGACACTCACAAAATAAGTTTTGTTGAGATTATTACTTTTTGTTTTCTTTCCTTCTAATGCAATAGTATTTTATTTTATTTTGATTTATGTAATTTAATATTAATGAGAGGGTACGGAAAAAGCACAATGAAATGTATTTCCTAAAATGGACACAGGGTGGCAGTAATCGCGAGTAGCGTCACACGGGGACATTTAGCGATGCGCAGAGCAAGATAGGCTCATAATCCGAGTCAATGGAGAATGAGCAACTGTGTTCCTGCGTCACTGATTTCTCTGTAATATTTGATATATTTCCAGGTCAGTTACACAGCTTTTATGTGACTCCAGATGTTTATAAGCTTATATGAATCCCCAGTGAAGTGTGCTCCGTAAGCTAAAAGCATGTCAAATGTGTAAACCGTTAAAATTGACAGTACCCAGTTGAGAAAATGGCGGCCGATGGCTGCAGATTGGTTTTTTCTTTCTTTCTTATGGCTTGGGGGCATTTGTGGGTTATTTCAGCGTGTGTGGAAAACAGTTATATGTGTTAAAAGGGTAAAAAGTTCATGTGAACGTACATCATAAGACCAGTTACGGCTGCGACCATGTTTATGGGCGCACGTGTGTTAATATTACAATAATACAGAGTAAGTTCATAGAACTGACTGCCAAAATTATGGGGCAGAAATGTTTATTTTTGAAGTGTGAGTTCTTATAGTGTGAATGTGACAAAACTTAACTGCAAATGAGAATTATCCTGTAACACTTATAAAATGTACATTTAGTACAAAAATACTCTTTTGATAAGAGAACAAAGATAACGGATGTTAAAGAGAAAAGTGCAGATATGATTGATGATAGACCAAAAATGTGATTTAAATGGAAAATGTCTGTTTTTGGTTTCATACAAATTTTGATAAGCTAATGTTTGTAAAATATGTGAGTATACATAAATGTGAAAACAGACCTTTCAAGAATATATTGTTTCATGTTATCCAAATGTGGATATAACCTGTGCTTAAAAGCAAACAAAGCAGACAAAAATAACAGAAAATAACTCATGATTGCAGATACAAAGTTAAATTGAAGTTGAAAATAAAGAGATATAATCCGAGTCAATGGAGAATGAGCAACTGTGTTCCTGCGTCACTGATTTCTCTGTAATATTTGATATATTTCCAGAGCACTCCTTGGAGAGGATTATATATATATCTGCCAGCGGAGACCTAGCCGGGACCCGCTACACATGCTGCTTAAAATTAAAAGTTTCAGTCAATGTTAAAAATTCCATTGCGGGGCAAGATGAGCTGTCATCAACATGAAGGTTAAAGTCCCCAAGGATTATGACAGATTCCAGCTTAATTATAGAGGATAAAAAATCACTAAAATCCCTGAGAAAGACAGCAGCAGGGCCTGGAGGTCAATAAACCAAAATACAGTAGTAGGAGGATGAGAAACCCACCTTGACCATCTGCAATTCAAAAGAAGAGAATTTTTGGGGCAAGATTTCATTACATTTGTGAATGTCCTTGTGCACAATAGCCAGTCCACCACCGCGACGACAAGGGCGGGGCCTCCCAATAGCAGAGCAACCAGCTGGGCAGAGCTCATTTAAATGAATAAGCTCTTCCTCTCTCTGCCATGTCTCTGACAAACACATAATATCCAGGCCTTCTCTTGTGAAAAGATCGTTTAATGAGTGCAATTTATTCGCAATAGAACAAGCATTCAACAGGCCAACATGCATTATTGTGCAGGTCATTGTCTTCTCAGGTGAGAATCACACCCCGCCCTTTCCAAACAAAAAGTGTCTTAAAAATTTTAAATCAATGTATTGTTTTGTGTAAATGATTAGGCAGGATGATTTTCAGATCATTTTGAAGCAAAAATTCTAGGCGACAACGTCCATTAGTCAAAAGTCTTGTGGACACATATTTAGTATGTGTTTTGTGGCCTTATTTCAGAGGCTTTAAGTTTTAGTTTTTTCAATAACCATGCATAAACAATATTCCTTTAAAAATACAAACATGTACATACATGTTGCTCACATATTATGGTCAGGGTTCTCAAGTTTTATCAAAAGCTTGGAGTGAGATCACATGCGGTTAGGGGAGGAGCCCTAATGGAGCTCCGCCCCCCAATTTTACCTATTGTTCGTAATTAACCAGCACAAATTGAAATCATAACAATTGGTAAATCTGATAAGTGACAGAGCAATTCATCACATCAAATATACTCTTTAATGTTATATTTCAAAATTACAAATATACAAAAATTGCAAAAATATAACAAATTGCTCCAAAAAGTTTGGAAAAACAAATCTTTTTGCATTTTGAATGTGTCTAGTTGAAATGGTATAATGATTTATTGTGTGGTGGGGCATAGTGAACAAATGGACATATTAGTATATAATTTAAAATAAAATGAAGAAATACATCTTCATTCCTTCCCATACCCACTAACATTTCCCTTAGTTTCAGATAACATAAGCTAGCCAAACTGAGCCCAAGTTTCTGGACTGGTTGCAAAGTAGTTGTAGAGTTTTTGACTGCATCAACAATATTGTATATGATGGGCTATATATTAAATGTTCTAGCCTAAAAATGTAAGACAAGCTTTCTTCCAACTTACCTTCTCCATAACGACATGTTTGCTCGATGTTGTTGGTTACCTAGTAACGAACGTACGGTGGCCGAAAATGTTCTGTAAACTTCCGTGTTTTCGTGCATCTATGTTGCCTATTAACGAACGCAATCTGGCCGAGATACGCATAGACTATGGAGATACGTGCTGGCGGCAGGAAACTTCACTTTGTGTGCCTGCGCCTCTTATACAACGTAAAATACATTTTAAAGGGTAACTAAACCCCTGGTCAGAGCCTGACTCCACCCACTGGCAATATTTGAAAAATGCTGAAAAAGTGGGCAGACCCCAGCGGAGATAGAGGGGACGAACCGAGGGCGGGGCTGAGCGGGGGGCGTGCACCTGAGACCCGCAGTGACGGATTGATTGACAGCTGCTGTCAGACTCGCTAATATGGAGAGCGACTGGAGGGACGCAATTAGCTTTGCAACATTGCGGTCATTTGAAGTCGAGGAATTTTTCTCCCCCAACTTCACCTGATTTTCCAGCCTTTTAAGAGGACCAAATCTGAGGTGTGGTCATATTTTGGCTTTTACAAAAGTCCTGAGGGAAACTTAATCGAGGATGGTGACCCTGTCTGCAGAACATGCACAAAAAAAGTCGCTGCAATACACTTCAAAATGTTGTTTTGAGATTTTATCTCACTCACTTGAAATAAACGTGAAGCTTCCGCGAAGAAAAGTTGGCATTAATGTTTTAAATCTTACCTTTTTATAAATCCATTTTGTACAGCGTACAAAACAATCATCCAGACAAGATGATAAAAACAATATTATCAAACTCTGTAAACAATAAATAAACTCTGATTTCATTTTCAATACAATCAAACAAGGAGATGCCAGACGGCAAGTTGTATTTGGATGAAACAAGAGAGCGCGTCCGTTGTGATACATGGATTTGCGCTGTGTTATAATGCGTTGCTATTGTAGACGGTCAGAAGGAAATGCCACAGAATAGAATCTTGCCTTAAAAAGTGCATAGAGCTGCTTGTTTTATTTGTTGTTTGTTGATTTTCAAATATAAAACTATCCTGATCGTTTTTTAAGACGTTTTTTTTGGAGCTTCATAAATGCTGTTCATTGATTCGAGTACATTTTTTGCTCGTAATTCCAACTCCTCCTGACTGGCTACAGTAGTTTAGACGGAACCAGATGCTTTTATACCAGGGGCTGCCAAGGGCGTGGTGAGCTCGCAGCAAGGGCGTGGCAGAGTGATGTCAGAGAGTACCCTACGTCACAGAGTACCCCTACTGCAGGAGCTTTCCGTTTAACCCGAAGAGGGCAGCACTCAGACGTTTTTACACCATATATTTGAAAATTAAAACACTTTATACCCAAATGTCAAAAAATGTACTTGAATCAATGAACAGCATATAGGAAGCTCCATTCTTACAGATCATTAACTAAAAAAAGTTTATTTAGTGTTTAGTTACCCTTTAATTGAGTAAACTTAATCAATTTATTATGCTTGTTAAATATTCATAATATTTATTTTATTTAAGTAATATTTGTGGTTCTTGAAACAGATTAGTTTTTCCATTCTCAAATATTGTGATGGAAATTTCACAAATAATTATTAGCTCAGTGTATTCTACATGATTGGTTAGTCAAATACTAAATTATTTTAGTGAAAAACTTCAAACTTAAATATAACTGTAAATTTCAGACAAAATTTATTGTTGCAGTTTTAGTCAATTATTTCGGTAGGCTATGTTCAACTCAAACTATCAAGTAAATGATATTCAGAGATTTTAGTTAATAAAGTTAATTATTACTGTGATATTTACTAAGCCACTGAATTATTTTTTAGAGTGATACGCATAAGAATCACTTGAACATTTAGGAAAGTCTTATGTTTGTAGGTTAAGAATAGAACTGTTGTATACCATAGTAGTACTGTGATAAAGTTTAGAGAAATTGTCACAAATGAAAATGAAATCTGGTGATGCAGGATTTAGAATGAAAACTATTGATATGTGAAATATGCAACTGTATATTGTAGAACACATTCTAATAAAATATTTTTGTAATTAAAATGTGTGCTTGTGTGTGTAGTTTAAATGTTTAAAACATATGTGGTTTTTGCAGCATATATGTCCCTTACAATATTCTTTTGGAACATATAAGAATCACAGGAGTTTTTAGCAAACCTTTTCCACAAGGGGAGTAACATTAAACTATTAATAAATGCGACTGAAAATTTAATTGATGAGACAATTGAATGCAATAGAGTCAAAACCACGATTTTAATATGCACAAGTTAAATAGGAATACATACAAATTTGTACGTCGGTAAAGTTGTTTATACGTAAATAAATTACGTTTTTTTTTGCTGTCAATATATGTCGTTGTGAGTTGGGCATGTTGACCTGCAGTTTTCAATAAAGCAGATTTGTTGTCTCAATTCAAGTCAAGTCTGTTTCTTGAAACAAGACGATTCATCTTTTACAAATAACACAGCAGCTTAAAAACCTTATGACATGTCAAAAAAGCTTGTTTCATCTGAGATATGACTCAAAACAAGATATTATTAAGAAAGTTTCACTTAACAAGATATTCAAGATGCACTGTCTAAAAACAAGCTCCTTTATCTCACTTGAATCTTGGTCTTTAGGTGATTTTGTCTTATATTAAGTGTGATGAGATATTTTGACTAGAAATTAGAAAAATATACTTGGCAAGATTTTGAGTTTTTGCAGTGTTGTCCTGCGTCACTTATAACTGTGTCATATTTTCAATATTTCCAGAGCACTTCGACCAGGAGTATCGATATATATCTGCTAGCGAACCACTGGCCGGGACTCGTTACACATGGTTGTGTAATTCAGATTTGTTTATAAGTATTTTCTCTCATTCCATGATTCCATGAAGAAACTGGCCTGTCTTTTTTTCTAAAACATAAGTTACTAAGTATTAATTTGTAAATCAAACGTAGTTAGATAAGAATTCAGAGAACCAGGAAATTCATCAGACAGTTTACTGCATATCAAACCAAACCTGTCAACATGTCAAGCAGTCAGTGACAATTGCAAAAGATTTAGAGAAATAATAATAGTACAATATATAGTACAATAATAAATATAATAATAAAACAATATTAGTGTAATGTTAAGAAGATTGATCAACAAAAATATTATTGTCATGCAAACGTGTTGAACAACTTCATTAATAACATTCATAGTTAAGGGATAGCAATGGATACATATCAACACTCTTCATTTATGATTGACCTTTACAAATAATATAGTCCAGTGTTTCTTTAAACCAGATTTGGTCATAATAGGAATGCCTGTACCATGATGGATTAATACAATCAAAAGTGTGCCCTTTTTAAGACAAAAAGTGGTGGACTGTAAACAACAGAAAAAAATGAAATAAATTAAAAGAAAATATATAACCTAGTTTAACAAAAACTAATGCATAAATCACTGTTGCATTATACATTAATCTTATAGATTCTGTTTAAGCCATGTTACATAGTTGTCCACCATCCTGTGTCCAATCTCAAAGTCTGTGGGCCACACAGTGAACATTAGAGCACCATGAAATCCACCAGGGTAATGTTCATGTGTAACATCAACTCCAGCATTACGCAGACGCGTGACATACATCAAACCATCATCCCGCAACACATCATACTCACAGGTCAACACATAGGCCTTAGGCAGGAAACGCAACATTGTGTCCGGCACCAGCAATGGCGATGCTCGTGGATCTGCAAGCGAATGATGGGGACTAATAGAGTGCACTGGACTTTTTCTAGTGACCACAGGTGGAGCACTGTAATTGTATGTCTGGCGATAAGAATCAGGCAAGTATGAACTCCAATTGACAAATTTAAGCAAAGCAGCTGATTCATGGTTATTGTGTCTGTTTGCCATCATGGCTCTGAAAAATGACTTGTCGCTGGTGAAGTACTCACTCCAAAACCTCACCATCAGTGTGCGAGGCAGTATAGGCATGTATTGGTTCTGCTGGTAGGAGGGAGTGTTAAGATCCAAGGCTTGCAGGACAGGGTAGATTAGAGCCTGGGCCTTTAGCTGGACATGCTGTTGTGGGTCCTTCTGCAACTGATTATACATACATAAATATTAAACGTATCAAGATTATTCATTATTTGATAAAAATTCAACCAACTTTTGAAAAGTAAACTTTTTTTAGATTTTACCTGCTGAGCCACTGCAGCTGCAAGGTTGCCTCCTGCACTGTCTCCAGACACAGCAATCCGTTCTGGATTAATATGGTAGCCCTTCAGGACCTCAACATGAAGAAAGTACTTCACCACACGATACACATCCTCAAATTGGGCAGGAAAATGATAGGCTGGGGCCAGACGATACCTGCACAGAGCAAATCATGCTGGTATTGTTCCTCTTAATTCTATTTTTCTGTCAGGATAAATCAATTTTTCAAATATTGATTAACCTAAGCAATATCACATGAGTTGAAGTGATGTTGTGGATAGCATGGCTGTTCATTGTCAGCACAAACTACATATGTTGCAGTTTTACTATATTTGAATAAATTAATTGAAAGGACAAAAAAGTAGCATCCCATCTGTACTAGTGGCTGAGCTTCCCCTACTGACAACTGAGGTCACTAAGCTTGTCCTGTGTTTGTTGTTGGCTTGCAAGCTCCGACAGACTTCTCGCTTCTTGCTAAACAAAGGAAATGTCTCTAGTACTTGTGGAATCTTTGTAACCTAAATAGGGAACGAGATGCTGCATCAGTTGCTGGCGCAATGGAAACATCCCCTAGGTGTGACAATTGTCTAAAGCCCATATGGGTCAAAATCACTATAAAGTGCCTTTGAGACTTCACAATTTCCACAAAAAAATCTGAGATTTTCCATTTAACTTTATATGTGTTTTAATAAGGAGACCTTAGGCTGTTAGAAATGCATATTAGTCAAGCTCCAGCACTTTTTATAAATTAACTGCAAGCTGACAATATACGAGCAAACCATAAAATATGTCCACCCTGTTATGGACAAATTCAAAGTAGAATAAATACATTTTCATTGCATAGTGATTATAAAATGTAGATCTGCAGAAAGATAATGTGTCCCTTTCCCAAAAAAACATTTTAGTTAATGGTAAAAGTATTTTGATAATAATGAAGTTACTTCCTAAATATGTATTGCCCAATAAAATATGCGATAGTTGCACATTCTTTTCTAAATAAAATCTAACAACAAAGATATTTAGTCAAACTTTAAAACAATACTAACTGGGCCTCATTTGTTTATTAAGAAGACACACACAAGGTTTTGTTAACTTGTTAAAATAATTTGTTTATTTTCATAAAAGTTGAACATGACAGGGTGGACAACAAGATGACAGGGTGGAACTTGGCATGACAGGGTGGACAAATGCTTTAATGGGTGAACTAGAATAGAACAGGAACTTTAGAGAAACAACAGGAACAACAAGAAACCCTTAAGCAATATAAAGAAGGATTTCAGGAATTCATTTTCTGCATCACTCTAATTGATCTTCCACATACTTCCAAACAGACGGATCAATCTGTAGAGAGCGCTTGTTCAGAGCTTGTGGTTCTGGCATTAGGCAAAGTATCTGCCAATCATGGTACCAATTGATGTCCTCCCTAGGACCTGGCCAAAAGAACTTGTTGGTGCCATTACGGTGCATACACTTAATTTTCACACTGTTCCCTTCCACATCCATGATGACACCCGGGTAGCCTTCATTGTCATAATTGACAACGCACCACTCTCCGATGTGCTTTGACTCAATCATTTCTGGTCTCTTTTGGATATCATGTGCCTTTCCACATGCTTTGGCCTTATCAGATGAAAGTGTAACATCAGTGAAAGTGACCTCCTGAAGATTAAAGCAGGTGCAGTCCAAAACACCATCCTCCCTTTTACACAGGCATGAAATTTCTCTGTACATCATCTGTCCAGGTGTCAAACTGATTGCTTGATGGATTCTCATGGTTCCTTTTACAGCAGCAATTGTAGGTACCTAAAGTGAGATCAACAATAAATAAATAAAATTTCTTTTAATCACAACATGTGAAAAAAGCATCAGATCAGGGACTTGAAATTGATAGGCTCTTGTTCACACCGTAGGAACTAGGAACGATTTTAGTTCTAGGACCTCCTTTTGGGGGAACTAAATTAGCTCCTATTTCAGAGTAGGGTCTAAGCCAGCACTATAGGCAAATGCAACCAGAAATATGGTCCAAATTAGTTCTAACCCTAACCCTACCCCTACCACCCTGCTGGATATTCCTATAACTGAGTTTCTAGAGCTATGCGGTACAAAAGCCCCTTATGGAGTACGTTGGATTATGGACTGTAACTTTAACTGACTATTACCTCAGGCTTTGATTCAATATCCATCTCTGGGACAAAGAACAGCTCGACAGATGTGTTCAGGCTTCTCAATTTGTCATATAAGCTCTGGGCATCAGGGATGTCTCCTCCTTGGGCCACAATCCGGTCTGCTGACCTCGTGAGGGCCCCACCCACACCGTCTGGTGCCCCCTTCCCATGGCTAGCTTCAAAAAAATTCCATGTTATTCCCTTGAAGCCATACTTGTAGGGTTCCGTTGAGAGAAAGAAGAAATTTCCTTTTTGTCTGTATTGTGTTGCTGGCCCGTCGCTAAAACAATGAATTATGCTGACTTGAGGGTGTCTTTCTCTCACTACCTTAAAAATTGGATTCAGGTGGGCCCAGATGGCTACAGGGTCATGTCTTCTGGATGGTGATATGGACCATCGCCGCTTCACCTGCTGTGTAGAGCACTCCAGTGTGCAGACTGGCCTGTTGGTGTGAGCCTCCAAAATGCACAGACTGGATTTCTGCATTGTATTTGCATGTGTAATTTTCACTAAAGTCCACATGTATGAGGCACTCATTGTACTTCAGGTTCCTCCTAAACTCCCTGTAGACATCAAACTGCCATTTGATGTTGAAGACATGGCGTCTAAAATGGAAAAGCCTCTCTTGGAATTGGGTGTTTAGGTCTTCCTCTGTTGTTGTTATTTCTCTTTTTACTGTTATTGTTGACGTTTTCTCATCCTTCATGATCTTTTCTGTCATCCACTGAGATAAACAAATATTCTCTTGCCCCGGAGTTTTCAGCATTGAGCGACAAGTGTGGAGGCACTTTTTTCACTCACCATAAGCACATGCCTTGGCTTTGGGGTTGCACATCGTTGCTTTCGACATTTCTTCAATATTTCTTGAAGACAGGAATCCATGGTCCTGCAAGGCATTGGCCATAAATTGCAAGTTCTCGTGTTTTTTGCACAGACATGTGTCACGGTCAGAGGAAGAGGGGGTTACCACCCAAAAAGGTTTGAGACGGCAGAAGGAGGTGTATGAAATCTGGCCCAGGTTGTTAGACAGAAACTTCCTATGCAAGTTCCTCATTGTGTCAGTAAGTAACTTCTTCTGCATCTTTGTCTTCAGCCGAGTGACTGTTTGTTTGCGCCCGGTCGTCATTCGACTGACATCATCTCTAAGAAAAAAGGATGTAACTTTCTTTTTAATTTCAGTTCGACTGACACACTTCCTCCCACAGTAGGTAAGATCCACAGGGTACTTTGCTCTTTTCTTAGAGTAGCCAAAAGCTGTCAGGGCATACTTCTGGAGCTTGTATTTCTTCACTATATTTCCAGTGACCACTTTCGCAATCAACTGCTTATCTTTGTTTGTTTTTGCATTTGTGTATTTTCTTCTGATATCCTCAATCAGTGATGTATGGAAAAGAAGAGCTCTTTTGATGGGAGAATTCACTTTTTGATTATCCAACAATGCATTGACTTTTGCACGTGGCGAAATGGATGAACTTTCTTTATTGACCCTATGGCAACGCTTTTTATATTTCTCAGTTTTAGTTTTCTCCTTTACCAGCTGTGCCTCCAATTGTTCAATCTTTTTTTTTTGTTTTCTCTTCAAATTTCTTCGAATACGTTCCCCTTGACGCCGTTGCCTGAGACACAAAATATTTGTTAGGATTTTTAGTAAGATTTTTGTTCGTTTTCAATATGTAAATTAATGGGAAAATAAACAGTTGATAATTGTCCTTCAAATAAATCTAACTTTCTAATGATTTATGTGTCTAAACTTCCATGTTCTAACCTGGAGGTGCCTGGCTCAGGCTGATTTTCAGGAGCTTCAGGAATATTAGGAGAGTTGGGTGGTGTCTCTGACTGTAGCAAAGCACTGGCTCTGGCTCTGGCCCTGGCTTGCCTTTTTGCCTCCTTCCATTTTTTTCTTTTTGCCCTTTTCTCTCTCTCACTTAGCTCATTAATACCCTTCTTCTTTCCAGTCTCTCTGTCTTTTTTCCATTTTCCCCTCTCTTTCTCAAGGTACTTTCTTCTTCTCTCTGGGTCAGCATCACGACATTCCCTATATCTCCTTGCTATCTCAGCTCCACTTAGACTCATTCCTGGAAAAAATTATAATATTTCAAAACAATTCAAAACTTTCTCTTACAAATTCCCCTTTAATTGGTCCAGCTAAACTAGGCTTGCCTAGTCTTATTTATTTACATTGTTAGGGCTGTATTTTTTCAAACAGTCAATGAAATTCATGTCAATCTTTTATTACATAGGAAAAAAAGGTTTGTAAACTGTCATCAAATTATCATCATCAAAACACCTGCTGATATTGCCAAAAAAGTTCACGTCCACTCATGTATAGAATCTACTGTTATAATATGTGTTATAACTGTTCTAATATGTGGGGAAAAAAATCTAAATGTGGCAAAAACTGCAAATGTCCTCCCTGTCATGAACCATGTCCACCCTGTCATGGAAGGCTTTGTGACAGGGTGGACAATGACAGGGTGGACATTTTTGGCTAAAGTTAGCATTTAATGAGCACATGGTGTACAGCAGTTAGCAAAGTGATTCACTGTTGAAGCTGACTGTGCACTGTTTAAAATATATATTTTGAATTTCTGAAAAGATTTTATATTAATTAATATTTCACAATGACAGGGTGGACATGTTAAGCTTGACAACACGCAACTACAAACACAATATGATGACAATTAGGAAATATAAGTGCAGATACTTACTGTGTGTGCTGCAGATGTTTTAACCTCCACTGAAGAAAGACCAAACGGGGGAGGGGATGTCACTGAGTACATCAGTGGGTTTCTTAAAGGGGCGTTTACCCCATAATGACAGGGTGGACAGCAATTTCAGGGACACATGCAAAATGCTTAATATCATTATGAAAATAAAATATAAATAATCAAAATGGCTTGTTTTATTAAATAATTTGCTGAGGACAATAAGAACATTCAAAAAGTATTTTATTTTTATGTCATTTAACCACTTTTTACACTCACTGAAGTTAGCTGAGTAGCGTGTGGGACATGCCAAAATCGCATACATCCAATCAAAGAAAATGGTATAAAATCAGAAAACCACATTTCAAGAGACGTATCATTGTACTTGTATGTGTGTAAGTGTTTGGCCATTTATAATAAAACCTCAGAATTTCATTATTTTGCATTATGTTCATGATGACTGAGCGATTCTGATGAGGACACCAAAGGCACTTTATATTGATATTGACTCATATAATAACTCTCTAAACTCTTAAAATATGGATATTTTTCTTACACAAACGCATCACTGCGCTTCGGAAGGCCTTTATTAACCCCATCGAGCTGAATGGATTACTTTTATCATGGATTGATGCACTTTTTGGGCTTCAAAATATCATCCTTCATTCACTGCCATTATAAAGCTTGGAAGAGACAGGACATTTTTTAATACAACTCCAATTGTATTCGTCTGAAAGAAGAAAGTCATATACATCTAGGAAGGCGAGTAAATCATGGGGTTATTTTAATTTTTGGGTGAACTACCCCTTTCAAGACCCGCAGACCAATCGATGAATGAAGACCCAGGGTCAAGGGTTTCAATCAATATACGAAAATGTACTTAAAAGAAAGTAAATGTTTGCAATATCAAGAGCAGTAGTCAACAAGAGTTTTTAGGCCGCTTCTGCTTTACAATCGAATACAGCTAAACTTATAGTAGACAGGATTGAGTGATTTACAGTTGCAATCAAAATTATTGGCTACATTTACAGATGTTACAACAAATCAAACAAAAGTAATTGAAATAGCTCAACACAACAAATGTTTCAAGTGGTTTCTACAAAATCAACTAAAGAATGCACATTTTAATGACTTTTGCAGTCTCAAAATTATTCAACCCCCTGAATTGAATCCCTCACAACAGCACAAATCTGCAAAACAGGTGTTGTCTCAAGCACATCTGATGTAACTAATCAAGGGCTTTATTGTCCCTGAGCTAGAACGCATGAAATATCTGAACTGGCTAGGTTTGTTCAAGTTGTAAGGCGCGTACTAAACGCATGTGTACACCACTACTGACCCAAAAGCACAAGAAAAGTCGGCTCCAATTTGCTCAAAATCATATAAATAAGCCACACAGGTTTTGGGATTCTGTTCTGTGGGGCGATGAAACAAAACTATAACTTTTTTTTAGCCCTATGGATGAAGCTGTTGAAAAGAACTCTCTGCCTGCAGTTAAGCATGGTGATGCTCTGGTGCTGCTTTGCAACTTCTGGTAATGGAAACCTGCAGCATGTGGAAGGCAAGGTGGATTCAGTGAAGTATCAGGAAATCCTAGGAGAAAACGTCATGCCGTCTCTGAGGAAGCTGAAGCTTTGGAGTCATTGGACCTTCCAATAGGACAATGATCCCAAGCATACCTCAAATTCCACCAAGGCTTGGTTGCAGAAGAAGGGTCTAAAGTGGCCATCACAGACACCTGACTTGACCCCATAGAAAATCTCTGGTGGGATTTGAACAGTGGCGATTTCTTAAAGACTGCAAGGGAGCTTCCCCTATAATGTCAAAGAATGAATGGTCAAATGTGTATTATTGTTTTAACATTTTATTGACTAAAAATGCGTAAGAACACGTTAATCTCGAAGACGAGTTCGTTCAGAATCAGCTACATATAGCAGGTCCGCTGACTCGATTTCCTTCTCATACATTCCCGTAGCGTCAGAGCATATCCTGTTGAAGCCTAGTGTTCATTGACTTCAATGGGTCTGCTTTGAACAGTTTTTTTCAGTGCTTCGAAACTAGACAGTCATTGGATAAATGCTGCGATTATGTTCCTCCCACGGACACTCAGCGTCTCTGGGGGGAATGAGGAGTGGGCTGGCCCGGACTCCGGGCTTCTGCGTGACGATTGGAGGGTATTTTGATTGACAGCGATTTAGTACTATAAAAAGTCAGTCAGTCCCATCGTGGATTTTTCAAGTGGAGTCGAAAGACAAACTGCTGCAGCCTATTTCTTGGTATTTGCTTGGCGAAATTGCTTGCCAATTTTCATCATACATTTCACACAATTATACACCACATTCCTTGTTTCAATTTAACCTAATACCCACATTTCCTCCGTCCAGTTTAGTTCCTTTTTTTTAGATTGTTTGTTCATTCATTCATAGGGAACTAGCCAGCTAGCAAACTGCACGACAGACAGTGCTAATATTGTCGACCTGATTTCAATTTATTTATCAGCAACCAAAAGAAAAAACTATAATAAAATATATTATTTATAAATGAATTAAGAAAACGGTTTATGCACACACACACACACACACACATATATACACTAACCTAAAGGATTATTAGGAACACCTGTTCAATTTCTTATTAATGCAATTATCTAATCAACCAATCACATGGCAGTTGCTTCAATGCATTTAGGGGTGTGGTCCTGGTCAAGACAATCTCCTGAACTCCAAACTGAATGTCAGAATGGGAAAGAAAGGTGATTTAAGCAATTTTGAAAATGGTGTGAAAAGGGAAAAACATCCAGTATGCGGCAGTCCTGTGGGCGAAAATGCCTTGTTGATGCTAGAGGTCAGAGGAGAATGGGCCGACTGATTCAAGCTGATTGAAGAGCAACTTTGACTGAAATAACCACTCGTTACAACCGAGGTATGGAGCAAAGCATTTGTGAAGCCACAACACGCACAACCTTGAGGAGGATGGGCTACAACAGCAGAAGAACCCACCGGGTACCACTCATCTCCACTACAAATAGGAAAAAGAGGCTACAATTTGCAAGAGCTCACCAAAATTGGACAGTTGAAGACTGGAAAAATGTTGCCTGGTCTGATGAGTCTCGATTTCTGTTGAAATGTTCAGATGGTAGAGTCAGAATTTGGCGTAAACAGAATGAGAACATGGATCCATCATGCCTTGTTACCACTGTGCAGGCTGGTGGTGGTGGTTTAATGGTGTGTGGGATGTTATGGGCCAAAATTTCTAAAGAATGCTTTCAGCACATTGTTGAATCAATGCCACGTAGAATTAAGGCAGTTCTAAAAGGCGAAAAGGGGTCAAACACAGTATTAGTGTGGTGTTCCTAATAATCCTTTAGGTGAGTGTATATATATATATATATATATATATATATATATACATAATAACATGGTTGTACATATAAAACATAAATAATGATGTATATTATTTATAAATGAAATAATAAAAATGAGCTTCCCCTCTTTGAAAGACCAGCAGCCGCCACTGAATTTGAAGAAGAGTTGCAGCACACAAACCCAAAAATATTCCTAAACTGGAGGCCATTGCTCACGAGGAACGGGCTAAGATTCCTCAAAAAACGCTGCCAGAAGCTGGTGTCGGTTATACATCTCATTTCCAGATGGTCATAACAGCAAAAGGGTGTTATACTAAATACTAAAGCTGCTAGCCATGAAGGGGTTGAATAATTTTGAGACTCCAGAAGTCATTAAAAGTTGCATTTTCAGTTGAATTTGGGAAAGCCACATTTGTTGTGTGGAAATTTAAATGACTTTTGTATGATTTGTTTATTGCAAACAGCTGTAAATTTTGCCAATAAACCTGAATTGCAATGGGGGTTGAATAATTTTGATTATAACGGTATGTTAAGTGTCCAAGAATACTTGGTTCTGATTGTTTAACACATAGATTAAACATAGGAACTCTCCAACATGTCCTTCATGTCAGCACATCAATTATCAAATTGCAAGAAAGTCAAGAACAAAGACCAAGGAATGTCACGTAACAGCATTCTTATATATAAATTTCCTTCTATAATCCTTTGGACCCCTCCATAGTTGTTTCATCTCCCATATTTCTGGCGACAGTCTCAATCCTACAATTAAGGACATGGAAAGATGGAGACAGAGGAAACGCACACACATGTTTTTTTCTCCAAGCCAAGGTGATGTTTCTCCACAGAGCTGTTGTTATCTTTTTCCAAAAACATTGGAGACAATTAGAAGTTTGAGTGATATTGTTGTAAATATATGTAAATATATGATTACTAATGAGAGAGACTAAAGTAAACCTCCTACGAAAACAGTACGATTTTCGTGTACATGCAGAAAGGGACCTGTATGCTAGACACTCCTATAGGAGTGTCTAGCATACACGTACTTCCTTAGTATTTTTCAGATCGTACTTACTTAGTATTTTTGTTTTGTTTCCAGTCCAAATATCTAAAAATTCTTAAATCAAGATGCATTTGCTAAAGTAGTAAAATGCCATAAGATGATGGGGTAAGAAAAATAATCTTGTTTCTGTTTGAATTAAGATTATTTTTCTTACCCCATTGGCAGATCATTTTGCTTTTATAACTCTTTTAATTTTAATTTGTTTCCCCAGAAAACAAGATATAATATCTTTTTTGTATTTTACTCTAGTAAATGCATCTTGTTTTAAGAATCTTTAGATATTTGGACTGGAAACAACAAAAAAATACTAAGAAAGCATTTTTTTGCATTGTAGCAGGAACGTGGGAGCCAAAACAACTTAAATCATGTACACACTCAATTCTATATTTATTTTGATCACTCGCTAAAGACAGTTACTCTTAAAACTGTACTTGTTCCTCTTTGTCGCCATCTCTGTTCGAAATCTGCAATTGCAGTTATTCGCGGAATTATCAGCTTTACTTGGGTTGTGCCACGGCACAGCGCGGATTAATCAATGTTTTGAGGAGAATGTGTGGCTGTCAGTCACTGCGCTGGTGTGGATACTGGCATTCAGAATCACAGATTCTACTTTTGGGAAGTATGACCAACATAGGAATTTTCTCTGGAAAATGTCATCAGAATAAGTAAGTAACATCCACTTTTGTTCTTACCAACTAAGGGAAAAAAGCATTGCAGTAAATAGCGCTGATTAAATCTAACGATCGCATATCATATCACTTAAAACCGTGCAAATTATATTTTGTCCTGAAATTGTTAATGTTAGCAACATCAGCATTGCTTGACTTAAATGCGTGATTTAAAGCCCATCCGATATTTATCCTTGTTTTTGTATGGTCCTGTCACGATCCACACACGGGGAAACAAGGGTAAGTTCCAAAAACAGTAGTTTATTTAGGGATTATACAAAATCGAAAAACCAGTCCAAAGCAAGGGTCAAAGTCCAAAAGGCAATACAACAAGAACAGGAACAAAACAAGAAGCAAGGACACTGGAACAGAAGTAGCGTGATACATACAAGGACTCTGTGACACACACTGAAACAGACAGGGTTATATACACAGGGAATTGTCAATGATACTGGGGAAATGGCTGAGTGCAATGATCAGTGATGAGGAACAACTGAGTGCAATGAAGAGACAAGGATCGTGGGAAATGTAGTTCATGAAGTGGATGACACCGTGGGGAAGGAGGACATCTAGTGGACATCTGGGGAACACAAACCCAACACTGTGACATAACCCTCCCTCTACGGAGCGGCTACCAGACGCTCCAAGACAACAAAGACCACAAAACAAAACAAGAGTCCAGGATGGGAGGCAGAACAGTAAAGGCTCAGGGGGAGGGATGGGGGGCCAGGTCCGTGGAGGGGAACATGGACAAGGGGCGATGGCCTAATAAACAGCCAGGTCAGAGCTAACAGTCCATCGGGCGGCCAGAGTGAAGATGACAGCTCATCTGGCGGCCATGGCGAAGACGACACCTCGGGCGGCCATGGCGGAACAGAGAATCCTTTGGGCGGCCAGGGCGGTGAAGATCCCTCGGGCGGCCAGGGCGGTGAAGACCCCTCGGGCGGCCAGGGCGGTGAAGACCCTTCGGGCGGCTAGGGCGGTGAAGACCCTTCGGGCGGCCAGGGCGATGAAGACCCCTCGGACGACCATGGCAGAGGCTCTGGAACAGACATTGGCACTGGCTCCGGCTCAGGAACAGCAGACACCGGCTCTGGAACAGACATTGGCACTGGCTCCGGCTCAGGAACAGCAGACACCGGCTCTGGAACAGCAGACACCGGCTCTGGAACAGACATTGGCACTGGCTCCGGCTCAGGAACAGCAGACACCGGCTCTGGAACAGACATTGGCACTGGCTCCTGCTCAGGAACAGCAGACACCGGCACTGGAACAGACATTGGCACTGGCTCCGGCTCAGGAACAGCAGACACCGGCTCTGGAACAGCGGACACCGGCTCTGGAACAGACATTGGCACAGGCTCCGGCTCAGGAACAGCAGACACCGGCTCTGGAACAGACATTGGCACTGGCTCAGGCTCTGGAACAGTCACTGGCTCCGGCTCTGGAACAGCCACTGGCTCCAGCTCTGGAACAGCCACTGGCTCCGGCTCTGGAACAGCCACTGGCTCCGGCTCTGGAACCAGGGACATAAAAGGTCTGAAGGGTCTTTCCAGGATCCATGCCAGACGCTCCATATAATTGCTCGGTATTCCCCCCGCTGTGAGAATGGGTATCTCCTGTTCTGTCTCTGGAACAGCCACTGGCTCCGGCTCTGGAACAGCAGGCACCGGCTCCAGCTCAGGAACGGTAGACAACGGCTCGGGCTCATGAACGGTGGACACCGGCTCAGTCGCAGGAACGGCGGACACCGGCTCAGGCTCAGGAACAGCGAGCACCGGCATGTCCAGGTTTCGAATCAGATGCTCCAAATAGTCCATCCGTGCCCTCGTGACCACGCGAATGGGCGTGGCGTGAACAGTCTCTGGCTGAGCAGACGGGACGTGAACAGTCTCTGGCTGGGCAGACGGGACGTGAACGGTCTCTGGCTGGGCAGACGGGACGTGAACGGTCTCTGGCTGGGCAGATTACTTGTCAACTTGATTATTAGATTGAATTGATGATTATTGTCGATCATTTGCTAACGGGGGGAGGGGGGAGTTACATCGAAAATGAAGTGGTCTAAACCCTTTGGAGCACAGGGAACAAAAAGGAGAAAGGAACAAGATAAAAAGAAAGCCCAGTAAGTCTTCTCATCTGACCCATTAAGGTGTCAAACTAAATAAATTTACTTAGTATTGTGCAAAGGCATGTACTGGCCATCGGAACTATCAGGAGATTCCCGGTGGGCCGACGTGCTTTTTGGGCTAATACATCTCATTCTTTTATTAATTTTTTGTCTGAACGGCCCATAAAACTCGTACATCGGCGGCCCATTCGTTTTGTTTTGTTTTGTTTAATTGGTGGCGCTGTGTTACTTCCAAGTATATAACTTACTTTCAAGTATGGAAATTTGTGCAAAACGTATTTCCAAAAGTTTCCTTTAATTTACAATATATGGCTATTACTGTCATGGGTTTAAAATTATAATTATTATTATGTAGTAGTGTAGCTAATGTAGACAGACACTGTAACTAAAAGAGGTTTGATTTTTTCTTTGTTAAATTTGCACACTGAATATGGGTTGGAGCTTTTAATTTTGAACTCTCAAAGTGCACCAGATTGATGAATTTAACATTAAAATGCACAAAATTCTCTTGTGGGGGCGTACCCCCTTAGCCTTGTAGCAGCCTAATAGATTAGTAATAATAGTAGTTGTGGTACTAATTGTAATTTATCTACTACAAGTTACATGGTCAGATAAAATGTACTTGTACAATGGAACTATGTGGGATGATAGAAATATCCTTGAACATTCTTTATAGCGTTTGTATGAACAATTTATTACAGTTGATCCTTCAAGTCATAATTTTCTTGTTGAAGTTTTGAAGTGACTATAAGAGCATTTTTGTTTTTGTTTAATTGAATAAATTTCCATAATTTTTAAGACTCAATCTCGCAACCAATCTCGCAAAAAAGGCAACCAAAGGGCTAGAGCCGGCCCTGATCACGTCCTTGTTTTTGCTGCAGTCCATGATAATACAGTAAGGGTGTCACGATTTCGATTTTAAATCAAAATCGACCAAAATTAATTCACAATCTTGAACTTTGAATAAAAAAAAAATAGAATCGTCGATGCTGCCACGCCCCCATGTCAAATCCGGTCGGCGTGCCAAGCGGAAAAAAACACGCGTGTTGAAATGCTGCGAGTCTATGGTCAAACTCCTCAAACTTAGCTACAGCCGTTGAAAAGATAGCATGGCAACTGCAGATGCAGGAGACCATCGACAGAACTTGAACCCCCTCCTCTTTCATTGAAGTCGCAGGTGTGGAAGTTTTTTGGATTTCCAGTGAGTTATGTTGACAACGTTCGCGCCTCAAAAAAGCCACAGTTTGCAGACCTCCCAAGTCCAGGAAGTTCTCTGAGTCTCCCGCATACTGATAGCGGCTCCCTGATGCCCGCAAATTAGTTCAAATCTCCTGGAATCTAGAGTGAGTGAGCAAGAGCACACATGCGAGACTGAAAAAACTGCTCCTAACCGTACAGTGCGCACACGGCACAGAGGGAGAGAGCAAGAGACCTTGCGTGTGTGCCTCATGAAGCGCATGTAAGACAGAGAGCATCCTGATTGGCCGGTTTCAGTTTTAAAAAAATTAAATAAAAAAAATCGAGAATCGAACCGAAATGTGTCCTTAGAATCGAAAATTTTATCGAATCGAGGATTTGGAGAATCGTGACACCCCTATAATACAGTGGTTCTGATTTAGAATGCTGAAGTGCGGTCACGTGCAGAGAGGGCTTACTCTCACTGCAGATTCATTGTTCATGGTTATCAGATCACAGCTGTTTCATCAGCAAATTAATTTCTGCCATTCCTGCTGTGTTTGACTAAAAGTTAATATGTGAATAGCCAGTACAGCCTAGAGCCTCTGTTTGTTAAGAATAGGGCATCCACATATTGATGTTCTTTTGTTGAAAATGTTCCAACAGAGTTAGGGCTGAGGAAGTGCATCATTCGGCTTTGTCAGCAAACTAGGGCGGTTATAGGAAGATATTATTGATACAGATATACCAATCAGTGAGTGCTGTCATAGGTGAAATTAGGGCAGGCAAGTTTGTTAAGGGTCATTAATATCTTATTTTAGCACTGATTGTTCATACCTCAGATTTAAAAAAGGCTCAAAAACTGAGTGTAAAACGGTGGAAATTTTGACTGATGGTTGGAAGAGGGGAGAGAAAAGCATGGAGAGTGAAATGGAGGGGGATCAAACACAACAACCAACAAAACAAAGGCCTACAACACACTCATGGAGGTACTGAAACTGGTCTCATGCACACTCCACATGTTTTAATTTTTCTGCTGTTTTTCAATCTCATGTATCAGACAGCACATTTTTTAACATTTCTCTTTTTTAATCATTAACCCTCTATGGTACGATGTTGCCTCCAGGCAACATAGTTTATTTTAGTTTTTTTTTTATAAAAACACAATAAAAAGTAATTGGTCAATGCTCTCTAAGGGGAGGGGAACGAGCTATTAACCTAATCATCTGAATCAACTAATTAACTCTAAACACCTACAAAAGATTCCTGATGCTTTTAAAAACTCCCAGCCTGTTTCATTACTCAAAACAGCAATCATGGGTAAGACTACCGACCTGAATGCTGTCCAAAAGGCCATCATTGACACCCTCAAGCAAGAGGGTAAGACACAGAAAGAAATTTCTGAACAAATAGGCTGTTCCCAGAATGCTGTATCAAGGCACCTCAGTGGGAAGTCTGTGGGAAGGAAAAAGTGTGGCAAAAAACACTGCACAATGAGAAGAGGTGGCCGGACCCTGAGGAAGATTGTGGAGAAGGACCGATTCCAGACCTTGGGGGACCTGCGGAAGCAGTGGACTGAGTCTGGAGTAGAAACATCCAGAGCCTCCGTGCACAGGCGTGTGCAGGAAATGGGCTACAGGTGCCGCATTCCCCAGGTCAAGCCACTTTTGAACCAGAAACAGCGGCAGAAGCGCCTGACCTGGGCTACAGAGAAGCAGCACTGGACTGTTGCTCAGTGGTCCAAAGTACTTTTTTGGGATGAAAGCAAATTTTGAGTGTCATTCGGAAATCAAGGTGCCAGAGTCGGGAGGAAGACTGGGGAGAAGGAAATGCCAAAATGCCTGAAGTCCAGTGTCAAGTACCCACAGTCAGTGATGGTCTGGGGTGCCATGTCAGCTGCTGGTTTTGGTCCACTGTGTTTTATCAAGGGCAGGGTCAATGCAGCTAGCTATCAGGAGATTTTGGAGCACTTCATGCTTCCACCTGCTGAAAAGCTTTATGGAGATGATTTCATTTTTCAGCACGACCTGGCACCTGTTCACAGTGTCAAAACCACTGGTAAATGGTTTACTGACCATGGTATTATGTGCTCAATTGGCCTGCCAACTCTCCTGACCTGAACCCCATAGAGAATCTGTGGGATATTGTGAAGAGAAAGTTGAGAGACGCAAGACCCAACACTCTGGATGAGCTTAAGGCCGCTCTCAAAGCATCCTGGGCCTCCATAACACCTCAGCAGTGCCACAGGCTGATTGCCTCCATGCCACGCCGCATTGAAGCAGTCATTTCTGCAAAAGGATTCCCGACCAAGTATTGAGTGCATAACTGAACATAATTATTTGAAGGTTGACTTTTTTTTGTATTAAAAACACTTCTTTTATTGGTCGGATTAAATATGCTAATTTTTTGAGATAGGAATTTTGGGTTTTCATGAGCTGTATGCCAAAATCATCAGTATTAAAACAATAAAAGACCTGAAATATTTCAGTTGGTGTGCAATGAATCTAAAATATATGAAAGTTTAATTTGTATCATTACATTATGGAAAATAATGATTTTTATCACAATATGCACGTTTTTTTTAGAAGGACCTGTATATATATATGTAGAGAGAGAGAGAGAGAGGGAGATCTAAATTGCAATTTTAAGCAGAAAAATCACAATTAGGTTTTTCCTCCAAAACAAGCTCCATCACTGACTACTGATGGCAGGGTAGTTTGCATTGCAAAAACCAACCACCTTGGAAATGATACAGTGGGGGAAATAATTATTTGATCCCCTAGAAAAACATATTATATAAAGGTGAAATAAGTATTTGATCCACTAACGACCAGCAAGAATTCTGCCTCCCACAGATTGGGTCACTTTAATAAAGTACTCCTAATGTCCTAATGTCAGTGGACACCTGTCCACAGAAACTGTATCTTCTATTCCAACCTCTCCAACACCATGGAAAAGCCCAAAGAGCTGTCAAACGTCAGGGACCAGATTGTAGACTTGCACAAGGCTGGAATGGGCTACAAGATCATCAGCAATAAGCTTGGTCTGTAGCTCCAAGCAAGATCCCACCTCACAAGGTAAATGGACTGCATTCATATAGCGCTTTCACAATAGTCACAAAAGCGCTTTACATTTTGCCTCACATTCACCCATTCACTCACTCATTCATATACCGACAGCAGTGTCAGCCATGCAAGGCGCCATCCAGCTCATCGGGAGTTAGGTGGTTAGGTGTCTTGCTCATGGACACCTCGACACTTGGTCAGGTGGAACTGGAGATTGAACCACTAACCTTCTGGTTTGTAGACAACCTACATGAACCACTGAGCCACTGCCGCCAGGTAAGGATGAGCTTGAGAAAGGTGAGGGATCAGCCTAGAACTACATGGGAGGAGCTTGTTAATTATCTCAAGGCAGTTGGGACCACAGTCATCAAGCAAACCATTGGTAACACACTACAACGCAATGGATTGAGACGCTGCAGCACCTGCAAGGTCCCCATGCTCAAGAAGGCACATGTAGAAGCCCGTCTGAAGTTTGCCAATGAACATCTAATAATTCAGAGAAGGCTTGGGAAAAAGTGATATGATCAGACACAAATTTAGCTTTTTTGGCATCAACTCATCCCAAACGCTCGAGCCTACATTCTGACGTACAACCCAGAAGTGCTGCGCTGTTACACTACTTGAACTCACTCAGTGGCCCACACAGAAGAAAATCAATAGTTGAATAAAGTCGTTATTTCACGGGTTTTTTTGCGCACAAAAAGTAATCTCGTCGCTTGATAAACTTAAGGTTGAGCCACTGTAGTCACTTGGACTATTTTAACGATGTCTTTATTAACTTTTCTGGGCTGGCAGATATCAATTACCTTGCAGCCTGTGAAGGAGTGAGCCAGCTCTCAGATTTCATCAAAAAATATCTTAATTTAGGAGTCACGTGGGACCACCAAGGAAGATGGCCGCACACTAGAGAAGCTCCGAAAGTTGATTAATGTCCTGAATTTGGAGATATACACTTCAATTGTGGTCATAATTTTGACACCCTTTGTCGACTTTGAGGTTTATATAGGATTACAGTCTTCGGAAAAATGGCAAGTAATAACAAAGCGAACTTTTTCAAGGGAGCTACCACGAGGAAGAAGCAAGCTAGCATTAGCCTTACCTCGGCCCCGCTCTCGGCCCAGACCCCGGAGCCAGAGCCACCGGAGAGCATATCTGCGACTGATGATGCCCCACCAACGGCAGTGGAGGAGAGCACGGGGAATGACAGCAAAAAGGACCTTTTTGAAGAAATAAAGAAAATGAATGCCACTCTTCAGGTGGTGGCAAAAGATGTCACGACTATTAAAGACACAACTAAAGAATTAAAAGACTCAGTGTAAGATATAAAAGTGAGGCTGGGAGAGGCGGAACAGCGTATATCAGACATTGAAGATGCTAGCGCGCTTACTGAGGTAAAGATGGACAAATGCGAGGAGAGGCTGGAGGTGTTGTGGTCGCGCGTGGAGGTCCTTGAAAACCGCAGTAGGAGAAATAATGTACGTATTATTGGACTTAAAGAAGGCGTGGAGGAACCTGGAAAAGTGGATCAATATGTGACGGAGATTTTGGATAAAGCATTTGAGCTTTCTGGAAGTAAATTTGAAATTGAACGTGCGCATCGTTCCCTGGTACCAAGGCCGGACCCTAATGAACCTCCCAGGGCGATAATTGTTCGCTTTCTACGTTCATCTGCCAGGGAGAAAGTACTACGAGTGGCTAGAGAGAAACGAGGGGTCGACTGGGAAGGCGCTAAGCTCTCCTTCTTTGAGGATGTTACGATTGAGTTGGCGGAGAAGAGTAAAGCGTTTAACCCGGCGAAGAAGCGTCTTCGAGAGCTACAAGTGAAGCATAGGCTGGCTTATCCTGCAATACTTTTTTATGTTGAATGGACAAAAGAAAACGTTCAAAGATGGAAAGAAGGCAGAGAAACTTCTGCAGGAGTCGACTTAGAGGAGTGCGGGACTTAATGTAACATAATGGAGAAGTGTAGGTCAACTGAAAACTATAAGGTAACAAAAATGGGTACTGCGGAGCTGCACGGGTTGTGCTGCCGTCGGTCATTTAATGTGTCTCACGGACCAAGTAAAGTTTAGTGATTCAAGCTATATTTAGTTTGGGTTAGGTAGGATGGAAGGGAGGGGAGCTTGGGGTTGCTTGGCAACGTTGTTCTGGGTTGCTATGCAAAGAGGGGTGTTCATTTTGTTCATGTTTGATTCTGTTATGACAGCTAGTTTGAATGGGTCAGATGTGTTTTTTAATATGGAGTGCCTATATATATATATATATATATATATATATATATATATATATATATATATATATTTGAGTTGTGTAATGTTGGTGGCTTTGGCCAGGGTTGTAAAGCGCACAGGGTATGTCCCTCCTTTTTTTTTATTATTTTTTTTTTATAGATGAATAGGTATATTAAAATAATATCATGGAACATAAAAGGATGTGGGAACCCAGTTAAAAGGAGGAATGTTCTGACATACTTAAAATCTAAAAATACAGATATAGCATTTATCCAGGAATCTCACATTGTAGGAGAGGAAGAGGCAAAAAAGTTTTAAAGAGATTGGGTGGGCACCGTCTTTCATAGTTCATATTCAAGCAAACAAAATGGTGTTTTGATCCTTGTTTATAAAAATGTAAGCTTTGTGATGCTGAAAAAATATAACGATAAGGAAGGGTGCATTATATGTTTGGAAGCTTTAATTAATGGGGTTCGAACAATTTTGTGTAATATTTATGCACCTAATAAAGAGGAGCCAGATTTTTTTCATGGAATTAACAAGATAATAGGTGATCGAGAGGGGCAGGTTATATTGGCCGGAGATTTTAACCAGGTGATGGATGGGATAATTGACAAAACCAAACCCCAGGGGTAGGTCTTCAACTAGGGACAGAGAAGCTATTCATTTGTTGACGGAGGATCTTAGTCTAGTAGACATCTGGAGATTAGTTAATCGTAGTTCTAGGGAATATACATTTTATTCTAACTGTCATAAAACGTATTCAAGGATAGATTTCGCCTTAATATCAAAGTCTTTGGTAGAGTCAGTTGTAGGTTGTGAGATTGGTACCATTGCCATTAGTGATCATGCCACAGTAGAATTGCAAATAGAATTAAACACAGATAAAACAAAGAGGGGTTGCTGGAGGCTCAATACTATGTTGTTGCAAAACAAAATGTTTAGTGAGGAGTTAACAAAGGATCTTAAATTTTTCTTCGAAATCAATGTGGGTTCCACAGATAAAGTATCCACAGTTTGGGAAGCGTCCAAAGCATATATAAGAGGAAAGATAATGGCATATGCGACAAAAGTTAAAAAATGTAATTTAGAAAGATAAAAAACTTTGGATAAAGAAATAAGTGAATTGGAGAAGGATTTGGAGAGACAATATTCAAATGATAAATACCAAAATATTTGTAAATTAAAATATCAGTTAAATGATATTTATAAATAAAAAAGCTGCATATGCATTATTTAGGCTTAGAACTAAATTTTATGAAGGTGGTGAAAAGAATGGTAGATTATTAGCAAGACAACTGAAGCAGCAAGATAGTTTAAACAATATATCAATGATTAAAAAAGATAACCAAGTGGTAACCTCATCAAAAGAAATAAACGTATTTTTTTAAAGCATTCTATCAAGACTTGTATACTTCTGCTGGTGCGCTTAATGAGGAGGAGGTGGAGACATTTTTCTCAGGTCTACAATCACCAACTCTTTCTGGTGAACAAAAAATAAGGCTGAATGCACCTATAACTGATGAAATAGCAGCTCTGACCTCTTCCT
Organism: Meda fulgida; assembly: GCA_030578275.1. Taxonomy (NCBI): domain Eukaryota; kingdom Metazoa; phylum Chordata; class Actinopteri; order Cypriniformes; family Leuciscidae; genus Meda; species Meda fulgida. The sequence goes on along the minus strand of CM060630.1, from coordinate 1,038,128 downwards.
CTATGAAAAATGGCAAGTCACCAGGTTTGGATGGCTTCCCGATTGAATATTATAAGAAATATATTGATATTTTGGCTCCAGTCCTGCATAAAGTTTACCTTGAGACACTAGAAATAGGCTCTTTACCGGGTACATTTAATGATGCACTAATCTCCCTTATTCCTAAAAAGGATAGGGAGATATCAGATCCAGCGAATTACTGACCAGTAAGCCTCTTAGGAGTTGATTGCAAGATTTTGACAAAGGTTTTAGCCTCCCGCTTGGATAAAATATTGCCAGATATTATCAATGGTGATCAAGTTGGTTTTATTAAGAATAGGTGTTCAGGTGATAACATGAGAAGACTTATTCATCTTATACACAAAAGTAAATCTAGTCTAGATCCAGTGGCGGCCTTCTCGCTTGATGTGGAGAAGGCCTTTGACCGGGTGGAATGGGGATTTCTTATGGCAGCCCTTTCAAGGTTCGGGATCGGGCCTGGATTTTATAGTTGGGTGAAAACTGTATATTACAGTCAGAGGGCAGCAGTTTTGACAGATTGGTGTCACATTTTTCCCATCACTCACACGGGACTCGTCAGGGGTGTTCTTCGTCCCCACTGCTCTTCACGATATTCCTGGAACCCCTGGCTCTAGCTATTCGCGCTAATACGGATATCAGAGGTGTTCACGCAGGGGGTATGGAACATAAGCTGTTTCTGTACGCCGATGACATCTTAGCAGTGTTAACTGATCCTATGCAATCTCTACAGGCGTTATATCTCTACCAGTCATATTCAAGGTTATCAGGTTATAAAATAAATTGGTACAAATCGGAAGGCATGCCGCTTTCAGCATCATGCCATTCTAGATACATTACTACATTCAATTTCAAGTGTTTACCTTTTTGTATGAAGTATTTAGGAATATTATTAAACCCAAACTTAGAGGATATCATGCTTTCAAATATGGAACCTCTCCTCCTAAAAATAAAAACAAATCTGGATAAATTGGGGAAATTGAATCTCACATTATGGGGTAAAATTAATGTGATTAAAATGGTGGTGGCCCCGCAGTTCAATTATGTTTCCATTATGGTACCGGTAAGAATTCCTTTACATATATTTAGTCAATTTGAGAAGATAATTAAAGATTTTCTGTGGAACAAGAAGAAGCCAAGAGTTAAATGTGGGCCTCTAGAGACATTGGGGGAATGGCTCTTCCAAATGTGAAACTGTATAATTTAGCATTTGAAATGTCAAGACTGGACAGGGATGGACTCTGAACTGAGCTGGATCAAGATCGAACAGGAACTAGTGGGCCCTTTTACACCCTTGGATGTGCTATCACAGGGAGCAGCTAATAATGGACAGGACTTTCATCATAACCCGGTACTCAGGTAGTCTAAAGCTGTCTGGGTAGAGGTACACAAGATTTGTGGAGCGTCTCATCTAAGACACCCTTATGCCTCGTATGGAACAACTCTGTGGCACAGATTGGGAAAAAAAAACTGTATACTGGAATGATTGGCTTGTAAAGGGCATACACAGGACAAGGGATCTTTATTCAGAGGGAGTGTTTATGTCCTTTGTTGAAATAACTCAAAAATATGGTCTGACTAGGAAAACCAATTTTTGGAAATATGTATAAATAAGGGATTGTATTACCAAGGGAAAATTTACTCAAAGCACAAATGCAGTAGTGGAGTTTTTAGAGTCGTCTGGGTCAGCACATAGAGCAGCTGTTTTCTACAAATTATTTTAAAAAAAAGACGTGAAAATTTGAGGATTCATCTGGCAGAGAGATCTGAGTTGTGTCATTTGTAAAGAAGATTGGTGCAAAGTTCTGTCACACTCCAATAAATATATAAGAGAGGCCAGGGGTAAATTTACTCAGTACAAATTAATACATAGGTGGTACTTCACTCCTTCTAAACTTAACAGAATGGGAATTATGCCCAATAATATATGCTGGAAATGTAGCTCAGATCCAGGGACATTTCTGCATGCTATCTGGGAATGTGGGACAGTTTATCTCTTTTGGCAAAGAGTACTGGACAGGATAGGAAGGTGGATTGGCTTGACAATACCCATGTCACCAAGATTGTGCTTATTAGGAGATCAGTCTGTGTTACCGGGAGTTTTGAAGTATGACTTTGTGGTTATAAGGGTGGGGGTGATTATAGCTGCCCGAGTGATTCTTAGTATGTGTAAGGATCCATCTCCTCCAGAGTTTAACAGATGGAAAGAAAATATGCTGAAAATTGTGTCATATGAAAAATTCTTGGCCGGGATTAATGATGATATGGAGGGTTTGACAAATCTTGGGGATGGGTTTTTGACTGCGATTGATGGATTTTTAGTTTTTAGTGCGCTTCTCTTTTGTTAAGTTTGTTATCTTTGTGGTGTTGTATATGTATAGGCACTTTATAATTTGATTTATTTATTTTTTGTTTTATTTTTGTATGTCTGTAATGGGTTCTGATAATGGGCCCCAAAATGCAAAGGTGAATTAATCATGTGTTTGGAAGCTGTTTGTTTGTTAAAAATGATAAAAAGAAATAAAGACTTCAATTACAAAAAAAAAAATCTTAATTTGTGTTCCGAAGATGAACGAAAGTCTTACGGGGTTGGAACAACATAAGGGTTACTGACATAATTTTAATTTTTGGTTGAACTAACCCTTTAATCCTATAGAATTTGTGGAGGGAGCTGAACTTTGAGTTGCCAAGCGACAGCCAAGAAACCTTAAGGATTTAGAGAGAATCTGTAAAGAGGAATGGACCAAAATCCCTCCTGAGATGTGTGCAAACTGTCACGAACCCCCTGTCGTAATCCTGGCTTTCTTGCTGCTCTGAGATTGCTGGTGGGCGTGGTCTCCAGTGTTTCTGTCTACTCACCTGAGGCTCATCATGTCAATCAAGCTCACCTGTTCCACATCATGCAATCTACTCACTTATAAAAGCCAGACCAACTTTCCAGTCCCCACTGGATCGTTGTACCATGATTATACGTGAAGTTTCCTGAACAAATCCTGAACTTTCTGTATGTTTTTGAGGACTCGTGAGCTAACTCGTTTTTCTCTGTCTTGACTGCAGAGTTCCAGCCTGAACCTCGGACTCAGATCATTCACTGGCACCACGGAACACAGAGAACTGCAACCCGGACCACAAACCCTTTGTCCAACCAGAACATTTACCGCTCAGTTCACATCTCTGTTTGCACTTGTTGTTAATGAATTCACTTTTAATTGAACTGAAACTCTGGTCTGACTTCTGGCCCCTGGACCTGACACAAACCTGGTGACCAACTACAAGAAATGTCTTATGTGATGAATTTTTAATAGATAAGATAGTAAAGGATCTTTTAAACTAACCATGTCTAAAGGCCTAACAATGCACTAAAATGTTCTGTATTTTTGAATGATGTATGTGTCCCTTTGACTTTGGTTGTGTGAGTGTAAAAATAACAAATATGGGGAATTAAACTAGACAGATTTATAAACTTGAAACCTTGTGGTTCCCCAGTAATAGAAGTTTGGATATGAAGAACCAATCAAATTGTAGGGAAATTATGTAATGTATCATGTCATTTTGCCATGCCCTTATTCCATAAAAACTGTTGTATTTGTGTTAACTGGTGGGATTCTCAATGGAATTTGTCTTCGATCCTTCGGCCTTGCTTCTTCTTGGGAGATGCTTTGAGAATTGCTCGAGTACTCTCCCGGCTGTGATTTAAAGCATTTATAGGACATTTGCTGAAGTCTGTCTGATTATATTGCTGCGCAGCAAGTTAAAGTTAGGGAACTCAGCTGTAGTCGATGTGTAGACTCGCTGGAGTATAGTTAGGGGACTTGGCTGTAGTCGACTGTAGACTCGCTGGAGTATAGTTAGGGGACTCAGCTGAAGTCGACTGTAGACGAGGCCCAGGTACGTAGTTAGGTTTAGGGAAAAATCGACCACACTTACCTCTGTGCTTGCCAACAAAGGTTTCTTCACCAAGTACTAAGGCATGTTTTGCTTGGGGGTCAAATTCTTATTTCACTTACTGAAATGCAAACCAATTTATAACAAAATTTGTTATAAGTGTTTTTTCTGGATTTTTTGGTTGATATTCTGTCTCTTTCCGTTAAAATAAACCTACCATAAAAATGAGCCTTTATTTCTTTGTAAGCAAAATCAACAGGGGAACAGGAAGTTTCAGGAATGACACAAAGGTGTGTGGCTGTTCAAGACTCTGTGTTTATATCAGTATGCTCAATAATGAGCCTTTTTGTCCTTCATTATGTAAATTTGGATTATGTTGTGTTGTAAATAAAATCTGAACAATCAAAAAGCCATTCTTTTAACCCCCTGGGGTCAGCTATTGCGCCGGCGCATTTGTCTCGCTTTTTTTCTTATCAGTGCAAAATAGACTCAAATAACTCGGTCGATTTTTGTCATACAGGCACGTGTTATACATCATTAAAAAGTGTTATATCTCTTCTTTTATCTGTGTACACTACTAATGAAAATATGATGCACGTCTCTCTCAATGTGAAGTTCATTCTGAAAAGTACAACTTTTACATACATGCTGCTAACATATTGTAGCAGAGTTTTTGCTGACTACAGTGTAATCTGACATTAGCCATGAAAATGTTAAAGAATCTAAGCAACAGAAATAATCACAAATGTCTGGGCATATCAAAACACCTCAGAGGGTTAAGTAATGATTTGTTAATACCAACTTTTAGTGCATTACTGTAATCTAACCTTGTAAAAACAAAAGCATGAATGACTTTTTTCCAAATCACGTTGGGACAATTAATCGCAAGTGATAAAAACACGATTTAATCATAGAATACATCTGCTTCTCAAATTTGAGATCACTCTTTTTTTTTTTTTTACTCCTAGGTTCTGCACTACTGGCTTGCAAAAAACTGCTAATCTGCCCAGATTAACAACAACAAAAAAGGTTACATCTGGTACTCCAAACCACAAACCTTCAGATTTATTTTTATTCAGATTTAAAAAGTTTAATGACATCCATAGTTTGATTTCGAGTATACGATTCAACAAATACTCAAGTTGCTTTTTGTTGTGCTTCTGCAGAGGGAAATAAACCTGCTTGTAATCTGTGTAGAAGTCAAAAGAGATTCCATGCAAAAAAATTGACCCTAGGGGCAGCAAATACAAGGAAAACAAGATCGGGCCAAGAATGGACCGCCGTGGAACCCGGGTAAACAACGAGACAAATTGTGAATTTTCTTGACCAATATTAACAGTGTTAATAGTGTATGTTCTGCTTGAAAGAAAGGACTGCGAGCCAGTACCACTGATTCCAACCACATTTTCAAGTCATGAAAGTAAAGTCTTATGGTCAATGGTATTGAATGCTGCGCTTAGGTCCAGTAAAACAAGGACTGCTGAAGACCCTGAGTCAATCGCAGTCAATAAGTCATTTAAAACCCTGATCAAAGCCGTCTTCATACTATGGAGAGTCCTGAAACTGGATATTAGTTTTTAATGACCCTACAAGTTTGATTCAACCACCATAATAGGAGGAAAATATTTTAAGATATATAGCTCTATAGTTTATATTTATCTGCCAAAATTATTTGGCAAAAAAGGCAAACTTCAGCTCTAGGTTTTATTTTACTATGCAAAAAAAGCTAACAATTAGCATGTAATACCACTAGGCCATCATGATACCACCATTAGTCCGCATGGTGACAGGATGTTTGTGTTACTTTATCTATTGATTTATAGTTTAATAATACAATTGCAAATTGGGATGAGCATATATTAGGTATGTGACAGATCTGTGACAGTACCCTGAGTGTCTGCCTGAAGACCTGTTGACCAACTCACAAAAAACACTTCAGAAAGCATGTCTATTGTACTATATTGTACTATGCACACATATTACACATACTACTACTCACATATTTTGTCACAAATGACTTGACCAGAGTTCAGCACTCAGTGTTGTGTTTTTACATGCAACATTTCAGAATTATTTTGAGAGCTCAAAATGATGACAGAGGAGACAGATCAAATCGGGCAGTGTATAGTCATGCTCACCACCAGGTTGCAGCCTCAACTCTCCGGGTTCCAAGCCCTGTCTCGAAAATAGGTCCACTCCCAGGTTCAAATAGAAACCTGGTCTGAACCCAAAAAAGGACAAGCTTCGCCAACCTGTACAGGGGGCAATAATGTAGTCCTGCTTGGTGATTTAGGTATGAGATCACAGTCATGTTCTTCGTCCTGAACACTATATGATAACCCTTCAGATAGGGTAAGAATCATTTGACTGGCAGAAACACTGTCAGCATCTCCAAATGATTTATGTGTCAGCCACGATGCATCTCTTTCCAGACTCCAGAAGTGGGGCGTACCTGGTAGACTGCCCCCCAGCCAGTGAGGGATGCTTCTGTCATGTTAGTTTTGAAATGACAACACGCCCCTAGCCGGACTTCTCTGTGAAGGAGCAGGAGCCTCGTCCACGGACACAGATCGTGAAAACCTCTGCGCATGATTAAAACTCTGCGGAAAGGGTGGCAATAGGCGAGATTCCTTGGCTTTAAATCCACCATTGTCTCATGTGGAGCAGGCCCAACTGAACCACAGGTGACAATGCTGCCATAAGACCCATCAGTCTGCGGCATAAACCCACGTGGACCAAGCGTCCTACCTGCATCGTGCAAGAATTCAAGTCCACACCCAGAAAAGTCGTTTTGACGTGACAGCAACACACTATTTTGAAGGTTTAAGCGTAAACCTAGTCTCCTCAAATGACAGCGTACCAAGTCTCAATGAACTATTGCCAAATCCTGAGATTGAGCTAATATCAGCCAAGCGTCCAGGTAGTTCAAGATCCGGATGCCCTGGAGCCGTAACGAGGCCAACGGGTCCATGCACTTTGTGAACATTCGAGGAGCCAGAGCCAGTCCGAACGGAAGAACACAGAATTGGTAAGGTTTGCCCTCAAAAGCATACCTGAGGAACTTCCTGTGTCTCTTTACGTTCTGGATGTCGAAGTACGCAACCTTTAGATCGTTGGTCACAAACCAATCTCTGGTCAAAGATGAGACAAAATGGACTTTAACGTCAGCATTTTGAATTTTATCACTCTGAGCGCAAGATTTAAGCAACGTAAGTCCAAATAACTTACGTTGGGCTATAAATGAGAGGGAGGGGGGGGGGATCTCACTTATAGCCCCTTTCTCTAAGAGTGACAAAATCTCCTGACTCAAAACCGAGGCCATAGTACGTAACACCCATTGCGAGATCTCAGGCAGGCATTGCCACGTGGCCCAGTACCTTACTAAGGGCGTTGACGTTCTATTTTTAGGATCTGCTGAACTGCCTAAGCCAAAACATTCCCTGATTGCAGAGGGCATCTGCAGAAACAGGAAGCACATGTGGAACGGCCAGAGCTAATTAACTTTTTGTTATAGACTAATCTCCCTGCATTGGCCCCCAAGGCACATGAGTGGCAGGAACCTCTAAAACAGAAAGCGGTCCAATTTTCTCATCGGGGTGGTCCACCACGTTGACAGGGGGGCATTTAAACCGTGTTATAAATGGGCCTTGTGTACGTGATCCTAAGGCTTTTCCCCAAACTCTGAAGGCGGGAATGTGCGGAGAGTCTGAGCCATTGCTCGTCGAGAGGACTCTGCCTAAAACTGCCCGAGACGTAAGCCAGGAGGCCACAATGAGAGGCGAATACACTTGCACGGTTACACGGATTAAGCGAACCGGTGGACGAGTCTTAGGACCCCACGAGTCTTAGGATGGCTCACCTCGTTGTACCTCACTGGGGCGCTGTAGAGAAAATGAGCGTGAATGAACTGAAGGTGGTTGGCGCTCGACCTTATACATGGGACTGCGTGGGATGAGGTGGCAAAAAACAGCAGATTGCTGTTTCGCTCCCTGAAATCTCTTCACCACAGCAGTAACAGACTCTCCAAATAGGCTGTCCAACAGGAAAATCTTATCCTTTACTTTGATGTCAATAAGAGCAAGTCAAAGATGGCGCTCTACTGATACCATTCCCGCCATGGACCTGCCTATTGCCTGGGCAGTATGCTTGGTAGCTCTAAGTGCCAAGTCAGTAGCCCATCTGAGCTCCTTAACCCTCTGGGGTCTAAGGTGTTTTTGGGGTCCTTGAGATGTTTTGACATGCCCTGACATTTGTGCTTTTTTCAGTTGCTTATAAACATATTAATGTCAGAGTTGTACTTGCACCCTATTTAGCACAAACAGGGCTACCATAATATGTGAGCAATATGTATGTTCATGTTTGTATTTTTGAAGGAATATTGTTTATGCATGGTTATTGAAAAAACTAAAACATCTTCGTTGATGATTCAATATACCTACTTTTTTACAAAACATCCCAATACTATAGCCTATATAACATATGAGCAGAAATTGGCGAACAAACACTTATTTAATGTGGCAGCTCTTTTTTTACAGTAAAATCTTTGTAATCTATCCAAAACTAATAAACAAAATCTTGTCTAAACATTCATATTTAGTCTGTAACATATCGTGTTTATGCGAGTGTGAGATGCATTCATTCATTCATTCATAAAAACACAGACTTATGTTTAAATTCATATTTAAACAGTCTTTTTGCGGTTTACAGACACTATTCCATATCGCGATTAGAACAAAGCACTTAAGAATAAACTTACTATTCACATCAGCTTGATCCGTTGCTCCTCAAAATGAAACTACCAGCACTTCTGAGGTAAATGTTTCATTTTTATTACGATAGTATTATTCCTCACAGCGCAGCAAGACGAGGTAAAGTACGATTCTTATTCAACTTGATGTGTTTTATCCAGCTGATGTGGGCGTTCACATGTTTGCATGGCTTGCGTCTGATCATTTGCGTTTGAATAGCGCGCGCTCTCCGTGGGCGTGGTAAATTAACATTTAATTAGGTATAATGAGCTGAAAAGAAAAAGACTGATATCGCTCTCTTTTCATACAGATTACATACACTGAGAATATTTGTTTTTTTATATAAATTACTTCATTTAAAAGAAGAGAATTAAAGCTTCATAAAGAAAAATCTCTCGTGTCTATGTAACAAGTATTCGCTGAGTTATAGTTCATTTTCGGATGCGGTTCAGAATGTACTTCACTGACAGAGAAGGCAAAACTCGCATCATATTTATTTTTCTTTATTTGACAAAAAGCAGAACACTTTGTTTTTATTGTGAGTATACACAAAAAAATAGACACTTAACAGGATCAAATGATGTATAACACTTATATGTAAGAGTATTTTGTGTCTCTTTTGCACTGATAAGAAAAAAAGTGAGCTAGTATTGCCTTCAGGCCCTCTCCCTCATCCAGCTCCTTAAGAAAGCAAAAGGGCTGCTTCCAAGACCTTGAAACCTCATGGTGGATGTCTTTGAAGAAGGGGAGAGGCTTACGGGACTGTGCTGGGGTGCGGCTGGTAAAAAAAAAAATCGCGTCCGGCCTCGACTGAGCATGCTCCTTAAGTGCCGTTGAAACATTGCACGCACTGTCATGAGTATCTACTCCTTCAATTAACCTCTCACACAGATCGATGCATCTCTTGTAAATCACCATGTCCGCTTGAGAGTGAACACTGCTCTGAAATATAGCAAAGAACACAAGAAACGAGCTTTCCTATGGTCAACAGAAAATCTGCTTTTAATCCCCAGTAATAAATCTGATGAAATAGCACACAGCACGCTGATATGAAGCATACGTGAAGTATTTCTCGGGGCGGTGCTAGTGATACTGGCCAATGAAATGGTGATGGTATAAGGGCTTAAGACATAAGTCACACTGAAGGTGTTCCCATAGTGAGGGCTATTGCAGCATTAAGTGAACCTTAAAGTCCCTGTAAAGTCAAAATTAAGTATTTGTTCTGAGTTTGTTACACCACAGATAAATATGTTATTAGCCACCCAGACAAATTTGAATGATAAAAAAAGCTATAAAAATCTTGAAAAAATGAGCAGTGCTCTCAAACGCTGGAGGCGTGTCCGCTGGCTGAAACCACGCCCACTCGTGGGAAAGCTGCTGCCGCCTCACTCAACAGTCACAGCTACAGACGGAATGAATACTCATAACAGCTTAATTGGATTTACAAAGCCATACATGTTTGAGCCTCCAGAGCTAGAATAATTTTTTTTATAAAACTATCCTGTGTAAAATGATCACTACAGAGGTGGGTGTTGGTGGTGATCCTCAGCTCTCCATTAAGGTGGCTCTTCACAAAATTAATCCACCTCATTGTTTTTCGGAGATTTAAACAAGGATACCGATCTGTTTTGTAAGTGATCACATCCAGGTAATATGCATTTCCTTGACGAAGGCATAGCTAGCTAGCAAACTGTAGGCTGTAGTAACTAATAGAACTGACAGTAATGCGATTGAGCGGCGAACTGATGCAAATGTGCTCTAGTTATATTGTTAGGGGAGGGGCTAGCCTCAGTGGCTCCAGTGCATCATCGATAGTAGGGGCAGGGCCAGGAGCTCAGTGTCTCCAGTGTTTCATTGAGCCACCGTTTTAGCCCAGCTCAAAAAATCCTGAACACAGCAATGGTGAAAAACTGTCTAACCCTGCAATTTAGTACTTCACAGTTCACAGTCTTTATAATGTGTATAGACTTTAAAAAGGGAATTGGTGGTTATGGTAAGGGGCGTGATATTTCCAAAACACATTTAAAGCAGTTGACCAATCGCACACCACTGGTCCAGGTGACCCAGTGGGGCTTGCATAGAGACAGGAACTAAACAGAGAATTACTGACAGACTGGGAAGAGAGGTGCTGCAACAATGTAAAATATGTGAATAATAATAATAATAAAAATGTGTTTTTGAACTTTCAAACATTAAATCCTATTCTAATGGACCCTAAAACAATATCAAGTCTTTGTAAATGGGCATTATAGATCCTCTTCCGTGCTCAACTTTGAAGAAAAAAAATTAGATATTATGGTTGTTGATAGTGGTACCACATGATAATTGTAAGCTAGCAAATAGTGTTGCTATTATTTAAATTTAAGAACACACAAAACCAAATCAACTAAATATAAAGAAAAACAAATTACAGAAAAAACAATTAAGTCGTCAAAATGTGTCAAACGTTTGTGATTTTTATTTATATTTTTTTGTTTGTTTTCTTGTATTTGGTTAATCTGTGCGGTCTTGTTTTGTGAGGAAGAGCCTATTTTAGGACCCAGCCATTATATTCTGTTACTAATGTATATTTATTCATTGTTTGTTTGTCAAATTAAAATATAGGTGCTGCCTGATCTTATTGTAATGTCTTGGTATGTACAACACTCCATATAATCATGTGAGATGTTTAGTTCCCTTTCGAACGGTCACTTCGTATTGCGTAGCTATACGCAGTGGGGAAACTCCTTTTCCTCAATTTACTGAAGCCTATTTTAAAACGCATTTGCAGCTGCCCAGCACATTGAGCATCTGGCACGCTCATAGGCTGTGCTGCAGCAACTGCACATCCAATGGTGCGGGCGACTCCGACGTGCGACCAATGAGCTAGCCCAACGTCAGAGCCCGCCGAGGGGGCGTAGCCCAGCCTATATAGACCCCCGAATTCACCATTATAGCAGATTTTTACTCCTTCAGCGACAGTACACATGTCCCTGTGCTTCTACTGTTAATTCGCCGTCTAACAAGCCTTTCAGCCTGAGCATGCTTTTCTTCAGCAGACTTCGCCTGCACGTCGTTGTCTCCTGACGCCGTCTCACCTGTGGCTATCCGGCGACAGCCTCTATATCCTTTTTCGAAAACTGTGATTTATTTCAGATGCCTCGTTCATCCTGCGCCACGTGCGGAGGCCGTCTGCACGAGGCAGACCAACACTTGAGCTGCATTTCCTGCCTGGGGATCGACCATGCGGAGAATGCACTCTCTGCCGGCAGATGTGCGGCCTGCGAAAGCATGCCAATCTCCATGCTGCGCAATCGGCTAGCTCACTCCTGAGACGGCGAGGCAGCTTCCTCTACGCTCTCTATTCGACGGCGAGGCAGCTTCCTCTACGCTCTCTATTCGAAGGAAGAAGAAGCGTCGCAGCCAACGGCAACCGGAGAGTATGGATGTTGGTGAACGCACGCTGGCCACGTCGCCGCATGTTTCACTTTCTCCTACTCGGACGCCCTCACCGGTCCTGTTCGTAGGAGACCAGCGCCCCCCTTCCCACGTTTCCCACGTGGCAGGCCTCGTCTCCTTTGACGGATCTCATGAGCGCGACGACGGCCTGTCCATCGCTGCTTCTGAGGGACGAGTGGCCGGGCTCTCTCGACCCCGTCCCCGCTTCTCAGTCTGTGGCCAGACTGAATGCTTTGGATTCTTACGAAGGCCGTCACGGACCTCGAGCTAGAGTGGGCCACGCCCGAGGAACCGCCTCGTAGTCGGCTGGATGGATGGTTCCTGTCGGGAAGCCAGCAGGCCCCTCGTCACAAACCAGCGCCATTTTTCCCCGAGGTCCACGAGGAGCTCACAAAGGCCTGGCGCGCTCCGTACTCAGCACGTGTGGGATCTGCAGTTTCCGCGACGCTCTCCTCCGTGAATGGTGCAGCGGAAAAGGGTTATGAGTCTTTGCCGCCCCTCGAAGAGGCCGTGGCCGCTCATCTTTGCCCGAGCACTGCGGCTAGCTGGCGAGTTAGAGCCGCTCACCCCAACAAACCCTGCCGAAACACCTCAGCCCTCGCTGGACCCGCGTATGCCGCCTCCGGTCAGGCTGCATCGGCCCTGCACACGATGTTGCAGGTCTACCAGGCCAAACTCCTCCGGTCCATGGACGAGGATGGCCCGGACCCGGAGGCTTTTCAAGACCTGAGAAGTGCTACAGACCTAGCGTTGCGTGCTACTAAGGCTACAGCACAGGCCATCGGAAGGAACATGGCGAGCTTGGTCGTGCTCAAGCGCCATCTTTGGCTCAACCTCACGAGATCAAAGATGCCAACAGAACTAAGTTTCTCGACGCCCTGATTTCCAGCTCCGGTCTCTTCGGCCCCGGCGATGAAGGGATTCTCGGAAAGGTACACTGAGGCACAGAAAGCGTCCCAGGCTATGCGAAACTTCTTGCTGAAGCGCTCGAGCTCCGCGACCAGCAAGCCCAAGCCACCGTCTTCGCCTCATCCAGCCAAACCGGTGAAACAGGCCTCTCAGCCCCGCCCTGTGACCGCTGATAGCCACCGCCAGCCAAGGCCCACAAAGCGCTGCCCGCTCCCCCGGCGTCAAGGCCCGCGAACTAGCGCCGTGGTCGACCAGGTACCACCGAAGTCGTCCTAGCACGAAGCGGAAAGAGAGAGGGCTTGTGTCTCGCGCTAGCCGGACCACCCTCGAAGAAACCAGCAAAACTTCCCAGAGCTCCCTGTTCAGTTCAGGCGGCTGGGGATTTTATTATTGTAAACAGCCCTGCAGCAGTGAGCGCGTCTTTGCAAACAAACACCGTTTTCACGGCGAACCAAATAAAGCACAAAAAGAGCATGTTTTACAATCACAATACACAGGTTCACGGTCCCCCTTCACTAGGTGGCCCCCTCACTGTTGTATCACTGACTTTCCCCCGGACAAAAGCCTGTATAGTCAGTCAAACACTCAGTATGTGCACAAATCACATTATAAGGGTATCAGGTCCCCCTATGTTAGGCGGCCCGTCCCATTCAGTATGTCAATCCCTAGCCACACGGGCTATGGCCTAGCAAGCCATCCCGGTGTGTCGAGTTGGGTCATAAACACTATAAAGCGAGGTTACTCGCTCCAATTCGCTCGCAGACCCCCGAAATTCCAGGCGGTTATTGAGACGTCGGTGAGAAGCAGCGTGGGTCACGTGCTTTGCACCAAAGTTCAGAATTTATTAGCAAAAGGAGCGATAGAACCAGTCCCTCCCGCGTTAATATATTCAGGGTTTTACAACCGCTATTTTCTAGTTCCAAAGAAAGACGGTGGACTCAGACCCATACTAGATCTGAGACATTTGAACAAGGCTCTCATGAGACGGCCTGTCAAAATGTTAACACTCAAACAAATTCTCGCGGAAGTTCGCGGGGGCGATTGGTTTGTTACAATGGATCTGAAAGATGCATATTTTCATATTCAGATCGACCCTCATCACAGGCCATTCTTGAGATTTGCCTTCGAGGGGAGGGCATATCAATACACCGTCCTGCCGTTCGACCTATCCCTGGCACCCCACACATTCACGAAATGTATGGATGCAGCGCTCTCCCCACTGAAAAGTCAGGGAGTGCGTGCTGAATTATCTCGACGACTGGCTGGTGCAGTCGAGAGACGAACTGATAGTTCACAGGGATTTGATTTTCGGCCACCTAAAAGTGGGTCTGGGGCTCACAATCCATGTTACTAAGAGCGAACTGTCCCCCAGCCAGACTGTTGTCTTTCTGGGCACGGTTTTAGACTCGGTGACAATGAAAGCGCGGGTCACTCAAGAGCGCGCGCTCTCTGTACAGACACTGGCGGCCGCGTTCAATTTCGGAAGAAATTTCAGAAACTACTTGGTCTAATGGCAGCTGCATCATTAGTACTCCACTTGGGATAACTGCGCATGCGCCCGCTGCAGCACTGGCTGAAACGCCGTGTGCCAACCCATGCATGGCAGTCAGGCAGCCTGCGCATTATGGTGAATCACGGGTGTCTAAGAGCACTGATTCCCTGGCGGGCTCAGCACTGGTACCACAATGGGGTGACCATGGGGGTAGTTTCCAGAAGGAAGGTGGTTTTTACATACGCGTCCAACCTGGGTTGGGGAGCACTGCACAAAGGGCAAGCCTGCCTCCGGCCTCTGGTCGAGCACGGAGCATAGCTTACATATCAACTGTCTGGAAACGAAAGCAGTTGGTTTGGCCCTGAAAGCTTTTCTGTCAAACCTCAGGGGCCACCATGTCCTGGTCCGTACAGACAACATGTCAGTGGTCAGGCAACCTGTATGCTATGGCGAGGGACCTCCTTCTGTGGGCATAGACCAGTCTGAGCTCTCTGAGGGCAGCGCACATCCCGGGCGTCCAAAATCTGGGCGCGGATATGCTCTCGGGAGGTAACACTCCCCTAAGCGAGTGGTTCCTGAACCCTCAGACGGTCAGTTTAATATGGGAGATGTTCGGCGAGGCCGACGTCGACCTCTTTGCCTCGAGAGCCAACACCCACTGCAGTGTGTTCTTCTCGAAGAACAGGGACGCGCTGGCTCATCCCTGGCCCAGCCGCCCATTTTATGCTTTTACCCCCGTCTCGATGATCCCACAAGTCATCGAACGAGTCAGGGAGAGCGGATGCCCAGTCCATCTGGTGGCTCCTCTCTGGAAATCCAGACCATGGTTTCCGGAGCTGGTTCAGTTGTCAGACATGATCCCCTGGCCTGTTCCTATGAGGAAGGATCTCCTCACACAGGCCAACGGAACGATATGGCATCCCCGACCCGATTTATGGGCCTTCCATGTGTGGCCCCTAAACAGGTACCCGGGGACCTTCCTGAGAGGATCTTAAGCACTATCTCTGAAGCAAGGGCCCTGTCTACTCGGCGCCTTTATGCTTTGAAGTGGTAGGGGTTTTCCAGCTGGTGCTCGAAAACCCGAGTTGACCCAGAGTCATGTGAGGTATCTGTGGTACTCTCCTTCCTGCAGGAGCTACTGGACGCGGGCCGTACCCCGTCCACGCTCAAAGTTTACGTGTCAGCCATCGCAGCGCATCATGCTTTGGTGGCTGGCCAATCTCTGGGAAGAAATGACCTGTGGTAAGGTTTCTGAAAGGCGCTAGGAGGATTAACCCCTCCGGGCCCCCTGTGGTGCCGCCTTGGGACCTCTCCACGGTCCTTAGGGCCCTGAGGGGACCGCCTTTTGAGCCGCTCCAGTCGGTTTTTCATGTACAATTTAATTCTAAAACGAATTTTAAGG
The DNA here is from genome assembly GCA_030578275.1 of Meda fulgida. Classification (NCBI taxonomy): domain Eukaryota; kingdom Metazoa; phylum Chordata; class Actinopteri; order Cypriniformes; family Leuciscidae; genus Meda; species Meda fulgida. Next base: position 1,022,236 of record CM060630.1, on the reverse strand, counting down.
TCACACAAAAAAGTCACATTACACACAAAACATAGTTCAAAATAATAGCATTTTTCTGAAATAGAAAGCTTTTGTAACATTATACACTACATTTTAAAGAAATTAAAGAAAGTAATCACCTACTTTTATTCAGCAAGGACGCATTAAATGAATCAAAAGTGACATAAAGACATTTATAATGTTACAAAAGCTTTTTTATTTCGAATAAATCTCCTTTGAACCTTCTATTCATCAAATAATCCTGACTTCTTTTAAAAAAAAAAAACATTAATAATAATCAGACGTTTCTTGGGCAGCAAATCACATCAGCATATTATTCCTTCGGGTAGATTGCATGTTTTCTTGTGTGGCTGGATGTTGGTCTCATGAACAATAATCACGTTGTTTAAATTCACCAAAACTGATGTGCCGAAATCAAAACCCAACGGGACAAATAAATTAGGCCCAATAATTGGGACGTCCCGGCTAATTCGGGACAGTTGGCAACCCTACATTTCATACACAATGGTAATTCAAAGTGCTTTACATAGAAGTAATTAAAATAATCAAAAGAAATAAGAACAGTTTAGAAAAAAATGGAAATAAAATACAGTAAAAACAGTTGGACGAGCAGTGGCACAGTGCTCATTCAGTAAATGCATTGGTAAACAGAAGTGTTTTGAGTCTGGATTTGAATGTGACTACTGTAGGAGCACATCTGATCTCTTCTGGAAGCTGGTTCCAGCTGCGGCTGGCATAGTAGCTAAAAGCACACTCCCCTTGCTTAGAGTGAACCCTTGGTATTTCTAGCTGATGTGATCCTAATGATCTGAGTGATCTGTTAGGTTTATATTATTCTGCTGTGTATGAAATGTGCTATATAAATAAACATGCCTTGCCTATATTCAGTGAGCATATCTGCAATATATTGAGGTCCTAGGCCATTGAATGATTTATATACCAGTAATAATACTTTAAATTCAATCCTAAATGTAACTGGGAACCCGTGTAAAGACCTGAAGACTGGTGTGATGTGTTCATGTGTTCTGGTTCTGCTCAGCGTTCTGTATGAGCAACTGTCTTATGGTCTTTTTAGGAAGGCCAGTGTGGAGTCCATTACAATAATCCACCCTGCTGGTGATGAAAGCATGCACAAGTTTCTCTAAGTCTTGACTGGAAACAAAGCATCTAATTCTTGCAATATTTTTCAGATGATAGTATGCTGATTTAGTTATTGCTTTGATATGACTACTGAAACTAAGGTCCGACTCTAGAGACATACCAAGATTCCTGACTTGATTTTTAGTTGTTTGACCCCTAGAGTGAAGGTATGCATTCACCTTGAGAACTTCATCTTTATTTCCAAACACAATGACCTCAGTTTTGTCTTTGTTTAACTAAAGAAAGTTTTGGCACAGCCAACTGTTTACTTCATCAATGCATTGACAAAGGGAGTCAATGGGGCTGTAATCGTTAGGCGATAGGGCTAAGTAGATCTGTGTGTCGTCTGCATAGCTGTGGTAAGAGCGGTATTTGGTTCTTTTTCATTATTTGGCTCATTGGGAGCATGTACAGGTTGAATCGGAGTGGCGCAAGAATTGAGCCTTGAGGAACTCCGCATGTCATGGATGTCCACTCAGACTTATGCTCTCCTAAACTCACATAATAACCTCTCCCTTCTAAGTATGACCTGAACCATTTTAGGACTATCCCAGAAAGCCCCGCCCAGTTTTCCAGCCTGCCAAGAAGTATGTCGTGATCGACAGTGTCAAATGCAGCACTGAGGTCGAGTAGTACTAGAATTGATAATGTGCCTTTATCAGTATTTACGCGAATATCGTTTGTTATCTTTATGAGCGCTGTCTCTGTGCTGTGATGCGTTCGGAAACCGGATTGAAAATTGTCAAAGTATCTATTCGAGCTTAAGAATTTATTCAGCTGGTTGAAGACAACTTTTTCAATGATCTTGCCTACGAAAGGAAGATTTGAGATCGGTCTATATTTGCTTAATATGGTCTTATCCAGATTGCTCTTTTTCAAGAGGGGCTTGACAACTGCAGTTTTCAGGGAGTTTGGAAAAGTCCCAGAGAGAAGTGAGGCATTTACCACTTCTAGAAGATCTGATTCTAAACAAGGCAAGGCAAGTTTATTTATATAGCACATTTCATACACAATGGTAATTCAAAGTGCTTTACGTAGAAGAAATTAAAATAATCAAAAGAAATAAGAATAATAAAGCAGTTTAGAATAAAGAAATTAAAATAATCAAAAGAAATAAGAATAATTTAATAAGAATAACAGTTTAGAATAATAAAAAAATCAGTTAAACACACTTTTGAAAAAAGATGTGGGAAGAGCATCAAGGGCGCAGGTTGATGTTTTATGGTGCTGTACGGTCTCTTCCTAAATTTTGCCATCAATTTCTTCAAAATCAGACATAGTAACTTTATGAGGATGTGGTCTGATCTGTCTGATCCCAGTGCAACTCAAGGATGTGCTGATCACCTGATATTATTGATTTTCTCAGAGAAGAAAGATGCAAATCACTGCACTTGCTGTCCGAGAGCATTTAACTGGGAATCTGGCTTAGGGGGGTTTGTTAGACTTGCCTGTGTTATTTATGTTTCTGTTTATAATATTTGAGAAGAAAGTATGTCTAGCTTTGCCTAGTTCCATATTGAAAGCATGGATGGGGTCTTTGTAGATGTTTTAATGGACTACAAGTTTTGTCTTCCGTCACATGCGCTCTGCTTTTCTGCATTTTCTTTTCATATTTTGCACTGCTGTTGAGTTTCTCCATGGTGCTTTTTGTCTGCCACTCTTCCTGACTTTCACAGATGCAATATCCTCATTTACACTACTTTTGAGTTAAAGGACTCAAGGAGAGAATCAACAGAGTCAGCAGATATGCTTGGTGTTGTTGCGGGATGTGTCTCCAATGTGTTTAGTTCAGGACAGCTCAGAGTGTGTGTGAATGAGAGTGAGTGAGTGTGCGTGTCCGAGGCGTGCCTCTGCCCCTTTGTGGACTCCCGCGAAGCAGCGGAAGAGAGTGGTGTGAGTGTGATCCGGTGATCGGTGCAGGTAGTTAGCTATGTGCATTGTATTTCAGTGCAGCCCACAAAATAAAGCACCTAAACTCTTCGGCAAGACGGCCTCTTTGTTTTTTGTTTTTTTGCTACCATCACACTAAACGGCGTGAAGTTTAGGGAGTTAACCCCTGGAGGAGAACTACCGGAGCTGGAGAAGACGAATCTCCCCTGTGTCTCCCAACCACGGTTAGGAGATAAAAGCAGGAAAGGTTAACAGTGTTAAAGATAAAGCCTTCATAAATAGCACACTAGTGTTCTCATTTAAGCATCTCTTCTTGACAGACACAGATCTAGCTTCATAGTAGGAGAGATCAATATATCAAAGAAAATACAGAAATTATCAGACAGTAAATCTAGAGTGTGTCCACGATTGTGTGTGGGTCCATGTACATGCTGAGTCGGATCAAGTTTTTAAAACAGCTTTGATTTATTTTGCCATATTGGTTTCTGCATTATCTATGTGAATCTCCAGCAATGGCAAAAATGTCTAAACTCTGAGGAAATTGTTGATAACAGTTCTATAAAGTCCTCAGCAAAGGCAGGAGAGTATTTAGGAGGCCTGTAAACAATGATAAGTAGAATGCGTGGAGCACATTTTAACACAAAACTATTGTGGAACAAAAAAAAAAGATATTCGAAAGACGGGTAATTCCCAAATGATCCGTGCTTACATTGATGGACATCTTTAAATAGAGCAGCTAAACCCACGCCTCTCCTAACAGCTCTGCAGACACTCATAAAAGTAAAGCTAGGAGGGGCTGTTAGTCACGGTTGGTAAATCCTATGTCTTCTTCTTGTTTCGTGTTTCTGTTGTTGTATGTGTGTGCACTGATCAGAGGGGCGTGGCCGCTCATCTCATCTCCCTTGTCAGAGTGTCAGTGTCTGTGTCTGTGTCCGTGTCCGTGTCCGTGTCTGTCTGTGTCTGTCTCTGTCTCTGTCTGTGTCTCTCTCTGTCTGTGTGTGTGTGTGTGTGTGTGTGTGTGTCTGTGTGTTCCAGTGTCGTTCAGTCTTGGCATTTCCTGTTCCGGTTCTTGTTCTGTGGATTATTGGATTTCTGTTCGTCCTTGGATTCACTTCACCACCACCACTGAAGGCTGCACTTGTCACGTCTGACCATCGGAGTCCCTGCGCCACTAACCTGTCGGTCAGGATTTTGGACTGCCTATCTGTATCATCATTTAATAAAGAGTTTAACTGCATTTGCTTCCGTCTGATCTATCATGACAGAATGATCTGACCATTCATTGGAAGCAGCGGGAGACTCCTCGAGCTCACTGGACACATTTGTGAGTAGCAGTATTAAAAGAATAGACATTCAAGAAAAGAATCTCAACGATACTGCTCGCGCTGTCCAGGCTTTAGTGGCGCAGGTGTCCGGGCTCACCCAACAGATTCAACATCTTCGTGTTCCCACCGCGCCACCCCCACCACCGATTCCTCCACCACCACCAGCGGACCCATCCCAGTCAGAGCCTCTTCTACCGGTCCCCGAGTCGTACTCGGGTGAAGCCAACTTTTGTTGAGCGTTCCTAACCAGATGTTCTATGCATTTACATTTACATTTATTCACTTAGCTGACGCTTTTATCCAAAGCGACTTACAATTGCTATATATGTCAGAGGTGACACGCCTCTGGAGCAACTAGGGGTTAAGTGTCTTGCTCAGGGACACATTGGTGTCTCACAGTGGATTCGTACCTGGGTCTCTCACACCAAAGGCATGTGTCTTATCCATTGCGCCATCACCACCATTTCTCTCTCCAACCCAGAACATTTCATGAAGAACAGACCAAGGTGGCATTCGTGCTTACGCTTCTGACTGGGAAAGCGGCGCTATGGGGAACGGCGGTGTGGGAGAACCAAGACGAATGCTGTTCCTCGTTCCAAAGGCTCTCCGAAGAGATGCGGCGGGTCTTTGATCGGGCCGCGACAGGCTGCTAGGGTGCTGGCGGAATTACGTCAAGGAGAGAGGTCCGTATCTGACTTTTCAATTGAATTTCGAACCCTGGCAGCCGAGAGCCGATGGAACGAGGAGGCGCAGTGGGACATGTTCCTGCATGGGCTGGCTGACCGCGTCCAGAAAGAAATCTACGCCCTGGACCTGCCCACCGGACTCAATGACCTCATCGCGCTGGCTCTGAGAGTGGACGCACGGCTGTCTCGAGTCAACAAACGTTTTCAACCTGACCGCTCTTCTGGAGGGATCGAGGGGCAGCGTTCAGGAGGCGAAGGCGCGGTCAGCCCCGTCTACGATCACGAGCCCATGCAGGTGGGTCGAGCCTGGCTTTCCCGGGAGGAGAAGGAGAGGCAGAGATCCCTGGGCCTTTGTCTATAATGTGGTGGAGCTGGACATTTCGCTTACAATTGTCCGTTAAAAGGCCCAGCCCGGCAGTAAGTACGAGGCTACTGTCGGGTGGGATCTCTGCCGAGAAGACCTCATCTACATCTACCTCCCTTCTGGTAAGACTCCGATGGTCTACTCACCTCCATGATTGTCGGGCACTACTGGACTCAGGGGCGGAAGGTAATTTCATGGACCATTCATTCGCACTAAAATTTCAAATTCCCCTCAAACCCCTGTCACACCAGATCGATGTTCACGCCCTCAATGGTCAAAGACTCCCCACCATTTCACGGATCACCGAAGACATCACCCTCAGCACATCTGGCAATTATTCTAAAACCATCTCCTTTTACATTCTGGACACTCCGCTTGCACCCATTGTTCTTGGTCACCCATGGCTCACTCGTCACAACCCCAAAATAGACTGGCAACTCAAATCGGTGGCAGGGTGGAGCAGTTTTTGTCATAAGTTCTGTCTTGTGTCTGTCTGTCCATCTGTTTCTGTTCATGTGTTACAGGAGAAGGCAGTGGATTTATCTAACGTGCCCACGGAGTATCGGGATCTGAAGGAGGTATTCAGTAAGTCTGGAGCTGATTCTCTTCCTCCGCATCGTCCCTATGACTGTGCTACAGACTTTCTGCCAGGTACGTCTCCGCCTCAGGGCAAGTTATATTCACTCTCTGTCCCAGAGAGAGAGGTCATGGAGAAATACATTTCTGATTCTCTAGCAACGGGATTCATCCGCCCTTCCTCTTCTCCAGCGGGGGCGGGGTTCTTTTTTGTGGGGAAGAAAGATGGATCGTTTCGACCTTGTATTGATTACCGGGGGTTGAACAACATCACGGTAAAGAATACTTATCCTTTGCCATTGATGTCTTCAGCTTTCGAGAGGTTGCAAGGAGCATCTATCTTCACGAAATTGGATTTAAGGAATGCTTATCATTTGGTCCGCATCAAGGAGGGGGATGAGTGGAAGACCGCTTTTAACACCCCTAGTTGAATAACCAAATTGAATATTTGGTTATGCAGTTCGGCCTATCCAACTCCCCAGCAGTCTTCCAAGCACTTGTCAATGACATTTTGTGAGACATGGTAGATCAATTCATATATGTCAACCTGGATGATATATTGATTTTTTCATCGTCTCTACAGGAACACGTGCAACACGTCCGACAAGTGCTTCAGAGGTTGCTAGAGAATGGGCTTTTTGTCAAGGCAGAGAAATGCGTTTTTCATGCACAGACTGTTTCTTTTTTAGGTCACATCATCTCGGTTGAGAGAATGTGCATGGAGTCCAGATTCCCGTAAGTCCCTACTGAGGTTTCTGGGGTTCGCCAATTTTTACCTGCGTTTTATTCGCAATTTCAGCCGACTAGCCGCACCTCTGACCGCCTTGACCTCCCCCAGAACGACGTTCAGGTGGTCAGACGCAGCTGAAGCTGCGTTTGCCAAACTGAAGGGTTGCTTTGTTTCAGCCCCCATTCTGATAACCCCTGATCCATCACGTCAGTTCGTTGTGGAGGTCGATGCGTCAGAGGTGGGGTTAGGGGCAGTGTTATCCCAGCGCTCTCCTTCAGACGACAAGATGCACCCTTGCGCGGTTTTTTTTTCTCATCGTTTATCCCCTGCCGAAATCAATTATGACATTGGCAACAGAGAGTTGTTGGCGGTCAAGCTAGCATTGGAGGAGTGGCGCCACTGGTTAGAAGGGTCTGATTTAAGGGTACCTTTTATCGTCTGGACCGACCACAAGAATTTGGAATACATTCGTACTGCTAAAAGACTTAATTCCAGGCAGGCTCGGTGGGCTCTTTTTTTCGGATGTTTTGACTTTACTCTCTCGTACCGCCCGGGTTCTAAAAACATCAAACCCGATTCTTTATTTTTTTGACCGTTCCGATCGCCCGTCTACTCCCAAGTGCATTTTACCAGAGACCCTATTCATCTCTACACTCACATGGGAGGTCGAATCGAAGGTCAAGAAGGCCTTAGAAGGCGTAACGCCTCCGACTTGTTGCCCACCGAACCGTTTGTTTGTGCCAGAGAGTTTATGGTCCAGCGTTATTCAGTGGGGACACTGACTCCCGGATGACAAGCCAGATTGGAACAATCGTATTATGTTTTTGGCTAAGCAACGATTCTGGTGGCCTCTCATGGCTCATGATGTTCACAATTTTGTATTGGCCTGCTCAGTTTGTGCCACGGGTAAGACTTCCAATCAGCCTCCAGATGGGTTACTCCAACCGCTGCCGGTGCCTTCGAGACCCTGGTCCCATATCACGCTAGATTTTATCACCGCCCTCCCAGGGTCACACTGTAGTTTAGACCGTGGTGGACCGGTTCTCGAAGGCAGCCCATTTCATTCCCTTGCCCAAATTACCTTTAGCCAAAGAGACAGCGTTGATTGTCGTTAACCACGTCTTTTGGCTTCATGGCCTCCCGACAGACATGGTTTCTGACAGGGGACCCCAATTTGTGTCCAAATTTTGGCAAGAGTTTTGTAAATTTCTGAGGGCGACTGTCAGTCTGTCCTCTGGGTTCCATCCCCAGAGCAATGGTCAAACTGAGCGAGCCAACCAGGATTTGGAGCGAACGTTGCAATGTTTAATGTCCAAGAATCCTTCCTCTTGGAGTCAGCAACTGTCTATGTGTGGAGTACGCCCACAACACGTCGCCAGTGTCATCTACGGGCCTATCACCATTTGAGTGTAGTGTAGGTTACCAGCCACCAATTTTTCCTAGTCTGGAATCCGAAGTCACGGTCCCTCCGCCCACGACTTCGTCCGTGAGACTCCAAGTGGGGGCGCGCACCAAGGCCAAAGCCGATCGCCACCGGCGGAGGCCTCCCGTATACGTCGTCGGTTCTAAAGTGTGGCTTTCTACCAAGGACATTCCTCTCCGCTCCGTTTCAAATAAACTCACACCTAAATTCATTGGCCCGTTCTCTGTCACCAAAATCATTAGTCCGGTGACAGTCCGCCTCAATCTTGTATGTGTGTGCACTGATTAGAGAGGCATGGCCGCTCGTCAGCCCTCGTCAGCAATCACTCATTACCCCATCTGCAGGTGAAGTCTATCTACACATGTGTATATATTCTCATCAACCTCTCATCTCCCTTGTCAAATCGTTGTTTGTGGTTCCCGGTGTGTGTGTTCCAGTGTCGTTTAGTCTTGTGCATTTCCTGTTTCGGTTCTTGTTCTGTGGATTATTGGATTTCTGTTCGTCATTGGATTCACTTCACCACTGTCCTGCGCCACTAACCTGTCGGTCAGGATTTTGGACTGCCTATCTGTATCATCATTTAATAAAGAGTTTAACTGCATTTGCTTCCGTCTGATCTATCATGACAGAGTTTCATTGAGGACTGTTATACTGCCGCTGTCTTCTAGCCAAGTTTCATTTAGAATTATTATTATTAACCGATAATGTATAAATTAATCAGAAGTCTTGCACATTCCAAGAAATTAGCTTACTTCTGTGTTGAAAAACAAGATGGATAGGCTACAAGATCTTGTTTACTCCAATATTTCTAACAGGGACTGTAGAGTTACATTTGTTTCAATTATAGCTTACAAAAAATTGCCAGGATTTTACAGGATTAAAGAGTATTATTTTACAATAAATTACATTAGTAAGAAATGTACTGTGAAATCAATGCATGCTGGTTCATTTTCATACATGACTTTGAATCAACAGCAGAATTATGCTGACATCATTTCATCATAATCATCATTCTTTATTCAGGACATACATATAAAATGGTCCATAGCACTATACAAGATAAAGTACACACACACACAAAAAAAAAGAAATTCAAATATTGGCATAAAGACTAAAGCGCCAATGATTCCACAAACCCGAAGTGAACCTAACTGTACTCAATGCAGGGTTCACTAGTGTTGCAATGATGCTGTTATGAGATTCTGCTAGTCTACACATACATCTGTACATGAGATTCCTGAGTACAGCAGGACACGTAAATACATTAACACTTACACACATTTGACTCGCACTGCCCCCTCGTGGCAATTTAAGCAGCAGCCTCAAACCATCATTATATGCCACCTTGAGTTTCTGCATACTGCTTTTTTTATAACGCCGCCACAAGTGGGCAGTGTACATCGGAGTACAAAAAGCTTTAAAAAGTGGTCTTCACAAAAAGTGAACACATACTAAATTTGCGATTCAGCATATTAGCTTGTGCATACAACATACAATACTGTCTATGAATGTCCCTATCATCAGACAGGTCATCAGTTATATAGTGTCCTAAGTACTTGACCTCATCACACACTTTAAGTAAAGTACCAGACAGATAAAAAGCAGGAAATAAGAGTTTACTGTCCTCCCTGCTTCTAGCAATCATTATATTACTCTTCTTAGAATTGAACGTAATATCAAAGTCCAAGCCGTATTGGGAACATACCCTTACCGCTTTTTCTTTAATGATAGGCACTAATGTGACAGATAAAATAGAATCCGGTAAAATACCATGGACTAACAGCCCAGTGAAACAAATAGCAATTAGGGGACAGAGTTTTCTACTTGCATATTTCAAATGCTCCACAGATATCTCATCCATACCGCATGCCTTATTATCCTTTAGCATCCTAATTGCATCATATATTTCTTGCGGTAAAACAGTAGTATCTTCATTACTATCAATGTCACCCATCGTAACGACTTACTTTTAACACAGTTAAACAGCTCATAGTAATGTTTCTGCCACAACTGAGTAATTTCTTCAGAGCTATTAACACCATCAATATTAGTTGGTAACGATGTTTTACAATTATTCATTCTCTTGATTTCTTTCCAGAAATCAATAGGACTATTATATTGCAACTTCCTCGCCAGAGAGTCCGACCGCATTGTATTTTCCTTCCTCTTAATGAAACGTAGAGCATATTTAAACTTTGCATTTGCCTGTTTCTTGTATTCGAATAACGGACCCCATTTAAGTCTACCTGACTCATCCCATGCCTTAAAGGCTCTTCTTGCCTCAGCATGTGTCTCTTCCACATAGCCATTCCAACCTGGCTTGACTTTGTACAATCTGTGTGTCTTATACAGAGGCCTACTCGAAACAAGGAGGGACTTCACAATATTCTCATACAGGGTGCACAGCTCAATACCATGTTAAAGGTTCTTGCAGTTAATATCAGAACATACCATAGAAACTTTAGGCAATTCAATGCTATTTAACAAGATATCAGAATGTATATAATATTTTCTAAGGTCCTCCTCATTCAGATCAGACCAATCTATTTGCCCCACACACACGTTATCTACAGACACATGAGCAGGTATGCTGCCTAGACTTACAGATAGAGAGAAAGGCACATGATCAGTAGTGGCAAATTCATAGTTAATTTTTATGGCCTCTATAGAATCATGCGCATCAGCTGTGCAAATGCAGTGATCTAGCCATGAAGTCGTGTGCCATGCCTCACTAATGTAGGTGTAGCTACTATCAGGCAAGAGCACTTTGCTAGAAAGAATTAAATCCATTATCATAACAGAACTGCATTAAATGCTTGGCAAATACAGCACTGTCATCAGCAACATCTGCATTCATGTCACCCACAATAAAGAAGCACGTGGAAGCATTATCTTGAATGAAAGACATAACACAAGCCAACCTATTAAGATATTCCTCTTCATTTTGAGAACACTCATAGGGTGTGTTAATGTTTAAGATAATGAAGTTTTTATCACCACAATTAACCTCAATTCCTATGGCCCATTCAACATCCAGTCTAACCACCTTAACCAGCTGATCATATTTTTTATGCCATAACAGGGCAACACCACCAGGTATTCTACCATGAACAATCCTGGTACTCAGGTCAGTAGTAGATTCACCCGCCCCATAAAAGTCTTTATGCAGGGAATTTAGACCCTCTAGATCCTGTTCTGATAAAAAAGTTTCTTGAACACATAGTATATCACAGGCCTCCAAAAGTTTATCCACTACTAGGCGGCGGGGTTTGTCTGCTTCACTGTGCCCAAGGCGCAGTCCTCGTGCGTTATACGACACGATATTGATATTCATCTCTGTCTATTAATCCCGGGCCGCAGCCTGACTGCTGCTCCCCTGTGGAGCTACTAGTATAAGGACAGACACAGAGTGCTGCTACTGGGGGCCCGCCTCTCCTCCTGTTCTATGGGCCGCGCTATCACTGTTAACTTTGGGTCTGCGAGCCTCAAAATAGCGACGTACATAGATCCCCGCCGGCCAAAGTTGTGGCTCGTAGATTTCACCAACTTCATTACATTCAGCAGTAACATGAAACGACCTGAATCTGTTGCGGGTAGACTCAATCTTTCGACACATCACAGAATTGCCCAGTTTTTCAGTCAGATAATCACGCAGAGTGACCGCATCAAGATCCGGGGAAAATCTAGTTGCAAAAACACTCACCAGCTTAGTTTTAATTACTGGAATGTTACTCACGTCTGTGCCGGTACCAACTATTCCCATTTTGCCCTCTCGCTTTGAACGGGTCTGCATGCTGCCAGGTTTCAGTTGCACGGCCAATTTCGGGGGCTTCTGAGGCTTATGCCTCCCTTCCTTCACGACAATATTCCATGCTGGAGACGGAGGTTGGGTACTCATGGCCTCACCCAGTGCCTGGCGGACAAGACCCGCCGACCCCTGCGTTTCTCTCTCCTGAGATCCTGACGCAGCACTAGCCCGGCCAGGGGATCCGCGGATCTCTTCAATATTCGTCATCCGGCGATCTAGAGCCGCAGTAACCGCCCCAAGGTTTTCACTCACACTTGCCTGCGTTTCCAGAGCTCCCCTTAAAGTAGAAACTTCCCGACTCAATCGTTCCATCCTGCCGAGTAACGCCGAGGTATCCATATTGCCAAACCCAACAGGTGGAAGTTCATCCAGGAAGTGTGAGACAAACCTGGGAATGTCTTCACCGCGCTCATTGAGCAATTTCAAACAGTCCTTGATATTATTAACGTCCTTCTGAGCGCCTTTGTGCTTGACATTGCGTTGCGTTGTTGGGCACAGTTCAAACAGAAGTTTCTTGGAATGCTCAATCCAGTCAGAGGAGAAGTTGTTTGAGGCTAACAAAACAATTTCATCCTGTGATAGTGTCTTGATTTTAATAGAAATGAAGTTTAAGAACTCATCTTCCACTATCACTTTCCCATTAGAGGTTTCATAAACCTCAGGTTTTGTACGGGAACATACAGCAGCAGCACGCAACACCGCTGCAGCCGCCATCCGATTAAATCCACTTCACTGCTTTCATTTACTGATCTTGTTTTATTGTGATTTCACATTATAATGTTGTTTTTAATCACATCACTGTAATAAATCTATTCTTTACCACTGTAATTGTTTTGAAGTCCATAATGTTGATTAGTGTTCCATTTGCTTGGGATTTACTTGGTACACAATAATAACATGAACTGTTACTGAAACATATAGAAACTGCTCCTGATGAATAGAATAAAAATCATACTGTACCATATTCAAATCCTTCCCAACTAACACACAAAGTACAATGTTGATTAATTTATTGCACACTCTGTGGCCCACTCAAAACGGTCTTGCGACCCACCAGTTGAGAAACACTGATATAGACTATAGTGGTGCCACTCTCTAAGCTGATATCTTCCAACAGTAGAAGATACCCAAGCTTCTATGATCTATAACAAGGGAAGTCCCGGCCTTTACAACCTTCCTCCCTTCCTTGGAACTGAGAAAAATCTCTAGGGCATGTCTTACATGCTGAGAACTGTCTACCGAGGGTTTCGAAAAAAAAGGCAAAATGTATGTTAATGATGTATTTTGCTGAAAAGCATAAAGTATAACAAAGTATAGGTATTGGAAATATAACAGTTATCTGATCCAAAAGAACCAGCTTGCGGAAAAGTATCGGCCTTCTCATCACTGTTGAGAAGAATACATGATGGTTTCAACTGATTTTGCTGAAAATAACCATTTGTTGCCCATCACATTTTTTGCATATTTATGTGAAGTATTAATTCAGATAAAGCTACTAAAAGGACCTGCCTAAAATGAAAGAAATTTTAGGGAATTCTATTACGAAATATTACTATTTTATTACAAACCGGGTTAAAGATGATATTTATTGAGTTGACGATTTAATGGCTGTAATAAACAACATTAGATACTTACTCTACAGATACAATAACTGCGTTGAGTTCAGTAACCATGTGCCTGGCTAGGAGATCATATGGGCCCATACCTGTGGTGAGAAAGAAAAAAAATATTTTGGACTTTTATTTAATTAAGCCAGTGAAGTAGTACCCAGGGATTAAAGCAAATATCTTCTGGATGTTAACCTTTTCCAGGCTATGTCATATTCCTTTATCCATCACCATTTATTTTAATACGTGAGATCAATAGCATTTTAATAGAAGATGTTTTAGAACAGCTTATCTACAGGTTGTACAGTTTTTAAGCATTTTTTAATCTATGAAATAAAACTGATATTGCAATATTTGACACACTTTCTTAGATATACAAATAATCAACTTTAGTTTGTTTTTACGCATTACAAAAACAAGATTTTATATTGATTATCTTAGCAGCACGAAAAACAAGTCATTCAAACTGGAAATAAATTGTATAATGAAGAGAAAAGAACATGTCTGGTCTTTCCTGTGTTTTCATTGTGCTTTTAGGGTACGTTTACACAACAATGATATGCTTAAAAATGCGTACAGATGGACACCATTGTCAAAACGGTCTCCATTCACACAGATTCACGAAAACAAGTAAAAACGCTGTATGCTGTTTACATGGAAACTTGAACTTTGAAACCCACTTTCAAAGGTTTGCGTTTTCAGGCACCCAAAAACGCTGTTGTCATATAAACGAACGGCCAAAACGCTTAAAATATTTTAAGTATTTAGTTGAAAACAGTGTCGTGTAAACAGCCCGCTAGTTCTGCCCTAGTTCCCCTGTATTTGATTTGTTAATTTGTCTCCACCTGTTCATTAATTATTTCATCAAGGTTCTTTGTAAGCTCCATGTATTTAGTTCGTGTTCTCCCTCAGTCTTTGTCCATTCTCGTCAATGTATGTAAGGTTTTTGCCCTGCGTTTATCCTGAGTATTTAATATTAAAGCCTGTCTACTTGAAGTATTCCTTGTCATGAGAATTTCTATTATCTATATTACATGACACCCTGAAGCTGTCTACACTGCAAAATGAACCATGTACATCGTACCGGACTTTGTTGATTATAATAATTTAATTTGCGAGAGTGCAGGATTCAGTCAGTGAGTGTGATTAGCATACCCTCATTTTCCTTCTTGATCTAAATTTTAATTTAAACTTTTCATATATTTTCGCATTTCACTCCAGTCTCGGCTGTCATAATTTTTTTTGCATCTTGAATTTAAAGGGCATTGGAATTTTTGCCCCAAGCCCCCATTAATTTCTGACCCTGATCTGCGCTGATCTCATACAATCCAAGAAATATGTTGCAGCAACAGGAGAACTTCAATCCCGGAGTACTGAAATTACTTGAATAGAAATACATTTACCTTACTCTTAAGATATGAAAGCTAGAACATTCCGTTATACAAGTGTGTGTGGTTAATAATACTCACGGGAGCTACCAAGACACCATCCACCTCCATGCAGGTAAATGATGGCTCTTCTTAGCTCTCCAGTTTCTTCTTGCTGGGTAGGCTGATACACAATCACCTCTACACCATCAAAAATCTCATCTGCCACTTGCACCCTCTCATCTGACACAGTTACTACTCGCTCTGCAAAGGTGATGAACATCATAACTCTCCAAAAGTCCAGAAGTCCCACCTGCTCACTAAGTTCTGCCTGTAAAGACAGAAAAAATAAAAATGCATTGAAACGGCAGTGGTTGGGTTATTTATAGCTTGGCACATGATTCATGGCTGTATTTTCCCACACAGGCTATGTGCAAGTCAGACACATGGTTGATCAGCTGAGATCATCTCACTAATAGCCAGAACACCCTAAACCTTAGGTTCAATGCACAACAGCCCTTTGTTAAGCCACTTAATGTAAAATAATGTTACTCCAGCACTTCACAGAAGTCTTTGATGCAGAGTTTGAGTCAAATCTCTTGTCAAGTCTTAAAGTCACAATTTTTTATGGAATATTGTAGTATTTATTATTAATGATGTATCCATGCACATCATTTATTTATTTTTAATTAATTTCCCCTCATAGTCTTTAATCAAAATAACTTCCCTTTTCTTGTGCAGCGACATCTCTTCTCTGATGACGAGGGCGGGGTATGGAGGTAAAAGAGTAGCAAAACCCGAGAGCACGTAGATGTGAATTTGAGAACTTGTACAATAGATATTCGTACGTGTACGCTAAAATTTACACTCACAGCTCCAATGTGAAAACATATTAAAGACTCGTTTGAACAACCTCGCTTGCGCTCCCTTTTATCTCTTGCCGCCACTGATTTGCAAGTGCACAAGTTAGTTTTGCATCTAATATATCGCGTAAAGAGTAGCAAAAGTCAAGGTGTGAAATTTGAAATTGCAGTGATAGATTTGAGAAGTTGGAAGTGCCTAAGTGAGGTTGTACTGCAAATGTGAATGTAAGAATAAGTGCAAATATATATTTCAAGTTTGTGTCTGTCATTGTATTTCTGTAAATGGCATTTAACACATTTGTAACTACTTGTCTGCAGCTTCATATTCAGAATACAGGTTTGTGACTATCGTCTGCGAGTGCACATTTCAATATTCAACTTCAGATTTTTATTTTACAGGTTTTCACATTGGAGTGTAAACTTTAGTGTACAAGTATATACAATATTTACAAGTTCTCAAATTCACATCTACGTGCTCGAGTTTTGCTACTCTTTTACCTTCATAGCGGGGAAACCTGTCGCTCACATGAGATCCACCAATAGCAAACCACAACCATCCAACCAATTCTTTATAGATAAAATCAAGTTCCATCCTACATTTTTTTTCTTGTTAAAAAAAGATGTGCATGCACAAAAAAAATTATAATAAACACTGCAATATTCCAAAAAATACGAACTGCATAGTGACTTTAAGTGAAATTAAAATGGTTCCAAAGTCACAGCAGTGATACATTCATTCTGACGATAGAGTGCCCCTAGAACAAGTTTCTAGACATGTTGTTGTCAGGACAGACACCTCCACCATCAGCTGGGGTGCCGTTTGCAACAGGCATGCTGCTTCGTGGTCCTGCCTCGAGTTGCTAGTAGCACTCCTTGCCCTGCGCCGGTTTCGACCGTTGCTGCATGGCAAGCATGTACTGGTCCAGACGGACAACACGTCGACCCTTGAGTACATTAACCGTCAAGGTGGTCTACACTCCCGTTGCATGTCGAAAATGTAAAGTCGATGTCCATACAATAACAGACCGGCATTCATCTAATAAATTATTCATTCAAGAACGATGTGTGCAAGTTTACTGCAACAATAGAGCTGCGAACCTCACGTACTTTTGAAAATCCAGCATTCAGGTAATCCTGATGAACGCTCATTGTCAGTTGTAAACATGACGGCGTTCTTCTTCCACGATGGGTTTCGCGTCACGGCATTTTAGGTGATGTGTTCTTAAATAACACTCATCTTGTACAGGACATACAATAAGTCAGGAGAGGTGTTGTATTTGGCCAGAGAAGGCAAAAAATGTGAAAAGAATTTAAAGCTGGTGTGTAGAATACCAAGAACTAATTTGCTGTTATTAGTACTGTAGTGTTATTATTTAGTGTGAAATTATTGAATAAAAAAAAATTGGCACTGAAATAAGGTCATGAAACCCATACTGATTATTTCTTCCCAAGACTTTTGAAATCTGAATCATGTAGCCTAGAATATTTTCTTCAAAACTATGTGAAAATCATCCTGCTGACTCATTCAGATAAAACAAAATAATGATTACATTTTGTCAGACATGTTTTGTGTAAGAGTTAGGCGTGAATATATTATGAATATGTAGTGTTTCACAGCTGAGAAAGACAACCCCCCCCCCCCCCCCAATGGCCCTATAAGGTGCTATCAGGCCCTATCATTATGAGGAAGAATGAGGAGTGAATTTAAAAAAGAATGTCTTTTTGATTGTTTGGATTTATTTACAACACAACATAATCCAAAGATACACAACAAAGGACAAAAAAGCACATTATTGAACACACTTGATCTAAAGACAGAGACTTGAACAGTCTCACACCTTTGTGCCATTCCTGAAACATAGTACCTGTCATTTCCAAGGTGTTTGATTTTTTCATTTTACCATGTTCATGTCTCATGTGATTGTAAACATTTAAGTCAGCAGGACTCATCAGTGGGGCTGGGGCACATCTGGTCCCTGTAAAAAATAAATAAATAAAAAACCGAAACAACTGTGAACATGATGATATCAAGATAAACTATAGATGGCACGATTTTGGCAATACATTTTAGATTTTTCTGGTTGAAATTAAAAAAATGTACAAGATATGTATATAATGAACACTTCAGAAACACTACACTAGAGAAAAATATATGGATTATCATGTTACTTCCAATGTTTCCATTCGTTATGACGTTATGAAATGAGATTGGAGTAAAAACATGAAGTCAAATGTTTGGTGTGTTTTGCACATGTAAATGTAGCATAAGGCTTCATGTTTTTATTCTAATCTCATTTCATAACGTACATTTTAGTATGGCACCAGTTTGACTAGTTGCTACAATTTAAAGTTTATATAACAATAACATGCTTACTATTCTGAGTGTCTTACCTTTAAAATCTTTCTCATCTTCAAATCGCGTTCTTCTTCTAGGTAATCCAAAGTAAATAGCACAGAACAAACACGCCTTCCGAACTCGATGAAAAGTGACTGGAGTCTCTTATTCTTTGTTTTGAGGTGAGGAGGGCATTAACAGTTCCTTCACGTGGATCATTTGCATGTCAATCGCTCAGCGCGCGTGGGTGTGGACACGGAGTTAATTAGGACGCTTTTCAGAAACTATACATGTCGTTGCTTTCATATGGATTACTTAAACAGAGTATATTTGTTTTTTATATAATTTACATCATTAAAAAATAGAGACTCCAAACGTAAAAACATACGCTTCAAGTGTGTGTGACAAACATTTGCTGAGTTACAGGTCATTTTCTGTTGCATTTATGAATGAACTTCACATTGAGAGAGATGGCAGAACGCGGATCATGTTTATTTTCTTTATTTTACGAAAAACACAACATTTTGTTTTTATTATGAGTGTACACAAATACAATAAGACATTTAACAGTTTTGAATGATGGGAAACACTTTTATGTAAGATCAAAATCGACAGAGTATTTTGAGTCTGTTTTGCACTGATAAGAAAAAAAGCGAGTAGATCACGCCGGCGTGATTGCCGACCCCAGAGGGTTAATGTCATTCACCATCGTTTTGAGGCTCTGTCTTTTTAAAAAAAAAAAAAAAGTATCGGTTCAGGAACAGTTTAGGCGCCGGTACCGTTGTAAAATTTTTCGATTTAGCACCGGTCTAAAAAAAAAAAAACGATACCCAACCCTAAATATGGTGCCTCAGAAGCCTTTCAGAAATCAGTTAGGAAACAAGTCAGCTGCCTAAGTTTTTGGACACAGACTATGTATTCTGATTTAATATCCTGTTACTAAAGTTTATGGCATCCGAGTTTATGGACAGAACATATCCACTGCTGCAAATGAGCACCGCTGTATTTTTGTTGTTTTTAAAATATAAATTGCATGTTGATCTGAAAGAAAACGAGTTCCCTTTCGTTGTCACTCCGAGTTACGTCGGATGACGACGAATGGGGTTTCGCTTAGAAAGCCTATCAGCTTCGAGTATTACAAAACGAGCCAATGGCAAAGAAATGCCATGGGTCTGCGGAATTTGCATAACGTAACTCCGCCCCACCTCGTGGGTATAAAAGGAGGACGCTGGCAACATGCAGTTATGTTTTCGCTTCGGAGCCAAGAGCATCTCTTCACTCCACAAGCCATCTCTGAAATTGTCAGCTTTTTACAAACGAGTTCCTCTGGTGTTGGTGTTTGTGGGCGATATCCAGCGAGCGCGCGCTTCCTGCTGATCTGTGCAGTGGTTTTGCCAGAGAGTGCGTGTCTCCCCGGGCGCCTCGACATCAGAGTGTTTCTCTCTCTCACAAAAAGAGCTCGCACGCGGCACGTCTTTTTAAAGACGGCTCGCCCGTGCTTTAAAAAAAAAAAAAAAAAAGTGGCGGCAGATTGGTATCGGACTCTGATGGGCACGAGCGCTGTCTAGTGTGTAGGGCTTTTATCATGCTTGTACAGCGCTCGTGGGTGATTCATGTTCTCTCTGGGAACATGATCATCGCGTCATTTAGGTCGAGACTCAATGAACTCGCAAGAGTGAGAGTCCCCTCATCCACACCCCGATCTAGCGCCCCCCCCCCCCCCCCCCAAAAAAAAAAAAGAACGAGGGGTGCTGCTTCGGCTGGTGGCCAGGGTGACCTGAGGGTTATAGTCTGGATCAAGGCGCCGACTATCTGTCCGCGACCCCAGCTCCCTCCTGTGTGACGGTGCCCGCTAGTGAACCTCCGATTCCCGCGAGTCGACCTTCGGGTGGCCCGCGGGTTTCGGTTGAAGCTACAGAGAAAGATGCTATGTCTGTTGTAACATCATAAGGTGGGCTTGGTTCTTCTGGAAGTGACGACTCGTCACAGCTGCCACCTTCTGGTGTGTTATGCTGTGCCTTAGTCTGATCCGGAGATGACGGCCATGCTTTCCTGGGACGATTGGTTTTGGGTAAGGCCGCCGACCCGCGTCCACGGCAAACCCCAATATCTTTCCTCCCGGACGTGCATGATGAGATCTCGATGTCCTGAAAGACCCCCATGTCTTCTCGGGACCGTTCGTTGGTCTCATCCGCCTTTCCCCCCTCACGGGGCCGCTGCCCATGGGTACACTGGGGTCCCCCCGGTTGAAGCGCTCTGTTGCGATGCTACTGTGTCCTCAGAGTGCTTCCCGGCGCTATCCTAAGCACCCCGTCCGAAGCCTGTAGTTCTTTTCGTCTACACTAATCTGTGGCGAATTCCTATAGTGCCACGGGACAGGCAGCCGCCTCACTGCATTCCGTGACCGTTCTGTGGTCTACCTGGCCCAGATGCTCACGGTTTTGCAGGAGGGCGGGACTGACTCGAGGCTCTTAATGAGCTACTCAGCGCGCCGCCGCTGACCTTGCTCTCCGAGCGACGAAGGTGGCCACGCGCTCTCCGAGTCAGGTGATGTTTACCACTCTGGGGCTGACCGCTCTGATGTGCTGGAGGTCGGTAGATTCGTCTGCTCACCCCCACGTCCCAGGTCGGCCCCTTCGGCGGTGCGGTTGAGTTCTTCTGCCCAATAGTTCTCAACCGCCCGGGAGCAGATTGAGGTTGTTCTGCCGACAGCTCCGCCGTCCGCTCAGGCCCCTCAGTCTGCTAACCGCCGAGGGCGCCCTCCCGTGGTCACAACCCCGCCCGTTCATCCGGGCTGGCTTGGAAGACCGTGGGGGGATGCCTCAGCCCTCTCCAGCCCCGCCCCCCGCTAGACGCCGGGTTAAGCGGCGCTTTTTGAGATGGGCTGCTCAGAGATGGGACTCAGTTCTTCCAGGAGTTGGTAGCAGGGCCACTCCTTTCCCCGGTGGAGGGCTGGGGAAGAATCCTTATTCAAAAAGAACTGACTCTCTCGTCTCTGAGCACACAGAGTTCTCGGACGACACAGAGCGCCGCCCACCAGCCGTGCTCTCCTCGTCCCCCTCTGTCCCAGAGTCGGTTGACACGGCGTGCCGCCCACGGGCCGTTTCGTCCCTGTCCCACTCTGTCGCCAGACCCCTGGCAGAGCAGGCCCCCGTGGAACGCTGGTCCTTCCCTGGCCTCCTCTGTCAGGGCGCGGAGCTTAACTGCGCCCCCACACCGGATCGCTATGCCGTCCACGTCCGGGCCAGTTACTCCGCTTCGCTGCCCCTCCGGGGGGACGCCGGTGGTCCGCATACCCCGCTGGTACAGTTCCTAGAAGCCTGGCTAGAGCTTCCCCAACTGTCCCGCTGGGTCGCCCGCACCGTCCGGTTCGGCTATGCGATTCAGTTCGCACGGTCTCCTCCCCGATACAGGGGAGTCCGCTCCACTTTGGTCGGTGGCAACGCCCCGATCATGCGAGCAGAGATTGCCACTCTGCTGGGGAGGGGTGCAATCGAGACTGTCCCTCCAGCCGAGATGAGGTCCGGCTTCTACAGCCCTTACTTCATTGTCCCCAAGAAAACCGGTGGGTTACGACCAATCCTGGACCTGCGAGTATTGAATCGCTCCCTTTACAGGATGCCGTTCAAAATGCTCACCGCCAAACGCATTTTCGAGTGTGTGCGGCCCCAGGATTGGTTTGCAGCGATCGACCTGAAGGACGCCTACTTTCATGTCTCCATTCTCCCTCGTCACAGACCGTTCCTCCGGTTTGCTTTCGAGGGACAGGCATATCAGTACGCGGTTCTCCCGTTCGGGCTAGCCCTGTCCCCTCGCGTCTTCACGAAGGTCGTCGAGGCAGCCCTTGTTCCCCTTCGGGTTCACGGGGTTCGCATCCTGAACTATCTCGACGACTGGCTGATTATAGCTCACTCTCGAGACCAGGTTTGCGAACACAGGGACCTTGTGCTCCGGCACTTAGCCCGTCTGGGCCTTCGGGTCAACTGGGAGAAGAGCAAACTTTGCCCCGTGCAGAGGATCTCTTTTCTCGGTATGGACATCGACTCGGTCGCCATGTCCGCGCAGCTTACGAGCGAGCGCGCGCAGTCACTGCTGACTTGTCTGAGACAAATACAGGGCAAGAAAGCGGTTCCACTGAAACATTTTCAGAGGCTCCTGGGGCATATGGCATCTGCAGCCGCGGTCACGCCGCTCGGATTGCTTCATATGAGACCGCTTCAGCTTTGGCTTCGCGACCGAGTCCCGAGGTGGGCATGGCAACAAGGCAAGCTCCGAGTTCCAGTGACTTCGAGCTGCCGTCAGACCTTCACCCCGTGGTTGAACCTCAGTTTTCTCAGGGCTGGTGTCCCCCTGGAACGAGTGTCGAGGCATGTTGTTGTCTCAACAGATGCCTCCACCACGGGCTGGGGCGCCATGTGCAATGGTCATGCTGCCGCGGGCTCCTGGACAGGACCCCAGCGCCTATGGCATGTCAATTGCCTCGAGTTGCTGGCAGTACGCCTTGCTCTGCACCGCTTCCGAGCGCTGCTCATGGGTCAACACGTACTAGTCCGATCAGACAATACCGCCACAGTAGCGTACATCAACCATCAAGGTGGTCTACGCTCCCGCCGTATGTCGCAACTCGCTCGCCACCTCCTCCTATGGAGTCAGAAGCATCTGAGGTCCCTTCGTGCTATTTTCATTCCCGGAGCCCTGAACCGTGCTGCCGACGAGCTGTCACGGCTTCAGCCCCTCCCTGGAGAATGGCGACTCCATCCCCAGTCGGTCCAGCTGATTTGGGACCAGTTTGGCGACGCACAGATAGATCTGTTTGCCTCCCGCGACTCATCCCATTGCGCCCAGTTTTATTCTCTGACCGAGGGCATGCTCGGCACGGATGCACTGGCGCACAGCTGGCCGCGGGGCCGCAAGTATGCGTTTCCCCCAGTGAGCCTTCTTGCGCAGCTCCTGCGCAAGATCAGGGAGGACGAGGAGCAAGTCCTTCTGGTTGCGCCGTACTGGCCCACCCGGACTTGGTTCTCCGAACTAGTGCTCCTCGCGACAGCACCTCCTTGGCCAATTCCTCTGAGGAAGGACCTCCTTTCTCAGGGACGGGGCACTCTATGGCACCCTCGTCCCGATCTTTGGAACCTCCACGTGTGGCTCCTCGACGGGACGAGACAGGTTTGAGTACCCTACCACCTGCGGTGGTGGCTACCATCACTTCCGCTAGAGCGTCGTCCACGAGACATGCCTACGCGTTGAAGTGGAACCTATTCGTCAATTGGTGCTCTTCTCGCCGAGAAGACCCCCGGAGTTGTTCGATCAGTTTCGTGCTTTCCTTCCTTCAAGATGGGTTGGAGCGAAGGCTGTCTCCCTCCTCCCTCAAAGTTTATGTTGCCGCTATTGCCGCTCACCACGACTTAGTGGAAGGTAAGTCCATAGGGAAGCACGACCTGATCGTCAGGTTCCTGAGGGGGGCGAGGAGACTGAATCCTCCTCGCTCTCCTCTCGTTCCCTCTTGGGACCTCTCAGTGGTTTTAAGTGCCCTGCGGAGTGCTCCCTTTGAGCCTTTGCAATCAGTGGAGCTTAAGTTCCTGTCAATGAAGACAGCGCTCCTGATCGCATTGGCCTCTCTCAAGAGGGTCGGGGACCTGCACGCATTCTCCGTTGACGAAGCGTGCCTAGAGTTTGGGCCGGCCGGTTCTCACGTGATCCTGAGACCCCGGCCTGGATATGTGCCCAAGGTTCTTACCACTCCCTTCCGGGACCAGGTGGTGAACCTGCAAGCGCTGCCCTCGGAGGAGGCAGACCCAGCCTTGGCACTGCTCTGTCCAGTACGCGCTCTCCGCGCTTATGTAGACAGGACGCAGTGTTTCAGGACCTCAGACCAGCTCTTTGTCTGTTATGGTGGGAAGCTGAAGGGAAAGGCTCTCTCAAAGCAGAGGTTGTCTCACTGGATCGTGGACACCATTGCTTTGGCTTACCAGCAGCAAGGTCGACCGTGCCCCCTTGGTGTGACCGCCCACTCCACCCGGAGTGTGGCATCCTCCTGGGCGCTGGCGCATGGCGCCTCGCTGGCAGACATCTGCAGAGCTGCAGGCTGGGCGACACCTAACACATTCGCCAGATTCTATAATCTCCGAGTGGAGCCAGTGTCCTCTCGTGTTCTCGCTTCAAACAGCTAGTTCCGGACCCGCTCAGGTGTCTTCGCTTGCTCGCCATTCCACTCCGCAGACTGGATACGTGCGATATTCTGCTCAGGTGAGCTTCTCCGAATGCCCTGAGTTCCTCCAGCACCCCTGATGCTAGCGCCAGTGTCTATTGCCTGGGCGTCGGCTAGGTGCCTCCGTGTGCATGGTCCCTCCCATGAGCTACCCCCACACGTGTATTTCCACTGTAAGCCTCTTTGAGCATGTGTCTTTCCCTCGGCAAGCCACCTTGCCACCCCTGAGGTTGAAATATTCCACCTGCGGCTGGACACCTCAGAGTTTCTCCATATGTTACTATCAGGTCATATGTGTATTTTCAAATGCCCCCCCCCACTGGGTTGGTGATAATTGCATATTTCCCCTTAAAGCTTGGGATATGCTTCCCAGTGTACCTTGGTATTCCTGTGTTAAATAGGAGTCCTTCGTCCTAAGATCTCGAGGGCTCAGATTTTTCGCAGGGCGCTGGAAGACAGCTGTGAAGGTGGCGTGATTTGACTGGTAACCCCATTCGTCGTCATCCGACGTAACTCGGAGTGACAACGAAAGGGAACGTCTCGGTTACGTATGTAACCCTCGTTCCCTGAGTAGGGAACGGAGACGTTACGTCTTCCTGCCACTTCCGCTGTTCGCGGGGATCGCCCGAGTTCAGTCTTGGCTCCTCAGCGATAAAACATAACTGCATGTTGCCAGCGTCCTCCTTTTATACCCACGAGGTGGGGCGGAGTTACGTTATGCAAATTCCGCAGACCCATGGCATTTCTTTGCCATTGGCTCGTTTTGTAATACTCGAAGCTGATAGGCTTTCTAAGCGAAACCCCATTCGTCGTCATCCGACGTAACGTCTCCGTTCCCTACTCAGGGAACGAGGGTTACATACGTAACCGAGACGTTCTGTGTACTAAACTGATTAGGCATGACTTTCAAAGAACTCACATGTTCGAGCTTTAAAACTACAACACCCATGATGCATTCAATTTCTCCTGGGATGTTCATTACTAGTTGGGAAGTGGAAATCATGACATCATTGGGGTCAAATAACTTTGGTCAGAACAAGATGGCGATATACCTTTTCTACTAAAAAATATCAAGGATTTTTTAACTCTACTTCTGCAAAATTATGAATTATCAGGTGTGTTTTTGCTTTATGTTTTATTCAATAAATAAACTAAATATATATATATATTTAGTATATATATATATATATATATATATATATATATATATATATATGTGTGTGTGTGTGTGTATGTATATAAACAGAACAAAATTATAAACGCAACACTTTTGTTTTTGCCCCCATTTTTCATGAGCTGAACTCAAAGATCTAAGACTTTTTCTATGTGCACAAAAGGCCTATTTCTCTAAAATATTGTTCACAAATCTGTTAGTGATAGTTAGTTAGTAACCCATGTGATAATGAGCTGATGAGTTGAATCAGGTGTGTTTGATTAGGGAGACAAAGACAACCTGCAGTGTTGGGGGTCCTTCAGGACAGGTTTGAGAACCACTGCTCTAAACCTTACTCAAATTATATCTGAGCCCACCAGACCTAATGCTATAGCTACGTCTACATTAATCCGGATACATTTGAAAACGGCCTTTTCGTTTAAAAACGTTCTCAGTCCACACTAGCGTTTTCCGACGTTTCAGTGTGGATGAGAAACTTCTAAATTCACCTTACTGCGCAATGTGTGAAACCTCACTAATAAATAATAAAGTTATCGTGCAATTCTTCGAACAGGATCATTTTATTCAGCGAAATATCTCACCATTCACTGATAAAGATCGCACTCAGTCACCGTATGTTTGGTCTAAAACACGACTCCTGTATTGCCGCAGGACAGCAGATGTGAGTAGGCTACATTTTCTGTCATCTTTGCAGTAGGCTACTGTGATATGAAGAGTGTGCAAAGTAACATTTTAGCAACAGTGTAAAAGTGAATCGCACAAAATTAAAAGGCACAATACCAGTAAACATGAATATCTATTGGTACAACATGGATTACATGACTAAACTTACGTCATCGTTTTCAAATACCTCTGACTTCACAGTCCACACTACAACGCGGAAACGGCATTTTCAAATGTATTCGCTTGGGAGAGCGTTTTCCAAAAGCTACATTTTCGTTGACTTAAAACGCCGTCTCAGTGTGGACGGAAGGCCAAAACGGAGAGAAAAATATGTAGGTTTTCAAACGAAAACGTATTAGTGTGGACATGGTCTAAATCTTCATCATCATCCACTCTGATTAACCTCCTTTTGATTAACACCCCATTTAACTATCAAGTCGGAGTATTCAGTCAAATAAGTGATCACTGCGCCATTGCATGTAAACGCTCTGGCCTCTCATTCAAAAGGCCCCCAGTAATTGTAACCAAGTGCTCTCTGAAGCTTTTCTCCAAGATGTTGCTGCTGTGTCCTGGGACAGAATTAATTCCTTTACCTCATTGGAAGATGGTCTTTTTTCAAAAACAATTTCAGTCTGATTATGGCGTCTTAGTGAGAGGCTACATGTGCGTGAGGCTTGCTGTTAAATCCCTTGAAACTATCCTTAACTTGGACCAATAAACATAATTCTACTTGTTCTTGACCCACATGCTTTTACTGGACAATATATTCCACAAAAAAAAACGCTAAAACTGGCTAACAACCGGGTAAAACGGCTTCACAAGGCAAAGGGGCTAATGCTAGCAAAACACCGTTGGATGTTCCCAATGAAGCCAATACACGCGAGGCATCGGAGACTCTAGAGGCACCCGAAACAACGGAGATGCCGGTCGCGCCGACAAACAGTGACCTTCTCAAGGAAATTCTGTCCTTGAAAGGTGACATGGCTAAACAATCTACCGACATCCTGAAAGCAATTAACGATTTGAAAGGGGATATACAGTTACACTCTCAAAGAATCAATGAGACCGAGGAGCGAATCTCGCAAACAGAAGATGATGTAACTTCTCTTCAAGGCAAAGTTAAAATACTGGAGAAAACTGTGGAGACTCTTTGCGACAGAATTACAGAGCAAGAGGACAGGAGCAAACGCTCCAACTTGAAACTGGTTGGGCTACCCGAAAATCGGAGGGCTCAGATCCGTGTGGTTTTCTGGAGAAGTGGCTCCGAGATACACTAGGTGAAGGTTGCAGCTCGCCCCCCATCATAGAGAGAGCACACAGGATCGGGCCTATTAACCCTAAAT
This sequence comes from Meda fulgida, assembly GCA_030578275.1. NCBI lineage: Eukaryota > Metazoa > Chordata > Actinopteri > Cypriniformes > Leuciscidae > Meda > Meda fulgida. Next base: position 994,734 of record CM060630.1, on the reverse strand, counting down.
CTACATCGCCATGGTGGTAATAATTACGTTTCTGAACTACCGGGACCGGGAAGCAACCCTGAGAACCGCCAGGAAGATGACGGAGGTATGCTATGAGAATCAACGATTCGCCTTTTCCCTGACCTCTCCGCGGAAACGCGTAAATTACAGCAGCGCTTCAACGGTGTGAAAACCTAGCTTCATGCACTGAATATTCGGTATGGCATGCTGTATCCAGCCCATCTAATCATCACGCATAATGACAAACGCAGGATTTTTTAATCGGTTGCTGAGGCTGTAGAATACGTTCAGGAAATAAGCTTGCAGACTTGTGATGACTCCGAGACTTAAAGCTTTGTGTTAACTGCTTCTTTCTCTTCTCCTGCATGGAGCCACTGACAAGTAATGGCCATGAAAATGGACAAAATTCAACGGATAATTTAGTAAGTTACCTTTTTGTTAAAATACATTACTGGCATGATTGTCTTAAGGTATGTTTCTTTTATTGTTTGTATTATTGATATAGATTTTTTATTTATCACGTACTGGGTGCAGGTTTATGAGCGTCAAGTTTTATTATGGTCCAAACATTTCCACTACAGCTAGCCCATGTGTGGCTATGTTATGTGTGCAGATTTACACGTTACCCACTATGTGGATGAAATGTTTTATATAACCCAAGTTCCTAGTCTTAAAAGGTTTAGCACCGCATTTTTTGGGGGGGAAATGTGTGGGGTTTTGTGATAATGGGCTCAATTCCATATTTTTTGTGTTTGATGACTTTACATGGCCTGAAATTGAGATTGAGAAGGGGAAAACCTTTTTTTTGTGTGTTGTTTGATATTTTCAATTACATAATTTATGTTTGATACCTCAGTTATAAATGTCTAGTTGGACTGTAAGAGGTCTGAACAAAATTGTCAAGAATTGCTGGTATGAGACTATACTACTCTCTGACCAATTGCCCCAATTATCTTATCAATTAAGTTTCCCAATTATTATTTATCTCGACTTCCATTTCAGTTTCAAGCTAAATGGCTGAAGTCCGCAGAATTTGAGGAATTTCTTGAAGAAAAAATAACGGAATATTTTAATTTTAATAAAGACCAGACCAGTGCATCAATATAATGGGAAGCATTTAAAGCCTATATAAGGGGGGAAATAATGAGCTACACTCGGCATACATCTAAAATACATCTAAATAAATTGAAAGACATTGACAAGCAAATAAAGGAACTGCAGGACCAGCTGTCTTACTGTGATGACACTGAAAAATATAAAAAACTTCTATTAAAATCTGAATATAATGAAAATATAAAAATACCAATAAAATAGCAACTAGTTTACTGTGATTGAAACAGTCATACTATGATCAGGGTGAGAAGGCAGGAAATGTTGGGGATTGGAGGCTTAAAAAAATACGGACAAGTAGGGCTATTAACTCAATAGTGCTTGACAATGGAGAGAATTTAGTGGATTCAAAATGTATAAATGATGCTTTTTCAGAATATTATGAAAATGTATACATCCCAATATCCATAAACATGGATCAGTTTCTGGAAAACTGAGCATTCAAGAACTTAAAGGACATATTGCAGGTTAGAGTACCCAGTAAGCCAATGTAGTGTTGTCACGGTACCAAAATTTCAGTATTCGGCACCAATACCAGTAAAAATCCACGGTTCACGGTACCAATTTCGGTACCAAAGCTTAATTTAGATTAAATTTACATATGTTATTAAAGTGTATATCACAGTTACAAAGATGGAAACTGTAGTATTAAAAACAATTTACAATAAGATTATATTTGTTAGATAACATTAGATAAAATGACCTAACAATAAACAATAGTTATATACTGTGGCAATTATTCTCCTTGGGGTTAGGCTACTAATATATTTTTAAAATTAAAAGTTTTATCTGTTAACATTATGTAATGCACAATGAATGAAGTAAACAAACATGAACAATCAAGTGTTTGTATTACGTAACATTCACAAACATTAATTAATGTTTATTGGATATTGTTCACTCAATGTGTTGATAGATAAAGCATTAAGTAATGTTAATGAATGGTATCTTATTGTAGTGTCACCAAACTATACAGGAGATAAAACATGTTTTATTTGACCAAAACTGCCAGAAATGTCACTATTGCCTGTCTTCGAAACTTGAGAACCCTGTAGCTGATTTCTAATGCAAGGGCTAGAAATCAATTAATTCTTTACTGATACTTCCTCGTCATCATGAAGAGCGCAGTTCGCACCGCTTTCTCCTTTCCACAAGCGCTTGCTCTCCCGTGTCTCCGCTATGCAACCATGAACAGTGGCGCGCCTGGAGAAACAAGCTTGCACGCCGCTTCTATTATGAGTGCGCTTGCCGCGCGCCTACATTTGAAAAGGACGCAACTCTGCACCTTTCGGACAGCGCATCAAGAGCCGGATTAACCCGGTACGTCGGTACTACCGGTACTTAAGAAAAGCTGGTACTGTAACCGTTTAATTTTTTTAGTACCGACCGAAGTACCGAGTTTTTTGACAACACTAAGCCAATGTATAGAAAAATAATGTAGGAACTAGACTTCAATATAAACATATAATTATAAAACGCTATTTAGGCTTCTAGAGTCTTTTTGTGTGCGAAATTTTACTTCCACATTTGAAAACCATCAAACTGGAAGTGACGTAACGGGAGGGAGTGCGGTCAAAGTAAACAATAGGAAAGCAACGGATCGCAATGACAGAGGCCTGCTTTCCAAATTTTACTACTTTCCTCAAAAGAAAAGTAGTCTTTCATATTTACAAGCATGGAAAACTGATTTACAAATAGAAATTTCAGATGAGTGGAACAATTCTTGCCTGTTGGCACAGACGCAAACTATTAACACCAGGTTTAGATTTCTGCAGTACAAATAGATATTTAGAACCTATACCACTCCAGTAAAACTTTACCTTTTTAATTCTAATATTCCTGATGTCTGTGTAAAATGTGGTGTAGACAAGGGCACTCTTCTTTTTTGTATGTGGCAGTGTCCAGAACTTCAGATTTTTGGAAGGAGGTCACTACATTTATTTCCCGTTTGATTGAATGTAACATGCCAATGGACGGTAAACTGTGCTTATTGCACATTTTTCCAAATGGTTTAAAGGGATTACAAAAAAAGAGGAAGCTTGTTAGTTTCTGCTTATTGCAAGCTAAACATGTAATCGCTCTGAAAGACCAAAGATAAACCAGTGGATTAAACTAATGTCTAGCAACCTAGCATTGGAGAAACTGACCTACATTGCAAGTGAAAAAACTTGAGGATTTTAAAGATATGTGGTTGCCTTTCTTGCGCCTTGTAAAACCTGTGACATGTAAACTATACTTTTTGCTGATGGAGTGAGCATGGGGTTCTAGGGTCGGGGGAGGACTTGTCTTTTGTTTTCTCCTTTTAATGTTTCTTTGTACATCTTTTCTTTTATATGTCTGAAAAACGTTTAAAATTCAATTAAGATATTTGTGGGGGAAAAAAAAGAATCAAAAACTGATGTAGTCCCTGGTTCCCTTTCGTTGTCACTACAAGTTACGTCTTGACGACGAATGGGGTTTCGGTTAGAAGCCTATCACCTTTGAGTATTACAAAACGAGCTAATGGCAAGAAAATGCCATGGGTCTGCAGAATTTGCAAAGCGCAACTCCGCCCTACCTCGTGGGTATATAAGAAACTACGCTGGCAACATGCAGATATGTTTTTCCTTTGGAGCAAAGAGGTCCTCTTCACTCCTACAGCCTGAATTCTCTCTGAGTGTCATCGAGTATTCTTCGAGACGAGCAGCTCTCCAGTCTGTGTTGGTGCAAAGGGGATTTACCAGTGAGTTTCACATTCCTGCCTGCTGATCTGTACAGTGGTCTGCATCCAGCGTGTGTGTTTCTCCCTGGCCGCTTCAGCACGGGCTGCTGAGTGTCCTCTCACAAAAGAGCTTACACGTGACACGTCTTTTTAAAGATGTCTCGCCCGTGTATTTCTGGGTGTGGTCGTTTCATCCCATTATCTGATGGGCATGATTGCTGCCTTGCGTGTTTGGGCTTGTAACATGCTAAGTCAGGTTTCAAGGATGAGTCATGTTCTCATTGCGGGAACATGACTATCGCTGAGCTGAGATTGAGACTCCAATAGAGGTAGAGTCCCCTCTGCCACAGCCCAATCTGTCCTTTCCTCGAGAGGTGACACTTTGGCTGGTGGCCAGGGAAATCTGAGAGTTACGGTGTGGAATTCTGCCCCGACGATGCTTCCTCGGGCCACACCCCCCTCTGCAGCTCAGCAACCCGCGAGTTCCGCAAAATGTAGTGGCTCCTTCATGTCTCATTCGGGGCTCCAGATGATGAGACAATGTTGATCAGCTACAGTTCTATCGAGGAGGTGGTAGCAGTGCCACTCCTTCCCCCGGTGGAGGGCCAGACAGATCTAACACCCCCATCTCTGAGCCCCCAGAGTGGGTTGACAACAGTGGTCTCAAGACAGTGGTCTCGCTTACAAGCCTCGCCACTCTCGTTCACCTGTCGCCAGAGGAAACCCAAGTGGAACGCACGTCCTTCCCTGGTCTCCTCTGTCAGAACGCGGTATATGACAGTGTCCCCAAACCGGGACACTCTGCCTCCCCAGTCTGGGCCAGTCATACCGCCTCGCCTTCTGGGTGCTTGGCTTCAGCTTCCCAACCTGTCCCGCTTGGTCGCCAGGACCATCAGGCTCGACCATGCGATTCAGTTTGCACAATCTCTTCCCTGTTTCTAGGGAGTCCGCTATACGCTGGTTGGTGGCAATGCCCCTGTCATGCGAGCGGAAGTCGCTACCTTACTGGCGAAAGGTGCGATCGAGATTGTTCCTCCAGCCGAAATGAAGTCCGGCTTCTACAGCCCCGTACCGAAGAAGACCGGTGGATTACGGCCAATCCTGGATCTGCGCATTTTCAACCGATCCCTTCACAGGCTTCTGTTCAAAATGCTCACGGCCAAACGCATTTTCAAATGTATTCAGCCACAGGATTGGTTTGCAGCAATCAACCTGAAGGACGCCTACTTTCATGTCTCCATTCTTCCTCGACAGAGACTGTTTCTTCTGTTTGATTTTGAGGGGAAGGCATATCAGTAAGCGGTTCTCCCATTCGGGCTAGCTCTGTCTCCTCGCATCTTTAGGAAGATCATCGAGGCAGCCCTTGTGCCACTCCGGCTACACGGGGTTCGCATCCTGAAATATCTTGACGGCTGGCTGATCCTAGTTCACTCTGGAAACCAGGTTTGTGAACACAGAGACCTAGCGCTTCGGCACCTAGCTCGTCTGGGCCTTCGGGTCAACTGGCAGAAGAGCAAACTTTGCCCCGTGCAAAAGGTTTCTTTTCTCAGTATGGAAATTGACTCTGTCTCCCCTGCGTCAAATCCAGAGCAAGAGTGCGGTTCCACTGAAAATATTTCAGAGGCTCCTGGGGCATATGGCATCCGCAGCGGAAGCCACTCCGCTCGAGTTGCTTCATATGAGACCATTTCAGCACTGGCTTCGCGACCGAGTCCGATGGTGGGCATGGCATATGGGCACGTTGCGAGTACCATTTACCAGGGGTGGGACAAAGTCAATGTTATGCAAGTCACAAGTAAGTCTCAAGTCTTTGCCCTCGAGTCCCGAGTCAAGTCGAGTCAAAGATGAGGCAAGTCTCAAGTCGAGTCCAAAGTCCTACCATTTTAGTTTCAAGTCATTTCAAGTCCTCTTACCACAGAAATAAAATGTATACAAATCATGTATGTCTGTAAGATTTGTATTTATTTAAACTTCTTTTTATACAATGACATAAAAAAAACAGAAAATTTAATTTTCACAAACAAATGCTTGTTTTTCAACAGCATATTGCACTAGAACAATGCACAGCAGCTTCAGTCCTGTATTGACCTCATATTGCAAAACAGTTTGAGAGAGAGAGAGAGATCAAAAATCCCTATTTTTCTAAGCATGAACCAGCAAGGGAAACGTCTCGTTGATACAGTAAATATACAGCAGCTAGCTAGTAAGTTACGGTACATTCGATAAGGTGCTTAGCATTCATTCAAACCTTTCTTTGTGCAACTGCAGGTGTCGAAACAAAGTTGGACGATGTGGCAGCTCCATCTGTAATACCGTATGTTTTGCAAATTGCAACTCATTCTTTTATCGACTACCTTGTAATTTTTATAGCCAATTGCCAACTGGCGCGTTGTTGCTTGTTGCACTTCATTGGTTGTCTTGCAATGTGCCTGCTTAGATGCTGTCGAATCAAAACAACGTGGGACTACAGTGATTGGATGTCGTGCAGGCAGTGCGCGTGCTCTCTGCATGCATACAGGTGGTGCCCATTTTTTTCCACAGATGCAAATAAACAGAGCGGCGCGGCCGTGTGAATTTTTTTTCCCCAGTTTTCATGGGAAGTAGCAAGTCTTCTCGAGTCAAAAGGCGCACGTCCAAGTGAAGTCACGAATCATTGATATTAAAGTCCAAGTCGAGTTGCAAGCCTTTGTACATTTTGTTGAGTCGAGTCTGAAGTCATCAAATTCATGACTCAAGTCCAAGTCACATGACTCGAGTCCAAACCTCTGCCATTTACTCCGAACTGCCGTCAAACTTTCTCCCTATGGTCCAACCTCAGCTTTCTTTGGGCCGGTGTGTCCTTAGTTCGAGTTTCCTGGCATGTTGTTGTCTCAACAGATGCCTCCGCAACGGGTTGGGGTGCCATGTGCAATGGACATGCTGGACAGGACCCCAGCGCCTTTGGCATATCAATTGCCTTGAGTTGCTGGCAGTACATTTGGCCCTGCAATGCTTTCGGGTCTTGCTCAAGAATCAACACATACTGTTCTGCTCAGACAATACCGCGACTGTAGCGTACATCAACCGTCAAGGTGGTCTACGCTCTCGCCGTATGTTGTAACTCACACGCCACCTCCTTCTATGGAGTCAAAAGCATCTGAAGTCGCTTTGTGCTATGTACATTCCCGGAGACCTGAACCGTACAGCCGACGATCTCTCACGGATTCAGCCACTCTCTGGAGAATGGCGACTCCATCCCTAGATCGTTCAGCTGATTTGGGAACAGTTCGGCGACGCACAGGTAGATCTGTTTGCCTCCCCCGACTCTTCCCACTGCAGCCTGTTTTACTCCCTGTCCGAAGGCACGCTTGGCACGGATGCACTGGCGCACAGCTGGCCACGGGGCCTCTGCAAGTATGCGTTTCCCCCAGTGAGCCTTCTCGTACAGACCTTGTGCAAGATCAGGTAGGACGAGGAGCAGGTCCTTCTAGTTGCACCTCTTTGGCCCACCCGGACTTGGTTCTCTCGAACTCATGCTCCTCACTACAGCCCCTCCCTATCCCTCTGTGGAAGGACCTCCTTTCTCAGAGACGGGGCACCCCTTGGCACCCTCGTCCCAATCTTTGGAACCTCCACGTGTGGCTCCTGGACGGGACGAGGCAGGTTTGAGTACCCTACCACCAGCGGTGGTGGCTACCATTACTTCCACTAGAGCTTCGTCCACGAGACAACTCTATGCGTTTAAGTAGTACCTCTTCATCACCTGGTGCATTTCTCGCTGAGAAGACCCCAGTAAATCCCCCATCAGCGTTGTGCTTTCCTTCCTGCAAGATGGGTTGGAGCGAAGGCTGTCTCCCTCCACCCTCAAAGTTCATGTTGCTGCTATCGCCGCACATGTCGCAGTTGAGGGTAAGTCCATTGGGAAGCATGACCTGGTCGTCAGGTTCTTGAGAGGAGCCAGGAGACTGAATCCTCCTCGCCCTCCTCTCGTACCCTCTTGGGACCTTTCAGTGGTCTTAACTGCCCTGAGTGCTCCCTTTGAGCCCCTGCAATCAGTCAAGCTTAAGTTCCTGTCACTTAGGACAGCGCTCCTGATTGCACTGACCTCCATCAAGGGGGTAGGGGACCTGCAGGCATTTTCCATTGACGAAGTGTGCCTGGAATTCGGACCGGCTAACTCTCATGTGATCCTGAGACCCCGGCTTGGATATGTGCCCAAGGTTCCTACCACCCTCTGGAGGAGGCGGACCCAGCCTTAGCATTGCTCTGTCCAGTGTTATGGTGGGAAGCTGAAGGGAAAGGCTCTCTCAAAGCAAAGGTTGTCTCACTTGATAGTGGACGCCGTTGCTTTGGCTTACCAGCAGCAAGGTCGACCGTGCCTGAGTTCAGTCTCGGCTCCTCAGCAGGAAACACATCTGCATGTTGCCAGCATACTTCCTTATATACCTACGAGGTAGGGCGGAGTTATGCTATGCAAATTCCGCAGACCCATGGCATTTCCTTGCCATTGGCTCGTTTTGTAATACTCGAAGGTGATACGCTTCTAACGTCTCCGTTCCCTACTCAGGGAACAAGGGTTACATACGTAACCAAGACGTTTTCCAATGACCTGGCTGAGATAATTCATTCAGGCCTGCTCCACCCAATTTTGTGGGGTTCTGAATCTGACCCAAATTGTTATCGCCCAATTTCCATCCTACCATGCCTTGCCAAAGTTCTGGAGAAGCTTGCAAAACAGTTAAATGATTTCCTGAATAAAAATCATACATTATTTGACATGCAATCTGGTTTTCGGACTGGACATGGGTGCATAACAGCCACTACAAAGGTCCTTGATGATGTAATTACAGCATTAGACAGTGAGCAGGTCTGTATTGCCACCTTTACAGACCTACAGCCCTAAAAAAACTTGACGCACTATCGTTCAGTTATGCATTTTGCCACTAATGCACCCTTTCACACCCATCACTGTGACCTGTATAAACTGGTGGGCTGGCCCTCCCTTCATACCCGGCAGCTCCATCATTGGTTTCTTTTCATACACAAGACAATCCTGGGCAAGCAAAATAAACGCAAGAAAACAGACGACGAACAATGAAAATAAATAGACACAGAGAGTTTTTTCTTTAAGAAAAGTAGGCCTGTTCCCCCCAAAACTATCCCTGTTCAATGCTCCGACAACAGCCCAGACATGAAGCTACTACAGCCATCAGTTCAGGGAAGCACTTTTAAAAAGTAGCACTTTCTATTTCTATTTTGAAATGTTTTATTTTGCTTTGGCAACTCAGTGAAGCACTTTAAGCATTTTTTATTTTATAAAAAAGATTTTTATTTCTATATACAGTATAATTGTGCTTCAAAAAAAAAAGTACCTACACATTCTTCTTGTTTAAAAATCATTTACTAATACCGGTGCCCTGCTGGACTAAACACTATCAGAATCACTGACTTGCACTATAATATATTTTTTCCATGAATGAGTATTATATTATTCCCAACAGTCCATTCTCTTAATTCCATGTTAGAGCTTTTATCCAATCATATTTCAGCCGTCATGTGTTGCCAGGGTCAAAGAAATCTGCCTTGAGGCCTTCAGAATCAATAGTGCGGGCGCCGTAGCTTAAAATGTATGGCAATGAATCTGTTGCTTTAACCAATCAGATAATCAGTCAGATTTAATCAGCCAATCAGATTTTGATTTGAATACACCGGGGCCATCTAGCAGGCGTACAATAACGTCGGCATTTTCATGTCCTTTGATTGGATGGTCAGAGCGCATACTATTACTGGTAGTCAGAGCTAGCTAACCGCATCTATAGTGAACTGCGTAAACTAAAATATATTCCTGTAGATTTAATAGTTTTTCAACCCACAAATGAATGTTTCTTTCCCTCAGCAGGTTCAAACCTACCGGAAAAAAATCCTTATTCAGCCTGAGCTTAACGTAGAGTCACGGAACACTATTCGATCTGTCCAGGTAAAAACAGACCTGACTAATGTATGCCACGAATGGTTTTGAAGGCAAAAGTCTCTGCAAAAGAATCCGCTGATCTCATTGATTTCCTTCAAAACTGTGTGAGAGAATGTGTTATCTGTACACATCTTCATGTTTAGCGGTGACTGTCCAGGTGTCCACTGCTTCTGTCGAGCAGACATTCTCAGCCCTAAAGCAAATTAAAACTTATGCCAGAAATATGACGGGTCCAGGGCTATTATAAATGTGGGGGGGGACAAAAGCTGTATGGTGATGTGACCCAAAAGTGATGTTCATAATAATAAATTCTAGATAGAATAGCAATTGCCATTTTACAGCACCCTAGTGGCAATTTTGGGAACATGCCATGAAACCTTACAGCAACCTATTTTTGTGAAACACTCAAAATAAAAAATAAAAATACTGCTGTACTTGGGAGTACTTTCAGACCACTGAACATCTATACTTTTACTTTTATGAAATCAAGATATTTTATGATATTTACAATTTTTCAGTTACATTACACTTGAACAATAACTTTTATCTCAATTCATAACAGTTGGACAAAAAAAGTGTTCAATGAGTATACATATTACAAATACAATAATTTTATACAACATACATTTTATAAAAATATATAAATAAAGCTTAAATCAATGTATTTACAAGATTTTAATATTATCAAAATTGAAGTGAGATTTTTAATCAAAACTTCCCAACTGAATTTTTCGGCTTTCCTTGCAGGCCAGAAATTGTTGAGCAATCTTTTTTCTCGATAATTGATCAAGTTTTTCCTTGTGTATATGACACACAGCAACACTATTCAGTCGTGTTTGTGTCATGGTACTATGAAGCCATGTTTTTAGCCTCCTGAGACCACTGAAACTTCTCTCAGCTTCTGCGGAGGACACGGGAGTGACAAGAAGCAGTCTGACCAGTGTTTCCACCTGATCAAAAAGACTACAGACTTCTGGACACATCACCTGGAGGATGCTTGCTGCTTCACTGCTGGACTGCATATTATGCTTTGATCTGAACATTTCCAATTGTGTGTTAAGGGATATTTTGTCCAGTTCTGGGTGCATTTGTACCACATTATCATCAACCACCCCTGTTAAGAGGATGTTTTCCAGATTCCTTAGCATCAGCAACCCTTCCTGCTCAAAACGTTCTCTGAACTGCATATCCACAACATCAAGCACTTTGTAAAACTCAGTTTTGTAATATTCAGATGGAGATGAAAGCACATGTGCACCAGCCTGGCCAGTTAGACGTTTAGGAGGATTATGAGTATGGAGCAGTGCAATTGGAGAGAGATCAAGGATTTGGCACATTTTTGATGCTTTGGTGTAGACAATTTCAAACCTCTCTGAATTTCTTTTATTTGCAACAGCACCCCTCACATAAGTAACAGCAGAAAGCATACCATTAATGATCTCTGTTCGACTTTGGAGAGATGTGTTGAGATTCTCCAATTCTTCTATAGCCTCTAAGGCAAGCAGAAGACCAAGAACTACATTTCCCTGCTGGAATCTGTCATGTAGTCCATTTGCCCTGTTAGCCGTGTCTGAGCTGCCCGCTGCCATTTCATTCAGAGCAAGCATTACAGACTCATACGGATTCAGCACTGCATGGATAGCACTGGAGCGAACTGTCCATCTTGTGGGACAAAGGGGCTGTAACAATGTTCAGGGAAGAAGGAGGCGGGAACCGGCGAAGAATCAAAATATAATTTATTTAAAATAAAACAAACGAAAATACCGCCAGCAGCCCCTCGCGGACGACTGCTGGCTACCGAAAATAAATATAACTAAAGTAAAATACAAAAACAAAACACAACTAAAATACAGGCCTGTTCCTCTCTCGATCATCAACGTCGTCGCTCCTCCTTTATGCTTCCGCTCCTCCGTGAGAGATGCGAGACCGGTGTGCTTCAGGTGTTGCTCATTAGCAATCGCACCACCGGCCTCGCGCCGTTCTCTCACGTCCCTCGGCCGTCCTGTTCGCCACATACCCCCATCGCCCCTCACAGGCCGGGGGGTACTCACGAGCCTGTGCCTACTCCCCCCCCGGCGGCGGCGATCCCTGGGGAGTATGGACAGACAAACCGAGGGAAACGGAGACGGAAGCATGAGGAGCGACAGATCGAGAGAGGGGAGAGAGGAAAAAAAAATTGGTCCGGTTCCCACAACGCGCTGCCATCTGGTCCCCCACCAGCTAGGCGATCTCCTCCGCGGTGCCTGGCGGTGACGCTGGGTAGCCCTCGGTGGACGGCTCGACGCTCCTCCGCCGCCGGTGGACGGCGACGGCTCCTCGGGTGCCTTGGGCAGACGGTAGGAGTCCCCCGCTCCCTGCTCCTCCCCTTCACTGGTGGACGGCAGCAGGCTCCGGCCCACGGCGAGCGGCGGCGACTCCTCCTCTCCCTCCCGGATGGCAGCCGCCCCTCCAATACCCAGGCGGCCGGCAGCGAGCTCGACCGTCCCACCGGCAACTCACTCCAGCGCACCGCCTCGAGCGTCCTTGGCCGCGAGTCCCCCGCTCCCTGCTCCTCCCCTCGCTCGGCGGATGGCAGCAGGCTCCGGCCCACGGCGAGCGGCGGCGACTCGCGCACCATGCTCGATGGCACCGCGGATTCCCCACATCGGCGAGGACTCTCTGACAGCGCGTTCCTCACTCTTCCCGGGTTTCGGCACCAGTGTAACAATGTTCAGGGAAGAAGGAGGCGGGAACCGGCGAAGAATCAAAATATAATTTATTTAAAATAAAACAAACGAAAATACCGCCAGCAGCCCCTCGCGGACGACTGCTGGCTACCGAAAATAAATATAACTAAAGTAAAATACAAAAACAAAACACAACTAAAATACAGGCCTGTTCCTCTCTCGATCATCAACGTCGTCGCTCCTCCTTTATGCTTCCGCTCCTCCGTGAGAGATGCGAGACCGGTGTGCTTCAGGTGTTGCTCATTAGCAATCGCACCACCGGCCTCGCGCCGTTCTCTCACGTCCCTCGGCCGTCCTGTTCGCCACAGGGGCCTTATAGTTTGAAAGGACCCTTGAACAGATTTTGCAACTTCCTTGAACAAAGATTTAAATTTACCTGACTGCCCAAACAAAATTCCTAACTCATGAGCCCACTGTAAAGCACTGTGGACAACACGTGAGGCAGTGCAAGCATGATGTGTAATGAGATTTACACAATGGGCACCACAGTGGATGTATGGGGCAAGAGGTTGTTCCTTTTTAATGATGGCCTGTGCTCCAGAATACCTGCCAGCCATATTTGCTGCACCATCATATGCCTGCCCTCGCAATCCAGAAATGGGCAAATTTAAACGAACCAACACATCTTTCACAACCTTTGCAAGATTCTCTCCTGTCCCCACAGATATCTCATAAAGGCCAATAAACTCTTCATGAATCATCAAATCGTTATCTACATAACGGAGACAAATTGCTTCTTGCTCTTTGCCTGAAACATCTTGCGTTCCGTCTATCATTACAGAAAACTGCAACTGAGGGGGTGGATCTTATATTGTCTGCGATATCTCTGATGATGGAACTGCTAAACAAACTAAGGAGCTCATTCTGAATTTGAGCAGAAGTGTAGTCCTTTCTGCCTGACAACCACTTTCTGAGACACAGATCTTCTTCTGCCTTGTATTTCAGCACCTGATGAAGATTTCCCTCACTATCATCATGCCCTCTTAGGGCCAAGCCCTGCCTTGCCAACAGCTGCACAGCACCAATGATTTTTAACAGATTTGCTCTCGCTTCCTCTTGTTGTGATGCCTGAACACTACACAGCTGTACCTTAACTGATCTCTCTTCATATACACATGTTGTTACTGCTGTCTTGTGACAATCTCATTTTTCATTTGAACTGAATCGTTCAAGAGCTTTCTTCCAATTCTTGAAACCAGTTGAAACAAATGCTGGTTCTGTATTTTTCGCAAGGGAAGATACTTGTGTTTTAAAAGCTTTGCTACAGTAAAAACACAAAACACCTTCAACATTTGGATCGAAATGGAGCCATTTAAATTTGCTGTACCACTGTGTCTGAAATGAAAGGGTACGGTCTGACAGTGTCTGCTTTATGGTAAATTTGGGATCAGGGTGGTTTGGTTTTGTTGCTGAGAAATGTTGGTCAGAGTCTGCAGATTCTTCCCTGTTCATCAAATCAGTTCTCCCTTCTCTTCGGTTCTCACATGGTTCCTCACTTTTCCCCTCATCTCCCTCTCTCTCTTCCTCTCTTTCCTTCCCTTCCTCACACATGACTGACACTTCCTCACAAACATCCTAAAAACCGAAATAAACAGCATATATTAAAACATAATTTTACAGGTGGATCACTAATTTGACTCATTTGCCATTTCCACAGTTAAACACAACTTCTCAAGTTTTTCATTTAGATTTAGCAACCCATAAATAGCCTAATACAGGACTTAACAGTATTATAACACACTGCCTTTAAACATAAAACTAATTTTATTTAACAGTTTGAGCATGAAAAAAGTTAAAATAATTAAATTGATGTGTAATTCCTTAAAATAGTGGCAAGTAGTCCCAATTAAGAAAACACTGCCTTAAAATGTTCAATCCTCTTTGTTTTTATACAAATCTCACCTGTACACATTCTGGTGGGGTCGAGCAACTGTCCTCCCTTCTCTCTGTCAGTGACGTCAAAGCCTGCCTTTCCAACAGACCAGTTAGGACATAGCAGTAATAAATTAAAAGACTAAAATTTGATAGAGTATGATAAGATATTCGGCGCAAAACAAATTTGGTAACACTTTAGAATACTGTTTCTTACTTACTGCATACCTAATAGAGAATTATTTAAGAACTAATAGGTAATTCATTAACTACTTCTTCACTACTGTTAACCACTAAGTAAGATGTGTTAACTAATCAGCAGTATGTAATAGAATGTTGTGACTCTGTTAAGAAACAGTTAGTAAAATCAATAACTAATGAATTCTGTCATTCCTCCTGAAGAACTACTACTAATCATCTACTACTTAAGGTTCAAGAAAAATAACTAAGAAGTAACTAATGAACAGTCATCCAAATCTACTTTGAGTTGTGACCTTTCTTATTCACTAATGTTATTAATAGAAGTAGTAATTTTACCCAAAACATATAATGTTGAAGTTAAATGTTTGCCTGTGTGGTTTTGTCAGTATGTTCTGTAAGAAATCAACTTCAGAAAGGAACCCCACACAAGTGCTTTGCCATAACTAACCTCAGATTAGTTTTATATTATATACAGTACTGTGTGTGTCTGTTTTCCTCAGCATTTACTCATGCCATTGAGTAAAGTCATGTATTTGAGGCAACGACTGAGGGAAACTGAAAATATAGGGAACTTATTAGTAATTAATAAATAATTATTAGATAATACTTCAGGAATGACTTAGAACCTGTAACAGTATTCTAATAGGGAACTTATTAGTAATTAATAGAGAATTATCAAATAATTATCCAGGAATTAGGCAACTGATAACCTGAAACAGTATTCTAAAGTGAAAATATAAGGAAATTAATTGTTAATTAATAAAGAATTACATAATTTTTCAGGAATGACTTAGAACCTGAAACAGTATTCTTAAGTGAAAATATAGGGAACCCCTTAATAATTAATAAATTACCACATACTTCTGACTCAAATCAAACTTACTGTAAAAAAACTACTATTGATGTAATGTACATTATGATAAGTTTTGCTAAAGAAATAAAAAGTTATTTGCAGATCAATATATCCTATAGGTAATTGTCTGCTCTTATCTCTCTTATTAGGGCTGAAGAATGACTGAAACTGGCTAGAAAAAAATCAGTGCTATTTACTTTTCAAGTACTTTAAAAATTAATTACCTTTGTACTTTTACTAAGTTAATTTTGAAAATGAATAGGCCTAATTATAATTGTACTTTTTGAGTAAAATTAATTTGAGTAATACTTTATTGTGGTATCTGTACTTTTACTCAAGTACTTGATTTGTGTACTTCATCCACCACTCCACTGATGAAATAAAATAGATGATTGTAGTAACTACTAAACTTAGTTAATTTTCTTGAACCATAATTAATAGTAGTTCTTCCGGAGGTATGACAGAATTAATTAGTTATTGATTAACTAACTGATACTTAGCACAATCATAAAATTCTATTACATACTGAACTGTTAACACATCTTCCTTAGTAGTGAACAGTAGTGACTTAAGTGTTATTAAAGAATTACCTATTAGTTCTTCAGTAATTCCTTATTGGTTATGCAGTAAGTAAGAAACAGTATTCTAAAGTGTTACCAAAATTTGATTTATTGTGAAAGGATGCGAGCAGCACATAGGCAAATAAAGACAGCAGAGCCCAACCCTGCAGACCAGACGTCTATAACGTTAGGTTGACGTTGGACATGACGTCGGACAGACATTGCATTTTGGTTGACAATGCAAATCAGGTCGAAGTCAAGTCAATTTGACGTTGACTTAACGTTGGATTTTTGTTATGCAAAAAAAACAAAATCTCAACGTCAGCTGACGTCGATATTGGACATCAATTAAACATTGACATTAAATTAATTTATATAGAATTTTGGTCACCCGACGTCGCAACCGAAATTGAACCAAATATCAACGTCTTGTGACGTTGTGTGCCTGCTGGGAATAATCTGTTACGTCTCATTTAACAGACGCTTTTATCCGAAGCGACAAGTAGAGCATTTAACACACACTCGGCACAATCCGGCGCGACGAGGCCCATACGGGTTCTCTTACTGCGTTACAGCTGGTTAAATCATAACAAGGAAACTTTACGCGTGATTCATGTCATCGCAACACACTGTAACACATTATACTTACAGTGTGTGTTTGAAAAAAGGATGTAATCGTCCTCTGCTTTTTTCTGGGGTGCATTTTATCCCAGACGGCCAAACAGCAAAGTGACTTGTGACTAACGAACGAAAATTCGCAACAAGAGATTTGAAGCTCATGGCAGACGCGCCCAAGAGATTATTCGCGCTGTGATTGGCTGAATGTTAGTTCACTCAAGTCTGAGTAACAAATCAGAGAACACGGGCGGAAATATTGCCGCTGGGAAAAAAACAAAAATGCGGGGGACAGAATCACCTGTTTCTAAAAGTGCGTGGGACGTGTCCCCCCCCCCCCCCCCCCCCCCCCCGCCCCGGTTGCTACGCCCCTGGACGGGTCTCGACTTTCAGCATTAGCCTCTATAAAAAAGACTTTGTTGTTCAGGTTATCTGTGCGTTTCTGTTTCAACAGAGTAATTGAACTCTTCTTGAGGAAAGAAATAATGGATTTGCTTTTTCACCCCCGTGGTGAATATGATTTTCTTCTTAATTTTCCTTTTAAATTTATGATCGAAACTTCATTTTTTTCAAACATTCATACTATTGTAACCCTTGAACGACAAGTCAAGGGAGGCTCCATTTCTGAACTTATAATCGGAATGCAAGAACCACTGTAAACACTACTAACACAAGCCGAACTCACTCGCTCGTTTCTCTCTACCCGGCCTTTCCCAAACTCACCGCATCAACCCAATAACTGCCGTTGCAAAATAAAAACAGCAATTTCACAACAATTATAACGAGTCTGAGCGCTGCTACACTATTAAAAGTTATTAATTGAGGTAGGACACCACTGAAGG
Organism: Meda fulgida; assembly: GCA_030578275.1. Taxonomy (NCBI): domain Eukaryota; kingdom Metazoa; phylum Chordata; class Actinopteri; order Cypriniformes; family Leuciscidae; genus Meda; species Meda fulgida. Next base: position 977,304 of record CM060630.1, on the reverse strand, counting down.
CCTAGGTGTGAAATACACGGCCCGCCACTGCATAATATAATATGAATGTATATGGGGCCTGATAAAAAGGTGACCTTGAAATTGTGGCGTTAAAGGCAATGCGGGCCGAGGAAAATTTTGGGTGCACCTAAATTTTGTGCTGGTGTACCTAATTAAAAAAAATATATATATATTTAACATAGAGCAGAAATTGGCAAACAAAAGCTTATTTGATGTGGCAGTAGTCTATTTTACTGTAAAAACTTTATAATCTATCCAAAACTAGTCAAAAAAATCTTGTCTAAACATTCATATTTCGTCTGTAACGTGTATATATATATATAGTTTTTATGATATATTCATATAGGGCATATACATTTTAATTTGCAGTTAAATATGTTGCTTACACAAATACATTTTATTTCAACATATGTCCATTGATTTTTACTCATCTCAGTATAGCAATATAGTTGGGGGAAAAGCTATTAAACTATTAGATGCGCTCATGTTTATGTAATGCCTGTAGTAAACAAAAGCACGCATCTGTGACGTTCATTCACACATAGACTCACGATTCATATTTAAACAGTCTTTTTGCGGTTTATAGACACGATTCCATATCGCGATTAGAACAAAGCACTTAAGTATAAAGAACTTACTATTCACAATCCTCTGGATCCGTTGCTCCTCAAAGTGAAACTGAAACCAGCACTTCTAAGGTAAATTCTCAAGGATTATATTACTATTAAGCTATTACTATTCCTCACAGCGTCACAAGACGACGTAAAGTAAATGAATCTGATCGAACTTGATGTGTTTTATCGAGCTGATGTGGGCGTTGACAGGTTTGCATGGATTGCCTCAGATTATTTGTCCGTGGGCGTGTTCACTAGGGCTGGGACGGTTACCGCATTACCGCAATACCGCGAGTCTGAGCTCATCACCGTCATCACCACAAAAAAAAAGTGCCTGCACATGTGCACGTTTTGTCTAATTACATGGATTCATTGATTCTAATGACTTGGATTGAGTCTAGTGACACTGTATCTAACATGGATTCAAGGTTTTCTAAACAAAACTCATCATCATCAAAAGATGGAGCAAATCCGACCTTTCGTGAGTTGGGGAGCGCAATGTTTCATGACACATACTAACATTCCATTCGTATTGACTATTAGGCCTGTATGTGAGAGTACCTGTGTAATGTCTCTTGTAGCCTATAATTTGAATTCTATTTTGCTGAAGCATTAAAATACAGGCGCATGACTCATGAGAAAGCCCCAAAAGCAGGACCTGTTTTTAATTGCACGTGCTTATTTAACTCGATTCTCTCACGTGGTTGAGCTGCGCAGCCAAGTAGGCAGATGAATAATCGTTTGGACAGAGGCAATCTGAAATGTGTGTGTGTGTGTTTTTTTTTTTTAAATCAAGTGACCAAAGTGCTCGTTGCCGCGGATACAGTGTTCTGTTGTGACTCGCGCATAGTCTTCACTCTGACGAGCGCTTCAATCCGTTGTGGAGAGACTATTCGTTACTGTGAAATCACAAAACATAATGCACAAAAAAACGTGTCACTGCTTGATATAGAACCACTAATAAACAATCGGTTTGGATGATTTGTATCGGTTTGTAATCGGTTTGGACGATTTTTAACATTAGAGTTACAAATGATTTACTTTTATCATCCGATCGTGGTTGTATCTCTCTATTAGTGTTACTTGATCTTAGTGCTGCATTTGAGACAATTGACCACAACATTCTTTTAAATAGACTAGAAAACTATGTTGGCATTAGTGGAATTGCACTAGCATGGTTTAAATCATACTTATCTGACCGTTATCAGTTCGTAGCAGTAAATGAAGAGATGTCTTATCGATCACAAGTTCAGTATGGCGTACCACAAGGCTCAGTACTAGGACCGCTGCTGTTCACTCTGTACATGCTACCATTAGGACTTATCATTAGGAAACATGGAATTAGCTTTCATTGTTATGCCGATGATACTCAGCTGTATATTTCTTCAAAACCTAACGAAACTTACCAATTCACAAAATTGACGGAATGCATAGCTGATTTAAAAAATTGGGTGACTAGTAATTTCCTACTACTAAACTCTGAAAAAACAGACATTCTAATTATTGGACAAAAAACTTCCACACGTAATAACCTAGAATACTGTCTAACACTTGATGGCTGCTCTGTTAAGTCTTCGTCGTCGGTTAGGAACCTGGGTGTGCTTTTTGATAGCAATCTTTCATTTGAAAGTCACGTGTCTAGTATCTGTAAAACCGCATTTTTCCATCTTAAAAATATATCTAAATTACGACATATGCTCTCATTAACAAATGCGGAACAATTAGTTCATGCTTTCATGACATCAAGACTAGATTATTGTAATGCTCTACTGGGTGGTTGCCCTGCACGCTTAATAAATAAACTACAGCTGGTCCAAAACGCTGCAGCTCGAGTTCTTACTAGAACCAGGAAATATGACCATATTAGCCCGGTTCTGTCAACACTGCATTGGCTGCCTATTAAACATCGTGTAAATTTTAAAATATTGTTGATTACTTACAAAGCACTAAATGGTTTAGCTCCGCAGTACTTGAGCGAGCTCTTAACGCATTATAGTCCTTCACGTCTATTGCGATCTCAAAATTCGGGCCAGTTGATAATACCTAGAATATCAAAATCGACTGCGGGCGGTAGATCCTTTTCCTATTTAGCACCAAAACTTTGGAACAGTCTTCCTACCATTGTCCGGGAAGCAGACACACTCTGTCAGTTCAAAGCTAGACTAAAAACACATCTCTTTGACCTAGCATACACATAATATATTATAGACTTCTATAATTCAATGTTAGGCTGCATAGATTAGGTCAGCCGGAACTGGGAACACTTCCCTTAAATCCTGATGTACTCGTTACATCATCATAAGAAGAATGGCATCTACGCTAATTTTAGTGTCTTTGTTTATCCCGAGGTTTTCCCGCAGCCTACCGGATCCAGGCCGTATCCAGATCTGACTAGGAGCTTTGCCTGGACCCGATGACAACGCAGTGCTGAAGTGCCAACTAGCCTCTCCCTATGGAGGATCCCTTTCCCACTCTACAGATAAAACGTTGTGATTCCGGTTCGCGTACCCACCCCGAAGTGATAAAATAAAACAAAATTCTGTATCAAATTACAGTTACTATAAATCCGGCCTCTAGTTCATAAACGCCAGAGGAGAACTGGCCCCTGACTGAGCCTGGGTTCTCCCAAGGTTTTTTTTTCTCCAGTAGGTCACCTGATGGAGTTTTAGGACACCAGTAGGTCACTTGATGGAGTTTTTCGGTTCCTTGCCACTGTTGCCTTTGGCTTGCTCAGTTGGGGATATTCAAAATAATTAACCAAGCATTAATACCATTGATCAGCCCTACCAAACGTGGATGTTTTTTCACTAAGAAACAAACATTGTTATTTGATTGATATTGTGAAGCTGCTTTGATGCAATTTATATTGTGAAAAGCGCTATATAAATACACTTGACTTGACTTGACTTGATGAGGGGGAAAACTATATACTACTTATTGCGGATTCGAACCCAGAACCTCTGACACGCTTGGCAAAAGTTCTGCCACTGAACCATTAAAGTACATTGGGTTAGTAGTCGGATCTCTGTATTTATTCAAGTAAAAAATTCTCGCCTCTAACAACATAGATTAAAAATAATTAAGCAGAGGCAGGGATACATTGACCAGAAAGGGGGAAATCCCCCCCCCCCCCCCCCCCCCAAATCGCACCCTGTGTGCACATGCGGGATGTATTGCGCGTGGGATGGTGCTAAAAGCGGTTTACTGCAATACCGCAGGATTTTTAAAAAAATCCGCGTTAAGAAAAAATCCAATACCCAAATCCATCCAGACCCCCCCCCCCACCCCCCATCTGAGGGTTGTACCCCCCTAAAATATCAATAAAATGTGTATTGTAAATAATATAATTGCTATTGAGAAATGTTATGTTTATTGTCCCCCCCAACATTTAGATGAAATTTTCGCCCCGGCCATGAGAACGACGGACATCTCTCTCTTTTCATTCAGATTACATAAACAGAGAATATTTGTTTTCGTTTTGAATTAGATCATTTAATTGCAGACACTTAAATGTTTACAAAAATATATTGCACATGCCTGGGTGAATAATATTCACTGAATTTTGTTTAAGTTTAGAAACGTGCTTCAGAAAAAAAGTTCACGGAGACAGAGAGGCAGAAAGCACAGCCTGTTTATTTTTATTTTATTTTACAAAAGCACAATGTTTTATTTAGATTGTAAGCGGACACAAAAAAAGTAGACGTTTTACAGTTTATTTTTTCATATTTCTTAAGTCTGTATGACCATAAATGACAGAGTATTTTAAGTTTATTTTGATATATGAAAAAAAGTCCATCAAAACGAGCCGGCATGTTTCTCGACCCCTAACTGTGCCTTCACACCGGACGCGAATATCGCGTCAAATATGCGTCTACCGCGTCTTGACCACTTTGTGTTAATTCAAAAACAAAAGTTTGAAGCGAAATTTCCACGCGTCAGAGGCGAAAGTTTCAAAAGTTTATTTTTGTTCTTGTCTCTATAAAAGTATAAACTTGAGACAAATAACTCCGGGTGACCACTCACAGCTAAAATGAGTTTCTCCTAAATGCAATTTGGATTTTAAGATTTCATATGAAACTTTCAGATTTCCACCAACAGGTTCTTCTGTATTGGAAACTAAAATTCAAGCATAATTTCACTCAATACACCAATTCGGAATAATAGGTATATATTGGTTAATAGAAAATCTCTTTTTATTCCAGAAAGGTTCTCTAAAGGTGTCTGGGCTATTGCCCACTTCATGGATGTGGAAGGAAATGTTTTACAACATGTTGAATTCTGTGACAAATTTCAAATGAGATGTACCCAAAAGAAGTTTAAACAGATTGTGAAGGCTCTCCCAGTATCACTTGTAGCTATGATTAAGCAGGATATAATATATTCAAAAGTCACGCCTACCTTAAGACAACTTTACATTAATGGTATTAATTTTCTGAATTACAAATGTAACAATAAGTTTATAAGGAATTGTTTACTTAACTGCCAAACAAGTTCTCTCAAAAGAGATTATATTCTCAAAGACTTTGAAAAGGAGATAGTAAAGAAGATTAGATGTAAATACTTAAAATTCCCAGTCCCGCCAAAGATGAAAGAAATGCATTTTAAAATTATAAATAGGATTTATCCAACTAAAGATTTGTTAAAACAGAGATTTAAAATGGATGTAGGAAACTGTAACTTCTGTGAAATTGAACCCGAAGATTTGAATCATCTGTTCTGTTTGTGTGAAGTTTTAAAAAGGTTTTGGCTGGACCTTCAACAATTGTTCGTCTCCAAAGGATGATGAATCTAACAATTAATGATATAAAATTTGGTATTTTTCGTAATGATCACAATGATTTTGGCATTAACAATGTAATTTTGTTAAGTAAACATTTCATTCATAAATGTCATTTTTACAAAAACAATTCCTAACATTATTCATTGGAGAAATGAGCTGAAACTTTTTTATAACTCTTTGGTATTGATTAATAACAAGAATGCTGAGAAACTGGCCTCTTTTGTAAACAATCTTATTGAATAATTGCCCTTTTATTTTTTTTATTTTTATGTAAATGCAATTTTTGCCATGCCATGCTCCATGTTCTTCTGTTCTTTAAGTTTTTTTTTTTCTTTTCCGTAGTAAGATTTGACATTGTTCCTGATTTATTTGTATTTGCTTTGTTAATTAATAAAAATAAAGAGTTTCTCCTCCATTTGGAATATATGACTTTCGAGCGGGAGTTTGTTATGCTATGTCATTTTATGCCACGTGAAGCAAGCAGGCTCCTGATTGGTTAACGTGGCACGAATTGACGCAGGAGTTCAGATTTTTCAACTCGGACGGCAGACGCAAATGCGTGAATGCACTAATAGCACTAACTATCGGTAGTAACACGCTTAACGCGCCAGGCGCTTAATTCGCGCCACGTATTCGCGTCTACCGCGCCGCAGGAATTTTTTACGCGTGTAACGGGTCTTTGCATTGACTTAACATTGAAATCACTCGCGCCTGACGCGCTATTCGTGTCCGGTGTGAACGCACCATAAGGGTAAGGGGACACCGCCATCTTACTCCGACGAAAGTGACTTGAACGCACCATTTATCATGATTTTAGAAGTGGGGAAGTAGGAAATTTCTGATAGCACACTAAGTAAGCATGTGTGGACGTTAACTGTGACAAGATGATTGACAGGCCAGTTTACAAGGACAGGTTCAACACAAATATGGCAGGAAAAAATATTCAATCATGACGTGGTATAATGTTGCAATATTTGCATACTCTTCTGCCTCACTCAAAAGTATCTACTTTTTCTACAGAAAAAGAGTAGCCTTCATACTTGTACTATGCCCAAAAAATAGGTAAATTGCGATGCAGCATAAAAATACATTGTGGTATGTTCCTTAGTTGTTAGCCATGCTTTTTTATGTGTTTGTGCAGTATTCATTTTTTTCCTAATTCGTTTGCAATTTAAATGTTTCCTATTTGTTTACCTTTTTAAATAGAAATGGGTTTTTTTCGCCGCTAGGGGTCGCTAACCTCTTACAATAACAAAGGCGTAGATCGGAATCATGAAACTTGTCATGCCGATATATTTAATAATGTTTACGGATGAGTGAATACATTCATGTTTTTTAACGCCCTGTGAAGCAGGGCGAGATTGCTAATGAGAGACAGAGATATCAGCGCCACATGCGAGTCCCGCGGACTTCATTTGAGTGAGTTGAAAGTTATTTTATTCTATGTGTTAGTTTGTCTGAATGAGACTAGCAGTAAGCTAGATTAACATTAGAATAACATACTGATCATAATCTAACATTTCATCATGTTGAGCTATATAACATTGATTAGTTTTATGTACATTTGCTCACCTGACTAATAAAGTACATGCATAAGAGGCGTATCTATCAAGTCGAAGTTAGTCGCGGACGTGGAGCTCTGGGCATCTCGAAAACGCCATGCCGATATTGATCCTCGTTTTAGTTCTCCTTTTGTCCCAAAGTCTGCTTGCCATGATCCATAATGTTTGAACGCAACAACAACAGTGTGTGCGTGCTGCTAAACATTATGTCCACGTCTGTTGCTATGGCTGTACTAGCGGAAACCAGGGATAACGCAGATATTAGGACATAAACAGGCGATAAGTGATGGGCACTATTCTTGGAAACATTTAGGATAGCCTATGTAAGTACACAATTGAAAGAAATATATAATAACACTGTGAGAGTGCTTTTGGGATATTTTGATACAAAATTCTTACGTATTGTACCTTTTAAAATTAAAACTGTTTAGTTTATTTTTTTAAACAAGATGAATGTCACTTAAAATAAACACATTTTTATTAGTGTTCCACCCCACCTACAACTCAGCCAGTAGTTGTAACAATAGTAACAGTCATTTAAACAGTTAATAAGATGTACAAGATGTAGATTTCAAAACAACTGTAATTTGTAAAACAAACTGAAACCGGGGAAAAAAAGGATGCAGCAACAACACAAGAGTTAGACGTTAAAGCTAGTGTTACAATACTCGCCGCTATTTAAGGTGCTTACACATTAAGGTATTTATTTAAATGGTATTTCCTGCTATAACGTCCTTCTATTATTAGCCACAAAGCTTACTTTAATGGTCGGATTAAGAATAATCTGTAAACTGTAAATCTGCCTGTCTCTATTGACACACACTCCTGCGCAGACACTGTGTGTCGTGCCAAACACTTATGAAATCCAAACAAATAATCTAACGCTTGAATCAACAAATAGGTTACAACTGCGATGAGTTGCGCAATCACACTCTTTGATCAACCCAGACGAAAATAACAGCCCGAAACGAGCTGTATGGCAGTAATATCGCAATGCGTTTAACTGGCATTAAACATCAGAATGATGTCTGTCAGTCTTTCAGGCAGCTCAATCCATTTAAAATACAAATGCAAGCAAACTTACCAAGTGGCTTAAAGTTTTGAAGAAACAGTCAGTGAGCATTAGTTTCCATCTCTCTTCTATGTTATTCGGGATTGGTGAATAAACGTAATATGCGGTTAACGCGCCTAGTAACACAAGCACAAACACTCCTTTAGACCTCATTTTAGATCTCGTCTGTGGCGTCCGCTTATTTTAGTCTGTTTGCTTTAGAAGTCCTCCACAAGTGAAAGCTCCGTCAGCTGCGTTTATTAGTCATTGAGTTCTCTCTGTGTTAAAGTGTAATCCTGGATTAATTTTGGACTGGAGCCAGCGAGATATGACAACACGTGTTAGTCATCTGATCGTGATACTGTACTCGTGCATGTGGAAAGCTTTGCTTGAGCGCGCTCTGGTCTTCTCAGAGCTGCTGAATTTATTAAATCGTAATGAAACGCGGCTGAAACTCCTCTCAAATTCCTCAGATAACCCTGTGGGTCATCGCACGGTGTGTGCCTCCCTCTCTATACTTGCAAAACTGTTGAATGGCTCCAGTTTTATTGCATACTTTGTTGACATGCTGTTTGTCTTCTGTTGATATGCTGCTGTGAACCCGGGATATAACGGGCTAAAGGCCTTATACACGTGCTTTTCACATTCCCATAGTGTATCATTGCAGAGTGATTGTATGATTAATGTTTTTATTGAACAATAATGGAGTAACAGATTTTGTGTGAAAATAATTCAGAAAGTGTTTTGTTTGTTTGTTTAAAACTGTTGTATTCAGTGTTGAGGTCTTTTACCCCACAGACACAGTACTGATACAAATACTACAGCTAGAACAATGTTTTTAATAATGTCTAAGTTAATACTTGATCAAAACAATCACAGCAAAGTTTGGACTATTTTCGGTTTATTTTGATCAAAAGAAAATTAATTTTTGTTCAATAAATATACTATTAAAATGTTCATTTAAAAAAGTAAATATTCTTCAAGTACTGAAGGAGATCCCTGTAACAAATTATCTCTATGAAATATTGATAATCAATAATAACTTATGATTAATTATGAATATTTGAATCAGTTAATCTGATTAACTTGATGTGGCTAAATTAATATTTCAATCAATTAATCAGTTCGTCCAATGAACTCTTTTGATTATTCATTTATTCTAAGAAAAGGGTATCTTCCATGGCCATAGAAAAATAATTCTTTCTTAGCATGTACAGAGCTTAGAGTATGTAACAAGATCAAGATCGTAAAAGAGACTTTGTTTGCAAGCAGTGAATCAGAACCAAATATGTGCTCAAGTTTTATTAACTAAATCACAAACATAACTAAACTAAACAAAAATACATACATACATACATACATACATATATAGGTGAAACTGGAAACCGGAAATGGAACTATGGAGAAGATCCATTTAAACTATGAAAAGAACCATCAGCTTATCTATTTTCAGAGCATTTCATTTAAATTGATACCTTGCATTTTTGTAGTGGGAACAATTCTTGAAGTAGTTGAAAATTGAAGTTGTTGATGGTTCCGTGAGTGTCAAATGTGAAAGTTGGTTGAAAGTTCTCTCTCTCCATGAGCACATGGCTGGTTGGGTCAAGGCCTGGGGCCCTGGGCCCTGCTGAGGCCACGCTGAGTCGTTGTGCCGAACTCCTGAGATTGTCCTTGATTCTCTTCTGGTTAAGAGAGTCCTCTCTCTCCTGAATGAGTCCATGACTGGTCAAGGCCTAGCAGGCTGTGGTTATAGCCTACAGGGGCCATGGGCCGTTTGGGGGAGGGGGTCCCACAGACACCCACCCGAAGTAAGCAGCCGTGAGGTCCAGCAGAAACAAGAGAGCGAAGGGCTTGTGTAGATGCAATTTAAAGCCTGAGAAAGGTCCTACCTCTCGGGGTTGGCTTGACCAATAAGAAACGTGGCATTTCCAAGTGGGAGAATTTAATTTATGGATCTTTGTTTCAAGCGTCCTCATTTGCATCTGCAGCTGGACTGGTTGCTGATGAAGAAACTATGAAAGATTGGATGGGGCCACAGGTCCTAGAGTGAGCTTTAAAGATACCATAACAAATAATTGTGTCTGATTGTCTCAGTCGTTACATACCATAATAATTGAATAAAGCTCTACTGTAGTAACTATAAATTCTATTTTATAATATGATTAATATTATATTTCTACATCTGATGGTTTCACTGTAAATATGGTGATTATCTTTAAGGTGGACACCCAACTTGTATATTTCCCATCGGAATCTAACTATATCATGCCAACAAATGGAAAAGTCAGTCAGGTATTTATTATAATTTAAAAGGCATATTCACCCAAAAATGAAAATTATATGATATTATATTAATTATTATATGTATTCACCCTCAAGCCATCCAAGGTGTATATGACTTTCTTACAGACAAATACAATGTTAAATATAAAAAATATCCTGGCTCTTCAAAGCTTTACAATGGTAGTGAATGGAGAACGAGATTTTGTACCCCAAAACAAATACATCCATCCATCCGAAAGAATAATCCATACGGCTCCTGAGAGTTATAAAGGCCTTCTGAAGTGAAGCCATGCGTTTGTGTAAGAAAAATATCCATATTTATGACTTTATTAGCTATAATAACTAGCTTCCGGCAGATGCGGTATGCAGCGAGTGACCTCTGACCTGACGCATGATGTATTGATAAGGATGGGGCCGATCCAGTATCGGTATCAGGACCGATACCAGCGTAATTCACGTATCCGATATCCATGAGCCATGTCTGCTCTTTAACGTTGTCTGCTGAAATGACTCCAAAAGTGATTCCTGCCGACTAGTCTGCTAGCTGGCTGCAAACTGTGGAGTGGATTTGGAGTGGAAACTGTGGAACGCGGCTCAATGAGACACAGAGTTATGAGACACGCCCCCACTCAAGCAATCCATTCCGCAGTTTGCAACCAGCTAGCAGGATCGCATTGAGGCAGCATTGTGGCTAGCCAACATGTCCGCTGTGTGGAAATACTTAACACTGGAAACACCGCAGAGCAAGACAGCAAAATGCAATGTTTACAAAGGTGTAATTCAGAGAGGCGGAAGCTCCCTCACGTCGTACAACATAACAAACGTTTAAGTGAGATTTGTTGAACACTACATCACTCCCTCAGTGTTAACTTTTTGAGGAGTCATTTAACGTTACTTTTTATTGTTTTCTTTAGAAGAATAGTTAGACTCTGGCGTTACGCTCGTTTCACTCACACTCCGTGTGCAGTGTGTATGCGGTGCGTGTTGCTGTGCGTATGCGGTACAGGAGCAGCGCTATAGTGCTTCACATATGCTGCGTTTGCAGTGCGCAACTGATCCGCGGCTGTACCACAAACACATTTACTCACTATTTGTATTTCAAATCCAGAAGTTATCAGCTACTTTTATTTTTAAAAAGTTTTCACCAGTGCGATTCTCTTTGTACACATATACAGTCTTTAATAGACGTATTCACGTTTAAACACAATTAAAACAAATTATTATTCAATGCATTACTTCTATATAGATTATATATTAAGTTCCTCAAGCAAGTGGTAAGATATTGAACCATGTAGTTATATTAAAATCGCAAACATTTTAAATGAAAAATGACAAAAACAGCAGACTCATACCTTTTCTTTTGCATAATTTAAATCTTTATACAATAAATCTTGCATCACAAAGAACTTGTTTTTCCATCTCCACGAATGAGACGAGTGTCGTTCATTATGTCGCCTTGTTGAAGTAAATTGTAGTTTTCCTTGCTTTACCCTGGTCTTAAAGTAAAAAGATGACTGTGAAAAATAGTTGTATTTAATTAAATGCTTTTATGGTGAGATTACTACATTTTCATGTCAATTTGTGTTCATTTTGACCACAAACTATGCGCTGTCACTTTAATTCAGCGCGTGCAGCACAGCAGAAATAGACTCGTTAACGATATCTGCACTGCTGTACACGCACCGCTCCTGGAACAAATCACTGGACCGCATCTGCGTGCAGTGTGAAAGCTCTAACCTGTTAACATGGATACGGGAAAAAATACGCACTGCAAATGGAGTATGTGTGAAACGGGCGTTAAGCTTAATCCAAGTCATTTTCAGTGCCAAACCTCTCACTGTACTTGATTTGTGCTGTTCAGAAGATGCACAGTTTTATTGATTGTGTGTGTGTGTGTGTGTGTGTGTGTGTGTGTGTGTGTGTGTGTGTGTGTGTGTGTGTGTGTGTGTGTGTGTGTGTGTGTGTGTGAGAGATGTTTACATTTGCACTTTTATTATATTTCAAGAGTCAAGTATTTTACATTTTGGGAATTTAATAAATATTGACATGATAATCAATTTGAAACCCTTACAGTTGCATATTTGTTTTCAGAATGGGATTTTTCATGTCAACAGGATTTCCCGTTTTTCTGACTTCCTTTTCTGACCTTATACTTCCTTAAAGTTGCCTTTTGTGACATACATGCATACATACGTACATATCATACTTACCTGTTGACAGGAGTTTATTTCAGCATCATATTAAATCAACAATAATAATAATATTAAAGCAAACAGCTCTGGTATCGGAATAGTATCGGTATCGGTCGATATCCAAATTCAGGGATCGGATCGGAAGTGAAAAAATGTGGATCGGTGCATCCCTACACATTGACGAACGCGGAAGTGCAGAGGATAGAGCAAAACAAAACACCAGTCATGAATTAGAAGTCTAAAACAATAATGTTTAAAGAGAAATGTCGGAGGATTTAGAGGTGAAGAGGAGCTTGAGTTTGTTGACCAGCACTATTTATTTGAACCACAAGAGGCATCAAAGCATATGATACTCCTACATCGCGTCAGGGGCGAGGACTCTTGTGGCAGTATGCCTACGGCCATCTGCCGGAAGCTAGTTATTATAGCTAGTAAAGTTTAAGATATGGATATTTTTCTTATGCAAACACATGGCTTCACTTCAGAAGGCCTTTATTAAGCCCCAGGAGCCGTATGGAATACTTTAATGATGAATGGATGCACTTTTTTTGGGCTTCAAAATCTCGCCCCCATTTACTCCCATTATAAAGCTTGGAAGAGCCAGGACATTTTTTTTTTTATATAACTCTGAAAGAAGAAAGTCAAAGACACCTAGGATGGGTTGAGGGTGATTGGATCATGGGTGAACTATCCCTTTAATTATCAAGCCTTTAGCCCCAGCACCAGGGGCGCCTTTTACTGGGATGTAGCTGTTCTCCAGTTGTTTTGTTGACCTATTTCCGCGGTTGAAGCACTGATTGAGTGATTACATGATAAATTTCAGGAAGTTGTAGGCTACTGTATCTTCCAACATAGTTCTTTCGAGTTTATTTACTATTAACTTAGAAGAGCTTTAGATCTTTGGAGATAACTGGCCCCAGGGCCATTCCAAGTCATAATCCGTCCCTGCCCAAATACAATACTTTTACATGTTCTTCCATTTTTGAAAAACTGTTGCTTAAATTACCTTTAGCAAAACTGAAAATCAAACAGACAACTTTTGTCTAAAAATATAAACATTAATTTAACTGATTCTCATTTGTCTACAACATTTTTAAAAAATTATTTAAATGTGCATTGTGTAATATTTAGGAGGATCTGTTGACAGAAATGCAATATCATATGCATAACTATGTTTTCATTGGTGTATAAAGGCCTTACTTAATGAACCGTTATGTTTTTATTACCTTAGAATGTGCCATTTCTATCTACATACACCGTGGGTCCCCATACATTCAAATAGCCATTTTGCACCGACATGTTTCTTCCCGTACAAACGCGTTTTGTCAGTGTGCTCTTCGAGCAAAGAAGTTAGCGAAATTTAGCGAAGAAAACACTGACACAATGATGAACAAGTAACAATGATATTCGCAATAACATATCGTTTTACTGAATAATTTCTTAATTTAAATAAATTTAAATAAAAAAAAATTCTTAATTTATCCTTGTAAAGAAACCTCATTGCTTAACTGGCTACTCTCTGCTGTCTCGGACATCCTCTCCTGTAGGCCACCGTAAACTAACTTTACTGCTCTCCGAGAGCCCTCTAGTGTTGGGAGCATTTCCGTGTGTTGCGTCTTTATTCCGTGGTGTTGTACATCAATTTCGTTGTGTTGTGGCTTAATTACGTTGTGTTATGAACTTATGTTTGTTATGCACTACTTGGCACCGTAGGCATGGGGGGAGCAGGCGGATGTAGTCGTTTGGACCTGTCGTTGTTTTGTGTAGTTTTTTTATGTAATTTAAGTGTATTGTAAATTGTCTTTTTTGTATACTGGTCTTGCTGTAAAACCAATTGCCCTTCGGGGACATAAACAAATAAAGAAAGAAAGAAAGAAAGAAAGAAAGAAAGAAAGAAAGAAAGAACGAATTATTGCTTCAGTTTTCAGTCTTCTCTTCAATCAAGAGCAGAGATCGCACACATTAAACAAAAAAAAACACCTGCGGCTGGTAATTGGTTTTTTTGCTCTGTGTATTTGCATTCATACATCGCAAATAAATATTTTCCAGCTATATTATGCAGTTGAGCCCATTTCTACAACAACACATTAATCATGACCTTTAAGATCTTCATAATGAATACATCATGCTAAAACACAGGGGAGTTTGATCCAGGTTGGGGCTAAATTCTGCAGGAAAATGGATCTCGAAGGCCAGATCTGAGAACCTCTGGTATAACGTATTGGCCAATCTATTGATTTCCCACAGGCGGAGACTCTGTCTCCTCTTGTGTCAGTGGTTTACATCATCCTTGGGCTTTCAGCCACGGGGCTTGAGGGGAACATTAATCCAGCTATGATGCTGTTAGATGACATAAAATCATAAAGTAACTTGCAGAATCTAAAGTTTAGACCATTGAAGTAACCATATATGGAGCAAAAACACAAACATTATATTATTTAATGAAGAACAATTATTTTAGAATACTTACAAGAAAGAAAAAGGAGATAGCTATTTAATGAATGAATGTTGTAACAAATAACATTTGACAAAATAAAGTATGATACATCAGTATCTTTTAACATATTTAATTTATTTATGGCTAAATGAATAATCAATTAAGCAATTAGTAACCATAGAAACCAACTATCAATGGGAACAAGAACTAAACACAGGAAGGAAACATGGGAACCAAAGTAAAAACTACATAAGAGTCCACACATAGAACATACTAATCTGAGCAGTCACACTAAAAGAATAAAAGTCACAATAGAAGGGAATAATACATTTAGTGTGTAATAAAGACTGCGATCTTGTTTTCTGTTTCTGATAGGTAAGAACTTTTACTGTCATTTTTCAAGATGATGTAGCAGACCTTGAATAGCATGTGAACCATTAGCCAGGTCAGCGTTTCCCCAAAGCACTGTAAAAGATTGTAGAATCCATCTTAGAATTCATGCTAGTTTTACATTGTGCTCCCAAAAGCCTATGTCTCTTTGATGTAAGGAAAGACAGTGTTCTGTTGATTAACTAAAGTCACACAGGTTTGAAATGACATGAGGGTGAGTAAATTATGACCTTTTTTAATTATTGCTATTTCTTTAAGAAATGTTTTCCAGCGTCCTTGTTACTGTATTGTTTGGAATATGGAATAACAATTGTTTGAATTGTTAAGTAATCACTTATAGAAATCACTCTTAACACTTTCACTGAAGCCTGCTCTGAACCAGCTATACTCATCCCAACCCTGCCTGCTCAAAATTCTCCAGTGGACCTCACGGACAATAATCCAGAGGCCACCGCGACGGATGAGCCAGACAAAAGGACATTGCCCCGGAGCCCAGGCCCCACAGTGAGTCTGACCAGGCGGCTGAGCCGGCAACATCCTGTGCCACCGTGGGAGGGCTAGTGGAGTTAGAGGGAATGGAGGAGGACTGTGAGCTGATACTGGTTATTTTGAGGAATTGGATTTGAACATTCTGCTGAATCTCCCATCGCCACTGGTCCGGCCCAGAATAAAGTCTGTTTCTTTGCCCTGTATCAAGTCTCTGGATAGAGTCCATTTGAGAGAGAGGATGAAATCGAGCCAGAAGGGCTGCCGTTTCTGCATAGTTTGTGCTTGCTGTTAAATAATCATTTGAAACGTAGCAAACCGACAGCTCCAGTAGTAATGAAAAGATTTATCTTGAACTCTGTCATGAAAACTAGCATGTAAAAACTTGAATTAAGCAATTTAATAATCAAATAAAAGGTATCTTGAACTCTGTCATGGAAACTAGCATGTATAAACTTTAATTAAGCAATGTAATTATCAATTAAAAGCAATTTGTAGCTGTATGATATTACACTGTACCCACATTGGACCAGCGGTTTGGAAAATGGATGGATGGATGGATGATTCAGCTGCGGCGTCATCTTCTGGTCAGACGGGGGAATTTATTTAGCACGACTCTTACAGTGCATTATGGGTATTCAGTTGCCCAGGGGTTCCCAAACTTTTCCATGACAAGGCCCCCAAATTACCACTAGGTTCTGGCCAAGGCCCCCCTTTTGCAGGTTGTGTTATTAATTCCATCTACAATACTACAGCAAATATAGAAATAAATAAATAAAACATCTAGGTGAACATCATTTTATGTGATGGTGTTTGATACAACCCTATCAGAAAGATTATAGAGATGAACCAATTACAATTTTCTAATCCGATTCGAATTTTTCATTGAGTTTGACCTGCCAGATTTTAGCCGATTCTGATTTAATTTTTTCTAAGAACTTTACAGCACACCCAAATATTAATTTTATATATATATATATATATATATATATATATATATATATATATATATATATATACTATATAAACACCATATAGTTTTACCCAAACTGAATAATTAAGACAAGTTTAAATGGGTAAATTTTCTATAAATATTTTTGAGTCTTTATTTTCTTTTCTGGCATAGCCTACTCCAGTTATTGTTAAAACACACAAGACATGCAAATCATGCATTTTAGGCACTTTTTGTGTGAAATCATATTTTTTTTGTCCATCAAAATTGTGCTTTCACTTCAATTGAGTGTGAGCTGCGCAGCAAAAATAGACTCGGCGCTGAAACCGCGACGCTCCTGCTCCCGGTGTGATTGCACTCATTGATTAACACACATGCGGGAAATATACGCGCCGCTTGCGGTCTGAAACGGCCGTAATTCACGAGGTTTCCTACATGTGCGTTCCGTGTGCACGTGTGACCCCTTATCAACACTGCACACCAGGAGCATTTCAGAAGCGAAGCAAATGGATGCGCGAGACCATGTGATTTGCCTGTCCGACGTGGTTTTTCTTGATTTTTGGGTTTCTACCTTAGTCTATGGTTTCTACCAAGGATATATTGGTGTGCAATACAATCGGGAGTCTGCACATAGTGTTTATTTTGAAATTGACAGGTTTTTTTTTCACTTTTATTTTGTATTTACGATGCGGCGTGGACGCCAATTTCAGCCATAACGCGCCGCAGACGTGTGCAGTGTAAATAAGGGGTGATGCTGATGTTGCACGATGTTAATCATGCGGCGCCCGAGTGCAATAGACCGGTATAAAATCAGCATGTCAGACTAAACGGCCGGTCGCCGATCACATGAAAATCATCCAATTCCGGTCACCAGCCAATCAAACGGTGCATCTCTAAAGGATTAGCAATACAAGTATAATGTTCAGCTAGGCTCTGCTCTTGATTTAAAAATACTCTACATGAGGACAGTTTAGAACCCAAAACCTCTGCCACACTTATCAGAAGATTATTCCCATTAAAATCGGTATCAAAACCGCACCAGAGCCTTGCGCTAACAATTACCATCTGTCTTCTGTTATCCGGGGACATCCACCAATGCCCCGGTCCGACAACTGGTTCAATGCTGGATAGCCCTTGTGCCATCGCATTGAACCATAGCAAGAGCACTGTAGGAAATTCACAGGTACGCACTTTTACTTTATGCCATACATCTGAGCTAAACACTCACCCCGATTTTTCCATTACTCCGGTGAGAGCGGGGGGACCAATGATCGACGTGGATGTGGTCACCGATTGGACAGATTCAACAAGGAGTAGCGGCGAGTTTACCGGCTGCGATGCACTGCCCTCGCTATTGTGTGGGATACCCCCGTCAACTGGTTACTTGGGCGGGTATGCATTCCAGGATTGGAATCCTCTGTCGCACCGGAGTCCATCGTGCCTGCAGGAGGCCGTTGCGGCGGTTGATCTAGTTTCGCCTGCTGCTGTGGCGGGATCCTGCTGGGAGAGGTCTAGTGAGTTAATCTGCGAGTCGGTTCAATCAGCTGGGGTAACTGCCTCTGTGAGGCGGCAACTAGCTGCACAAACCTCGAGCGAGGAAAGGTGTGTCGGTCCATACCATCTAACGTTCCCTGAGGTAACGGAGTTGTCGGGGGGATCGTTGGACACTGTTCGTTTCGCAACGCCAGTAAGTCTCAGCCTGTCCGATGGTCATATCGTCGGGGACCGAACAACGCGCTATGCGAAAAATACACAAACACGGTGTCCTGTAAAGGTCAAAACTTCAAATTGCACGATAGTGAAACAGAGGCAGCTCTGAAGTTTTTTCAGACTGTAAATCATGCGCAGGTTATATGGAATCCACAAAAGAAACCTTAAGGACTACTAGGTGGACATCTCAATGTTAAAAGTATTCTACCAAAAATAGACCAATTAGACAACTTATTATCCGAATTGAATTTGGACTTTTTATGTGTTTCTGAAAGTTGGTTAAATCAAAGTACTCCAACAAATCTGGTTAATATACCTGGCTATAAGTGCTTTAGAAAAGATCGGGAACAAGGAAGGGGTGGGTGGGGGGGGGGGGGGGGGGTGTTAATATATATTAGAGATCAACTTAAATGTGAAACTGGAGTGCCTTGTATTACGAATCACTTTGTCAACAACTATGAAATTCAATTTATGTGTTTTATACAATTCACCCTCACATAGCGTGAATTTCTATAATGAATTTAAGAGTTTTCTCTCAAATATGGACTCCTCTGGAAGCCTAATACTGGGTGATTTTAACATTAACTGGATAGAAAAAAACAGTAAAAAGAAATGAAAAGCTGTAGTAGATAAATGTAAGTATAAACAGCTCATAGACAAACTTACTAGAATCACTAGAAGTAGTAAAACGCTGATTGATTTAATTTTTACAAACAGGCCTGAAAGAATAACAAAAACTTATAACCTTATCACTGGGCTCTCGGATCATAACATGACCTTAATTGTTAGGAAACTGGGTAAAAAACGATTGACTTACTACAACCAAGAAATAAAAATACAGAAAATTGGAATTCCAAAAGCAGAACAAAATAACTTTGAAGAAGAACTGAATCAAATAAATTGGGATAATGTTATGAAAGAGTCCAATGTGAATCAAAGTGCTAATATCTTTGTCACTACAATAAGTAACTCGATAAAAAAGTATACTAAAACATGGACGAGCAAACCAAAGAAATACTCTCTCCCATGGTTTAATGGTGATATTTGGCACATTATGAAAAAACGTGATACCGCACGTAAAACATCTTTGAAAACTAGAAATTGTACGGATCATCTCATTTATACTACACTTAGAAATCAAGTTTTAAGCAATCTGCGTAAAGCTAAAATTGATTATTTTACTAAAAAGATAGAAGAGGCTAACGGTAGTAGTCGTAAACTATGGCAACACATATACTACTTAACCAACCCTGCAAAGAAAAGACACGTTAGAATAGATTCTATCAAAGTTGATGGTACTCTTGTTAATAATAGTGAGTCAATGGCGGGTGTTTTTAAAAAAATTTATAGACTCTGTTTATGAACTAGCAAATAAATTCAACAATAAGGTGACGTGTAGAAGAAGTTAATTTAGTTAATGCAAGCTTGTTTAAAATTCAAGAAATCTCTTCTGATAGAGTTAAAAAGATAATTATAAATATGAAAGACTCCGCTGCTAAAGACATACACAATGTAAGTATAACCCTGATCAAAAAACATCAGGACAGTCTGTTGCAACCAATTACGGATTTAGTTAATCTCTCAATTCGATTAAGTACATTTCCACAGTGCTGGAAGCACGCTGTAATAACACCTATCCACAAGTCAGGGGAAAAGGATACACCCAATAATTATAGGCCTATTGCAATTTTACCAGATGTGTCCAAAATCCTGGAGAAGATTATTGCAGAACAACTTATTGAACATCTAGAGTCAAACCAGCTGCTGCATCCTCAACAGTTTGGTTTTAGGCGCAAATACAGCACTGAAACAGCTAATTGTTACTTGCTAGAGAAGATTACAGGGCCTCTAGATAAAGAGCAAGTAGTTGGTGCAGTATTCTTAGACTTGAAAAAGGCCTTTGACACAGTGGATCACAGTGTGCTTATTAACAAACTCCAGCTCTTCAAAATGTCACCTAGTTCATTAGCTTGGTTAAAATCATATATTGAGGACAGACAACAGTGCGTAAAGGTAAATGGGGTGATGTCAGCTCTTTGTCCTAACAATATGGGGGTTCCTCAGGGATCAGTGCTGGGGCCGTTGCTGTTTACAATGTACATCAATGATTTCCCTGATAGCTGCAAAGATGTCAACTGCCAGCTATATGCAGATGACACAGTTGTCCATCTATCTGCTAGAACCTCAGCCATAGCTGCGCAGAAGCTGACACTAGCCCTAACAGATATCTCAAAGTGGTTTGAATTGTCTCACCTGACCTTAAATGTGAAGAAAGCTGTTGCTATTTGTTTCTCAAATAAAAAACGACCCTTAGATAGTACTTTTGAAGTAAGCATAAACAATGAAATTATTCAAGAAGAAAAAGAGGTTAAATATCTTGGGATTATTATTGACAACAATCTCAAATTTCAGAGTCAAGTCAAAAATATTTGTAAAAAGGTTAAATCTAATCTGAATTGTTTCCGTTTTATTAGGAAGGGATTATCTTTTCAGGCCGCCTGGTTATATATGCATGCAATGATTTTTCCACATCTGTCCTATTGCGTAACATCTTGGTCACAAACATCCCCGTCAATACTAAAGCCGGTTGTCTCACAGTACAAGCAGGCGGTCAAGGTTTTTGATAGAAAACCTGTGACATCGCATCATTGTGACATAATTCATAGACATAATCTTTTTACTTTTGAAAATGTTATAAATTTTAGTATTTTGAAATTGGTTTTAAATGTCTGAACAGCAATGTGTCGCCACTGTTTTCTGCTTTCATTCGTAGGCGTCAAGGTTCACTTAGACCATCCACCAGAGCCTCAGTCAGTGGGGACTGTATGCTTCCAAAATGTATGAAATCTATCGGTCAGTCAAGTTTCTCTTATAACAGTTCAAGACTATGGAACTCTCTGCCCACTGACTTAAAATTGCAGACAGACATGACCAGCTTCGATAGAGGTCTAAAACAGTGGCTAAAGTCAAGTCAAAGCTGCACACATGCTAATGCTGTATAAAATGTATAGTGATGATTTGTATTGCTAATCTTTGTAACTACTGTATTTATTTTTACTTTATTTTTTTGTGTGTGTGTGTGTTGTGATTGGTGACATGTGTTGTCTCCTATGGACAAGTGTTGCAAATTAGCAATTTAGCTATAACACTGAAAACAAGGTATCTGGTTCGTCCAATGCTGTTATGTCCATATCAAATAAATAAATAAATAAATTAGAACTCACAAACACAAATAGCGGATCTATGTATTTATTCACTAACGTGAAGAATATCAGAACCTGTATTAGTAGATGTATTAGTAGATGTAAGGATGAAACTATTGATTTAAACGAGTTCTATGTCGACAAATTAAACCCAATGAAAATGATTTCTGGACATCGTAATGTTATTTTTTGTGCACACACACACACACACTTCTGTCCCACCAACGTTTTAAAGAATTTGTTATCCAAATGCCCAACAGAACAATTAATTCTTAATTTAGGCCCTGTCCACACGGAGACGCGTTTAGCTGAATACGTAAAATTGTATCGTATCTGTGTTTTGGGACACTGAAACCGCTATTTATAACCAGGTCCCAGAGTAGATAAATCTGAAAACGACACTCATGCATTTTCGTGTGTACTGCCAATCCGTATATTTAGTGAAACGATGATGTCATCAGCCCACGTGTCAACTAGTCAGACACCGCTAAGTCACGTAACAGCAACAACAACTGCCGACTGCATGCTTGTGTTCGTGCTGCAGAAGCTATAGAGCTTATTTTATTTAGTTATTTACTTAAATTTATTTTACTTTATATTCTTTCATATGTTATGATGCTTGTCTGTTGTCTGATTAAGACAATGTATTTTGTAGGGATGGGCATTTCAAGCAAAAATAATATTTGATGATTGCTGGGAATTAGACTACTATTCAAAAAACACACCCCTGCCTGTCACGGGTGTGTTCAGGCAGATGAAGACGAATAAGGCTGAAAGTTCCAATACGAGAGTTTTATTCTCAATATAAATCCAAAAGGTACATACAGGCAGGGAAACACACTAACTAACGTTAACAACCGACAAAGGACAGACAGAACTGAAGGCACTAAATACAAGTACAAATCAAACATAAGGTGAAGACAGGGGACAAAGATGATGATAACGATGAACAGGTGGATGATTGAGGGAGTGAGTTCAGGTGTGGAGACAAGAGGATGCTGGGTAGTGTAGTGAAGATGACGAAGACAGAATGGTGTAGACGATAACTGTGACATTACTCCCCCCTCCCGGTAGGCGTGACCTCACGCCTTAGAACAGGGGTGGGAGGGTGGGCATCCTGGAGTCCGGAAGACCGGAAGGCGGACCGGGTGCAGGAGGACGAACTCCAGGCGGCCATGGCGGAGCAGGACGTGGGCGTGGCCAGGGCGGAGCAGACGAACCCTCGGGCGTCCAGGGCGGAGAGACCCCTTCGGGTGGCCAGGGCAGAGGTGTATAGCCCCCCCCTCAAATTTTCTTGGGGAGAAGGACAGGAACGAGAACAGACACTGGGACAGGAACAGATACCGGCTCAGGAATAGACACAGAGACAGACACAAACACAGAGACAGGAAGAGTCTCTGGCTGGGCAGACGGGACATCCATAGTCTCTGTGTGGCTGACGTGCACCAGCGGTGAAGGCTCAGCTGGATGGTACCAGCGGCGAAGGAAGCTCACGGCTGGACGGGACCAGCGGCGAAGGAAGCTCACGGCTGGACGGGACCAACGGCGAAGGAAGCTCACGGCTGGACGGGACCAGCGGCGAAGGAAGCTCTGGGTTGTGTTCATGGGCTGTAGATGTGTGTGCTGCCCACACACACAAAACAGCCATGGACACCACAATGAGCGCCGTGTCTTCCAGAGCAGACTCAAGTGCAGCCTTCTCTGGCTGGACGGTCTCTGGCTGGACGGTCTCGGGCTCTGGAAACTCAGTATCGGTTGGTGTTATAGTGAGGGAGGAACCACAAACAAAAAGAGCTCAGTCCAAGAACTCAAGAAAAGGTCGGTCTAAATCTTTGAGCAGCAGTATCTGGGTTAGTGGATCATCTAGTCCTCCCCAGAACCGTTGCTTTAAAAACTCATCCTCCCAGTAATCATCCTGATACAGATGCAGGTAAACTTACACTAATTCCTCCAAAGAACTTCCATTCTGTTCAAACAGAAAAGCGTCCATCGCGTCGTCCTCCATTACTTTTTAAGGTCGGTTGTTCTGTCACGGGTGTGTTCAGGCAGATGAAGACGAGTAAGGCTGAAGGTTCCAATACGAGAGTTTTATTCTCAATATAAATCAAAAAGGTACATACAGACAGGGAAACACACTCTAACTAACGTTAACAACCGACAAAGGACAGACAGAACTGAAGGCACTAAATACAAGTACAAATCAAACATAAGGTGAAGACAGGTGACACAGATGATGATAACGATGAACAGGTGGATGATTGAGGGAGTGAGTTCAGGTGTGGAGACAAGAGGATGCTGGGTAGTGTAGTGAAGATGACGAAGACAGAATGGTGTAGACGATAACTGTGACAATGCCCACATGCTCACCGGCGTTCGCTCAAATTCCACTCCGACATTATATTTCTGTGTAGGCTACTGTAGGCCTACTGTTACGAGGCAGCAAGGATGAAACGGAGAGTGAATCCAATCGCAAGCACATTTAATTAAACAAATACAAACAGGAAATCCAGGGAAAACAGGAAATCCAGGGAACTCAGAACAAGACAGTAGTAACATTAACTGACAACCAACAACTAAAACACACGGGTTTAAATACACAGACAAACAAGATAACAAGGGGGCGTGGTTAATAAGAAACACCTGAGAAGACTAATAAACATGGACGAGGAACACCTGTGGACACTGAGCAACAACAAACAAAAGACAAGACACATGGCAGGGTCACATGACAAACAAGGAATCACGTGATATACAAGACACAACAAAAACCCACACGTAACACCTACGTGTTGGAGCCATTCAAGAAAATGTATTTAGTTTCACATTTATGTTTAAATAATGTTATTTTTTTATTTCATCTATGTTGATTATATGAAAAGTGAACAGCATGAATAAGAAAGGGTCATAAGATGCGCAATATATCGGGAGACATAATTTTGATCATTTTTTGTTTTTGTATAAAGCCTTTCTTTAAAGTGATTTTTTTTCTTTCACATTTTATATAAATTGTATCTTAATTTTAATCAATGTTCCATAAACCAATTGCCTGGATTTAATAAATAAGAAGCAAATATAGCAGATATTTAATCAGGATATGGACGCGCCGGCGCGATATAACTTGCATTGCTTGTGAACTGGAGCTCCTCTCATCAATGAACTGAAACTCAGAAATATATCTATATCTACAGAAAGCTTGAAAATGTCTACTTTTAAACAAAACAATTCAAAACGAAAAGAAACAGACAACTCTCTTATGTAATCCGTATGAAATATGCATTTCTCTCTATAGGCGCGTTTACTACTGCGAAGGTGGTGAGTCAGCATCATCATCTTTACAGCCGAGACTGACACAGAAAACACTAGTTTATTAATAAACTATTAAAATGTCTCCTAGCTGTATTTGACATATTCATAATGATTACTTTTGCCGGTTCTTTGTGACAAGCTTTATACAACATCCAAGTGGATGTTGCACACTGATGGTGGTTGAGGAGAGACCCCAACAAGATTGTAAAGCGCTTTGGGTGTACAGTAGTACATATAAAATGCGCTATATACAGTCGTGCTCAGAATTACTGGTACCCCTGGTAAATATGATGAAAAATGGCTGTAAAAAATAATTACGCATCGTTTATCCTTTTGATATTTCATTCAAAAAATTGGCAAAAATTTAACCTTTCATTAAAGTAAAATAATTGAAAGTGGAGGGGAAATCACATTATGAAATAAATGTTTTTCTCCAAAACAAGTTTGCCACAATTATTGGTACCCCTAGAATTGTTTACGAGTAAAATATCTCTGAAGTATATTCCCATTCATTTTTACCTTTTTTTTGCACACCAGGGTGAATAGGAACATGAAATTGTCCAGCCATGACTTCTTGTTTTACAGGAGTTTAAATATGAGGAAACACAAAGGCCAAATTCCCTTAATCATCCATTACAATGAGTAAAACCAAAGAATATAGTTCTGATGTGCATCAAAAGATTGTTGAGCGTCACAAAATAGAAAGTGGCTGTAAGAAAATAGCTAAAGCATTGAAAATCCCCATTTTGACCATCAGGGCAATAATTAAGCACTTCCAATCAACTAAAGATGTTACAAATCTGCCAGGAAGTGGACGTGTGTCTATATTGTCTTAATGCATGGTGAGCCGGAAAGTTTGAGTGGCCAACGACTCTTCAAGGATCACAGATGGAGAATTGCAGAGATTAGTTGAGTCTTGGGTTCAGAAAGCCTATTAAAAAAAAATTTAAACAACCCCTACATCACCACATGTTGTTTGGGAGGTTTTCAAGGAAAATCCTCCTTGCTCATCCAAAAACAAACCCCAGCAAATTCAGTTGTCAGGCTGGACCTTCAAACAGCACAGGTTTCTGTGGTCAGATGAAACTAACAAATAGCTTTTTGGCAGCAAACATGCAAGATGGGTTTGGTGCACACAAGGATAAAAAATACCCCATGTGTACAATTTAATATACCATCTTTAATGTTGTGGTCATATTTTTCTGCTGGAGGTCCTGGACTTCTTGTTCAGATACATGCATGGCATCGTGGATTCTATCAAATACCAACAGATAAAAAATCTAAACCTGACAGCCTCTGCTAGAAATCTTATAATGGGCCGTGGTTGGATCTTCCATCAGGACAGCGATCCAAAACAAACATCAAAATCAACACAAAAATGTGTTAAGTAGCACAAAATGAAGCTTCTGCCATGACCGTCCCAGACCTGATGAGTGGAGTGAACTGAAGAGAAGAAGCACCAACATGGATCTGTGAATCTGAAGGATCTGGAGAGATTCTTTAAGAATGGTCTCTGATCTCTTATCTGTGTTCTCCGAACTCATCAGGCATTATAGGAGAAAACTCAGAGCTGTTATCTTGGCAAAAGGATATTGCAAAAAGTATTTAATAAAAGGGTACCAATAATTGTGGCCAACGTGTTTTGGAGATAAACATTTATTTCATAATGTGATTTCCCCCCCACTTTCTATTCTTTTACTTCAATGAAAGTTTAGAATTTTGGCAATATTTTGAATGAAAGATCAAAAGGATAAATGATGCAGATTTATTTTTTACAGCCATTTTTTATCATATTTACCAGGGGTACCATTAATTCTGAGCACGACTGTAAGTGCCTCATTCATGCGTCCGCTAACTAATCGAATATCATGATTCATCCCTATTTTGTACCAGGCCATTTATGGTTGTTCATATTGTTCAAGTTCTTGGTAAAAAAATAAAATAAATAAGAAGCTACTGAGCCCAATTTTATTGTATATAGCGCGCAAGGTGTGTGCGCATGCTCCGTCTTCTCCGTTTTTAGTAGGGCTGGGTATTGACTAGAGCTTAGAATCTCTGCCCGGGCTGGGCCGATATTTTCTGGCACTATGCCCAGGCCGGGTCGATATTTCCCGCCACTATGTCCGGGCCGATATTTCCCACCACTATGCCCGGCCCGGGCCGATATTTCACGCCACTATGCTCGGGTCGGGTCGGTCCTTGATCAAGCACGTCACGTGTCACGCCCAGCATCTCCACTCGCACGCTGTGCTGTATTGTGTAGCTTAAGGGCAACATGCAGCTTGAAGTAAAGAAAAAAATGAAAACAGGAGAATTAACTTTGAGCCGGTATGAAGGAAAATCGGAGGTACGGAAATATTTTAAACTAGTCGTGGGCAGTGACAACATATGTGTTGGCTTTGTTGAGTGCAAGTGCATTCGGATCCATTTGCGATCCATTCGATTCTGAATAAATAATGTGGTTTACATGCTTCGTCCTTGTTACAATATTCATAAAGATAATAATTAATAAATGCACGCAATAAAGGCAATACATGCCTTTCAACTTATGTGTGCAAAATTCAGAATTAAATGAATGTGCAGCAATTTGTACAAATAGAGAGTACGTGTTGTAGCCATTAAATAAGCGCATTTAGTTTCATATTTATTAAATATTATAATGTTATTTTTTTCCATGTTGATTATGAAAGTGAACAGAGTAGATAGGAGCATGCGCAATATCGGGAGACATGGAGTGGTTCAGGCATGATTTTGACCACTTCATTGTTTTGTTTTGTAGAAAGCCTTTCTTTAAAGTCAATTTAATTTTGTATAAATTGTAGCTTAATTTTAATAACTTTTTCATCAACTAATTGCCTGGATTTAATAAATAAGAAGCAAATATAGCAGACAATATAATCATGACATGGAGGCGCCGGCGAGCCGCGGTCACTAGCACGTGAACTGGAGCGCGTCTCATCATAAATTAAATCAATTCTCTGCACACTTGTCACCGAATTTACAAATGCACATCTTGCTTGTTGCACGCACACATATGTCGAAATAACATAATTAATAAATCTTTAAGAACATTTGATTGAATGCTGAATGTTGTGCTTGTTCAATTTAATAAAATTAAAACTTTCATTGTGATAATTAAAATAATAAATATTAAGTGGCCAATTTTGCACATTTATTAATAGTATTTATATATATATATATATATATATATATATATATATATATATATATATATATATATATTTATATATATATATATATATATATATATATATATATATATATATATATATATATATATAAATTCCGCAGCTACCCCCTGTATATGGTCTAGCACCCTTTCAGCACCTGCGTTAAAAAAAATGATCTGGCGTCGCCCCTGGTTATAATGGCCCACGTATTAAAAATAGTCGGGTTGAAATCGGGCTCGGGCTCATAATTACAGTTGATGGGTCGGGTTAGGCTTGATTTTTTGGGCCCGATCTAAGCTCTAGTATTGACATAAATTTCACAATTCGATTCACAAGCTTGCATTTCGATTCGATTTCAATTTGATTCAATATTGATTATTTTGGATATCATGTACAATACATAGCAAATTTTCTCAAGGAAAACAAATCTCTTAACTAATGCTGTAAACTATGGGAGTCAGTTGTAGCCTATAAGCTTCATTAGCCTACTATAATGTTGAAGGTAAATTTTAACTGATTTGTAGCTAGACAAACACATAAATTACACTTTTATTTATTTTTATAATAAGAAAGTTATATGAAATATAAATATTTAAATGGTGGCTGTCATAAAAACTTGCCAGATTTATTCAAACATGCATTTAATATTGAAGAACATTAAGAATTATAATGAATATGTAATATGGTGCATATATTTAGCAAAATGCTCCTCTAGAGTTAATCTTTCTAGCTGACTAACGATTTTATGGTCACATACCTTTTTCTGAGGTAAATGTGATGTTACATGACATTGTTTACAAGCTGCTTAACTGACGTCTTTCCACGGTTGAAACACTGATTGAGCGATTACATGTGACATGATACTGATTTCGATAAGTTGTACTCTATCTTTTAACACACTTTCAGGTATTATTAAGGCGGAAGAGGAGATCATGAGCTACTCTTGAGCTGCGCAGAGCCATCTCACGCCACAGCGCCAAAACGCTATTTATGTTTTTGAATTTCATAAGAAAATGGACGTAATTTAAAATGAGTTTTGCGATTCATGTGATGGGAACGTGCGCACAATGTTCCATTCATTCATCAAATGAAAACAGGATGACTTATCAGCTTGTAAAAAATGAGAATTGATTAATATCAATAAATTGATATTTTTTACCCAGCCCTAGTTTTTAGTGTATCTCTGTGGCAGAATTACAGCGCCACATGCTGGTTTGGCATGTATACTACATCGTTTAGTCGGTTTCAGTGGTTTTGTGTGTATGCAGATATTTCTTGATACGACCCCGTGTTTACGGAATTGTTGAAAAAAATATTGGATAGGGAAAGCTCTGGCTTTCATGTGGGTGTGGCCTTATTCGTATGGTCTAGACTCTAGCATATGCCTACGTATACGGGACAAACTGCACTATGTATGGCTTTCATATTAAACGTTTCTTTGATGCCATAAATACGGGACGATTCCTTAATATACAGAACGGTTGGCAACTCTAGTCACAATTACATTCAGTTTAAAGGGGTCGTGACATGTTTTTTTGTTTTGTTTTATTATGTTCCCTTAGGTGTAATTATAGTATTACTATAGTTGTTGGTACAAAAAACTTTAAAAATGTAGTGATTTATGACCTTTTCGCACCCTGTTTCTCCCCCTCTGATTCAAACAGTCTGTTTTGGAGGTGTTTCCCCTTTAAGAGTTCAGTGTTAACGCCCATTGTTATGATTGGCTAACGTCAGTGCTGCTTATGCATACATTATTAACGTTAATCATTTTGTATCACATGTAGGCTACTACACAATGCTCCGCCACGTGAAACTTTGGTCTTCCGATCTTTTACCATCGTGTCAGTTCTCAATAGATTTTGATTCATATGCGCGAGGGAGAGAGAGAGGGAGTGCAAGACAGTTTGAAGGCGCTCACTCGGCCGCGGCTCTCTCTCTCTCTCTCTCTCTGCTCGTTCATTCGGTAACATGCGCCCTGTCACACTCATCTACATCACTCACCGAACAAATAAGGCTTTGATGGGCTGCATATGCTGCAAATAACCTGCATCCAACTGCTTTCCCTGATGTCTGGATCGTTTGGCAGCATTCAAACATGTTTGTCCACAGCCAGGAACAGCACATCTGCGTGGCATCGCAGTCAACTTGTAAACAGACCCCCTCCCTGCACGTCAACGCATGCGATGATGTCAAATGAGGCATAGTTGTCTTTCGCTGGAGGCGGTCATATACAAACGACTGGTACATCACTTCGTACCGTGACGTCAATTATTGTGATTATCAATATTATCACGGTTTTGTTAAAACGAGATGCAAGTGTTAAAAAAAGACCTGATGCTCACACTGAAAACATTTCAACAAGTTTTATATTTGAAAACCGTCTCTGGTTACTTGCGTAACCTATGTTCTCTGAATAAGGAACGAGACGCTGTGAAATGCGCAGTGGGATATCCTCTGGATGTGCCGATTGCCTAAAGCCCTATAGAATCACGCCAATTCATTGGCTGATGGCGCTCGCGCAAAGCTGGCTCTGCCCCAACGCTCTTACGCCGTAGCATGATGAATGCGCGCGCGCCATCCTCCCCTCAGATTTCTCTGCCGAAAAGAAAAACTGTCGGCAGCCCGAGGAGCTTGGCAGCAAACGCAGCGTCTCGTTCCCTATTCAGAGAACATAGGTTACACAAGTAACCAGAGACGTTCTCTTTCATAGGTTCACTCAATGCTGCGGAAAGCGCAGTGGGAACGAGATACCAAACTCGCCAAGCTAAGCGCTGTCATAACTGGTATCAGACCAAATAATAACCATGATCGGTTCAAGCAGATAGAACCTAGGAACCTGGAGTCATGTCAAGATCTAAATTATAGAACCTCACAAAGGTGTGCGGAGAGGACCAACCTGCCGCCACACAAATGTCTTCCAAGAGGGCCCCTCTAAAGAGAGCTTGAGAGGAAGCCACACTTCTGGTGGAATGTGCTCTGATGCTAAGAGGTGAAGGCAAACCACGCACCTCGTAAGCCAGCAATATAGCGTCCGTTACCCAGTGGGAAATCCTCTGCTTTGATTTTGCAAGCCCGTGGCGGCCTGCACCAAAACATACCAAGAGCTGGTTTGATTTCCTCCAACCGCCTGAGCGATCTACATACAACTTCAAAGAACAGACCGGACAGAGCAAGTTAAGTTTCCTTTCTTCCTCAGAGGCAAAAGGAGGAGGGTGGAAAGCGTTAAGGTTAACAACCTGAGAGCGGAACGCCGTGGAAAGAACCTTGGGTATATACCTCGACCTCAAGGTAACCCTAACCAGGCCAGGAGCGAAGTCCAAGCATGACTCACTAATAGAGAGAGCCTGCAAATCCCCCATCCGCTTTAGTGAAGATAAAGCCAACAAAAGAGCAACCTTAAGAGTCAGAATCCGCTCAGGGGCTGACTCCAAGGGCTCGAAGGGAGCCTCTGTCAAACCCTTCAGGACGACTGACAGGTCCCACGAGGGAACACTAGGGGGGGCGAGCCGGTTTCAGGCGCCTAACCCCACACATGAAGGCCGAAACTAACCTCAGTTTCCCCAAGGGAATCTTGTCTGATTCTCTATGAGTGGCAATAGTTGCGACATATACTCAGAGTGGTAGCAGCCGCTCCGGAAGCAAACTTTCTCTGCAGGATATTGATTTCCAGCACTAATTCCAGCACTGAGCCTACTGGGCAGCTAGCTGGGTTTCTATCATGTGCCTAGCACCATGCCTCGAATACCCTCCACTTGGATGAATACAGCCTCCTCGTAGAAGGGGCTCTAGCACTCGCGATGGTCTCCTGAATGTCGGTTGAGAGATCAAAGCTTAAAGCTAACGGCCTCTGATAGGCCAAACGTACAGCTTCCAAATGTCGGGGCGAGGATGCCATATCCTGCCCTGAAGCTGGGAGAGCAGGTCCTCCCTGACCGGGATCCCCCAGGGGGAGGATTCCAACAGAGAGATCAGCTCCAAAAACCATGGCTGGGACGGCCAGAATGGGGCTACCAGAAGGAGACGGACTCCGCTCTCCCTCACTCTGGACAGAACCGCCTGGATCAGCTTGATGGGCGGGAAGGCATAGAGTTTTTGCATTGGCCATGGGTGGGCGAATCCATCCATCCCCAACGGAGCTGGAGGGCTCAGGGAGAACCAAAGCGGGCATTGGGACGACTCCTGAGATGCAAAGAGGTCCACTTCCGCTTTCCCGAACATCTCCCAGATCAGGGCCACCGTCTGGCGGTTCAACATCCATTCCCCAGACCTGAGCTTCTGCCTCGACAGGAAATCTGCTGCGAGGTTCAGAATTCCTGGGACATGAACTGCTGTCAGAGAGAGGAACTTGTCCTGGGACCACAGGAGAAGGCATGCCTGTCCAGGGTGCGCGATCGTGAACCCCCGTCTGTTTACATGGGACACTACTGCCATATTGTCTGTTCTGACAATGACATGGTGTCCTTCGTGGAAAGGGAGAAAGTGGCAAAGAGCCAGGAAGACAGCCCTCAGTTCCAAGCTGTTTATGTGCCATGAGGGCTCGCCAGTCCAAACCCCACACGCTGGCCTGCCCTCGAAAACCGCTCCCCAGCCGGAGAGGCAGAGAGGCATCCGTTGTAACCATCTGGCAACGGAATAGGCAAGGCAAGGCAAGGCAAGGCAAGCCAAGTTTATTTATATAGCACATTTCATACACAATGGTAATTCAAAGTGCTTTACATAGAAGAAATTAAAACAAAAGAAATCAGAAAAATTAAAACAGTTTAGAATAAAAGAAAAAATACAGAAATAATCAAATAAAATCAGAATAATTAAAACATTAAATAAAATACAGTACAAACAGTCGGACGAGCAGTGGCACAGTGCTTATTCAGTAAATGCATAGGTAAACAGATGTGTTTTGAGTCTGGATTTGAATGTGACTACTGTAGGAGCACATCTGATCTCTTCTGGAAGCTGGTTCCAGCTACGGATGGCATAGTAGCTAAAAGCACACTCACCATGCTTAGAGTGAACCCTTGGTATTTCTAGCTGATGTGATCCTAGTGATCTGAGTGATCTGTTGGGTTTATATTCAGTGAGCATATCTGCAATGTATTGAGGTCCTAGGCCATTGAATGATTTATATACCAGTAATAATACTTTAAAATCAATTCTATATGTAAGTGGCAGCCAGTGTAAAGACCTGAGGACTGGTGTGATGTGTTCATATTTTCTGGTTCTGCTCAGAATCCTGGCAGCAGCGTTCTGTATGAGCTGCAACTGTCTAATGGTCTTTTTAGGAAGGCCAGTGAGGAGTCCATTACAATAATCCACCCTGCTGGTGATGAAAGCATGCACAAGTTTCTTTAAGTCTTGACTGGAAACAAAGCATCTAATTCTTGCAATATTTTTCAGATGATAGTATGCTGATTTAGTTATTGCTTTGACATGACTACCCAATATTTTTCAGATGATAGTATGCTGATTTAGTTATTGCTTTGACATGACTACCAAAACTAAGGTCTGACTCTAGAGACACACCCAGATTCCTGACTTGATTTTTAGTTGTTTGACCCCTAGACTGAAGGTAAGCGTTCACCTTGAGAACTTCATCTTTGTTTCCAAACGCAGTGACTTCAGTTTTGTCTTTGTTTAACTGAAGACCAAATCCAATTGTTTACTTCATCAATGCATTGACAAAGGGAGTCTATGGGGCTGTAATCGTTGGGCAATAGGGCTAAGTAGAGCTGTGTGTCGATTGCATAGCTGTGGTAAGAGATTTGGTTCTTTCTCATTATTTGGCTCATTGGGAGCATGTACAGGTTGAATAGGAGTGGCGCAAGAATTGAGCCTTGAGGGACTCCGCATGTCATGGATGTCCACTCAGACTTATGCTCTCCTATAGTTACATAATTACCTCTCCCTTCTAAGTATGACCTGAACCATTTTAGGACTATCCCAGAAAGCCTGACCCAGTTTTCCAGCCTGTCAAGAAGTATGTTGTGAGCGACAGTATCAAATGCAGCACTGAGGTCGAGTAGTACTAGAACTGATAATTTGCTTGTGTCAGTATTTAAGCGAATATCGTTTATTATCTTTATGAGCGCTGTCTCTGTGCTGTGATGCGGTCGGAAACCAGATTGAAAGTAGTCAAAGTATCCATTCGAGCTTAAGAATTTGTTCAGCTGATTGAAGACAACTTTTTTAATGATCTTGCATATGAAAGGAAGATTGGAGATCGGTCTATAGTTGTTTAATATGGTCTTATCCAGATTGCTCTTTTTCGGGAGGGGCTTGACAACTGCAGTTTTCAGGGAGTTCGGAAAACTCCCAGAGAGAAGTGAGGCATTTACCACTTCTAGGAGATCTGCTTTTAAGCTGTGTAACACAGTTTTGAAGAAAGATGTGGGAAGTGCGTCAAGGGCGCAGGTTGATGTTTTAAGGTGCTGTACGATTTCTTCCAAAATTTTGCCATCAATTTCTTTGAAATCAGACATAGTGACTACTTTCTCAGGCTGTTGTCTGATCTGTCTGACCCCAGTGTGGCTCAAGGATGAGCTGATCACCTTTCTGATATTATTGATATTCTCAGAGAAGAAAGAAGCAAACTCACTGCACTTGCTGTCTGAGAGCATTTCACTGGGAATCTGGCTTGGGGGGTTTGTCAGTCTCTCTACAGTAGCAAAAAGAGTGCGTGTGTTGTTTATACTGCTGTTTATAATATTTGAGAAGAAAGTCTGTCTAGCTTTGCCTAGTTCCTTATTGAAAGCATGGATGCTGTCTTTGTAGATGTTATAATGGACTACAAGTTTTGTCTTCCGCACATGCGCTCTGCTTTTCTGCATTGTCTTTTCATATTTTGCACTGGTGTTGAGTTTCTCCAAGGTGCTTTCTGTCTGCCATTCTTCTTCCTGACTTTCACAGGAGCAATATCATCAATTACACTCTTAACTTTTGAGTTAAAAGAATCAAGGACAAAATCAACAGAGTCAGCAGATATGCTTGGTGTTAAAGATATAGCCTTCATAAATAGTACACTAGTGTTCTCATTTAAGCATCTCTTCTTGACAGACACAGATCTAGCTTCAATGGCAGGAGAGATCAATATATCAAAGAAAATACAAAAATGATCAGACAGTGCTACGTCCTTAATAACAATCGATGAAATGTTTAGACCCTTACTGATAAGTAAATCTAGAGTGTGTCCACGATTATGTGTGGGTCCATGTACATGCTGAGTCAGATCAAAAGTTTTTAAAACAGTTTTGATTTCTTTTGCCATATTGGTTTCTGCATTATCTATGTGAATGTTAAAATCTCCAGCAATAGCAAAACGGTCAAACTCTGAGGAAATTGTTGATAACAGTTCTGCAAAGTCTTCAGCAAAGGCTGTAGAGTATTTTGGAGGCCTGTAAACAATGATAAGTAAAATGCGTGGAGCACCTTTTAACACAATACCCAGATATTCGAAAGACGGGTAATTCCCAAATGATATTTGCTTACATTGATAGACAGCTTTAAAAAGAGCAGCTAAACCTCCACCTCTTCTTACAGCTCTGCAGACACTCATAAAAGTAAAGTTAGGAGGGGCTGTTTCATTGAGGACTGTTGCACTGCAGCTGTCTTCTAGCCAAGTTTCATTTAGCAACATAAAATCCAGGTTGTATGTGGTTATTAAGTCGTTGACTAGAAGTGATTTATTTTTAAGTGAGCGGATGTTTAAAAGTGCTAACTTAACAGTCTTACTTTTTGTCCCCACAGCAATCTTAGTTTGCCGTGTAATAGGCACCAGATTAGATGGGTTTGCGGTACGGCTTTTGAAGGCCTTAGACTTTCTATCATGTAATCGAACAGCAATAGAGAAAGATAAAGATACAGGCACACTGGGTTCCCGCTTGTTCTGTAAACATTTGAGAAAGTTATTGTTATCATAGCGGGGACCCGACACATATCACTGAGAGCTGGTATCAGTTGTTCCCTTTCGTTGTCACTCCGAGTTACGTCGGATGACGACGAATGGGGTTTCGCTTAGAAAGCCTATCAGCTTCGAGTATTACAAAACGAGCCAATGGCAAAGAAATGCCATGGGTCTGCGGAATTTGCATGACGTAACTCCGCCCCACCTCGTGGGTATAAAAGGAGGACGCTAGCAACATGCAGTTATGTTTTCGCTTCGGAGCCAAGAGCATCTCTTCACTCCACAAGCCATCTCTGAAATTGTCAGCTTTTTACAAACGAGTTCCTCTGGTGTTGGTGTTTGTGGGCGATTCCAGCGAGCGCGCGCTTCCTGCTGATCTGTGCAGTGGTTTTGCCAGAGAGTGCGTGTCTCCCCGGGCGCCTCGACATCAGAGTGTTTCTCTCTCTCACAAAAGAGCTTGCACGCGGCACGTCTTTTTAAAGATGCCTCGCCCGTGCACTTCTGGTTGCGGCAGATATGTGTCTGACTCTGATGGGCACGAGCGCTGCCTAGTGTGTTTGGGCATGGATCACGCTAGAGCAGCGCTCGTGGATGAGTCATGTTCTCTCTGTGGGAACATGACCATCGCGTCACTAAGGTCGAGACTCAGTGAACTCGCAAGAGTGAGAGTCCCCTCATCCACACCCCGATCTAATGCTCCCCCGAGGAGTGCTACTTCGGCTGGTGGCCAGGGTGACCTGAGGGTAACGGTCTGGAACCAGGCGCCGACTATGTGTCCGCGACCCCAGCCCCCCTCTTCAGTGACGGTGCCCGCTAGTGAGCCTCCGATTCCCGCGGGTCTACCTTCGGGTGCCCCGCGGGTTTCGGTTGAAGCTACAGAGGAAGATGCCATGTCTGTAGCAGCATCACAAGGTGGGCTTGATTCTTCCGGAAGTGAAGATTCAGCGCAGCTGCCACCTTCCGGTGTGCATACGGCTGTGCCTGAGTCAGATCCGGAAATGACGGCCATGCTTTCCCGGGCAGCCGCGAGCATTGGTTTAGAGTGGAGGCCTCCACCCTGTCCCGAGCGCTCGCGGCTGGACGATTGGTTTTTGGGTAAGGCTGCCGACCCCCGTGGTCCACGGCAAACCCCAATACCATTCTTCCCGGATGTGCATGATGAGATCTCGAAGTCCTGGAAGACCCCCCTGTCTTCCCGGGACCGCTCGCTGATCCCATCCGCCTTTCCTCCCCTCGATGAGGCGGCCGCCCGTGGGTACACTGGGCTTCCCCCGGTTGAACGCTCTGTTGCGATGCAACTGTGTCCTCAGAGTGCTTCTTCTCGGGGCGAGCCTAAGCATCCATCCAAGGCCTGTAGATTTTCGTCGTCTATGGCGGCGAAGTCTTACAGAGCGGCGGGACAGGCGGCTACCTCTCTGCATGCTATGCCCACTCTGCAGGTCTACCAGGCCCAGATGCTCAGAAACATGCACAAGGGCAGGACAGACCCAGGGCGCTTCAATGAGCTGCGTGCCGCAACCGACCTCGCTCTCCGGGCGACGAAGGTAGCCGCGCGCTCCCTGGGTTTGGTGATGTCCACCGCGGTGGTCCAGGAGAGACACCTGTGGCTGAACCTGGCTGACATGCGGGATTCCGAGCGGACTCGTCTGCTCGATGCGCCCCTGTCCCAGGCCGGCCTCTTCGGCGGCGCAGTTGAGGATTTTGCCCAACAGTTCTCAACTGCACAGAAACAGACTGAGGCTATCAAACATATTCTGCCCCGCCGACCCGCTGCTGCCTCGTCGTCGGTCGGGCAGACGCCTCAGCCTGTTTCCCGCCGAGGGCGCCCTCCTAAAGCTCCCGCCCCTCCCGCTAGGCCAAAGCAGCAGCCTTCACCCAGGCCTACGCGCGCAGGAAGGCGCCCCAGCCCTCTCCAGCCCCGCCCCCCGCCAAGCGCCGGGCCAAGCGGCGCTCCTGAGACGGGCTGCTCAGGGATGACGTTTGTTTCCCAGGAGATGGTAGCAGGGCCACTCCTTCCCCCGGTGGAGGGCCGGGGGAGAATCTTTTGTTCTCCACTCCCCGCTGCTCACCCACGGGTGGGCAGCACCCTAATGTGGTTAAAGACAGAAACAAACCTCTCACCCCTGAGCACACAGAGTTCTCGGACGACACAGAGCGCCGCCCACCAGCCGTGCTCTCCTCGTCCCCCTCTGTCCCAGAGTCGGTTGACACGGCGTGCCGCCCACGGGCCGTTTCGTCCCTGTCCCACTCTGTCGCCAGACCCCTGGCAGAGCAGGCCCCCGTGGAACGCTGGTCCTTCCCTGGCCTCCTCTGTCAGGGCGCGGAGTTTAACTGCGCCCCCACACCGGATCTCTATGCCGTCCACGTCCGGGCCAGTTACTCCGCTTCGCTGCCCCTCCGGGGGGACGCCGGTGGTCTGCATGACCCCGCTGGTGCAGTTCCTAGAAGCCTGGCTAGAGCTTCCCCAACTGTCCCGCTGGGTCGCCCGCACCATCCGGTTCGGCTATGCGATTCAGTTCGCACGGTCTCCTCCCCGATACAGGGGAGTCCGCTCCACTTTGGTCGGTGGCAACGCCCCGGTCATGCGAGCAGAGATTGCCACTCTGCTGGCGAAGGATGCAATCGAGACTGTCCCTCCAGCCGAGATGAGGTCCGGCTTCTACAGCCCTTACTTCATTGTCCCCAAGAAAACCAGTGGGTTACGACCAATCCTGGACCTGCGAGTATTGAATCGCTCCCTTTACAGGATGCCGTTCAAAATGCTCACCGCCAAACGCATTTTCGAGTGTGTGCGGCCCCAGGATTGGTTTGCAGCGATCGACCTGAAGGACGCCTACTTTCATGTCTCCATTCTCCCTCGTCACAGACCGTTCCTCCGGTTTGCTTTCGAGGGACAGGCATATCAGTACGCGGTTCTCCCGTTCGGGCTAGCCCTGCCTCCTCGCGTCTTCACGAAGGTCGTCGAGGCAGCCCTTGTTCCCCTTCGGGTTCACGGGGTTCGCATCCTGAACTATCTCGACGACTGGCTGATTATAGCTCACTCTCGAGACCAGGTTTGCGAACACAGGGACCTTGTGCTCCGGCACCTAGCCCGTCTGGGCCTTCGGGTCAACTGGGAGAAGAGCAAACTTTGCCCCGTGCAGAGGATCTCTTTTCTCGGTATGGACATCGACTCGGTCGCCATGTCCGCGCAGCTTACGAGCGAGCGCGCGCAGTCACTGCTGACTTGTCTGAGACAAATACAGGGCAAGAAAGCGGTTCCACTGAAACTTTTTCAGAGGCTCCTGCGGCATATGGCATCTGCAGCCGCGGTCACGCCGCTCGGATTGCTTCATATGAGACCGCTTCAGCTTTGGCTTCGCGACTGAGTCCCGAGGTGGGCATGGCAACAAGGCAAGCTCCGAGTTCCAGTGACTTCGAGCTGCCGTCAGACCTTCACCCCGTGGTTGAACCTCAGTTTTCTCAGGGCTGGTGTCCCCCTGAGACGAGTGTCGAGGCATGTTGTTGTCTCAACAGATGCCTCCACCACGGGCTGGGGCGCCATGTGCAATGGTCATGCTGCCGCGGGCTCCTGGACAGGACCCCAGCGCCTATGGCATGTCAATTGCCTCGAGTTGCTGGCAGTACGCCTTGCTCTGCACCGCTTCCGAGCGCTGCTCATGGGTCAACACGTACTAGTCCGATCAGACAATACCGCCACAGTAGCGTACATCAACCATCAAGGTGGTCTACGCTCCCGCCGTTTGTCGCAACTCGCTCGCCACCTCCTCCTATGGAGTCAGAAGCATCTGAGGTCCCTTCGTGCTATTTACATTCCCGGAGCCCTGAACCGTGCTGCCGACGAGCTGTCACGGCTTCAGCCCCTCCCTGGAGAATGGCGACTCCATCCCCAGTCGGTCCAGCTGATTTGGGACCAGTTTGGCGACGCACAGATAGATCTGTTTGCCTCCCGCTACTCATCCCATTGCGCCCAGTTTTATTCTCTGACCGAGGGTACGCTCGGCACGGATGCACTGGCGCACAGCTGGCCGCGGGGCCGCAAGTATGCGTTTCCCCCAGTGAGCCTTCTTGCGCAGCTCCTGCGCAAGGTCAGGGAGGACGAGGAGCAAGTCCTTCTGGTTGCGCCGTACTGGCCCACCCGGACTTGGTTCTCCGAACTAGTGCTCCTCGCGACAGCACCTCCTTGGCCAATTCCTCTGAGGAAGGACCTCCTTTCTCAGGGACGGGGCACTCTATGGCACCCTCGTCCCGATCTCTGGAACCTCCACGTGTGGCTCTTCGACGGGACGAGACAGGTTTGAGTACCCTACCACCTGCGGTGGTGGCTACCATCACTTCCGCTAGAGCGTCGTCCACGAGACATGCCTACGCGTTGAAGTGGAACCTATTCGTCAATTGGTGCTCTTCTCGCCGAGAAGACCCCCGGAGTTGTTCGATCAGTTTCGTGCTTTCCTTCCTTCAAGATGGGTTGGAGCGAAGGCTGTCTCCCTCCACCCTCAAAGTTCATGTTGCCGCTATTGCCGCTCACCACGACTTAGTGGAAGGTAAGTCCATAGGGAAGCACGACCTGATCGTCAGGTTCCTAAGGGGGGCGAGGAGACTGAATCCTCCTCGCTCTCCTCTCGTTCCCTCTTGGGACATCTCAGTGGTCTTAAGTGCCCTGCGGAGTGCTCCCTTTGAGCCTTTGCAATCAGTGGAGCTTAAGTTCCTGTCAATGAAGACAGCGCTCCTGATTGCATTGGCTTCTCTCAAGAGGGTCGGGGACCTGCACGCATTCTCCGTTGACGAAGCGTGCCTAGAGTTTGGGCCGGCCGGTTCTCACGTGATCCTGAGACCCCGGCCTGGATATGTGCCCAAGGTTCCTACCACTCCCTTCCGGGACCAGGTGGTGAACCTGCAAGCGCTGCCCTCGGAGGAGGCAGACCCAGCCTTGGCACTGCTCTGTCCAGTACGCGCTCTCCGCGCTTATGTAGACAGGACGCAGTGTTTCAGGACCTCAGACCAGCTCTTTGTCTGTTATGGTGGGAAGCTGAAGGGAAAGGCTCTCTCAAAGCAGAGGTTGTCTCACTGGATAGTGGACACCATTGCTTTGGCTTACCAGCAGCAAGGCCGACCGTGCCCCCTTGGTGTGACCGCCCACTCCACCCGGAGTGTGGCATCCTCCTGGGCGCTGGCGCATGGCGCCTCGCTAGCAGACATCTGCAGAGCTGCAGGCTGGGCGACACCTAACACTTTCGCCAGATTCTATAATCTCAGAGTGGAGCCAGTGTCCTCTCGTGTTCTCGCTTCAAACAGCTAGTTCCGGACCCGCTCAGGTGTCTTCACTTGCTCGCCATTCCTTTCCGCGGACTGGATACGTGCGATATTCTGCTCAGGTGAGCTTCTCCGAAAGCCCTGAGTTCCTCCAGCACCCCTGATGCTAGCGCCAGTGTCTATTGCCTGGGCGTCGGCTAGGTGCCTCCGTGTGCATGGTCCCTCCCATGAGCTACCCCCACACGTGTATTTCCACTGTAAGCCTCTTTTGAGCATGTGTCTTTCCCTCGGCAAGCCACCTTGCCACCCCTGAGGTTGAAATATTCCACCTGCGGCTGGACACCTCAGAGTTTCTCCATATGTTACTTTCAGGTCATATGTGTATTTTCAAATGACCCCCCCCCCCCCACTGGGTTGGTGATATTTGCATATTTCCCCTTAAAAGCTTGGGATATGCTTCCTTGGTATTCCTGTGTTTAATAGGAGTCCTTCGTCCTAATATCTCGAGGGCTCAGATTTTCGCAGGGCGCTGGAAGACATCTGTGAAGGTGGCGTGATTTGACTGGTAACCCCATTCGTCGTCATCCGACGTAACTCGGAGTGACAACGAAAGGAAACGTCTCGGTTACGTATGTAACCCTCGTTCCCTGAGTAGGGAACGGAGACGTTACGTCTTCCTGCCACTTCCGCTGTTTCGCGGGGATCGCCTAGTTCAGTCTTGGCTCCTCAGCGAGAAAACATAACTGCATGTTGCTAGCGTCCTCCTTTTATACCCACGAGGTGGGGCGGAGTTACGTCATGCAAATTCCGCAGACCCATGGCATTTCTTTGCCATTGGCTCGTTTTGTAATACTCGAAGCTGATAGGCTTTCTAAGCGAAACCCCATTCGTCGTCATCCGACGTAACGTCTCCGTTCCCTACTCAGGGAATGAGGGTTACATACGTAACCGAGACGTTTTTGGTTCACCTCGAGCCGCTGGAGGAGGGTGTGTGCCCTGGCGCTGTGGCAGAGGCCGAAGAGCTCTCACAGGAGGAGGAGGGCGAGCTGGGCCTGCAGGCTTTGGTGGTTGTGGGGCCTGCCGTTTTTTGGTTGGTATCTGGGGGCTTGCAGCAAAAGAGTGGGATAGTCTAGTTCCAGCATACACCAGTTGTTCCATTTTCTCTGAGAAGCACAGAAGTGGAGATGCTGGAGAGATGGAGAAACTGTCTGGTGAGAGGGGCTGTTGCTCTGGTGTTAATGGAGGCTGTAATATGCTGTCCTGGTTTCCCTCGCTGTTTTACAGAAAGTCGTCCTTGGGTGCTGAATCTTGGAGCAGTGCTAGTATGTCACAGTCTGTCTGTGGTGAGCTCTGTGGGCAGGGCTCAGCTGAGATTGTGTCCGTGAGCAGAGGTTGTTGTGGCTGAGTGGTGTTATCATTGTCCTTGTGTGATGTGTCAACCGCATGCCCATTCAGGTGCTGAAGTGAAATCCTGTGGTCATTCATACTGTATCCAGGTGTGTGTGTGTGCCATTCAGGTTGAGTGGATTGGCACACATTGCAGAAGGATGAAGGAGGGAGAAGTAGATATTGTCCTTTAGCACTCTTGAACCAAGTTTGTTTGGGTGGTGGCCATCCTGTTGAAACAGTTGCCTCTGACTCCAGAAAAGATTGAAGTTGTCAATGAAGTTCATTCCTTTTATATTGCAGGTTTTTTGCAGCCATGTATTAAGCCCAAGCAACCGTGAAAACCTGTTTGTTCCTCTTGCTGGGAGTGGTCCACTGATGAATGTTTGAACTTTCAGTCTTTTAAGTGTTTCAAAAAGTTCATTGAAATCCTTCTTAAGGAGTTACGACTGCTCTTTATGAATATCATTCTTCCCCACATGAATGATGATTCGATTTGCAGTCTTATGTTTCATCAGAATGTCCTGAAGTTCTCTGTTTACATCAGAAGTTGTTGCTTGTGGTAGGCAGCATGTTGTTGTATCCTTGCTACTAATGTTTCTGATTATGGAGTCGCCCACTATCAGAGTCCTGGGTCCGGCTGCGCTCTGAGCTGAGTGCCGCTGTCTGCTCGACCTCGAGCGCCAGTTAGCATCAGTGTTAGCTACAGGTTGATTCAGTCTG
Organism: Meda fulgida; assembly: GCA_030578275.1. Taxonomy (NCBI): domain Eukaryota; kingdom Metazoa; phylum Chordata; class Actinopteri; order Cypriniformes; family Leuciscidae; genus Meda; species Meda fulgida. Next base: position 933,888 of record CM060630.1, on the reverse strand, counting down.
TGTTCGATCACATTCATCAAATTTGGGGATTCTTCATTAATTAATACTTCAAAACTGTTCTCAAGATGTATAGGCGGTGGTAGGAGACCAGTGTTTGCAATCCTTGTCAGAGCCGTATCTGGGGTAGAAAATGCTACTGCAGCAATATATGATGCTCGTGACAATCTGATGTCTCGAGTGCCTTTGGGTCTCGCTCCCTGTTTGTACCATCGATTTGTAAGTCGATCGGCTTGTTTCTCTACACTCAGTATAGCCTGTCGAGGAGCATGAGATTCATGGGACTCACCGGCTGTATGCTGAGGGCGTCCATGACGAAGCTCTGTTGTGTGTCCCGTCTGGTTTGGTGGTCCCGCAATTAACTTTGTTTCAAGAACTGCAATCCTTTGTAGAAGTCTGTGGCAGTTAGAGCAGCAAGTAGATTCCAGAGGAGGCATTTTCTTATCCTTATGAATTTAGGCAGTTGTGTTTTCTCTTCCCCGGAATGTAAGCTTTCAGTGGGAGGCTGGTCGAATTAAAGAATTCTGCTTTTTTTTGTAGTAATCCAAGCGTTTGAGCACTGTGCTGATTTGCTGAAGTTAAAATTAGGTGATAAAAGGAGATAAAATATAAAAATATAAAAGCGATAGAGCAAAGCGCGGAGCAGTAAGCAAGAGCGTCCGAACAGCAGCTGAGCAGGAAGTGGTGCAGCACCCAGGAAGTGGAATACTGCACCCATACCGACTCCTTTCTGAAGGAAGAGGGGGTCCTGCCAGATTGACAGGGCGCGAAAGTAACTGCGCGACACCTTCAATAGGCGAAGGGCTGGCCCCATGGGCCGAGCCCCTGAGAGCTTTATCCACCACAGAAAAGGTCTCATGTGGAGTAGCCCTAGAGGTAGCACAGGGGAGGCCACGGCCATAAGGCCCAGAAGTCTGCGGCAGGTGCCCACAGAAACTTGATGGCCTAGCGCAAAGCGGGACAGACATGTCACCAGACTGGTAATCTGTGCAGGAGCCAAACGGGCCTGCATAAGAACGGAGTCCATGCGCACCCCCAAGAAAACGGTGCTCTGAGCTGGAGTAAGAACACTCTTCTCCGTATTCAACCTCAAACCGGGAGACTGAATATGACGGTGAACAATGTCCCTGTGGTGAGTCACCAACTCTCTGGAGTGGGCTAAAAGGAGCCAATCGTCCAGGTAGTTGAGTATATGGATGCCCTGGAGCCGCAGCGGGGCCAGAGCAGCATCCATACACTTTGTGAAAGTCCTTGGCGCTAGAGCGAGGCCAAAGGGGAGGACCCTGTACTGGTATGCTTTTTCTCCAAAGGCGAACCTGTGAAACTTCCTGTGTCGCCGTACGACCTGTATGTGGAAATAAGCATCCTTTAGGTCTACTGTCATGAACCAGTCCCCCAGCAGGATATGAGATATGATGGCCTTCAGCGTCAACATTTTGAATTTCCCTTTTTAAAGAGAGAAATTCAACCGGCAAAGATCTAGTATCGGCCGCAGGCCACCCTCCTTCTTCGGGACCAGGAAGTAACGGCTGTAGAAGCCCTGTTCGACTTCCCCCGAAGGAATCTCTTCTATTGCCCCCTTCAGCAGAAGGGATGAAATCTCCTGCTGCAGTACAGAAGCCTGAGCGGCGCTGTCGACTACAGTAGGAAAGACCCCTTTGAAGCATGGGGGGTTGCGACAAAGCTGAAGCGTGTAGCCGAGCCGAACTGTGCGAAGGATCCAAGGCGATATCCCTGGTAATCACTACGTCCTCCGTTCCCTCCTTCAGACGTTCCTCTTTGAGTTTCCTTTATATAAATAAATCAAGTTTATATTTGGATCTGCTCCGTCTACCCTCTTCCTCCTTGGATTAGACATTACAAGATCAGACTTGTTTAGGATTTAGGATCCTCAGTTTAGGATTACACTGTACTGTTATCCATAAACGTCTTCTGTATACTTCAACAGCAATCTAAACTCCCCCTCATCAACTTCACAGACACCCAATGTCCATTTACATATTTTAATAAGGGTAGGATAAAACTATGAAACAATAAACAATATAAATTTACATCCATGATGTTTATATAAATAAATACTTCTTAGGGACTGTTCGTTTTTTATTTAAGGGGCTAACAGAGGAGTTTTGATATCTGCAGTCAAAATAGACTTGACCCTCCCTTTGCCAACAATACAATTTTCGATGACCCTCCAAAATGATTGTGAAAAAAGGCATGACCCTCCCCGATAATTTATTGATTACTTCTGTACTGGTTTGCGCTTGGCAAAGATGTTCAGATATCTCTATGCCTAGTAGACCTACACCAAACGTTCATTAAAAAGGGTCCTGTACAGGGCTGTACAGTGTGACATATATCTACGAAAGGATTGGTCTGTGCGATGAATAAATGTACCAATGTAGCACGCGTGCGATGCAGTTTGGTAAACTCCGTTTCTTGTGTTTGTTTTCAGACATGATAACAGTCGTTTTATACTTGTGCTTCTGCGATATCACAATTTTTGATCGTGCATGATTTAATGTCTCCACAATCTGCTTTTGAAGAAATATGGAGGTATCGTGCTACAGCGCACATTCTATCAGCTGCAGTTCTGGCGCCTCAAGCTAGGTTTATACTCGCCGTGTCCACACGAGCGCGAAGGTGCGCAAGGGCCCATTCTGCTTGGCGGTGTGCACGGCAGATTTTGTAACTGCACGCACAACTTCGAACTTAATCTGGCATTTACAAAATGAGCCTGGAATAGCAGACATAAGCCCTTTTAATTATGTTCCATGATTTATAAAAATGGTCTCGAAACTAAATGAAAATGTTTAGTGAAATTAGAAAATATGTAAGTTATCGTTAATTTAGTTGTATAGGCTATGTTCTCAAATTCATATTTTGGTTCTAATCTAACAAGTAATAATCTCAAGGTTTACTGCTTGACACAATTCTTTTGTAGTGTGCTTTTGGTGAAGTGTACTAAAATAAAAATTTACCTGTGTACCTTAGTCGCCTCTTGTCATTTCAAAGAATAGTACAACAGCAAGCGCGTCAAGTATAAATGCCTCGTCTGTTTGGGGAGGTGCGCGTGCAGGCAGAGGAGGCTCATGTTGCGGAGCCAGGTGAAAGTATAAACAAGGCTTAAGTCCCCATACTGTAAAACTCGACATACATTCACATCACATGTTAATGCAGCGGTAGAGTTACACTCACAGGACACTGCACTTATTCCCAATCACAAAAGTTCATTATTTGCTCGTACTTTAAAGCTTTGCCGGGTAAACATTTCATGGCGTTCTGTTCTGACATGATGCACTTTTTCTGAGCACGTACGCCCGAAGCACGCACTGTCAAACAGCGCCAAACTGGACTTTATCTTTCGCGTCTGATTTTTGTTGGGTCAGACCCATCTGCTAGCAATGGGGGCAGACTGAGAGAGCTAAATGGAAAAATATGCACCAAACAAGCAGATTTGAAATGTTGCTGTTTTTATGAATACAAAAGTTGGGTGACCCTCCCCCTAGACTAAAAAAAGCTGGATGACCCTCCCCTCAACAAAGAATAAAAAAGACATGACCCTCCCCTGTTTTCCTCTGGTGGTCCATTCCATAAATACCGAATGGTTCCTTATAAATATTGTTGTAATAAAGATTAAAATTTGCTGCTTGTCAGCCAAATGAAAGTAATAAGTATATTAATTGTAATAGAATGATTAGTTATGTCTGCTTGTATGACGTAACAGATGACATGGATGGAAGGGTAGTTTTAAGGAAGTGAAATGTGTGAATGGCACGGCTACTGAATAGTTGTTAACAAGTTCACCAATAGATTCAGTAAAAGTTCAAAGAACAGAATAAAGACTGGACATCGTATTCTTTTGCAATATACAAGGGTTTATTACATGGTGTCAGAGTGCCGATCGTCGGGATGGCGAAGTTTAACCCACCTGAAAGCTTTTGCTTCGAGAGACCAGCGGAATGGACTGACTGGAAAAAACGGTTTACGTGTTACAGAACGGCGACAAAACTGGATAAAGAGGACGGCAGTGTACAAGTAAGCACCCTTATCTATGCCCTGGGGGGCGAAGCAGAGAATATTTTCAGCTCATTCACCTTCGACAAGGAGGGAGATGATATGAAATACGAACTGGTTCTCTGCAAGTTTGATTCGTATTTCATACTAAAGCGCAACGTAATTCACGAAAGAGCATGCTTCTATCAGCGCGTTCAGCATCCAGGAATCTTTTATACGCTTCCTTTATGAACTGGGTTAGAAAGAAAGAAACCCGCCAATCGGAGGAAGTGAAAGCACAAGTTAGCGCGCAAGGAGAGGCTGCTGCGTGCGCTATTCAAGAGGTAGCACATAAACGATACACACATCGGAAGCAACACACTCCAGGGCCAAAGTTCAAACAAAATTCCAGAGACAATGAAAGAGAGAAAATATGCGGCAGATGTAGAAAAGGAATGCACAAAAAACTGACTGTCCAGCGTTGAGATCCTCATGCAACAGATGTACGAAAATGGGACACTGGCAAAAGATGTGCAAGAGTAAAGCGGTGAGTGAAGTAAGAGACTGTGAAGAGTATAATTATCACTTTCTGGGCTCAGTTAATAGCACAAATACTTGCAATAAATTAGGGCTGTAGTCAACCAAAGAAATCCTTAGTCGACCAAAGTCCTGTCCTGCGCAGCGATCAGTCGACTAAAAAAAAAAAAAGACGCAATGTTTTGCATTTTGATTGAACATTTATTACACGCTGCAAAAAATATACATCTGCCAAATAATGAAAAAACCTAACAAAAGCTCTCGTTTATACAGGCTGTATATTCTTCTTTACTTTCAAAGCTATGGGTTAACTTTTGTCCTGCCGATCTAGGCGTTTTAAAACAAACACACAAAAAAAACAAATAGCCTAAAAAACTATCCTAATAATAAGAGGCTGTATAGTAGGAAGGCATATAGGTTTATTTTCGTTTTGTTACATTATTTAGGCTATTTTCAAACGCGTCAAGTGTACAAATAAAACCAAAAACATAAGAAATATGTTTGGCCATATTGGTAAGTTAGCTTTGGGCCGCATATCTTGCACTCCACAGTCTTGTCTTTTTTTGTAAAATGCAGCCAGGCAAAAGATTTAGATTTCTTGGACATTTTGTCGACTTAAGCCAAAACAAGTAGCGTTCTAATAGTGTTCACATCGAACGCGAATAGAGCGTCTAACGCGTCTAGTTAGACGCTTGAACATTTTGAACCCATTCCCGCGTCCGCGTTACTCAGGAATAAAAAAACACCACAATTTCTTTCTGGCATACGTTTCTGTCATGTCTGAAATAAAAGATATTGCTGCTCTGTACTTGTTGTGGAAGTCCCAAATACGGAGGAAAGCCAAACGCCGACGTGTCTAGATTCACCGCACCATCAGAGGCGCATTCAACTCGGTAACTTTCACCGTCTTCTCCAGGAACTGCGCCTGGATGACAGCCGCTTCCAGCGCTATTTGACAACAGTGATAGACCGGACGTGTCAATTAGCTCTTCGTTGATTGGCTGGCGCAACAAAACGTCATGCGAATCTTCCGCTCGAGTTCATATTTTTCAACTTGCGCGGAAGACGTTCGCGGCAAACGCGTCGCCCAAACATGGACGACGAGGAAGAGAAGGAGAGTGAGTGTCAATACAACGACGACAAAGATGCCCGGCAGCTATAGAGCTACATACAGAATTTATGCGTCTGTATTATTCAATGTGAGGTCACAGTATAAATGATAAATAACAGAAAATATCAGATAACATAAAAATTTAAGTAGAGTTAGCTATGCAAACAATGCAAGAACAATCATATGCTGTATCGAATTTCTAGCTTACAATTTCTAGCTGCCATTGCCATAGACTAAGGGTTGTATCAATTTCCATATGCTTTTATATGTTCTTACTTAATTGCATGATTGATAGAATATTCCCATAAGGCTCGTGTGAAAATATATGTAAATTATTTTATAAATTGCAAATTAATAGCAATGCTTCCCACAGGTGGTACTGCGATAGACTTGTAGAACAATTCGTTGTGTAATGTTTGCAACTTAACTTCATTGCTTGTAAGAGTCGCCAACGGACAAAAACTATGATAAATGTATGTACGCCAGACATGAAATTGGCATGGAGGAACACACATTCTCACGTTAATTTCACTGTTAGTACATCCGACAGTGAGCGTGAGAGCTGGCGTATGCAAAGTTTTTGTGCATACGCAAGATTGATACATGAGGCCTCAGATGTTCCAGAACAACATGGAACAAATCCAAAGTCTCCTGATGAACTGATATGAACCAGGTCTGGCAGGATTAGCAGACCACCACAAGTCCTGGACTTATAAATGAGGAAAGAAAGATAAGAGACAGAAACGCATTGTATGGTTACTTTGAGAAATGTTAGATGTTAAATGCAGTTCACACTACACAGAGTTCTGGAAAAAAAAGTAGACCCAAGTTAATACTGGTTCATTTGAGACTCCACAGCAAAATCCCCAGTGTTAAATCAACACTACTTGGAGAAAATATGGCGCCACTCAACAGGGTGTTAAAACAACACTGAAGCAGTGTTAAAGTTAATTAGATAATTAAGTGATTAATTAAGTGTTGATTGAGCATTAGTGATGAACATCTGCTTTTAACAAGCAGAATCACTGAAGGAAAGAGAAACACAAGAACTACAACTGACTAGTCACAGCCTTAGACTGGCAAAGAAAGCCAGAAACAAAGATGGTCAGGTGATAGGCCTATAGTTTTCAACATCATAATCATAAAGTGCAAAAATTCACAAATTTTATCATTTACTGATAATGATTATTTGGTATTAATAGATTATTTTCAATAACATTAATTTCTTTATACAGATCAGTCATCAAGCTGAATGTATATTTTTTAATTATTGGGGAAGTAATCTTTGGACAAACACACAGACATCAAGAATCCCCATATGAATCTCAACAATGGCAACATGCCTTTTGCCACAAAGCATTCTGGGAGGCACCATAGTATAAATCTCATGGCTCCCAGCATGCATTGCAGCATGAATGTCACCATTGTTGAGATTCATACACTGATTATTGATGTCTGTTGTTTCTAAAAAAAATAAAAATACTATTGATTTTCCAAAAAATTCTGCAATGTATATAAAATATTTTTATTCAGGATGTCTGCTTTGTGTAAAAAAAAGTGATAGTTATTAATAACACATAACTTTCGTAAAGGATAAGAGTGGGATTAGTGAATCATTCAATTTTACAATAATGAAAAGTATAACACCTGAACGTCTCGTATTTTTGACTTCCTTGTAACAAATTATGTGCTTTGGCAAACATTGTAACAAAGACCAAAATTGCACTTTAAATGACAAGAATCAAACTGCCCAACTAAAGGAAATACTGATCACCATAATGGTGACCAAAAATTTCAAAACATCGACATCTAAACCTTTGTCCAAAGACATATAAAAGAAATAAAGTCAGTCTGGTTAGTAATAAGTGAAGCTGGTAATGCTGTTTGTGGAGTTGTTTAATCCTTCTCTGTTGAGATCTTAACAGATTTAATGTCTTTTATCTTCAGTTGATTTAATCTAAGGCTGTGTCTAGTCAGTTGTAGTTCTTGTGTTTCTCTTTCCTTCAGTGATTCTGCTTGTTAAAAGCAGATGTTCATCACCAATGCTCAATCAACACTTAATTAATCACTTAATTATCTAATTAATTTTAACACTGCTTCGTGTTATTTTAACACTCTGTATATTTGCTCCGAGCGGTGTTGATTTAACACTGGGGATTTTGCAGTGTGTGTATGTTCTACAAATGGAAGGAAATGGTATGCCTAAATGTTACGTATGCTTGAAATAACAATGAAACATTTGTTAAAAAGCAAACAATAGATTTGTAAAAGTTCAAAGAACAGAATCAAGCCTGGACATCATATTCTTTTGCAATATACAGTATACAAGGGTTTATTACATCAATAGCTTCCACATGATCCACATCTGAGAGGCACTCGAATAATACACACTACAAAATTTTAAAATAATAAAATGCAATTGAATGTAATATGAACAATAACAATTCAATAACAATGTCCCTGTTCGTTTAAGACTTTGAGTGCCCTTCAAAGACATTTGACAAGACACCTCTCCGCAGATAACCAGACAAGCAATGACCTTATGTTATTCTTATGTCAATTTCTTTTTCAAAAAAGTGTTTTCCCCCACATATTAGACATCATCTAAACTACAAAGAAATGATCCAATATACTTTTTGTGGTTGTGATTTTCACATAAATGTGTATGGAACATTTGCTATTCATAAAAGCAGAAAGCATGCATCTCATTCAGCTGAATTTAAACCTGCTGTTCTTTTGAAAGGGCTGAAAAGAATCCTGGCAGAGCTGCTTATTTATGTAAATGACACAGAGAAACCCGAAAACAATTGTTATTCACTGGATGAGGAGGGTGACTCTGTTCAAAATACTGCAGAGAGAAACTTGGTTCTTTGCTGCTTAAATTGGAAAGCCTCTTACATGTTCCAGCCAAGCTCAAGCATTCAGAAATGTTGTTGACCAAACTTAAAGCAGCATAATTGTGCTATTGACCCATCAGAAATCACAGAATTGGTCAAATATCATTGTGAAACAGGACCTTTAAGCACAGCACTTGGAAGTGATGGCCCCTTTTTCCATGTAGGGTTGCCAACCGTTCCGTATAATACGGAATCGTCCCGTATTTGACACATACAAGTCTTGTTCCGTATTGAACTGATACGGAACGCACTTTGTTCCGTATTTTTGAGAATCAATTCAGTGCAAATCCATGACTAGGCTATGATAAGAAAAAAAAAAAAGACGGTGCGGTAGATAATTTCTCCCCGTTTGTCTATGATCAGACACGTAGCGTTTTAACATCTTGGAACATCATCAGAGAATGCCCTTTTAATTGGTCGTTAGTCATTGTGAGTCACGTATCGTAGCAACAATGACGACAGGTGACAACAGCGGGAAATGTAAAAATGACTACCTCCGAGCAGCCTGCGAAAAAGAAAAGAGTACAAAAATATAGTTACATACATACAGGTGTTGTATTGCTTGAATGCAGTATTTGAGTGCAATATTTTATATTTTCTTTATTATCTGCTTTTATAATGTATTTGTCACACTACTGCAAGGATGAAGACAGAGGATGGCGTTAACAGGTTTTATTTTAGACACTGTATGCAACTCCTGAATACAGGAATGAGCTTCGAGATCCACACAGGGGATACAGGGAGAAGACTTGAACTTGAGGCCGTCTTGTAGATACTGGAAATAGCTGACCTTGGAATTCTGATAGAGATCCGAGAATTCCCCTGTAGAACACTGAGAGACGGTTTGGAGAACCCCGGGGAATCACCGCACACAGAGGCTGCTTGGAATATACACACACACACTGGGAGGTTAGTGTAGATGGACAATACTTGCGTTGATATATAGAATACTGGAACCAGACCGAAGGGTTTAGGAACCGGGGAGTCACTGGTGTCAAAAGACGAGACCTGACAATGAGCTGTAGACTGACTGGGGTTTATATGCAGAGCTGGCGTGGTGAGTGAAGTGATGAAGGTGCAGGTGATGTGAATCAGAATTCCGGTGATTGCGATCGGGACCAGGTGTGTTGGGTTGAAGCTTGCTGGGGTGTGTCGTTGGGTGAATCCGTGACAGTATTATTGTTTTGCACTGGAAAGAAAGTTAACTATAATGGAAGTATAATTATATACATATATTTGCACTACACTTCCTTAAAATGTTGTCTAATTAAATTAAAAATATATTTTTTTGCACCGGAAAGAACATTCTAGAAGTCTAATTCTATTGAATAAGTTCGCACAAGGCTGCTGAAAACTGTTGTGTTTATTTTTCTTCAAATGCAGTCTAAGCCGATGAGTTTTGAGTGTTATATGTTGTATTTGTTTAAGTTAAAAATAAAACATATTATAAACTAAACAAATCCATGTGTCATTGTTGGCAAAATTATCATGATAGCCTTTATATATCTATGTGTTTCAGTCTTGTATATTGATTAGGCCTACTTTGCAATTCTAAAAATATGTAGGCCTAATAAGTTGTATTATAATATGCTACAATGTATGATAGCATACAACATTCACCAGAAGTCATAATTTCAGGGGTTATTTTTCAAAATTTTCTTCCATGGGGCATGTCAACCCCCACCCCCCACTGCCATTCATTATTTCCATTTCAGAAAGTTGGCAACCCTATTTCAATGTGTTCTGAAGAAAGAAGCATTTTAAATACACCTTTGATGTTGTTCAGCCTGCAGAATACATCATTGATGGAGGCAGAAAAGAAGTTTCCAGTATGTTTCAAGTCATTATAGCGTTGGTGCATGTAGATTCAAACAGAGTTTGCATCATCTGAAGTCCTCACAGGAGTTGGAGTTTCTCAATCCATCTCTTCATAGGTGTTGGCTCATCTGAAGTCTTTATAAGACCACATAAGGTCTTTGATGCTGTGCGGGCAAAAAGACTAGGGAAATCAAATAACCAGTCGGTAAGATCGAGCAGAAGTTGCCGGTGTGATTGCTGGAGTGTTGCATGCTGCATCTCCAGGTGGTGCGGTCGAGTTCTCCAGGTCAAATCCTTTTTACAATCCCTTAACCCAATAATCTTAACCTAATCTTAACTTCCAAAGTTTTACCTCCCTGACATTAATGGTCAGTGGCTCATCTCACACAAACTCACACAACACCCAATTATTGCCACTCGTGACATTCACAAACATTCCTGTACACACTTGCGATATACAGGTTTCATTTGATTTCAACTATAATCAAGTATAGTACATGTTTTCAATGTAAGAATTAACTGTTTTTTTCCTTGTTTTTTTTATTTTTAAATATTATAGATATTTCTCTCAGTCTACACCTTATTGTTGAGCCTGTTGAATCTGCCGAGGTCTCAAAGATCAGTGATACTTCTACCTAAGACATTTTTTTAAATATTTTAAGTTTGTTGTCTGTGGCGAACAGGCGGCCGAGGGACGTGAGAGAACGGCGCGAGGCCGGTGGTGCGATTGCTAATGAGCAACACCTGTTAGGCACACCGGTCTCGCATCTCTCACGGAGGAGCGGAAGCATAAAGGAGGAGCGACGACGTTGATGATCGAGAGAGGAACAGGCCTGTATTTTAGTTGTGTTTTGTTTTTGTATTTTACTTTAGCCAGCAGTCGTCCGCGAGGGGCTGCTGGCGGTATTTTCGTTTGTTTGTTTTATTTAAATAAATTATATTTTGATTGTTCGCCGGTTCCCGCCTCCTTCTTCCCTGAACATTGCTACACTGGTGCCGAAACTCGGGAAGAGGGAGGAACGCGCTGTCAGAGAGACCTCGCCGGTGTGGGGAATCCGCGGTGCCATCGAGCATGGTGCGCGAGTCGCCGCCGCTCGCCGTGGGCCGGAGCCTGCTGCCATCCGCCGAGCGAGGGGAGGAGCAGGGAGCGGGGGACTCGCGGCCAGGGACGCTCGAGGCGGTGCGCTGGAGTGAGTTGCCGGTGGGACGGTCGAGCTCGCTGCCGGCCGCCTGGGTATTGGAGGGGCGGCTGCCATCCGGGAGGGAGAGGAGGAGTCGCCGCCGCTCGCCGTGGGCCGGAGCCTGCTGCCGTCCACCAGTGAAGGGGAGGAGCAGGGAGCGGGGGACTCCTACCGTCTGCCCAAGGCACCCGAGGAGCCGTCGCCGTCCACCGGGCGGCGGAGGAGCGTCGAGCCGTCCACCGAGGGCTACCCAGCGTCACCGCCAGGCACCGCGGAGGAGAGCGCACAGCTGGTGGGGGACCAGATGGCAGCGCGTTGTGGGAACCGGACCAAGTTTTTTTTTTTCCTCTCTTCCCTCTCTCGATCTGTCGCTCCTCATGCTTCCGTCTCCGTTTCCCTCGGTTTGTCTGTCCATACTCCCCAGGGATCGCCGCCGCCGGGGGGGGAGTAGGCACAGGCTCGTGGGTACCCCCCGGCCTGTGAGGGGCGATGGGGGTATGTGGCGAACAGGCGGCCGAGGGACGTGAGAGAACGGCGCGAGGCCGGTGGTGCGATTGCTAATGAGCAACACCTGTTAGGCACACCGGTCTCGCATCTCTCACGGAGGAGCGGAAGCATAAAGGAGGAGCGACGACGTTGATGATCGAGAGAGGAACAGGCCTGTATTTTAGTTGTGTTTTGTTTTTGTATTTTACTTTAGCCAGCAGTCGTCCGCGAGGGGCTGCTGGCGGTATTTTCGTTTGTTTGTTTTATTTAAATAAATTATATTTTGATTGTTCGCCGGTTCCCGCCTCCTTCTTCCCTGAACATTGCTACATTGTCCTTATTGTTGTTGAATAACGTGTTGTAGAAATTTTAATAGTCATTTATTCCAAACAGATATCATAAGAGAGAGAACCTGTTCAATGTGTAAAAGTATATGTGTGTACGTGCTTGTGCGTGACGTTTCAGGAACATATAGGACTCTGACCTTAGGGACGGTCAGTTTTGGCCAGTTCATTTCAGTACCAGTTTGTGTCCTTAAGTAGAAACTGAACAGCAGTGGGGACCTTATCTGAGTGGGTGAAAGGTACAGCGGGTGAGGAGGAACCTTGAAAAGAGTATAAAGGCTGTCTCATGTCTTCCTGGTGTGCGTCACTCACTTCACAGGGTAACTGCTGTGTTGGCGACTGGGCATATTCTTGCAAGAATAAATACTTCACTTTTAATTAATATGACTCTGAGTGTCTCTTACGCAGTGATGATGTTTAACAGAAGTTTTGCCACAACAATTTGGTGTCAGAAGAGTGGGATTCCTTGGAAGTGCCTTCTGGACCTGAGAGCGGACGGTGTTTGGCCACCTGGACTGAGCAGTTCCAGCTCTACCTCGTAAGTTTCAGAGAGAGGGGTCGACCGCTATCAGGGCCAGGAGAGGCTCCACTGGAATCAAATGAGAACGAACCCGTGGCAATCCAAGACATCTCTGGTAAGAGACGGCTAAAATATTTTTCTTTTGGGCTAAAATGTTTTTCAATTTGTGGGTAAAACCATAGTGGCTGAGTCTGTTCGTTTCTGTGGTGTAGGTCAAGAGCACCGATGCAATAACGCTAACTGCGCGAGGTGCATATTTGCAAAACAAGTCACGGGGTAGTGATTTGGCAAATCGACGGATCTTCGTGCAGCAGTTTATTGGGGTCGAATGAGACTTACGGACGGGTCAGGGTTAATACAGTAGGGCCAACTGCATGAGGTGCGAATTTACAAAACAAGTCACGGGGTAACGGTTTTGTAAATCGAGGGATCCTCACGTAGCAGTTTACTGGGAGTTAATCGATCCGCCCGGAAAAGCACTGGGTGCGCCCTGTCTGGTCTTGGGTTAAGGGATCAGATCTGGTGGAGACGTCCAACAGATTATTAGACGCAGCGTCAAACGGGGAAATCCACAGAGTAACAGAAACAGCCAGTATGGGCAAATCTCAGAGTAAGCTTGCCAAATTTGACACCGGTTTTCTGTAAAATTAGGGAAAAAACTATGGGGGAAAATGCATGCAGGACATAGAGAAATTGATCAAATACCATGAGTTCCTCAGGGAGGGAACACTGAGCATAACTAGACTGAGAGTAGTGCGAGAATCAGTGGAACAAGGCAGCGTGGAACAAAAGGTTGTTGTGGCTGCGTTCAACATGTGTGTTAGGATTAGAAAAATATAAAATGTCGAACTACCAGGAGAAATAAAGTTTTTACTTCCTCATCCAGTAAATGGGTGCATGACATTAGATGTCTGAACTTAAATTTATATGATTAAATATGATAAGGGTTGAAGTAGCAAGCAGCAATAAGGCTGTCTGTGTGAAATTGAGGGAACTGTAAGTGAGAGACTTGATAGAAGAGGGAAGTGAAAAATAAAAAGTTTGGTGTGTGAGATATGTGTGTGGGGATTGTAAGCAAGCAATCATGTACTGGTTAGATACAGAAGGAACTGGCATGTAGAGAAAAGAAAGGAGAGGATACAGAAGGAACTGGCATGTAGGGAAGAATTGAGAAGAAATATAGTAGAAAACTATATGTGATGAAAATAAAATGTCTGACAGAATTTATGGAAGTCAAATTAACTGTTTAAATGGTATGAAAAGTGAGTTTCAGAATAAAGATAAGGCATTGAATGATTAACAGGGATTAACATGATATGAAGAATGTTTCATTAAGAGAATGAAGAACAATAAAATAATGATTGAAATTATGTTTAGTTTTAGTTTAACAACCATTGTGTTTTCAACCTAAAGGGTCTATAATGGGGGTAGTATGATTGTAGACGATGTCTGTATTTAATATCTGTGGAGTGACTGAGGGTCCAGCTATGCTGGGAGTACAGCAACAGTGTTTGCTTATTCAGCCCCGCTTCCGGATGTTAGATATGTACTTGTTCTGTAATTAGTGTTGTTGATGATAATACCAAATTAGTAAAATGTAAAGACAGCTATGTCTAAAGATTCTGGAAATCAATAATGTATAATGTCGGTTTGTTTTATAAAAGAAATTCTGGGTCGGGGATAATTTCCGTGGACAAGCGATTATATAAAGAGAAACTTTGTGAAAACAACTTAGAATATTTGTTTTGCATTCCTGTGCAGCTTATGGTAATTAATGTCCTGCTAATGATAATGATGAATACAGTTTGATGTAGAATTAATGACTCCGACAAATGTGAGTTGTAAAATATACAAAGGTAAGTAATGGATGATTGTATTTTAATTAAAATTTTTAAAAAGGGTTTAGATTATATAGAGAGCCTAACTCACGGATGATTTATAATAACTGCAAAAGATGTATCAAAAGCAGAGAGTGACGTCAAAGTTAGTGTTGATCCTAATTGGAGAGTGATAAACTCCAAGAAAAAACTTTGAAGTCAGATATTAAACTATGGTAATTGAGAATTTGACAACTAAAATTGAGATGAAATGAAACGTTATTGAGAACTATAATAATTATTTGTATTTAAGATCAAATAAGCAGAAGTAGTAGGCTACTGAATTAACAGTTGCGAAATGTAAAATGTGTAGAAAGGCAACTGATTAAACAAACCGTATGTTTTGTTAGTGTTTTGACCATGAAAGAACTAGAAGCTGATGTTTTGCTTTCAAAAGATAAGTTTGTTATTGGCTGTAATGAAACAGTTCGCTTATTTGAATCTGGTGTGTGATGTGGCTGAAACTGCCAGTGCGACAGAGACTCAATCTGAGTGGAAATTTGAAATGCCTAAATTACCTGATGTATGGGCAAAAGTCAAATTTAAAAAAATGTTTATTTGAAAACGCATGTAATTCCTGGCAAAGATGCCTTAAGCTGGGATCGAGTTAAAAGATGGTACGTAAAGTTTGATGTTAGAAGTTTATGAGAATGCAGTGTACCAGTCCTGAAAGTCTCAGAGTCTCTCTCAATCATGTCAGCTAAAAGCTGTTATTTGAGCCTGTGTCATAAGTGCTATTTATAGTAAAGCACAGTGTTTCAGTTGAAAATCATAGACACAGAGATGATAAAAGAAATCATTGCCATTCAGAGGGCAATTTGTAAATGTTTTGAAAGTAAAACTGAATGATGTGATGAGGGGGGCGTGGTTTCGCGGAGTTTGCAGTGGGGGAGCGAGGGTGGAGCCGAGCGGTAAGTAAGTAGGTCAAGTGCAAAATGACGAACACCTGTGTCTGATTGCAGTAATTGGCGTGGGGAGACCGCATATAAACCGTCTGGCCCAGAGGAGAGAGAGAGAGAGAAGGACTGGGGCTCTGAACAGTCAACACGCACGCTGCTTCCTGAAAGAGAAAGAATATCCATCGTTGGTTGAAGAATCTTTGTTTTGTTTCACTGTCCGCGCACGTGGCGCACCTTTGCTTTGTTTTTCATTTGTTTGAATAAATTGTTCGAGACCCGTCACGCCGACCCTTGTCTTCTTTCATCCCCCACAAAGAACCATCGTTACACTGGTGCCGAAACCCGGGATGGAAGAAGAAGCCGCCGCCAGACAGCCTCCGTCCCCATTTGCGGATGTCATCCACGCGCTCGCGGGTCTGCATCAAGAACAACATCGTGCCCTGCTGGCCGTGAAGGAGGAACAGGAGCGTCGGTTCGAGGCGCTCCTCCGAGCCCAGCAGGAGGACCGCGAGCTGTTCCGGAGCTGGATGGACCGGGAGGGACGGGCCAGACCATCAACGCCAGCTTCAGCCTCGGCCCAGACCGTTCCGCTGCACAAAATGGGCCCGCAGGATGACCCGGAAGCCTTCCTCGAGCTCTTCGAGAGGACGGCCGAGGCCTGGAGCTGGCCGCCCGGGGACTGGTCGGTGCGGTTGATCCCGCTGTTGTCCGGAGAGTCACAGATCACCGCACAGCAGTTGCCAGTCCCGAACCTCCTGGTCTATCAAGACCTCAAGCGCGCCATCCTGCAGCGGGTCGGCCGGACCCCCGAGCAAAGCAGGCAGCGATTCCGGACCCTGGAGCTAGGGGAGTCCGGTCGGCCCTTCGTCTTCGCGCAACAGCTCCGGGACGCGTGCCGCAAATGGTTGATGGGCCAGGAACGTGACGTCGAGGCAATCATCGACCAGGTGGTACTGGAGCAGTTCGTGGCGCGGTTTCCCCGGAGGACCGCGCAGTGGGTCCAGTGCCACCGCCCGACGTCGCTGAACCAGGCCATCCAGTTGGCGGAGGACCAGATGGTGGCGTGCCCAGGGGTCGGCGAACCCCTGCCAGCAGCTTCTCTCTCTCTCTCTCTCCTCTCCCTCTTTTTCCCCTTCCTCTGTGGTGTCTCGTCCTGTCCCTCTCCCTAGGTCCCGTGGTGGTTTCCCTCCTAGACCGGCGCCCCGGTGGAGGACCAGCGTCGAGACAGAGCCTGCTCCCGCGCTCCCAGAGCACCGCCTAAGGGACCCGCCTCCGCGTCGGGGTTCTCTGGGGTGGCGGGAAGGTCTGGGCCGGCCTGTTGGCGTTGCGGGGACCCGGGACATTTTGTCGACCACTGTCCAGTGATGGAGGTGGGGACTCTGGTGAGGGTCCCTGACACGCCGCAGGCCGCCCCCGGTCAGGCTGGGTTGTACCAAATACCAGTGAGTATAAAGGGGGGTACTTTTCAGGCTTTGGTGGATTCAGGCTGTAACCAAACCTCCATCCACCAAAATCTGATTCAACCTGGGGCATTGGATAATAGCCGCATGGTTAAGGTAAGGTGTGTACACGGGGAAGTGGTCGAATATCCCTTAGTGCCGGTCACATTCCAATTTAGGGGCCAAAAGCATAGTGTAGAGGTAGCCGTAAGTCAGCACCTCCGGCACCCGCTAATTTTGGGAACCAATTGGCCGGGGTTTAAAGCGTTATTGGGACATTTATGTGCGGGTGTTTCTGGGATTAAAAGAAAGCAGGGGAGGGAGCGGTCGCTCAGGTAGGAGAGGCTGTGCCGGGACCATCGGGACCTGCACCAGAGGATCGGAACGCTGTTGGAAGACAGGATCTTTCGCAGCGTGATGACTTTCCTCTGGAGCAGTCCCGAGATGAAACGCTTAAAAATGCCTTTGATCAGGTCCGCACAATCGACGGACAGCCTCTCCATCCCGACCGACCTCTTTCATATCCTTATTTTACAATTATAAAAGATAAGTTGTATCGGGTGACCCAGGACGCCCAGACAAAGCAGGATACAACACAGTTGTTAGTTCCGAAAAGCCGTCGGGAAATGCTTTTCCAGGCGGCTCATTGTAATCCTATGGCTGGACATTTAGGGCAAACGGCAACACTAAATCGTCTAATGACCCGATTTTTTTGGCCGGGCATTCACGAGAACGTGCGCAAGTGGTGCGCGTCTTGTCGTGAATGCCAGTTGGTAAACCCACTGGCCAACCCAAAAGCACCATTGTGCCCCCTTCCTTTAGTGGAGGTCCCCTTCGAAAGAATTGGCATGGACCTCATCGGGCCATTAGAACGATCCGCACGGGGACATCGTTTTGCATTAGTCCTAGTGGATTATGCAACACGATATCCGGAGGCAGTGCCGCTTCGCAACATTTCAGCCAAGAGTGTAGCGAGCGCACTGTTTCAGTTAATCTCCCGGGTGGGAATCCCAAAGGAGATTCTCACCGACCAAGGCACGGCGTTTATGTCACGTACTATTCGCGAGCTTTACGAATTGTTGGGCATTAAATCGGTCCGCACCAGCGTCTATCACCCACAAACAGACGGACTGGTCGAACGCTTTAATCGCACGTTGAAGTCAATGATTCGAAAGTTCGTACAGGAAGACGCCAAAAATTGGGATAGGTGGCTAGAACCCCTCTTGTTCGCTGTACGCGAGGTCCCCCAAGCCTCCACGGGGTTTTCCCCCTTCGAGCTTCTTTCTGGACGTCAGCCCCGTGGGGTGCTGGACGTACTTAGGGAAACTTGGGAGGACGGACCTTCGAATAGCAAAAATGAAATTCAATATGTCATGGACCTGAGAACAAAACTCCACACTTTGGGGCGGCTGTCTATGGAGAATTTGTTACAGGCTCAGGACAAACAAAGTCGGCTGTACAACAGGGGGGCTAGACTACGCAAATTTGCACCGGGAGATAAAGTACTTGTGTTACTCCCCACGTCCAGTTCGAAATTACTCGCAAAGTGGCAAGGACCCTTTGAGGTCACACGGCGAATTGGGGACCTCAACTATGAAGTCGTTCGTACGGATAGGGGTGGGGCACATCAGGTTTACCACCTCAATCTCCTTAAAAAATGGAATGAGGCGGAGTCAGTGATGTTGGCAACGGTAGTGAGTAGGGAGGAGGATCTTGGTCCAGAGGCGAATTCAAAATCTCAATCGCTCGCTCTGGCAGCTGGCGGAGACCACCTCTCACCGTTCCAACTCACTGATGTACGCAATTTACAAGCGGAGTTTGCTGATGTGTTCTCGCCCCTGCCCGGCCGAACCGACCTTATTCAGCACCACGTTGAGACCGAGCCGGGTGTAATAGTGCGCAACCGGCCTTATCGCTTACCTGAACATAAAAAGAAAGTAGTTCAGGAAGAATTGAAGGCTATGCTAGACATGGGGGTAATAGAAGAATCCAACAGTGACTGGGCAAGCCCGATAGTTTTGGTACCAAAACCTGACGGCTCCGTCCGGTTCTGTGTGGATCACAAGGTGAATGCTGTGTCGAAGTTCGACGCGTATCCAATGCCTCGGGTTGACGAGTTGCTTGATCGGCTCGGCACCGCTCGATTTTATTTGACACTGGATTTAACGAAGGGATACTGGCAGATCCCCTTATCTCCAATGTCTAAAGAAAAAACTGCCTTCACAACGCCGTTTGGATTACACCAATTTGTCACTCTTCCTTTCGGCTTGTTCGGGGCTCCGGCAACCTTCCAGCGCCTGATGGACAGAATTCTCCGGCCGCATGCTGCATATGCCGCTGCTTACTTGGATGATATTATCATTTACAGTAATGATTGGCAGCGTCATATGCAGCATTTGCGGGCTGTCCTCAGGACGCTGGGAAGGGCCGGGCTCACGGCCAACCCGAAGAAATGTGCGATTGGGCGTGTGGAGGTTAGGTATCTGGGCTTCCACTTGGGTCATGGACAGGTGCGTCCCCAAATTGATAAGACTGCAGCAATTGCTACCTGTCCGAAACCTAAGTCCAAAAAGGAGGTTAGACAGTTCCTGGGGCTAGCGGGATATTATAGAAGGTTTGTGCCTAATTATTCGGACCTCGCTAGCCCGCTGACTGATCTAACTAGAAAGGTGGCACCAGATACTGTCCAGTGGACGGAGCGGTGTCAGCAGGCCTTTACCCAGATTAAGGCTGCTCTGTGTGGCGGGCCGCTCTTACAGGCTCCTAACTTTTCTCTCCCGTTTATTCTGCAGACAGACGCCTCGGACAGGGGGGTGGGTGCTGTCCTGTCCCAGGACATAGAGGGTGAAGAGCGGGCGGTGCTGTACATTCGCCGTAAGCTCTCTAAGAGAGAGACTAGGTACAGCACCGTTGAAAAAGAATGTCTTGCCATCAGATGGGCCGTTCTCACCCTCCGCTATTATCTCTTGGGACGGGAATTCACCCTCTGTTCGGACCACGCTCCCCTCCAGTGGCTCCACCGCATGAAAGATACCAACGCGCGGATCACCCGTTGGTATCTGGCGTTACAACCCTTTAAATTTCAGGTGGTCAACAGGCCGGGGGCGCAGATGGCTGTGGCTGACTTCCTCTCCAGGAGGAGGGGGGGGGAGGCTGCAGGCCGGATGGCTCCCCGGCCTGAGTCGGGCGGTGGGGGTATGTGATGAGGGGGGCGTGGTTTCGCGGAGTTTGCAGTGGGGGAGCGAGGGTGGAGCCGAGCGGTAAGTAAGTAGGTCAAGTGGAAAATGACGAACACCTGTGTCTGATTGCAGTAATTGGCGTGGTAAACCGTCTGGCCCAGAGGAGAGAGAGAGAGAGAGAAGGACTGGGGCTCTGAACAGTCAACACGCACGCTGCTTCCTGAAAGAGAAAGAATATCCGTCGTTGGTTGAAGAATCTTTGTTTTGTTTCACTGTCCGCGCACGTGGCGCACCTTTGCTTTGTTTTTCATTTGTTTGAATAAAATGTTCGAGCCCCGTCACGCCGACCCTTGTCTTCTTTCATCCCCCACAAAGAACCATCGTTACAAATGACTTTAAAGAAGTCTGTAAAATAATAATGCAGACATTAAACGAAAAAAGTGACGTTTTTGACTAGATTATTTTGGGACCAGTAACTTCTTTGTCTGATCTTAGTCTCCACCATGGAACAGGGCCAATGGCTCCGGCTACAGAGGTAACAGTACACTGAATGGATGGTTGTGATAACTAAATTTTCTAAGTATAATCTAAGCATTGTGAGTTTGCTAATTTGGAGATGTTTAATGGATTTAAGTAATTAATACTGATGTTATTAACCTGTCTCCCTGTGTTAACACTATTAGGCAGTCTGAATGGCTCTGCTGACTCTTGAATGTGCCTTTCTTAAAGCTCCAGAAAACAACTGATTATGTTGAAGAAAACTGATTTGGTGATGATACAGAGCGATTACCAGTATGCATGAGGTGATTACTCAGAGACGGGTAAGATCTTCTTTGGCCTAACAGAGGAAAACCTAAGCCAGGGGGTCACCGCCGACACTGGCCATCTCCTGAAGGGGGGTGTTTTATGTGAGATGGGTATGAGAGTGGAGCAGATGTCTGAGAGGCCAACAGCATCCTTTATCGTTAGGGCGGATGATCTGTGAGGAGTTACAGCAGTCTGACCCAGAAACGTGAGTTCCTCTATACCACTCACCAGAAACCATATTCATTGTATGGCTTGTTTTTCATTGTGACAAGTGTCTGCAACTATGCCAGGGGACAACACCCTGATGGAGATTATAGATTGAGAGCCAATGGGAATGGGCTTTCAAGAGCCGGTGAGACCATGAGGGGATTGCCATTATTTGTTGTGGAGACAGTAGCAAAACCTTTTGTGATGTTGGTTGCCTTATGGGCAAGAAAATGTATAGAAGTTTTGATTTTGAACTAATATGTCTATAACATAGTTTTAACTCCTGAAGGTCGGTAGACATGGTGGTGGCTAAAGATGAAGACAGCTTTCGTAGATTCAAGAAAAAGTCTGCATAACAAAGATGAATGGTCAAAGGTTATTGTAATGAATTTAATATTACATTATGTCTGAATTACAGTCTTAGTCTCTCTCACTATAAACAAATAATCTTTTCAACAGCCTTCTGTTTGAGTGGAGGCAGGGATGGTACTCTTGTCTGTCTGTTATCGGCCTGCTAAAGCAAGCTTGAGCAAAATAGTGATAATGAACCAAAACAACCCAGCTGACTTTTCTAAAAATCAAATGAATAATGAACAGACATGATTTGAAACTGGTCTAGAGAAATTAGGTAAACCTAGAGGAAAATGTGAAGTTTAAAATCGTACTTAAAATTTAAATCTTTTTAGAGACGATATATTGAAAAGCGAACATTGAAAAGGAGCAGTTGACATGCGTGTCTAATATGAGTGTGTGAGTGTGTGTGATGGTGACAGCACTTTGTCTTGTATGTGACTATGTGTTAGTTTGGGGTACTAATACTCAGTCTGAATAGGGTGTATATTGTGTCATTAACCACTAGGATGGCTTTTGGCAAATGACAAATTTTAAAAGAAGCTGTTAATTCTGTTAGGTAAAAAGATGATGCAGAACATAGGACAAGCTTTAAAGGGATTAGTTATCCAACTCTGTCTGCTTCTGGTAATTATGAATTAAGCTATGGATTAAAAGCATTTATGATTTGAAGCTGTAGATCGCTGTCCATCATGGGTTGAGATAAACTAAAATGTTATAGATTTGACGGAAACAACAAAGTGACACATTGGCTGAGTCAATATCAAATTGTCAAGAGAGACCTTCACATTTATGATTATTGTGAACAAAGGGGGAGAATGAAGATGACTGACATTGACTCTGTACAGCACGACCTGACCTGACAGAAACAATTGATGACTTTGAAAATGTTTGTAGATGACTGAATTAAGAGACCAAACAACAGGCCTGAAAAGCAGAATACACTGTAAGACTGAGGGCCGTTGCCCTTCAAATACTCTGATTAGAAGATGTGTTTGTGGCTTTAAGTAATATTTTTGTTTCAAGAGGCAGAGAAAGATGTCTGGAGGAAATTTGGCTTTAGGACAACGTTTGGGTTAGTGGTGATGGCAAACTTTATCCAAACACAATTATGTTAAATTGATGCATGAGTTGAGTCATGCATCAAAAGGGGGATGGTAACAATTGACAAAATATGGTTTACTGTCTCTGCTTCAGCTGCTACATAACAGTTTCCAGCTCAGTACAGAGACTGGTCAGAACAGGGATGTCTGTTAAATTGGTGAAAATGACAGTCGATCCGAATGATGATGACAATGACAAAAGATTTGATGATGATTCAAGTAGCGGAAGTTACAGTGAAATGTGGTAAACATTGGGGTATGATTTTCCTTTTCTTTTTCTTCTTATGAATGTTTTTGATATGAACAGAGGGTTAAAAGCTGTGGTTATCCGCTATGAGATGACGTACAAGAGGAGGGTTTGAAATGAAGGATTCTATTCTACTTTTATTCTTTGTATTTTTGATGACCTGCTAAAATAACCAGTGTGAATTGATGGTTTTGCTTTTCTTACTAATCTGTACACTATTTCTTGTTTAACTGAGGTGACTGAGGGTTCGATCTAGGTCGAGAGTGCAATAACAGTGCTTATTCATTCAGCCCGGCTTCAGATAAAGTCTTTACTTGCTTGCTAATACTTAAGGGACTATCCTTACAAAAACAGCCAAAGCTTTTTATTTTCTAAATAGTATTTCACAAATGCTTATGAAGAGTGATCAGTTATGTGAAAACCAGAGATGAAGAGTAGTGTGATGATACGACTTAAAATTTGTCTTTTTGTTTATTATTGTGATTATGGGTAATCAGAATGATAAAAAGTGGGGAATTGTTGTAGAAATTTTAATAGTCATTTATTCCTAACATATCCTAAGAGAGAGAACCTATTCAATGTGTAAAAGTATATATGTGTACGTGCTTGTGCGTGACGTTTCAGGAACATATGGGACAGGACCTCTGACCTTAGGGAAGGTCAGTTTTGGCCAGTTCATTTCAGTACCAGTTTGTGTCCTTAAGTAGAAACTGAACAGCAGTGGGGACCTTATCTGAGTGGGTGAAAGGTACAGCGGGTGAGGAGGAACCTTGAAAAGAGTATAAAGGCTGTCTCATGTTTTCCTGGTGTGCGTCACTCACTTCACAGGGTAACTGCTGTGTTGGCGACTGGGCCTATTCTTGCAAGAATAAATACTTCTCTTTTAATTAATTTGACTCTGAGTGTCTCTTACGCAGTGATGATGTTTAACAGAATTTTTGCCACAACAGTTGCAAAAGCAGCCCTAAAATATTTGACATGCTATCAGAAGCCATTTGCTGGATCCTGTCGAACAACTACACCATTCCTTACCTCATTCACCTGCTAGACGATTTTCTAATAATCTCGCCTCCCGATGCTATTCCAGCTGCGCACATACTCACGGTACAAAACGTTTTCTCTGAGCTAGGAATTCCTATCGCACAGGAAAAATCATGGGCCCTGCAACGTCCATCGAGTTCCTAGGAATTAATTTGGATTCAGACAAATTCCAAGAATCCCTCTCCAAAGAAAAAATCGACCGAATAATCCTCGTCTCTTCTACTTTCCTTGAAAAATCAAATTTTTCAAAACGCAAACTCCTGCCCCTGCTCAGACATTTAAACTTCGCAATACCCATCATCCCACAAGGCCGTCACTTCATCTCGCATCTCTTCTCACTCGCGTCCTCTGTCCACTAACTAGAAGACCGCATTTTTATAACCCAAGCATGTCGCGACGAACTCAGGCTATGGTTAACATTTCTAAAACAGTGGAATGGCCTTTCCTTTTTCCACAACAACCTTGTTTCATCCCCCACTGACATCCAATTGTTCACCTCCAAGCAGTATCTCCCAGGACCCTTCAATCCAACGTTACTGCTTGGAGATGTTTTAAAACATTTCATGTCTCTTATATATTACCTTTCCCTGATTTTTCTCTTCTTTCAATCACCTCTTTTATCTCCTACCTTAATATCATTAAAGGCCTACAAGTCAGGTCCATTAAAGGTTATTTGAACGGCATCCAGTTTTTCCATAAACTGATGTACGGCGCTCCTTCCGTGGAGATAAACAATTCACAAACCTCCCTCCTTATTAAAGGGATTCAAAGATCCCAGCCCCCCTGCCCCGACGCGAGACAACCCATAACGCTGGACATTCTCACCAAATGTATTCAGGCTTTCCGCACAGGCTACCAGCCCCTCAGTTCCGCTCGCACACTCGATGCCATGTTTATCCTAGCCTTTTTTGGTTTTCTTAGATGCTCAGAAATCGCCATCACTTCTAAATTCGACCCAAAAATCCACCCCACCATCTCAGACTTATCAGTAATTGATGGCGAAACCATTTCATACTTGATTAAACAAGACTGACCAAACCAAAAAAGGTAATTTCATTTACATTTTTAACCTCGCTTCGCAAATCCAACCATACCAGTCAATTCTGGCATATCTGCAATGGAGAAGTTCCCAGGCTAAATCTCCTCTGGAACCACTGTTTTTAGACGAATCCAAAAAACATTGTGACACGTTTTTGGTTCCAGAAACACTCCAAATCTGTTCTCCAACAGTCAGGCATTCCAGCAAAGAATTTTTCAAGTCACTCATTCCGCATCGGGGCAGCAACTTCAGCAGCCCAAAAAGGCCTTTCCCAACAGCAGATTCAAGCCCTTGGGAGATGGTCCTCTGATGCTTTCCAAAGCTATATCAGGAACAATTGGTTCCACATTAAAAAAGCCCACCGAACTCTCATCGGGTAGAGTAAAAAAAATAATTAAAAAAAAAACTCTTTCCTGTCTCTTTCTGTCCAGCGAGCATTGATCTCACAGTGGATGCAGTGTGAGAAAATCTCCTGGGCAAGCACTCATTTTCCTCTTTTTCAGTTTTCCTCTTTCCATCCAGCGAGCATTGGTCTCACAGCGGAGGGAGTGAGAGCTTTCCCAGTAGAGCACTTACATTTTCTCTTTCATCCAGCGAGCATTTGGTCTCACAGCGGATGCAGTGTGAGAATATCTCCTGAGCAAGCACTCATTTTTTCCCCTTTTTAGTGTTCCTCTTTCCATCCAGCGAGCATTGGTCTCACAGCGGACGGAGCGAGAACGTTCCCGGTAGAGCACTCACGTTTTCTCTTTCATTTCAGCGAGCATTTGGTCTCACAGCGGATGCAGTGTGAAAAACTCCTGGAAAAGTATACTACAACCACTCCTCATTCGCAGACAAACGGGCCATCAGTCCAGGCAGTGAGCCACCATCACGGGCCTCCCCGATCAAGCATCCAGGCCCCTTCTCAAGATGCCAGCCCGCCAATCTCGGCACTCATTTGGGGGTCTTTAGTCCGGCGGCTGTCCTCTGCTTTAGCCTATTGGGGGGAGTACTCTGGGTTCGGGCTGAATTCCGAGCTCGGAGCCCTCTCTCCGGACAGCACGCCAAATACGCATTAAATCGTACTCCCTCAAAATTATATGTAAGTGTGAACTCGTAAAATGAAATTTTATTAACTAAGTTCGGGAGGAGCATGTTCAGATAATTAACGCGAGTGGACAGCAATCAGCAATCAATGATAAGAGGGTACATATAGACTCAGCAGTCTTACCTCGATCCATTGACAGTTTGCAGCATCCCCCCTCCACCCCTTCTCCACACTCCTAGTTCTCCACAATCATAGTTCTCCACACTCCTAGTTCTATAAATCACTTAAATACGGGGGGAGTACTGGGTTCAGGCTGAATTCCGAGCTCGGAGCCCTCCCTCCGGACAGCACACCAAATACGCATTAAATCTTACTCCCTCAAAATTATATGTAAGTGTGAACTCATGAACTCTTATTGGGTTCCCACACATTTTTTACCTATGAATTTTCACAACTTTTTCCACAAATTGTTAACAACATATTTACTTAGAATTGCATTGACTTTGAACTTATCCAGGACTCTCTTCCCATCTGGCACCTTTTCGTGTTTCCCAAATGCCACAGCATTCTGGCACTCCTCTGCAGTAAAGAATTCATCAAAAAGAAGATGGAACAAGCAAAGCCCGCCCTTCTTTGCGGTTGCATGGATTGCAGCCAGGTGAGTCGAGGAAAAGAAGAGGCCACTTCCTGGATATAGCTCCTGCTGCCGAGATCTGCCTTTTGGAGCCCACACACCAGCCTGAGGTTGGATCTGTTCCACTTTGTCCAGAAAACTTCTGAATGCCTCGAGGTGCTCACCACCTGTGACACAAACATGTATATTACCTTACAGGGACACAGCAGCATTCATAAAGTAAAAAAAGTTTTTAAAAAGTCCAAAAGATTTCATGATTGGATAAGAGTTTTACCAAATTGTTTAAAGCTTTTAAGATTTAGCTTAAGCATCAAACAACTCCCAATGTCCAAAGTAGTAAGACAATGTAGTAGAACTTTAAATATATACCAATATAAAAACATAATTACAATTTTATGTTGCACAATTTAATACAATAGATTACTACCCACGTTTTTTTTACACAACTCTTCTGAATAGATATTAGATGTGTTAGAAAAACTGTGAGAGAAAAAAATAAGTGTTAAAAGAACAAGTAATTGCAACAGAGAGACAAAACATACTTACTTATACCACACAGCACATCATGCAGTTTGGCGTTTTCCTCCACTAGTTTTTCCACCTCTGTCTTGCATGCTTCGCATGGCTTCCATGATCTGTCTTGCTGACTCAGGCAAAATGAAACATGGTTCTCCATATTCTGGAATTGGATCACGCTCGATGATTAAAGTATCTGCAGATGAGCTTGAAGAAGTCTCATGTACAGAGGTGCTTGTCTGGCTCTGTAGACAGCAGATTTTGATGTGTATTAGGACTGTGCAACATTTTGAGGAAGCTTTCTTTGGCTGTAGGAGCTGGTGGCTGTCTTCGCTGATCCAAATCTGCCAAAACAGGCTGCTGTTGTGTTTGGTCTGAAGGTGTGGGTAGTGCTGTGTGAGGCTGGTGACGCTTTGAATTCTGCGAAAGGCTGGAATTGAGTGGAATTGGAGACAGAGTAAGGAATTGGAGACAGAGTAGTTCCATACTGGTTGAGCGACTGGACTGGTGAATGCTGGTAATGTAGTGGCGTATTTGGTGATGACTGGGAAACTGGAAGTTGGTACTGTGGCCAGGCAGTTGCATGCTGGTGCTGTGGCTGGACAGGTAGAAATGACTCTGTAGGTGGAGGCTGGTAAACTGGCCAGGTTGTTGGACGATGAATGACATTTTCGTCCACAGTATTTGGGTGATCCTGTGCAGACGTGGACTGGCCTGCTTGAGGTAGGAATGGAAGGTTGTAGAATCTTTGTGCAGCTGCATCTCTTTTTTTCATGTCCTTCTTTGTCGCCTTCTTGATATCCATCGTTCTGGCAGCTGTTCCAATGAAGTCTACTGTAGCATTGTAGAACTTATTGTCAGACCATCTTGCAAATACTTTTTCTCCTGGTGTCAGATTTCTAAAGCAATCGATGGGTTTATCAGCTTTGTTTAGAATATCACAGAGATTAAAAATCTTTGCTGTGTATCCATCTTCAAAGGTCAAAAATACAAAAAGTCCTGAAAATGAACAAAAAGTAAACAAAAAGGAGATTGTGAGTAAATCAGTGCAGGCTAAAAATCAATCTTACTTAAACATGCTACTATATCTTTATTGTCTAATTTCTAACCCTCTTAGCAAAGCAACAAAATTACCTCTTCACTTTAGCCTTCAACTAGGATTAACTTTATTCTTTTAGCACTTTCAAATTGATTCACTCCTGCAACTCTTTGATTTATGCCCTCTCTATTCTATTTTTTCAATGTTTTTAATCCCTTTCATTATTTAATTATCACATATCCCTTTCATTATTTAATTATCACACATTTTATTTGTTTATTTATTTTACACATTGTCTATGAAGAGTATGGCGCTGGAATATTTTTTTGTAAAGAACTTTGAGCTGCAATTCCTATACAAATTATTTTATCCCTTAAATTTTGAGATGATTCGCAAAATTCAGTCACTAAAATGTACAAATAAGTTGCACTCCTTTTTCATGACATTCCATTAAAAAATCCTGTAGGCTATAATCAATTTTGTGCCAGATACCAATATGCAGTATTTGTCAAAATTCAAGGAGACCAAATACTGATGAATATTTTGGTTAGTAAAGTGTCCAAAGTACGTTAAAAATAACCACTTAAACCAGTTTTAATACTTAACAAAATTAGCTAAGCCGTAGTATAGTAAAATAAATCAATTAACATCTTGGTTATCTCTGGGGGAGCTGTCTGGTTCATACAAACTCATCTTTTTCGGAGGGTTTCGCACTCTTCTGGCCAGTTTTGTATTAGCTGCACTCATTCTGTAATATAAACAAAACAACACATTTAATTATTGGGGTCTCACTGCACGAGATCAAATTTTTCCAATCATACACAATTTACGTAACTTCAAGAATGTATAGGCCTTGCTGAATGTAGAAAGAATACATTTTTTTAACATAAAGATGTTTATTGCAGAAAGCTAATTACCATGGCCTTCCTAGCAAGCCAACTATTTGCTACAAAATACGACCAGTTTCTTCAGAGAGTATCAGAACCCGGATACACTCGCCATTTAAAGTGTACCCAAATTCTGTTTTAAAAAACATGTTGCTTACCTTCTTTTGAGTCCTGCAACTGTTTTTTCCTCCATTCCGTCTGCCTGCAACTCATACGTTAACTAACGTGCGCCTTAACCTCGTTGATTCAGCAGCGCCCCTCCACTGTGAATTAACCAATGACGATTAAGCATTTGTGACTGATGGCGCTCTCTTCTAATGCTGACGTTGGGGCTGCATCACCTAAGCCCCTTTCACACAGCGCGATGATCCCGGCATCGATGCCGGGTTGAGGACCTAGTAACATTGCCGGAATCAGTCCCGGAACGCGCCCTGTGTGAACAAAAGCTAGGACCAATGCAGTAAGGGGTGTGTCTGATGGCGCACGTGCCATCGCGCGACTCTGTTACTCTTAGAAGAAAGTTTGTGTTCGACATCAACAAAGAAAGAAAATGTCTGCAAACTGGAACGAAGCAGACCAGGATCTCCTTACTATCCGCACTGAAGCTGAGATCGTTTGCCAGCTTTGTGGAACGGTACGCGCGTTTTCGACGCGTACATTACACGTCTCATCCTGACATCATGTGTCTTTAAGGGATGTGTGTGAACGCACTCACAGATCCCAGAAAATCACTGGCAGTGTGAATGGACCAAAATCAAACAAATCGGGACAAATCCCGAGTCACATTATCCGTGTATTTTCCGGAATCTCTGTGTGAAAGGGGCTCTTCAAGGTTCACAGTGTTTTTGCGCCAACTTAAGCTCAAAAAAGAAAACAAAGGTGGCGGTGCAGCATCTAAGCGGGAGTGGATACAGCGACTTTTTAATAATAGAATAAACTTTGTGTTTTCTTTGTAATTCAAGTTTTTTGTGAGCTTTGTATATGTACAACACATTATCTTTTAGTACTTGATTTTTTATTTTTACATTAAAAAAAATCAAGTTTTATTTTTATTTCAGTTAAACTGAAATAGTTCCCTTTCAAGGGAACTCGCGTTGCGTCGATTGACGCTAAGGGAACGCTTTGCGTGATGATGTATTGAAGCACATGTAAAATCAGTCCAATGATGTGACGGAACGTCAGAGGCGGGTGACGTCATGAACCAGGAAACTATAAAACCTGCCCAAAACAAAGCAGCGTCAGCTTCTGTGTCTTCACAAGCGCTAAATGTGAAACTGTCTGTTATATTTGGTGTTGTCTGTTATATATATATATTATTCAGCATGGCGAGCAAGCAACAGTTCAGAGCGTGTGTGCATCCCTGCCCACGTTATTTAACGGGTGGGGACACGCACGCTCTTTGTGTTGATTGTTTGGGAGAGGAGCATGCACGGTCAGCGCTCGAGGGCGCTGGCTGTGAGCACTGTGAAGTGCTTCCATTACGGACGCTCCGATCCCGCCTGGCGTTCTTTAGCGAGGACGCCCAGGCTCGCGTTCCCCAAGGCTCAGGTCCCGCAGCTGCTGAGGCACTGCGAAGGCTTCAGACTTGGGGTTCGCAAATGGATCTGTCAGCGGGGTTAGAGACGGGCCCTGCCCTATCTCTGCCTTCACCTGACAGATCTAGTGCATTGTATCAGGGTTCGGAAGCACGCGCTGCGGTTTCTTCCGCCCTGATACAAGCACCAACACTACAACTATCTAGTTCCGAGGAACTAGATGTTGTTAGTGTTGACTCACGTGATGTTGAGGATTCGCCACCTCAATCTCACGCGTTTGAGGAGCTTATTGAGGTTGTGACGAGAGCGGTCGAAAGATTAAATATAGATTGGCCGTCAGATA
The DNA here is from genome assembly GCA_030578275.1 of Meda fulgida. Lineage (NCBI taxonomy): Eukaryota > Metazoa > Chordata > Actinopteri > Cypriniformes > Leuciscidae > Meda > Meda fulgida. The sequence goes on along the minus strand of CM060630.1, from coordinate 902,831 downwards.
AGCAGGACGTTCGTTCAAAAAGTAAACTGGACGAACGCTTCCTGCCCTCTCGCGCACAACCTCAACGCCGTGGTCTGCCGTTTTTTTCCTGATCTCCACACCGAGGTGTCGAGATCGTGGGGAAAACCAGCATCATATAGAGTTTACAGTGCACAAACATCTCACTATTCTTCTATATCCCAATATAAAGAGCACGGTTATGGGGAGATGCCAAGGGTTGAAGAGACGCTCGCGAGCTATCTCTCTCCCGAATCTGCATCTTCCCTTAAGGCCCCGGTGTTACCCACCAAACCAGTTAAATTAACATCAAATCTGGTGGGTAAGGCTTATTCAGCGGCTGGTCAGGCTGCAGCATGTTTACATACCATGTCTTTGCTGCAGGCTTACCAAGCTGAGGTGTTAGGAGACTTAGATGAAGGCGGGGGTATTGGCCCGAACGCTGTTTGCGAACTGCGTCGGGCCACAGATTTGTCTCTCAGGGCCGCTAAGGAGACGGCTAAATCTATCGGCCGGTCTATGGCAGCCCTGGTGGCCACTGAGAGGCATCTCTGGCTGAATTTAAGCAACATTAAAGAAAAAGATAAACATTTTTTAATGCATGCTCCCATCTCTTCTTCTGGCCTCTTCGGCGACGCAGTAAATTCGGTCGTCGAGAGGTTCCAGGAGTCAGCCAAACAAGCGGCTGCTTTTCAAAAGCTTCTCCCTCGCCGGACTCATGTCTCCGGGGCTGCTGAGCGGGAGCAGCCCCAAACATCTAAAGCCAGCTCCTCACACCGTGCCACTCAAAAGCAGAGCGTGGCCTCCCGTGCTCCCCCACAAAAAGACTGGGGACACGGGGGGCGCGCTCAGCAGCAGCCTTCTAGGGGTAAGACGGATCTGAGGACCGTCATTATTTCAAAGAAGGCTGCAAAGAAAAGGCCTGACGTCCGAGGGCGCAGGCCATCGAGGGCAGTTCCCCCCCGAAGTAGAGCGGTTAACACCTCATTACACGGTGCCCGTCTCTCTTCGGTGCCCTCAGGGGACCGTTATGCTAATCCTGCCACCTCGTGTGTTACAGGGCGCAGCGGTCTCCAGCGAGCACATATCTCAGATGCCACCCGGAAACGTAGTGGCCCTGGGATGCCCGCCCCCTCCGAGGAGGGTCCTAGAGCAGTCAGTTCAGTCGTTCCCTGCCGGTTCGCCGTTACAGGGCGACGGGCTGATTGTTCAACAACAACTAAATCCAGAAGCCAGTCTCGAGAGGCTGGTACCTCTAGTAGAATTTTTGGTAGCGTGGAAGCTACTGCCAAATATTTCTCGTTGGGTCCTGCAGACCATAGAAAAGGGCTATCAAATACAGTTTGGGTCTCGCCCGCCCAGGTTTATGGGGGTCCTTCCCACCGTGGTGGGCCCCGAGCAGGTTCTGGTAATGGAACAAGAAGTAAAGAACCTGTTGTACAAGGGGGCCATAGAATATGTACCTCCCTCCAGCAGGGACACCGGGTTTTACAGCCGATACTTCATCGTTCCGAAGAAGGACGGGGGGTTGCGTCCCATTTTGGATCTAAGAGTTCTGAACGAGTCAGTCATGCAGCTGAAATTCAAAATGTTGACTTTGAGACAAATCGTGCCACAGATCAGATCCGAGGACTGGTTTGTCACGATAGATCTCAAGGACGCATACTTCCATATTTCCATCCTTCCGTATCACAGGAAGTTCCTGAGGTTTGCTTTCGGGGGCAAAGCATACCAATATCGAGTTCTTCCATTTGGCCTAGCACTATCACCCCTTACTTTCACGAAATGCGTAGATGCAGCTCTGGCGCCACTGCGTCTGCAGGGTATTCGCATTCTGAACTACATCGACGATTGGTTGATTTTAGCTCAGTCGCACCAGTTGGCGATTCGGCATCGAGATGTCGTCCTCGCCCACATGAGAGAGTTGGGGTTACGGCTAAACGCCAAGAAGAGTGTGCTTTCTCCATTACAGAGAACCACTTATCTAGGGGTAGTATGGGATTCTTTGTCGATGCGGGCGTGCCTGTCTCCGGCACGCATAGAGTCCATTCTGTCAGCCGTAAAGAGGATAAAGCTAGGCCAGTCACTCACTGTGAAACAGTTTCAGAGACTGTTGGGTTTGATGGCAGCAGCGTCCAACGTGATAACTTTTGGCCTGCTGTACATGAGACCCTTGCAGTGGTGGCTCAGGACCAAAGGGTTTTCCCCGAGGGGCAACCCCTTTCGCATGATCAAAATTACGCGGCGTTGCCTACGTGCCTTGGTTATGTGGAAGAAACCTTGGTTCCTGTCCCAGGGCCCTGTGTTGGGAGCTTCTTGTCGTCGCAGGATGCTAACGACAGATGCCTCCCTCACGGGCTGGGGAGCGATCCTGGAGGGACGCTCGGCTCAGGGTCTGTGGGGGGACCATCATCTCTCTTGGCATATCAATCGCCTGGAGATGATGGCCGTGTTTCTTGCTCTCAAGAACTTCCTCCCAGACCTCAGGGGCCACCATGTGTTAGTCCACACAGACAATACGTCGGTGGTTGCCTATATAAATCATCAAGGGGGTTTGCGTTCACGCCCACTATGCAAACTAGCGCACCAGATCCTCTTGTGGTCCCAGGGCAAGTTGCTATCACTCAGAGCAGCTTACATCCCGGGGGCCCAGAACATAGGAGCAGACATCCTGTCGAGACAGGGGCCGAGGCCCGGGGAATGGAGGCTCCACCCCGAGGTGGTGGAGTTGATATGGAGGGAGTTCGACCAAGCACAAGTGGATTTGTTTGCGTCTCGAGAGACGTCTCACTGTCCACTCTGGTTCTCCCTCACGCATCCAGCTCCTCTCGGACTGGATGCGATGGTACAGACGTGGCCGAGGCTACGTCTGTATGCATTTCCCCCGATTGCTCTGCTCCCGGGAGTTCTGGAGAGAGTTCGCAGGGACCATCTGCGCCTGCTTCTTATAGCCCCGTGGCAGGGTATGTTTTGCGGATCTAGTGTCTCTTCTCAACGGGCCTCCTCTGGAGCTCCCCGTCAGAAGAGATCTACTGTCTCAAGCAGAGGGCTCGATATTTCATCCTCGTCCCGAACTGTGGAACCTGTGGGCTTGGCCTCTGAGGGGGCCCAGCTCATAGAGTCAGGTCTCTCAACCGAGGTTGTGGAGACCATACCACAATCCAGAGCTCCCTCCACGAGGAAACTTTATTCCCTGAAGTGGAAGGTTTTCGCTTCATGGTGTAGTGACCATCAGCTAAACCCAGTTAACTGCCCGGTTGGTACAGTGCTGGAGTTTCTGCAGGAGCGGTTCACTGCAGGTCTATCACCGTCCACGTTGAAGGTTTATGGCGCGGCCATAGGTGCTTACCACATTCCTTTGGGTGGAATGTCTGTGGGTAAAGACCCCTTAGTATCTCGTTTCCTCCGTGGCACGTTGAGGCTGAGGCCTGCTGCACGCACGAGGGTCCCGACCTGGGACCTGGCTATCGTCCTCCAGGTCTTTCCCAGGCTCCCTTTGAGCCCTTGGAAGAGGTTCCAGCCAGGTTTCTTACTTTAAAAACGCTGTTCCTCCTCGCTATTTCATCTTTGAAGAGAATAGGAGATCTCCAGGCTCTGTCGGTTGCACCCTCGTGCTTGGAATTTGCGCCCGGCATGGTTAAAGCATTCCTTCATCCTAGGCCGGGTTATGTTCCCAAGGTCCCCACTAATGTGGCCCGATCTATAGTGCTGCAGGCCTTCTGTCCTCCTCCCTTCCAGGATGCGGACCAGGTAAAGCACAATTTGCTGTGCCCGGTTAGGGCGTTAGATGCTTACGTCCACAGAGCTGCCCTGTGGCGTAAATCCGAACAACTTTTTGTCTGTTTTGGACCCCCTAATAAGGGGTCACCAGCATCTAAGCAAAGAATGAGCAAGTGGGTGGTCGAGACTATCTCACTTGCTTATGAGTCGACCGGACTACCATCACCCATGTTGGTGCGGTCTCACTCAACTAGGAGTATGGCGGCCTCTAAGGCCTTATTGTCTGGAGTACCTCTTCAAGACGTCTGTGATGCGGCAGGCTGGTCCTCACCTCACACATTCGTCAGGTTCTATTCTCTGGACTTGGACTCTACACCAGGGTCCCGAGTGCTCTCGTCCTAGTGCTGCTAGCCTTGATTTCACACTGGACAGGCACTTCTCGCTATGGTGGCGTTGGTATAGACGTTCCCTTAGCGTCAATCGACGCAACGCGAGTTCCCTTGAAAGGGAACGCCTCTGTTACAACTGTAACCTCGGTTCCCTGAAGAGGGAACGAGACGTTGCGTCACCTGCCATATCTCCTACGTGCCTGTAAGCTACTTGCTCAGACCTCACGAAGCTGACGCTGCTTTGTTTTGGGCAGGTTTTATAGTTTCCTGGTTCATGACGTCATCCGGGTCTGACGTTCCGTTTCACCATTGGACTGATTTTACATGTGCTTCAATACATCATCACGCAAAGCGTTCCCTTAGCGTCAATCGACGCAACGTCTCGTTCCCTCTTCAGGGAACCGAGGTTACAGTCGTAACCGAGGCGTTCTTACACACTCATTATTTCAGTGTCATATAATTTTGTTTTCATTTACTACAATAACCTTATGAAACCCTATTATTTTGAACAGAAGAGCCCATGATTTTTCCAACAAGTTGAAAATCCTTACTGAAAATGTAAAATATGTTGATGGACAAATAGTTTATACTGTGATGCAATCTCAACTGTTTTATATGGGCAAATCTATTGTCATACAAAAAGGTCACTTTGGGGCTAACATGAGAAGATGCATACATCTGAATATACATCGTTACATTTATTAATGATATGAGTTTTTGGCAGTTAAACTTTGATACATCTGAAATGTTGAAATTGTAATTTCTTTGCTCTCAAGTTACCAATAAATTACTGTTTTTATTTTACAATGTGTTTTGTGTGGTTAATAAAATTATTTTAATGAATTACATGCACTGAAATGTTTCAAATCATTTATAGAAAATAATATAAAAGAAGAGGGTCTTTCAAATCATTTATAGAAAATAATATAAAGAAGAGGGTCTTTGCAGCCTAAAATAAAAGATTTACAATTAATTTATTCATACAGTAATACATTATATTTAAAAAATCATGTGGATTAATCATATGATATGAAACAACCAAGACAGTGATCCAAGTCTGAGAATTCAATGAGCACTTGTGGAAATCTCTTCCTTTGCTCTATCTGAGTTTAGCATGAGATGCCTGAATTGAAGCTGGGATGAGAGTATATTGAGTTCATGGAGAGAACTCTGATTTCTCTGTCTGAGATCACAAAGAGACACAGACGTTGAGAAACTCTGAGCATTATATTAGAGCTTGTTGAGATCTCTTCTGAAACTTAAAAGGAGACTAAATTGAGATTTAGTGCATCTTATTGCTCCAGAGAAAAGCCTGAGACACAGGAGAAATAAACCTCTCTCAGTTTGGTGTCATATGGATCTCAAAGTTGTCTAGGAGAAATAAATGAAACATTTTGGAGATCTCTTTTCAGATTTTCTTTTCCTCTGGATATAACCAAGCTCACATGCTCACCAGAGGGCTAATAGAGCGCATGTTTGGTGTATGGAAGAATCGTTTCCAGTGTCTCCGAGATACACTGCGGTTTGAACCTAGAAGGTGCTGCATTGTTATTATTGCAACAGGAGAGCTTCATAATTTTCTTAAACAGTGTGGCTGCCCAGACCCTGATATTGAAGATGATGATGACCAACATGTCCCTATCGCTGAGCTAGCCAATGACAGAAATGGATTTGTTTACAGAGATGCTTTTGCTTTGCAGCACTTCTCATAAAACGAGCCTTGAGTGATACATAAATGATTGGCATAGACAGGTAAAAAAAAAAAAAAAAAATCAGGAAATTATTTATTTAACTGAGATTTTATTCCAAAGACAATTGACACTGCTGCTGCTTCATGTCTCTCTCTTTCATAGACAACTCAAGATGAAGAATTTTCATTTTGACTTCATGTTCTTCTTTTAAATATTGTAATTTACGTTCATGGAACTCTATCCTTTTCCCTCTTGACCTGCTGCCTGGATTAGAGACTGCTGGATGCTGGCTAATGCTACTGCAGGAGACTGGATGGTGCTGCATGTTGGTGCTGGCTGCTGCTGGATTCATTTGAGCAAATTGACTGTTTCCCCAAGTCCTGTGTCAAGATCAGGTCATCTTTGTATGGAAAAAAAAAATGTAGCATTACATTTGACTTCAACAATAAAGGTCATTACCTAATTTTTGTTACAAGACATGACTTGCATTTAGTTATGTTGGATGTTGTAGCACATGTTACTGTAAATGAGACATGTCCTATAAAATGAGTCTTTGAAAGATCCCTCACCTGCAAATGGTCATCATCTGGAATACCTTCCAGGGGTTGCTGACTTTCAATAATCCCAGCCAACAAGTCCCTCAACTCCTCTTTGTCTGGTGGAACTGGGAGTCCCCCACCTGTCTTGAAACGCTCTTGACGCGTAGCAGCAGTTTTTTTTTTTTCAGGTTTATTTTTATGTTTTTCCACAGGACCTTTACAAGATAATATATACTCTGAAGTAGGAGTTCTATATAATATTGTTTTCTTTTTACATTTCATTAAAGAAAACATTTATAATTGACTGATTTGTAAGATTGGGGCAACAATAAATCTTACCTGAACTTGTTGGAGTGTCCGTTTGGTTACTTTTTCATTTGAGTTGAATTCAATATGGAAATCCATGCCTTCTTGTTTTCTATACCTGAATCATGCTGTTTGTTTTCAAGTCAAGTCAAGTCAAGTCAAGTGTATTTATATAGCGCTTTTCACAATATAAATTGCATCAAAGCAGCTTCACAATATCAATCAAATAACATAACAATGTTTGTTTCTTAGTGAAAAAACATCCACGTTTGGTAGGGCTGATCAATGGTATTAATGCTTGGTTAATTATTTTGAATATCCCCAACCGAGCAAGCCAAAGGCAACAGTGGCAAGGAACCGAAAAACTCCATCAAGTGACCTACTGGTGTCCTAAAACTCCATCAGGTGACCTACTGGAGAAAAAAAAACCTTGGGAGAACCCAGGCTCAGTCGGGGGCCAGTTCTCCTCTGGCGTTTATGAACTAGAGGCCGGATTTATAGTAACTGTAATTTGATACAGAATTTTGTTTTATTTTATCACTTCGGGGTGGGTACGCGAACCGGAATCACAACGTTTTATCTGTAGAGTGGGAAAGGGATCCTCCATAGGGAGAGGCTAGTTGGCACTTCAGCACTGCGTTGTCATCGGGTCCAGGCAAAGCTCCTAGTCAGATCTGGGTACGGCCTGGATCCGGTAGGCTGCGGGAAAACCTCGGGATAAACAAAGACACTAAAATTAGCGTAGATGCCATTCTTCTTATGATGATGTAACGAGTACATCAGGATTTAGGGGAAGTGTTCCCAGTTCCGGCTGACCTAATCTATGCAGCCTAACATTGAATTATAGAAGCAGGATAGAATAGAAGCATTCAATTACAGGATAGTTTGATACAATTTGTTTAAAAAGGGTCTTCTCAAATTCACTGAAGTTCTTTGAGCGTTTTCTTCAGCCTTTATCCATTTTTTGGTTAAGTGTAGTGACTCCTGTTCCTTACACTCCTTAAGACTAATGAATTACAAGCATGCCATACCAGGTTTTTATAGCAACCTCTCCTTAGCCACATGTGCATGCCATTAATCTAATCGGGTTTCCAAAAAATGATCTCACTTGTCCTTGATTACCTTAATCTGAGACTCTGTAGTCTAGAACTAGTTAATCCAAACTTAAGCAACATCTCAGAAAGTCAGTTGTTTAGTGTGGATTAATTTAAGTAGAATTAGCCTAGTCCTGGTTTATTTTTAAGCCCTTAACAGGAAACCGGCCCTATATGACCCACTCCAATACGCAAACAAAGGCACAGATGGAGGGAAAGAGACGTTGAATCAGTGTCTTTGTAGAAGCTCCAACGGCATTTGGGCAGTTTTTTTAGTTGGTTTAAATAAAATATGCCTGCACAAAAGGAAAACAGATATAATCTTGTGGATTCTACACCCAGTTATCCTAAGTTACCTGTTACACAAAGCTATCTGAGCAAACTCTACAGAATAAGTTTAGAGTTGACGAAACTAAACAAATCCAATCCAATTTAGATCTGAGCTGAGCTGAATTTACTTGAACGCATTTACAAGGCAGGAAAAAACATTGCTTCAGTCACAAAGGTTTGAGAAGGCATCAGAAAAGTATCTCACGATATCATTGCACGTGAATCAACAATTCTATTTAATACAATTTTTAAATAGGTTCACAAACAGCTTAAACATGTAAGCTTAACCCTCCTTTTACCTTTGGGGTCGATTTGACCCCATTCAGTGTTTAACGTCTCTAAATACATAATAAAAAAATATTTTTTTGACTTTTGCTAATTTAATGGGGACAACTGAGTAAACATAAAATTAACATGGTGATATGTTTTCTATGTTCTGTACACGTTTTGTAGCATCGGTGTTCTTTGGGGTCAATTTGACCCCAGGCTCATTTTGCTGTATAAAACATAAGAAATATAATTTTTTTGTTGTTCACACATTGGTGATTTGGCACAATTTGTTTTGGATGATATTGAGGTCATTATAACTTGAGATTTTATGATCTTCAAAAAACTTCCCTCTGCTTTAGGGCCCTAACCTAACCATATAGGCCTACCTGAAGTATTGCGAGAACCGCTGATAGTTCACACGATATAGTGGAGGGGGGAATCATAATTCTCACAAGAAATTTGATATTTCCAGTGCCAATTACATATTTCCAGGGAAGGGAAAACATAACTCTTGCAAGAACTTTGATATTTTGTGGGGAAACATGATATAGGGGAGGAGCAAATATATGAATATATGATTTACTAATCATATCATCAGCACATGATTGCTATAAAAGGAGGGAAGAAGTACTTCCAATCATTGTGTTCTTCTGTTAGCAATGGTTTCTTCCAAAGAAAGATGGAGGATCATCTTTGCATCAAAATGGCCTCACATGTAAGGAAATAGTTGCAAAGAATTTTGCACCTGAAAGAGCCATTTACCAGATCATCAAGAGCTTCAAGAATTGAGGTTCGGCTGCAGCGAAGAAGGCTTTAGGATGTCCCAGAGTGTCCAGCAAGTGCCAGGACTAACTCCTCCTGAGGAATCAGCTAGGGAATCGTGTCCCCACCAGTACAGAACTGCTCAATATTGGCAGCAGGTTGTGTGAGTGCATCTGCACAATTGGTGGAGGCGAACCCGAATAACTCCAAACTGAATTTTTACGGCTATTTAAAAATTACTCGAATATAAATACAAATACTTCCCCCCCCTCAAAAGATACAAATACAAATACCGGCTGCTTTGCACACCCCTAATCTGCACACACAGCGAGGCCAAGACTTTTGGACAACGACTTGATGTCAAGAAGGGCAGCAAAGAAGCCACTTCTCTCCAATAGAAACGTCAAAAGATGGACTGAAATTCTGCAGGATGTACAAGCATTGGACAGCAGAAGACTGGTGCAAAGTTATTGTATCTGATGAAGCATCCTTCAGACTGTTTGGCACATCTGGAATATCGATTGTCCAGAGAAGAAAAGGTGAACGCTAGCATGAGTCCTGTGTCATGCCAACAGTGAGGCATCCTGAGATTATCAATGGGAGAGTCAAATTGATCCCAAACCTATCCTTGATCAAAGAAATTGTATAATATAATAATATAAATCTATTAAAACACCAAAAAATATATATTTGTGAATTTCATGTCAATCAGTGACATTTTATAGTGATTTGATAATTTGTCTATAGTCGTGCAATAGGTATTCTGGATGTATAAGGGGCGGGGGTTGGGGAGTTGGTGGTGTTTTATTTAAAGGGATATTTAAGGAGTCAACCAAGAAATATAAAGTACCTGATGGTAGATTCAAAGGTTACAGGAGGGTTAACAATTTCAGCTTGACAGTTCACTGTTACAAAACACTAGTAGTGCACACTAATTTATCCGTTAAATGCAATATGCTAGCAATCACATTGTTTACTACGCTCGTGGGAATTTTCTTGACTCAAAGTTGTGCTGAGGGCAGAAACGTTTGTGATTGGTTCAATCTGACAACCAATCGCAAGGGAGGAGAGAATTGCAGAGGCGGGGCCCCCATTTCCAATCTCAACCGTCAAAATGTAGTCTAATTTATAAATTTGGCTTTTCTTCATGACCGTTTAGTCTCATCTGGTCCCAGGGCAGAGACTGGTTCCCACAATTTTGTCCCAGGGGCGGGTGAATCCCTCCCGGTCTCAGGGCAGAAGTCGTATTTTTCTCTTCTCAGGGCAACGTAGTTGGACAAAAGGGAGTCGGCTGTCTTCTCTGGTCTCAGGGCAGAAGTTGTCTGAGGGCAGGTGAATCCCTCCTGGTCTCAGGCCAGAAGTTGTTTTGTCGGATTTTCCTCATGACTATTTAGTTTCATCTGGTCCCAGGGCAGAGACTATCTGTAACAATGCGTGAGCTTCAGAGTGGGTGGTGGAAGAAGAAGACGGGGTCGGCGAAATTGGGACTCGCACTTTATTCACAAAAATAAACTGAAAACAAAAAGGTGCGCTCGGGCGCGGCCGCTGTATTCCACAGCAAAATAAAATACACATATAACTTTCACACACACACAATACTCGGCAGGCTTCCTCTGTGTCTCGTGCGAGTCCCAGGTCTCTCTCACTTCTCTCTCTCAGCCGGCAGTTTACATGCAGTCTCCACGCCAATTACTGCAATCAAACACAGGTGTTCGTCATCTGCACTTGACCCACTTACTCACCGCGCGGCTCGCTGACTTCTCTCCCGCTACAGACTTCGCGGAACCACGCCCCCCTCGCCACATACCCCCACCGCCCGTCTCAGGCCGGGGAGCCGTCCGGCCTGCAGCCCCCCCCCCCCCCCTCCTGGAGAGGAAGTCAGCCACAACCATCTGTGCACCCGGCCTGTGGATCACCTGGAACTTAAAAGGCTGTAAAGCTAGATACCAACGGGTGATCCGCGCGTTGGTATCTTTCATGCGGTGGAGCCACTGCAGGGGAGCGTGGTCCGAACAGAGGGTGAACTCCTGCCCCAGGAGGTAGTAGCGGAGGGTGAGAACAGCCCACCTGATGGCCAAACACTCTTTCTCAATGGTGCTGTACATCGTCTCTCTCTTAGAGAGCTTACGACTGATGTACAGCACCGGCCGCTCTACACCCTCCACCTCCTGGGACAGGACCGCGCCCAGCCCCCTGTCCGATACATCCGTCTGTAGGATAAAAGGGAGAGAGAAATCAGGAGCATGCAAAAGCGGGCCGCCACACAGAGCAGCCTTTATCTGGGTAAAGGCCTGCTGACACTGCTCCGACCACTGGACCGTATCTGGCGCTTCCTTTTTAGTTAAATCAGTCAGCGGGCTAGCGAGGTCCGAATAATTAGGCACAAACCTCCTGTAATATCCCGCTAGCCCCAGGAACTGTCTAACCTCCTTCTTGGTCTTGGGTCTCGGACAGGTCGCAACTGCTACCGTCTTATCAATTTGGGGACGCACCTGTCCGTGACCCAAGTGGAAACCCAGATACCTCACTTCCACACGCCCAATTGCACACTTCTTCGGGTTGGCCGTGAGCCCCGCCCTTCTCAGCGTCTTCAGGACAGCCCGCAAATGCTGCATATGACGCTGCCAATCGGTACTATAGATGATGATATCATCCAAGTAGGCAGCGGCATATGCAGCATGCGGCCGGAGAATCTTGTCCATCAGACGCTGGAAGGTCGCTGGAGCCCCGAACAACCCGAAAGGAAGAGTAACAAATTGGTGTAATCCAAACGGCGTTGTGAAAGCTGTTTTTTCTTTGGACATTGGAGACAAGGGGATCTGCCAATAACCCTTCGTTAAGTCCAATGTCGAATAAAAATGAGCAGTACCCAGCCGGTCAAGCAATTCGTCAACCTTTGGCATTGGATAAGCATCAAACTTAGACACCGCGTTAACCTTCCTATAGTCAACACAGAAACGGACCGAGCCGTCAGTTTTAGGAACTAAGACTATCGGGCTCGCCCAGTCACTGTTTGACTCTTCTATTACCCCCATTTCCAACATAGCCTCTAATTCACTCTGAACCACCTTCTTATGCTCAGGCAAACGATACGGGCGGCAGCGTACCACTACCCTAGGTTCGGTCTCAACGTGGTGCTGAATGAGGTTCGTCCGGCCAGGCAGGGGAGAAAACACATCCGCAAAATCAGCTTGTACATTTTTCACGTCAGTGAGCTGGGAGGGCGAGAGGTGATCTCCACCAAGAGCCAGTGCGAGAGATTGCGATTTTGAACTCGCCTCAGGCCCGAGTTCCTCCTCTCCTCTCACCACCGTCGGCAGCATCACTGACTCTGCCTCAACCCACTTTTTGAGGAGGTTGAGGTGATAAACTTGATATGCTCCACCCCTGTCTGTACGGGCTACCTCATAGTTGAGATCATTAACTCGCCGTGTGACCTCAAAGGGCCCTTGCCACTTCGCGAGTAATTTAGAGCTGGAAGTAGGGAGTAATACAAGTACTTTATCTCCCGGTGCAAATTGGCGGAGTCTAGTTCCCCTGTTGTATAGCTGACTCTGTCTGCCCTGGGCCTGTAACAAATTCTCCATTGATAGCCGCCCCAAAGTGTGGAGCTTTGTTCTCAGGTCCAGGACATACTGAATTTCGTTCTTAGCAGCGAACGGTCCATCCTCCCAAGTCTCTCTAAGAACGTCAAGCACCCCGCGGGGCTGCCGTCCGTAGAGGAGCTCGAAGGGGGGAAACCCCGTGGAGGCTTGGGGGACCTCGCGTACAGCAAACAAGAGGGTTTCTAGCCATTTATCCCAATTTTTGGCGTCCTCGTGAACGAACTTACGAATCATGGCTTTCAAAGTGCGATTAAACCGTTCCACTAAACCGTCCGTCTGTGGGTGGTAGACGCTAGTGCGAATCGATTTAATGCCCAACAATTCGTAGAGTTCGCGAATCGTTCGTGACATGAACGCCGTGCCCTGATCAGTGAGAATCTCTTTGGGGATTCCCACTCGGGAGATTAAAGAGAAGAGCGCGCTCGCAACACTTTTAGCCGAAATGTTACGAAGCGGGACTGCTTCCGGGTATCGCGTTGCGTAGTCCACCAGAACCAACGCAAAGCGATGCCCTCGTGCTGACCGCTCTAATGGCCCGATGAGGTCCATACCAATTCGCTCGAAGGGGACCTGCATTAACGGGAGGGGGCACAATGGTGCTTTTGGATTGGCCGGTGGATTCACCAACTGACATTCACGACAAGACGCGCACCACCTGCGCACGTTCTCGCGAATGCCCGGCCAGAAGAACCGGGCCATGAGACGGTTTAGTGTCGCCGCCTGACCTAAATGCCCGGCCATTGGGTTACAGTGAGCCGCCTGAAAAAGCATTTTCCGGCGGCTTTTAGGAACCAACAACTGTGTTGTATCTTCCTTTGTCTGGGTGTCTTGGGTCACCCGATACAACCTATCTTTCAATACAGCAAAATAGGGATAAGAGAGCGGTTGGTCTGGGTGAAGCAGCTGGCCGTCGATAGAGCGGACCTGATTAAAGGCGTTTTTTAGAGACTCGTCCTGGGACTGCTCCAGGGGAAAATCATCGCGCTCTGAGAGAACTGTTCTCGCCAGAGCCCTCTGTTCCCCTGCAGCAGGACCCAGTGGTCCCGGCTCAGCATCCCCCAGCTGAACGACCGCTGTCTTTCCCTTGTTTTTTTTACCCCAAGAGGCACCCGCTGATAACGACCCCAACAATTCATTAAAGGCAGGCCAATTCGTCCCCAAAATGAGCGGATGCCGGAGGTGCGGGTTAACGGCCACCTCCACACTATGCTTTTGCCCCCTAAATTGAATTACGACCGGCATTATCGGATACCTCACCACCACCCCGTGCACACACCGCACCTTAACCATGCGGCTGTTATCCAATGCCCCCGGTTGTATCAGACTTTGATGTATAGAGGTTTGGTTACAACCTGAATCCACCAAAGCCTGATAAGTACCCCCCCTTGATACTCACTGGTATCTGGTACAGGCCAGTTTGATCGGGGGCAGCCTGCGGCGCGTCGGGAACCCGGATCAGCGTCCCCACCTCCATCGCCGGACACCGATCTATAAAGTGTCCCGGGTCCCCGCAGCGCCAACAGGCCGGCCCAGGCCTCCCCGCCGCTCCAGTGGCAGGAAGCGGGTCAAGGAATTGGCGTGGAGAGTGCAGGGCTGCCGGACTCGGGACGGGGTGGTCGGACGTGGCGGGCCCCCTGGGTGGGGCCCGGGACACAGGAACGGGCTCCGCCGGAGTCGCTGTCCTCCACCTTGGCGCCGGCCGGGGCACCAGCCCCCCGCGAGACCTGGGAAGGGGCACAGGTTTGGGGAGAGAAGGGGTAGAGAGAGAGAGAGAAGGAGAGAGAGAGGCTGATGGAAGGGGTTCGCCGACCCCTGAGCACGCCACCATGTGATCTTCCGCCAGGTGGATGGCCTGGTCCAGTGACGTCAGGCGGTGGCACTGGACCCACTGAGCGGTTTTCTTGGGCAGCTTGGTGATGAATTGCTCCAGTACCACCTTGCTGACGATATCCTCGACGTCGCCTCCGTCGGCCATCAGCCATCTGCGGCAGGAGTCCCGGAGCTGTTGCGCCAGCACGAAGGGTCGGCCAGACTCCTCCAGGCTCAAGGACCTGAACCGCTGACGATGTTGCTCGGGGGTCCGGCCGACCCGCTGCAGAATGGCGCGCCTCAGGTCTTCGTAGGCCAGGAGGTTCTGGACTGGCAGCTGGTGTGCGGCGATCTGGGACTCCCCCGAAAGTAAAGGGATGAGCCGCATGGGCCAGTCCGACTGGGGCCATCCCCGGGCCTCGGCCGACCTCTCAAATAAGTCACAGAAAATCACTGGCAGTGTGAATGGACCAAAATCAAACAAATCGGGACAAATCCCGAGTCACATTATCCGTGTATTTTCCGGAATCTCTGTGTGAAAGGGGCTCTTCAAGGTTCACAGTGTTTTTGCGCCAACTTAAGCTCAAAAAAGAAAACAAAGGTGGCGGTGCAGCATCTAAGCGGGAGTGGATACAGCGACTTTTTAATAATAGAATAAACTTTGTGTTTTCTTTGTAATTCAAGTTTTTTGTGAGCTTTGTATATGTACAACACATTATCTTTTAGTACTTGATTTTTATATTTTTACATTAAAAAAAATCAAGTTTTATTTTTATTTCAGTTAAACTGAAATAGTTCCCTTTCAAGGGAACTCGCGTTGCGTCGATTGACGCTAAGGGAACGCTTTGCGTGATGATGTATTGAAGCACATGTAAAATCAGTCCAATGATGTGACGGAACGTCAGAGGCGGGTGACGTCATGAACCAGGAAACTATAAAACCTGCCCAAAACAAAGCAGCGTCAGCTTCTGTGTCTTCACAAGCGCTAAATGTGAAACTGTCTGTTATATTTGGTGTTGTCTGTTATATATATATATTATTCAGCATGGCGAGCAAGCAACAGTTCAGAGCGTGTGTGCATCCCTGCCCACGTTATTTAACGGGTGGGGACACGCACGCTCTTTGTGTTGATTGTTTGGGAGAGGAGCATGCACGGTCAGCGCTCGAGGGCGCTGGCTGTGAGCACTGTGAAGTGCTTCCATTACGGACGCTCCGATCCCGCCTGGCGTTCTTTAGCGAGGACGCCCAGGCTCGCGTTCCCCAAGGCTCAGGTCCCGCAGCTGCTGAGGCACTGCGAAGGCTTCAGACTTGGGGTTCGCAAATGGATCTGTCAGCGGGGTTAGAGACGGGCCCTGCCCTATCTCTGCCTTCACCTGACAGATCTAGTGCATTGTATCAGGGTTCGGAAGCACGCGCTGCGGTTTCTTCCGCCCTGATACAAGCACCAACACTACAACTATCTAGTTCCGAGGAACTAGATGTTGTTAGTGTTGACTCACGTGATGTTGAGGATTCGCCACCTCAATCTCACGCGTTTGAGGAGCTTATTGAGGTTGTGACGAGAGCGGTCGAAAGATTAAATATAGATTGGCCGTCAGATAAGCAGGACGTTCGTTCAAAAAGTAAACTGGACGAACGCTTCCTGCCCTCTCGCGCACAACCTCAACGCCGCGGTCTGCCGTTTTTTTCCTGATCTCCACACCGAGGTGTCGAGATCGTGGGGAAAACCAGCATCATATAGAGTTTACAGTGCACAAACATCTCACTATTCTTCTATATCCCAATATAAAGAGCACGGTTATGGGGAGATGCCAAGGGTTGAAGAGACGCTCGCGAGCTATCTCTCTCCCGAATCTGCATCTTCCCTTAAGGCCCCGGTGTTACCCACCAAACCAGTTAAATTAACATCAAATCTGGTGGGTAAGGCTTATTCAGCGGCTGGTCAGGCTGCAGCATGTTTACATACCATGTCTTTGCTGCAGGCTTACCAAGCTGAGGTGTTAGGAGACTTAGATGAAGGCGGGGGTATTGGCCCGAACGCTGTTTGCGAACTGCGTCGGGCCACAGATTTGTCTCTCAGGGCCGCTAAGGAGACGGCTAAATCTATCGGCCGGTCTATGGCAGCCCTGGTGGCCACTGAGAGGCATCTCTGGCTGAATTTAAGCAACATTAAAGAAAAAGATAAACATTTTTTAATGCATGCTCCCATCTCTTCTTCTGGCCTCTTCGGCGACGCAGTAAATTCGGTCGTCGAGAGGTTCCAGGAGTCAGCCAAACAAGCGGCTGCTTTTCAAAAGCTTCTCCCTCGCCGAACTCATGTCTCCGGGGCTACTGAGCGGGAGCAGCCCCAAACATCTAAAGCCAGCTCCTCACACCGTGCCACTCAAAAGCAGAGCGTGGCCTCCCGTGCTCCCCCACAAAAAGACTAGGGACACGGGGGGCGCGCTCAGCAGCAGCCTTCTAGGGGTAAGACGGATCTGAGGACCGTCATTATTTCAAAGAAGGCTGCAAAGAAAAGGCCTGACGTCCGAGGGCGCAGGCCATCGAGGGCAGTTCCCCCCCGAAGTAGAGCGGTTAACACCTCATTACACGGTGCCCGTCTCTCTTCGGTGCCCTCAGGGGACCGTTATGCTAATCCTGCCACCTCGTGTGTTACAGGGCGCAGCGGTCTCCAGCGAGCACATATCTCAGATGCCACCCGGAAACGTAGTGGCCCTGGGATGCCCGCCCCCTCCGAGGAGGGTCCTAGAGCAGTCAGTTCAGTCGTTCCCTGCCGGTTCGCCGTTACAGGGCGACGGGCTGATTGTTCAACAACAACTAAATCCAGAAGCCAGTCTCGAGAGGCTGGTACCTCTAGTAGAATTTTTGGTAGCGTGGAAGCTACTGCCAAATATTTCTCGTTGGGTCCTGCAGACCATAGAAAAGGGCTATCAAATACAGTTTGGGTCTCGCCCGCCCAGGTTTATGGGGGTCCTTCCCACCGTGGTGGGCCCCGAGCAGGTTCTGGTAATGGAACAAGAAGTAAAGAACCTGTTGTACAAGGGGGCCATAGAATATGTACCTCCCTCCAGCAGGGACACCGGGTTTTACAGCCGATACTTCATTGTTCCGAAGAAGGACGGGGGGTTGCGTCCCATTTTGGATCTAAGAGTTCTGAACGAGTCAGTCATGCAGCTGAAATTCAAAATGTTGACTTTGAGACAAATCGTGCCACAGATCAGATCCGAGGACTGGTTTGTCACGATAGATCTCAAGGACGCATACTTCCATATTTCCATCCTTCCGTATCACAGGAAGTTCCTGAGGTTTGCTTTCGGGGGCAAAGCATACCAATATCGAGTTCTTCCATTTGGCCTAGCACTATCACCCCGCACTTTCACGAAATGCGTAGATGCAGCTCTGGCGCCACTGCGTCTGCAGGGTATTCGCATTCTGAACTACATCGACGATTGGTTGATTTTAGCTCAGTCGCACCAGTTGGCGATTCGGCATCGAGATGTCGTCCTCGCCCACATGAGAGAGTTGGGGTTACGGCTAAACGCCAAGAAGAGTGTGCTTTCTCCATTACAGAGAACCACTTATCTAGGGGTAGTATGGGATTCTTTGTCGATGCGGGCGTGCCTGTCTCCGGCACGCATAGAGTCCATTCTGTCAGCCGTAAAGAGGATAAAGCTAGGCCAGTCACTCACTGTGAAACAGTTTCAGAGACTGTTGGGTTTGATGGCAGCAGCGTCCAACGTGATAACTTTTGGCCTGCTGTACATGAGACCCTTGCAGTGGTGGCTCAGGACCAAAGGGTTTTCCCGGAGGGGCAACCCCTTTCGCATGATCAAAATTACGCGGCGTTGCCTACGTGCCTTGGTTATGTGGAAGAAACCTTGGTTCCTGTCCCAGGGCCCTGTGTTGGGAGCTTCTTGTCGTCGCAGGATGCTAACGACAGATGCCTCCCTCACGGGCTGGGGAGCGATCCTGGAGGGACGCTCGGCTCAGGGTCTGTGGGGGGACCATCATCTCTCTTGGCATATCAATCGCCTGGAGATGATGGCCGTGTTTCTTGCTCTCAAGAACTTCCTCCCAGACCTCAGGGGCCACCATGTGTTAGTCCACACAGACAATACGTCGGTGGTTGCCTATATAAATCATCAAGGGGGTTTGCGTTCACGCCCACTATGCAAACTAGCGCACCAGATCCTCTTGTGGTCCCAGGGCAAGTTGCTATCACTCAGAGCAGCTTACATCCCGGGGGCCCAGAACATAGGAGCAGACATCCTGTCGAGACAGGGGCCGAGGCCCGGGGAATGGAGGCTCCACCCCGAGGTGGTGGAGTTGATATGGAGGGAGTTCGGCCAAGCACAAGTGGATTTGTTTGCGTCTCGAGAGACGTCTCACTGTCCACTCTGGTTCTCCCTCACGCATCCAGCTCCTCTCGGACTGGATGCGATGGTACAGACGTGGCCGAGGCTACGTCTGTATGCATTTCCCCCGATTGCTCTGCTCCCGGGAGTTCTGGAGAGAGTTCGCAGGGACCATCTGCGCCTGCTTCTTATAGCCCCGTGGCAGGGTATGTTTTGCGGATCTAGTGTCTCTTCTCAACGGGCCTCCTCTGGAGCTCCCCGTCAGAAGAGATCTACTGTCTCAAGCAGAGGGCTCGATATTTCATCCTCGTCCCGAACTGTGGAACCTGTGGGCTTGGCCTCTGAGGGGGCCCAGCTCATAGAGTCAGGTCTCTCAACCGAGGTTGTGGAGACCATACCACAATCCAGAGCTCCCTCCACGAGGAAACTTTATTCCCTGAAGTGGAAGGTTTTCGCTTCATGGTGTAGTGACCATCAGCTAAACCCAGTTAACTGCCCGGTTGGTACAGTGCTGGAGTTTCTGCAGGAGCGGTTCACTGCAGGTCTATCACCGTCCACGTTGAAGGTTTATGGCGCGGCCATAGGTGCTTACCACATTCCTTTGGGTGGAATGTCTGTGGGTAAAGACCCCTTAGTATCTCGTTTCCTCCGTGGCATGTTGAGGCTGAGGCCTGCTGCACGCACGAGGGTCCCGACCTGGGACCTGGCTATCGTCCTCCAAGGTCTTTCCCAGGCTCCCTTTGAGCCCTTGGAAGAGGTTCCAGCCAGGTTTCTTACTTTAAAAACGCTGTTCCTCCTCGCTATTTCATCTTTGAAGAGAATAGGAGATCTCCAGGCTCTGTCGGTTGCACCCTCGTGCTTGGAATTTGCGCCCGGCATGGTTAAAGCATTCCTTTATCCTAGGCCGGGTTATGTTCCCAAGGTCCCCACTAATGTGGCCCGATCTATAGTGCTGCAGGCCTTCTGTCCTCCTCCCTTCCAGGATGCGGACCAGGTAAAGCACAATTTGCTGTGCCCGGTTAGGGCGTTAGATCCTTACGTCCACAGAGCTGCCCTGTGGCGTAAATCCGAACAACTTTTTGTCTGTTTTGGACCCCCTAATAAGGGGTCACCAGCATCTAAGCAAAGAATGAGCAAGTGGGTGGTCGAGACTATCTCACTTGCTTATGAGTCGACCGGACTACCATCACCCATGTTGGTGCGGTCTCACTCAACTAGGAGTATGGCGGCCTCTAAGGCCTTATTGTCTGGAGTACCTCTTCAAGACGTCTGTGATGCGGCAGGCTGGTCCTCACCTCACACATTCGTCAGGTTCTATTCTCTGGACTTGGACTCTACACCAGGGTCCCGAGTGCTCTCGTCCTAGTGCTGCTCGCCTTGATTTCACACTGGACAGGCACTTCTCGCTATGGTGGCGTTGGTATAGACGTTCCCTTAGCGTCAATCGACGCAACGCGAGTTCCCTTGAAAGGGAACGCCTCTGTTACAACTGTAACCTCGGTTCCCTGAAGAGGGAACGAGACGTTGCGTCACCTGCCATATCTCCTACGTGCCTGTAAGCTACTTGCTCAGACCTTACGAAGCTGACGCTGCTTTGTTTTGGGCAGGTTTTATAGTTTCCTGGTTCATGACGTCATCCGGCTCTGACGTTCCGTCTCACCATTGGACTGATTTTACATGTGCTTCAATACATCATCACGCAAAGCGTTCCCTTAGCGTCAATCGACGCAACGTCTCGTTCCCTCTTCAGGGAACCGAGGTTACAGTCGTAACCGAGGCGTTCTTACACACTCATTATTTCAGTGTCATATAATTTTGTTTTCATTTACTACAATAACCTTATGAAACCCTATTATTTTGAACAGAAGAGCCCATGATTTTTCCAACAAGTTGAAAATCCTTACTGAAAATGTAAAATATGTTGATGGACAAATAGTTTATACTGTGATGCAATCTCAACTGTTTTATATGGGCAAATCTATTGTCATACAAAAAGGTCACTTTGGGGCTAACATGAGAAGATGCATACATCTGAATATACATCGTTACATTTATTAATGATATGAGTTTTTGGCAGTTAAACTTTGATACATCTGAAATGTTGAAATTGTAATTTCTTTGCTCTCAAGTTACCAATAAATTACTGTTTTTATTTTACAATGTGTTTTGTGTGGTTAATAAAATTATTTTAATGAATTACATGCACTGAAATGTTTCAAATCATTTATAGAAAATAATATAAAAGAAGAGGGTCTTTCAAATCATTTATAGAAAATAATATAAAGAAGAGGGTCTTTGCAGCCTAAAATAAAAGATTTACAATTAATTTATTCATACAGTAATACATTATATTTAAAAAATCATGTGGATTAATCATATGATATGAAACAACCAAGACAGTTATCCAAGTCTGAGAATTCAATGAGCACTTGTGGAAATCTCTTCCTTTGCTCTATCTGAGTTTAGCATGAGATGCCTGAATTGAAGCTGGGATGAGAGTATATTGAGTTCATGGAGAGAACTCTGATTTCTCTGTCTGAGATCACAAAGAGACACAGACGTTGAGAAACTCTGAGCATTATATTAGAGCTTGTTGAGATCTCTTCTGAAACTTAAAAGGAGACTAAATTGAGATTTAGTGCATCTTATTGCTCCAGAGAAAAGCCTGAGACACAGGAGAAATAAACCTCTCTCAGTTTGGTGTCATATGGATCTCAAAGTTGTCTAGGAGAAATAAATGAAACATTTTGGAGATCTCTTTTCAGATTTTCTTTTCCTCTGGATATAACCAAGCTCACATGCTCACCAGAGGGCTAATAGAGCGCATGTTTGGTGTATGGAAGAATCGTTTCCAGTGTCTCCGAGATACACTGCGGTTTGAACCTAGAAGGTGCTGCATTGTTATTATTGCAACAGCAGAGCTTCATAATTTTCTTAAACAGTGTGGCTGCCCAGACCCTGATATTGAAGATGATGATGACCAACATGTCCCTATCGCTGAGCTAGCCAATGACAGAAATGGATTTGTTTACAGAGATGCTTTTGCTTTGCAGCACTTCTCATAAAACGAGCCTTGAGTGATACATAAATGATTGGCATAGACAGGTAAAAAAAAAAAAAAAAAATCAGGAAATTATTTATTTAACTGAGATTTTATTCCAAAGACAATTGACACTGCTGCTGCTTCATGTCTCTCTCTTTCATAGACAACTCAAGATGAAGAATTTTCATTTTGACTTCATGTTCTTCTTTTAAATATTGTAATTTACGTTCATGGAACTCTATCCTTTTCCCTCTTGACCTGCTGCCTGGATTAGAGACTGCTGGATGCTGGCTAATGCTACTGCAGGAGACTGGATGGTGCTGCATGTTGGTGCTGGCTGCTGCTGGATTCATTTGAGCAAATTGACTGTTCCCCCAAGTCCTGTGTCAAGATCAGGTCATCTTTGTATGGAAAAAAAAAATGTAGCATTACATTTGACTTCAACAATAAAGGTCATTACCTAATTTTTGTTACAAGACATGACTTGCATTTAGTTATGTTGGATGTTGTAGCACATGTTACTGTAAATGAGACATGTCCTATAAAATGAGTCTTTGAAAGATCCCTCACCTGCAAATGGTCATCATCTGGAATACCTTCCAGGGGTTGCTGACTTTCAATAATCCCAGCCAACAAGTCCCTCAACTCCTCTTTGTCTGGTGGAACTGGGAGTCCCCCACCTGTCTTGAAACGCTCTTGACGCGTAGCAGCAGTTTTTTTTTTTTCAGGTTTATTTTTATGTTTTTCCACAGGACCTTTACAAGATAATATATACTCTGAAGTAGGAGTTCTATATAATATTGTTTTCTTTTTACATTTCATTAAAGAAAACATTTATAATTGACTGATTTGTAAGATTGGGGCAACAATAAATCTTACCTGAACTTGTTGGAGTGTCCGTTTGGTTACTTTTTCATTTGAGTTGAATTCAATATGGAAATCCATGCCTTCTTGTTTTCTATACCTGAATCATGCTGTTTGTTTTCAAGTCAAGTCAAGTCAAGTCAAGTGTATTTATATAGCGCTTTTCACAATATAAATTGCATCAAAGCAGCTTCACAATATCAATCAAATAACATAACAATGTTTGTTTCTTAGTGAAAAAACATCCACGTTTGGTAGGGCTGATCAATGGTATTAATGCTTGGTTAATTATTTTGAATATCCCCAACCGAGCAAGCCAAAGGCAACAGTGGCAAGGAACCGAAAAACTCCATCAAGTGACCTACTGGTGTCCTAAAACTCCATCAGGTGACCTACTGGAGAAAAAAAAACCTTGGGAGAACCCAGGCTCAGTCGGGGGCCAGTTCTCCTCTGGCGTTTATGAACTAGAGGCCGGATTTATAGTAACTGTAATTTGATACAGAATTTTGTTTTATTTTATCACTTCGGGGTGGGTACGCGAACCGGAATCACAACGTTTTATCTGTAGAGTGGGAAAGGGATCCTCCATAGGGAGAGGCTAGTTGGCACTTCAGCACTGCGTTGTCATCGGGTCCAGGCAAAGCTCCTAGTCAGATCTGGGTACGGCCTGGATCCGGTAGGCTGCGGGAAAACCTCGGGATAAACAAAGACACTAAAATTAGCGTAGATGCCATTCTTCTTATGATGATGTAACGAGTACATCAGGATTTAGGGGAAGTGTTCCCAGTTCCGGCTGACCTAATCTATGCAGCCTAACATTGAATTATAGAAGCAGGATAGAATAGAAGCATTCAATTACAGGATAGTTTGATACAATTTGTTTAAAAAGGGTCTTCTCAAATTCACTGAAGTTCTTTGAGCGTTTTCTTCAGCCTTTATCCATTTTTTGGTTAAGTGTAGTGACTCCTGTTCCTTACACTCCTTAAGACTAATGAATTACAAGCATGCCATACCAGGTTTTTATAGCAACCTCTCCTTAGCCACATGTGCATGCCATTAATCTAATCGGGTTTCCAAAAAATGATCTCACTTGTCCTTGATTACCTTAATCTGAGACTCTGTAGTCTAGAACTAGTTAATCCAAACTTAAGCAACATCTCAGAAAGTCAGTTGTTTAGTGTGGATTAATTTAAGTAGAATTAGCCTAGTCCTGGTTTATTTTTAAGCCCTTAACAGGAAACCGGCCCTATATGACCCACTCCAATACGCAAACAAAGGCACAGATGGAGGGAAAGAGACGTTGAATCAGTGTCTTTGTAGAAGCTCCAACGGCATTTGGGCAGTTTTTTTAGTTGGTTTAAATAAAATATGCCTGCACAAAAGGAAAACAGATATAATCTTGTGGATTCTACACCCAGTTATCCTAAGTTACCTGTTACACAAAGCTATCTGAGCAAACTCTACAGAATAAGTTTAGAGTTGACGAAACTAAACAAATCCAATCCAATTTAGATCTGAGCTGAGCTGAATTTACTTGAACGCATTTACAAGGCAGGAAAAAACATTGCTTCAGTCACAAAGGTTTGAGAAGGCATCAGAAAAGTATCTCACGATATCATTGCACGTGAATCAACAATTCTATTTAATACAATTTTTAAATAGGTTCACAAACAGCTTAAACATGTAAGCTTAACCCTCCTTTTACCTTTGGGGTCGATTTGACCCCATTCAGTGTTTAACGTCTCTAAATACATAATAAAAAAATATTTTTTTGACTTTTGCTAATTTAATGGGGACAACTGAGTAAACATAAAATTAACATGGTGATATGTTTTCTATGTTCTGTACACGTTTTGTAGCATCGGTGTTCTTTGGGGTCAATTTGACCCCAGGCTCATTTTGCTGTATAAAACATAAGAAATATAATTTTTTTGTTGTTCACACATTGGTGATTTGGCACAATTTGTTTTGGATGATATTGAGGTCATTATAACTTGAGATTTTATGATCTTCAAAAAACTTCCCTCTGCTTTAGGGCCCTAACCTAACCATATAGGCCTACCTGAAGTATTGCGAGAACCGCTGATAGTTCACACGATATAGTGGAGGGGGGAATCATAATTCTCACAAGAAATTTGATATTTCCAGTGCCAATTACATATTTCCAGGGAAGGGAAAACATAACTCTTGCAAGAACTTTGATATTTTGTGGGGAAACATGATATAGGGGAGGAGCAAATATATGAATATATGATTTACTAATCATATCATCAGCACATGATTGCTATAAAAGGAGGGAAGAAGTACTTCCAATCATTGTGTTCTTCTGTTAGCAATGGTTTCTTCCAAAGAAAGATGGAGGATCATCTTTGCATCAAAATGGCCTCACATGTAAGGAAATAGTTGCAAAGAATTTTGCACCTGAAAGAGCCATTTACCAGATCATCAAGAGCTTCAAGAATTGAGGTTCGGCTGCAGCGAAGAAGGCTTTAGGATGTCCCAGAGTGTCCAGCAAGTGCCAGGACTAACTCCTCCTGAGGAATCAGCTAGGGAATCGTGTCCCCACCAGTACAGAACTGCTCAATATTGGCAGCAGGTTGTGTGAGTGCATCTGCACAATTGGTGGAGGCGAACCCGAATAACTCCAAACTGAATTTTTACGGCTATTTAAAAATTACTCGAATATAAATACAAATACTTCCCCCCCCTCAAAAGATACAAATACAAATACCGGCTGCTTTGCACACCCCTAATCTGCACACACAGCGAGGCCAAGACTTTTGGACAACGACTTGATGTCAAGAAGGGCAGCAAAGAAGCCACTTCTCTCCAATAGAAACGTCAAAAGATGGACTGAAATTCTGCAGGATGTACAAGCATTGGACAGCAGAAGACTGGTGCAAAGTTATTGTATCTGATGAAGCATCCTTCAGACTGTTTGGCACATCTGGAATATCGATTGTCCAGAGAAGAAAAGGTGAACGCTAGCATGAGTCCTGTGTCATGCCAACAGTGAGGCATCCTGAGATTATCAATGGGAGAGTCAAATTGATCCCAAACCTATCCTTGATCAAAGAAATTGTATAATATAATAATATAAATCTATTAAAACACCAAAAAATATATATTTGTGAATTTCATGTCAATCAGTGACATTTTATAGTGATTTGATAATTTGTCTATAGTCGTGCAATAGGTATTCTGGATGTATAAGGGGCGGGGGTTGGGGAGTTGGTGGTGTTTTATTTAAAGGGATATTTAAGGAGTCAACCAAGAAATATAAAGTACCTGATGGTAGATTCAAAGGTTACAGGAGGGTTAACAATTTCAGCTTGACAGTTCACTGTTACAAAACACTAGTAGTGCACACTAATTTATCCGTTAAATGCAATATGCTAGCAATCACATTGTTTACTACGCTCGTGGGAATTTTCTTGACTCAAAGTTGTGCTGAGGGCAGAAACGTTTGTGATTGGTTCAATCTGACAACCAATCGCAAGGGAGGAGAGAATTGCAGAGGCGGGGCCCCCATTTCCAATCTCAACCGTCAAAATGTAGTCTAATTTATAAATTTGGCTTTTCTTCATGACCGTTTAGTCTCATCTGGTCCCAGGGCAGAGACTGGTTCCCACAATTTTGTCCCAGGGGCGGGTGAATCCCTCCCGGTCTCAGGGCAGAAGTCGTATTTTTCTCTTCTCAGGGCAACGTAGTTGGACAAAAGGGAGTCGGCTGTCTTCTCTGGTCTCAGGGCAGAAGTTGTCTGAGGGCAGGTGAATCCCTCCTGGTCTCAGGCCAGAAGTTGTTTTGTCGGATTTTCCTCATGACTATTTAGTTTCATCTGGTCCCAGGGCAGAGACTATCTGTAACAATGCGTGAGCTTCAGAGTGGGTGGTGGAAGAAGAAGACGGGGTCGGCGAAATTGGGACTCGCACTTTATTCACAAAAATAAACTGAAAACAAAAAGGTGCGCTCGGGCGCGGCCGCTGTATTCCACAGCAAAATAAAATACACATATAACTTTCACACACACACAATACTCGGCAGGCTTCCTCTGTGTCTCGTGCGAGTCCCAGGTCTCTCTCACTTCTCTCTCTCAGCCGGCAGTTTACATGCAGTCTCCACGCCAATTACTGCAATCAAACACAGGTGTTCGTCATCTGCACTTGACCCACTTACTCACCGCGCGGCTCGCTGACTTCTCTCCCGCTACAGACTTCGCGGAACCACGCCCCCCTCGCCACATACCCCCACCGCCCGTCTCAGGCCGGGGAGCCGTCCGGCCTGCAGCCCCCCCCCCCCCCCCCCCCCTCCTGGAGAGGAAGTCAGCCACAACCATCTGTGCACCCGGCCTGTGGATCACCTGGAACTTAAAAGGCTGTAAAGCTAGATACCAACGGGTGATCCGCGCGTTGGTATCTTTCATGCGGTGGAGCCACTGCAGGGGAGCGTGGTCCGAACAGAGGGTGAACTCCCGCCCCAGGAGGTAGTAGCGGAGGGTGAGAACAGCCCACCTGATGGCCAAACACTCTTTCTCAATGGTGCTGTACATCGTCTCTCTCTTAGAGAGCTTACGACTGATGTACAGCACCGGCCGCTCTACACCCTCCACCTCCTGGGACAGGACCGCGCCCAGCCCCCTGTCCGATACATCCGTCTGTAGGATAAAAGGGAGAGAGAAATCAGGAGCATGCAAAAGCGGGCCGCCACACAGAGCAGCCTTTATCTGGGTAAAGGCCTGCTGACACTGCTCCGACCACTGGACCGTATCTGGCGCTTCCTTTTTAGTTAAATCAGTCAGCGGGCTAGCGAGGTCCGAATAATTAGGCACAAACCTCCTGTAATATCCCGCTAGCCCCAGGAACTGTCTAACCTCCTTCTTGGTCTTGGGTCTCGGACAGGTCGCAACTGCTACCGTCTTATCAATTTGGGGACGCACCTGTCCGTGACCCAAGTGGAAACCCAGATACCTCACTTCCACACGCCCAATTGCACACTTCTTCGGGTTGGCCGTGAGCCCCGCCCTTCTCAGCGTCTTCAGGACAGCCCGCAAATGCTGCATATGACGCTGCCAATCGGTACTATAGATGATGATATCATCCAAGTAGGCAGCGGCATATGCAGCATGCGGCCGGAGAATCTTGTCCATCAGACGCTGGAAGGTCGCTGGAGCCCCGAACAACCCGAAAGGAAGAGTAACAAATTGGTGTAATCCAAACGGCGTTGTGAAAGCTGTTTTTTCTTTGGACATTGGAGACAAGGGGATCTGCCAATAACCCTTCGTTAAGTCCAATGTCGAATAAAAATGAGCAGTACCCAGCCGGTCAAGCAATTCGTCAACCTTTGGCATTGGATAAGCATCAAACTTAGACACCGCGTTAACCTTCCTATAGTCAACACAGAAACGGACCGAGCCGTCAGTTTTAGGAACTAAGACTATCGGGCTCGCCCAGTCACTGTTTGACTCTTCTATTACCCCCATTTCCAACATAGCCTCTAATTCACTCTGAACCACCTTCTTATGCTCAGGCAAACGATACGGGCGGCAGCGTACCACTACCCTAGGTTCGGTCTCAACGTGGTGCTGAATGAGGTTCGTCCGGCCAGGCAGGGGAGAAAACACATCCGCAAAATCAGCTTGTACATTTTTCACGTCAGTGAGCTGGGAGGGCGAGAGGTGATCTCCACCAAGAGCCAGTGCGAGAGATTGCGATTTTGAACTCGCCTCAGGCCCGAGTTCCTCCTCTCCTCTCACCACCGTCGGCAGCATCACTGACTCTGCCTCAACCCACTTTTTGAGGAGGTTGAGGTGATAAACTTGATATGCTCCACCCCTGTCTGTACGGGCTACCTCATAGTTGAGATCATTAACTCGCCGTGTGACCTCAAAGGGCCCTTGCCACTTCGCGAGTAATTTAGAGCTGGAAGTAGGGAGTAATACAAGTACTTTATCTCCCGGTGCAAATTGGCGGAGTCTAGTTCCCCTGTTGTATAGCTGACTCTGTCTGCCCTGGGCCTGTAACAAATTCTCCATTGATAGCCGCCCCAAAGTGTGGAGCTTTGTTCTCAGGTCCAGGACATACTGAATTTCGTTCTTAGCAGCGAACGGTCCATCCTCCCAAGTCTCTCTAAGAACGTCAAGCACCCCGCGGGGCTGCCGTCCGTAGAGGAGCTCGAAGGGGGGAAACCCCGTGGAGGCTTGGGGGACCTCGCGTACAGCAAACAAGAGGGTTTCTAGCCATTTATCCCAATTTTTGGCGTCCTCGTGAACGAACTTACGAATCATGGCTTTCAAAGTGCGATTAAACCGTTCCACTAAACCGTCCGTCTGTGGGTGGTAGACGCTAGTGCGAATCGATTTAATGCCCAACAATTCGTAGAGTTCGCGAATCGTTCGTGACATGAACGCCGTGCCCTGATCAGTGAGAATCTCTTTGGGGATTCCCACTCGGGAGATTAAAGAGAAGAGCGCGCTCGCAACACTTTTAGCCGAAATGTTACGAAGCGGGACTGCTTCCGGGTATCGCGTTGCGTAGTCCACCAGAACCAACGCAAAGCGATGCCCTCGTGCTGACCGCTCTAATGGCCCGATGAGGTCCATACCAATTCGCTCGAAGGGGACCTGCATTAACGGGAGGGGGGCACAATGGTGCTTTTGGATTGGCCGGTGGATTCACCAACTGACATTCACGACAAGACGCGCACCACCTGCGCACGTTCTCGCGAATGCCCGGCCAGAAGAACCGGGCCATGAGACGGTTTAGTGTCGCCGCCTGACCTAAATGCCCGGCCATTGGGTTACAGTGAGCCGCCTGAAAAAGCATTTTCCGGCGGCTTTTAGGAACCAACAACTGTGTTGTATCTTCATTTGTCTGGGTGTCTTGGGTCACCCGATACAACCTATCTTTCAATACAGCAAAATAGGGATAAGAGAGCGGTTGGTCTGGGTGAAGCAGCTGGCCGTCGATAGAGCGGACCTGATTAAAGGCGTTTTTTAGAGACTCGTCCTGGGACTGCTCCAGGGGAAAATCATCGCGCTCTGAGAGAACTGTTCTCGCCAGAGCCCTCTGTTCCCCTGCAGCAGGACCCAGTGGTCCCGGCTCAGCATCCCCCAGCTGAACGACCGCTGTCTTTCCCTTGTTTTTTTTACCCCAAGAGGCACCCGCTGATAACGACCCCAACAATTCATTAAAGGCAGGCCAATTCGTCCCCAAAATGAGCGGATGCCGGAGGTGCGGGTTAACGGCCACCTCCACACTATGCTTTTGCCCCCTAAATTGAATTACGACCGGCATTATCGGATACCTCACCACCACCCCCGTGCACACACCGCACCTTAACCATGCGGCTGTTATCCAATGCCCCCGGTTGTATCAGACTTTGATGTATAGAGGTTTGGTTACAACCTGAATCCACCAAAGCCTGATAAGTACCCCCGCTTGATACTCACTGGTATCTGGTACAGGCCAGTTTGATCGGGGGCAGCCTGCGGCGCGTCGGGAACCCGGATCAGCGTCCCCACCTCCATCGCCGGACACCGATCTATAAAGTGTCCCGGGTCCCCGCAGCGCCAACAGGCCGGCCCAGGCCTCCCCGCCGCTCCAGTGGCAGGAAGCGGGTCAAGGAATTGGCGTGGAGAGTGCAGGGCTGCCGGACTCGGGACGGGGTGGTCGGACGTGGCGGGCCCCCTGGGTGGGGCCCGGGACACAGGAACGGGCTCCGCCGGAGTCGCTGTCCTCCACCTTGGCGCCGGCCGGGGCACCAGCCCCCCGCGAGACCTGGGAAGGGGCACAGGTTTGGGGAGAGAAGGGGTAGAGAGAGAGAGAGAAGGAGAGAGAGAGGCTGATGGAAGGGGTTCGCCGACCCCTGAGGACGCCACCATGTGATCTTCCGCCAGGTGGATGGCCTGGTCCAGTGACGTCAGGCGGTGGCACTGGACCCACTGAGCGGTTTTCTTGGGCAGCTTGGTGATGAATTGCTCCAGTACCACCTTGCTGACGATATCCTCGACGTCGCCTCCGTCGGCCATCAGCCATCTGCGGCAGGAGTCCCGGAGCTGTTGCGCCAGCACGAAGGGTCGGCCAGACTCCTCCAGGCTCAAGGACCTGAACCGCTGACGATGTTGCTCGGGGGTCCGGCCGACCCGCTGCAGAATGGCGCGCCTCAGGTCTTCGTAGACCAGGAGGTTCTGGACTGGCAGCTGGTGTGCGGCGATCTGGGACTCCCCCGAAAGTAAAGGGATGAGCCGCATGGGCCAGTCCGACTGGGGCCATCCCCGGGCCTCGGCCGACCTCTCAAATAAGTCACAGAAAATCACTGGCAGTGTGAATGGACCAAAATCAAACAAATCGGGACAAATCCCGAGTCACATTATCCGTGTATTTTCCGGAATCTCTGTGTGAAAGGGGCTCTTCAAGGTTCACAGTGTTTTTGCGCCAACTTAAGCTCAAAAAAGAAAACAAAGGTGGCGGTGCAGCATCTAAGCGGGAGTGGATACAGCGACTTTTTAATAATAGAATAAACTTTGTGTTTTCTTTGTAATTCAAGTTTTTTGTGAGCTTTGTATATGTACAACACATTATCTTTTAGTACTTGATTTTTATATTTTTACATTAAAAAAAATCAAGTTTTATTTTTATTTCAGTTAAACTGAAATAGTTCCCTTTCAAGGGAACTCGCGTTGCGTCGATTGACGCTAAGGGAACGCTTTGCGTGATGATGTATTGAAGCACATGTAAAATCAGTCCAATGATGTGACGGAACGTCAGAGGCGGGTGACGTCATGAACCAGGAAACTATAAAACCTGCCCAAAACAAAGCAGCGTCAGCTTCTGTGTCTTCACAAGCGCTAAATGTGAAACTGTCTGTTATATTTGGTGTTGTCTGTTATATATATATATTATTCAGCATGGCGAGCAAGCAACAGTTCAGAGCGTGTGTGCATCCCTGCCCACGTTATTTAACGGGTGGGGACACGCACGCTCTTTGTGTTGATTGTTTGGGAGAGGAGCATGCACGGTCAGCGCTCGAGGGCGCTGGCTGTGAGCACTGTGAAGTGCTTCCATTACGGACGCTCCGATCCCGCCTGGCGTTCTTTAGCGAGGACGCCCAGGCTCGCGTTCCCCAAGGCTCAGGTCCCGCAGCTGCTGAGGCACTGCGAAGGCTTCAGACTTGGGGTTCGCAAATGGATCTGTCAGCGGGGTTAGAGACGGGCCCTGCCCTATCTCTGCCTTCACCTGACAGATCTAGTGCATTGTATCAGGGTTCGGAAGCACGCGCTGCGGTTTCTTCCGCCCTGATACAAGCACCAACACTACAACTATCTAGTTCCGAGGAACTAGATGTTGTTAGTGTTGACTCACGTGATGTTGAGGATTCGCCACCTCAATCTCACGCGTTTGAGGAGCTTATTGAGGTTGTGACGAGAGCGGTCGAAAGATTAAATATAGATTGGCCGTCAGATAAGCAGGACGTTCGTTCAAAAAGTAAACTGGACGAACGCTTCCTGCCCTCTCGCGCACAACCTCAACGCCGCGGTCTGCCGTTTTTTCCTGATCTCCACACCGAGGTGTCGAGATCGTGGGGAAAACCAGCATCATATAGAGTTTACAGTGCACAAACATCTCACTATTCTTCTATATCCCAATATAAAGAGCACGGTTATGGGGAGATGCCAAGGGTTGAAGAGACGCTCGCGAGCTATCTCTCTCCCGAATCTGCATCTTCCCTTAAGGCCCCGGTGTTACCCACCAAACCAGTTAAATTAACATCAAATCTGGTGGGTAAGGCTTATTCAGCGGCTGGTCAGGCTGCAGCATGTTTACATACCATGTCTTTGCTGCAGGCTTACCAAGCTGAGGTGTTAGGAGACTTAGATGAAGGCGGGGGTATTGGCCCGAACGCTGTTTGCGAACTGCGTCGGGCCACAGATTTGTCTCTCAGGGCCGCTAAGGAGACGGCTAAATCTATCGGCCGGTCTATGGCAGCCCTGGTGGCCACTGAGAGGCATCTCTGGCTGAATTTAAGCAACATTAAAGAAAAAGATAAACATTTTTTAATGCATGCTCCCATCTCTTCTTCTGGCCTCTTCGGCGACGCAGTAAATTCGGTCGTCGAGAGGTTCCAGGAGTCAGCCAAACAAGCGGCTGCTTTTCAAAAGCTTCTCCCTCGCCGAACTCATGTCTCCGGGGCTGCTGAGCGGGAGCAGCCCCAAACATCTAAAGCCAGCTCCTCACACCGTGCCACTCAAAAGCAGAGCGTGGCCTCCCGTGCTCCCCCACAAAAAGACTAGGGACACGGGGGGCGCGCTCAGCAGCAGCCTTCTAGGGGTAAGACGGATCTGAGGACCGTCATTATTTCAAAGAAGGCTGCAAAGAAAAGGCCTGACGTCCGAGGGCGCAGGCCATCGAGGGCAGTTCCCCCCCGAAGTAGAGCGGTTAACACCTCATTACACGGTGCCCGTCTCTCTTCGGTGCCCTCAGGGGACCGTTATGCTAATCCTGCCACCTCGTGTGTTACAGGGCGCAGCGGTCTCCAGCGAGCACATATCTCAGATGCCACCCGGAAACGTAGTGGCCCTGGGATGCCCGCCCCCTCCGAGGAGGGTCCTAGAGCAGTCAGTTCAGTCGTTCCCTGCCGGTTCGCCGTTACAGGGCGACGGGCTGATTGTTCAACAACAACTAAATCCAGAAGCCAGTCTCGAGAGGCTGGTACCTCTAGTAGAATTTTTGGTAGCGTGGAAGCTACTGCCAAATATTTCTCGTTGGGTCCTGCAGACCATAGAAAAGGGCTATCAAATACAGTTTGGGTCTCGCCCGCCCAGGTTTATGGGGGTCCTTCCCACCGTGGTGGGCCCCGAGCAGGTTCTGGTAATGGAACAAGAAGTAAAGAACCTGTTGTACAAGGGGGCCATAGAATATGTACCTCCCTCCAGCAGGGACACCGGGTTTTTACAGCCGATACTTCATCGTTCCGAAGAAGGACGGGGGGTTGCGTCCCATTTTGGATCTAAGAGTTCTGAACGAGTCAGTCATGCAGCTGAAATTCAAAATGTTGACTTTGAGACAAATCGTGCCACAGATCAGATCCGAGGACTGGTTTGTCACGATAGATCTCAAGGACGCATACTTCCATATTTCCATCCTTCCGTATCACAGGAAGTTCCTGAGGTTTGCTTTCGGGGGCAAAGCATACCAATATCGAGTTCTTCCATTTGGCCTAGCACTATCACCCCGCACTTTCACGAAATGCGTAGATGCAGCTCTGGCGCCACTGCGTCTGCAGGGTATTCGCATTCTGAACTACATCGACGATTGGTTGATTTTAGCTCAGTCGCACCAGTTGGCGATTCGGCATCGAGATGTCGTCCTCGCCCACATGAGAGAGTTGGGGTTACGGCTAAACGCCAAGAAGAGTGTGCTTTCTCCATTACAGAGAACCACTTATCTAGGGGTAGTATGGGATTCTTTGTCGATGCGGGCGTGCCTGTCTCCGGCACGCATAGAGTCCATTCTGTCAGCCGTAAAGAGGATAAAGCTAGGCCAGTCACTCACTGTGAAACAGTTTCAGAGACTGTTGGGTTTGATGGCAGCAGCGTCCAACGTGATAACTTTTGGCCTGCTGTACATGAGACCCTTGCAGTGGTGGCTCAGGACCAAAGGGTTTTCCCGGAGGGGCAACCCCTTTCGCATGATCAAAATTACGCGGCGTTGCCTACGTGCCTTGGTTATGTGGAAGAAACCTTGGTTCCTGTCCCAGGGCCCTGTGTTGGGAGCTTCTTGTCGTCGCAGGATGCTAACGACAGATGCCTCCCTCACGGGCTGGGGAGCGATCCTGGAGGGACGCTCGGCTCAGGGTCTGTGGGGGGACCATCATCTCTCTTGGCATATCAATCGCCTGGAGATGATGGCCGTGTTTCTTGCTCTCAAGAACTTCCTCCCAGACCTCAGGGGCCACCATGTGTTAGTCCACACAGACAATACGTCGGTGGTTGCCTATATAAATCATCAAGGGGGTTTGCGTTCACGCCCACTATGCAAACTAGCGCACCAGATCCTCTTATGGTCCCAGGGCAAGTTGCTATCACTCAGAGCAGCTTACATCCCGGGGGCCCAGAACATAGGAGCAGACATCCTGTCGAGACAGGGGCCGAGGCCCGGGGAATGGAGGCTCCACCCCGAGGTGGTGGAGTTGATATGGAGGGAGTTCGGCCAAGCACAAGTGGATTTGTTTGCGTCTCGAGAGACGTCTCACTGTCCACTCTGGTTCTCCCTCACGCATCCAGCTCCTCTCGGACTGGATGCGATGGTACAGACGTGGCCGAGGCTACGTCTGTATGCATTTCCCCCGATTGCTCTGCTCCCGGGAGTTCTGGAGAGAGTTCGCAGGGACCATCTGCGCCTGCTTCTTATAGCCCCGTGGCAGGGTATGTTTTGCGGATCTAGTGTCTCTTCTCAACGGGCCTCCTCTGGAGCTCCCCGTCAGAAGAGATCTACTGTCTCAAGCAGAGGGCTCGATATTTCATCCTCGTCCCGAACTGTGGAACCTGTGGGCTTGGCCTCTGAGGGGGCCCAGCTCATAGAGTCAGGTCTCTCAACCGAGGTTGTGGAGACCATACCACAATCCAGAGCTCCCTCCACGAGGAAACTTTATTCCCTGAAGTGGAAGGTTTTCGCTTCATGGTGTAGTGACCATCAGCTAAACCCAGTTAACTGCCCGGTTGGTACAGTGCTGGAGTTTCTGCAGGAGCGGTTCACTGCAGGTCTATCACCGTCCACGTTGAAGGTTTATGGCGCGGCCATAGGTGCTTACCACATTCCTTTGGGTGGAATGTCTGTGGGTAAAGACCCCTTAGTATCTCGTTTCCTCCGTGGCACGTTGAGGCTGAGGCCTGCTGCACGCACGAGGGTCCCGACCTGGGACCTGGCTATCGTCCTCCAAGGTCTTTCCCAGGCTCCCTTTGAGCCCTTGGAAGAGGTTCCAGCCAGGTTTCTTACTTTAAAAACGCTGTTCCTCCTCGCTATTTCATCTTTGAAGAGAATAGGAGATCTCCAGGCTCTGTCGGTTGCACCCTCGTGCTTGGAATTTGCGCCCGGCATGGTTAAAGCATTCCTTCATCCTAGGCCGGGTTATGTTCCCAAGGTCCCCACTAATGTGGCCCGATCTATAGTGCTGCAGGCCTTCTGTCCTCCTCCCTTCCAGGATGCGGACCAGGTAAAGCACAATTTGCTGTGCCCGGTTAGGGCGTTAGATGCTTACGTCCACAGAGCTGCCCTGTGGCGTAAATCCGAACAACTTTTTGTCTGTTTTGGACCCCCTAATAAGGGGTCACCAGCATCTAAGCAAAGAATGAGCAAGTGGGTGGTCGAGACTATCTCACTTGCTTATGAGTCGACCGGACTACCATCACCCATGTTGGTGCGGTCTCACTCAACTAGGAGTATGGCGGCCTCTAAGGCCTTATTGTCTGGAGTACCTCTTCAAGACGTCTGTGATGCGGCAGGCTGGTCCTCACCTCACACATTCGTCAGGTTCTATTCTCTGGACTTGGACTCTACACCAGGGTCCCGAGTGCTCTCGTCCTAGTGCTGCTCGCCTTGATTTCACACTGGACAGGCACTTCTCGCTATGGTGGCGTTGGTATAGACGTTCCCTTAGCGTCAATCGACGCAACGCGAGTTCCCTTGAAAGGGAACGCCTCTGTTACAACTGTAACCTCGGTTCCCTGAAGAGGGAACGAGACGTTGCGTCACCTGCCATATCTCCTACGTGCCTGTAAGCTACTTGCTCAGACCTTACGAAGCTGACGCTGCTTTGTTTTGGGCAGGTTTTATAGTTTCCTGGTTCATGACGTCATCCGGCTCTGACGTTCCGTCTCACCATTGGACTGATTTTACATGTGCTTCAATACATCATCACGCAAACCGTTTCCTTAGCGTCAATCGACGCAACGTCTCGTTCCCTCTTCAGGGAACCGAGGTTACAGTCGTAACCGAGGCGTTCTTACACACTCATTATTTCAGTGTCATATAATTTTGTTTTCATTTACTACAATAACCTTATGAAACCCTATTATGTTGAACAGAAGAGCCCATGATTTTTCCAACAAGTTGA
Organism: Meda fulgida; assembly: GCA_030578275.1. Classification (NCBI taxonomy): domain Eukaryota; kingdom Metazoa; phylum Chordata; class Actinopteri; order Cypriniformes; family Leuciscidae; genus Meda; species Meda fulgida. The sequence continues at coordinate 865,948 of CM060630.1, read as the reverse complement.
AAATCCTTACTGAAAATGTAAAATATGTTGATGGACAAATAGTTTATACTGTGATGCAATCTCAACTGTTTTATATGGGCAAATCTATTGTCATACAAAAAGGTCACTTTGGGGCTAACATGAGAAGATGCATACATCTGAATATACATCGTTACATTTATTAATGATATGAGTTTTTGGCAGTTAAACTTTGATACATCTGAAATGTTGAAATTGTAATTTCTTTGCTCTCAAGTTACCAATAAATTACTGTTTTTATTTTACAATGTGTTTTGTGTGGTTAATAAAATTATTTTAATGAATTACATGCACTGAAATGTTTCAAATCATTTATAGAAAATAATATAAAAGAAGAGGGTCTTTCAAATCATTTATAGAAAATAATATAAAGAAGAGGGTCTTTGCAGCCTAAAATAAAAGATTTACAATTAATTTATTCATACAGTAATACATTATATTTAAAAAATCATGTGGATTAATCATATGATATGAAACAACCAAGACAGTTATCCAAGTCTGAGAATTCAATGAGCACTTGTGGAAATCTCTTCCTTTGCTCTATCTGAGTTTAGCATGAGATGCCTGAATTGAAGCTGGGATGAGAGTATATTGAGTTCATGGAGAGAACTCTGATTTCTCTGTCTGAGATCACAAAGAGACACAGACGTTGAGAAACTCTGAGCATTATATTAGAGCTTGTTGAGATCTCTTCTGAAACTTAAAAGGAGACTAAATTGAGATTTAGTGCATCTTATTGCTCCAGAGAAAAGCCTGAGACACAGGAGAAATAAACCTCTCTCAGTTTGGTGTCATATGGATCTCAAAGTTGTCTAGGAGAAATAAATGAAACATTTTGGAGATCTCTTTTCAGATTTTCTTTTCCTCTGGATATAACCAAGCTCACATGCTCACCAGAGGGCTAATAGAGCGCATGTTTGGTGTATGGAAGAATCGTTTCCAGTGTCTCCGAGATACACTGCGGTTTGAACCTAGAAGGTGCTGCATTGTTATTATTGCAACAGCAGAGCTTCATAATTTTCTTAAACAGTGTGGCTGCCCAGACCCTGATATTGAAGATGATGATGACCAACATGTCCCTATCGCTGAGCTAGCCAATGACAGAAATGGATTTGTTTACAGAGATGCTTTTGCTTTGCAGCACTTCTCATAAAACGAGCCTTGAGTGATACATAAATGATTGGCATAGACAGGTAAAAAAAAAAAAAAAAATCAGGAAATTATTTATTTAACTGAGATTTTATTCCAAAGACAATTGACACTGCTGCTGCTTCATGTCTCTCTCTTTCATAGACAACTCAAGATGAAGAATTTTCATTTTGACTTCATGTTCTTCTTTTAAATATTGTAATTTACGTTCATGGAACTCTATCCTTTTCCCTCTTGACCTGCTGCCTGGATTAGAGACTGCTGGATGCTGGCTAATGCTACTGCAGGAGACTGGATGGTGCTGCATGTTGGTGCTGGCTGCTGCTGGATTCATTTGAGCAAATTGACTGTTCCCCCAAGTCCTGTGTCAAGATCAGGTCATCTTTGTATGGAAAAAAAAAATGTAGCATTACATTTGACTTCAACAATAAAGGTCATTACCTAATTTTTGTTACAAGACATGACTTGCATTTAGTTATGTTGGATGTTGTAGCACATGTTACTGTAAATGAGACATGTCCTATAAAATGAGTCTTTGAAAGATCCCTCACCTGCAAATGGTCATCATCTGGAATACCTTCCAGGGGTTGCTGACTTTCAATAATCCCAGCCAACAAGTCCCTCAACTCCTCTTTGTCTGGTGGAACTGGGAGTCCCCCACCTGTCTTGAAACGCTCTTGACGCGTAGCAGCAGTTTTTTTTTTTTCAGGTTTATTTTTATGTTTTTCCACAGGACCTTTACAAGATAATATATACTCTGAAGTAGGAGTTCTATATAATATTGTTTTCTTTTTACATTTCATTAAAGAAAACATTTATAATTGACTGATTTGTAAGATTGGGGCAACAATAAATCTTACCTGAACTTGTTGGAGTGTCCGTTTGGTTACTTTTTCATTTGAGTTGAATTCAATATGGAAATCCATGCCTTCTTGTTTTCTATACCTGAATCATGCTGTTTGTTTTCAAGTCAAGTCAAGTCAAGTCAAGTGTATTTATATAGCGCTTTTCACAATATAAATTGCATCAAAGCAGCTTCACAATATCAATCAAATAACATAACAATGTTTGTTTCTTAGTGAAAAAACATCCACGTTTGGTAGGGCTGATCAATGGTATTAATGCTTGGTTAATTATTTTGAATATCCCCAACCGAGCAAGCCAAAGGCAACAGTGGCAAGGAACCGAAAAACTCCATCAAGTGACCTACTGGTGTCCTAAAACTCCATCAGGTGACCTACTGGAGAAAAAAAAACCTTGGGAGAACCCAGGCTCAGTCGGGGGCCAGTTCTCCTCTGGCGTTTATGAACTAGAGGCCGGATTTATAGTAACTGTAATTTGATACAGAATTTTGTTTTATTTTATCACTTCGGGGTGGGTACGCGAACCGGAATCACAACGTTTTATCTGTAGAGTGGGAAAGGGATCCTCCATAGGGAGAGGCTAGTTGGCACTTCAGCACTGCGTTGTCATCGGGTCCAGGCAAAGCTCCTAGTCAGATCTGGGTACGGCCTGGATCCGGTAGGCTGCGGGAAAACCTCGGGATAAACAAAGACACTAAAATTAGCGTAGATGCCATTCTTCTTATGATGATGTAACGAGTACATCAGGATTTAGGGGAAGTGTTCCCAGTTCCGGCTGACCTAATCTATGCAGCCTAACATTGAATTATAGAAGCAGGATAGAATAGAAGCATTCAATTACAGGATAGTTTGATACAATTTGTTTAAAAAGGGTCTTCTCAAATTCACTGAAGTTCTTTGAGCGTTTTCTTCAGCCTTTATCCATTTTTTGGTTAAGTGTAGTGACTCCTGTTCCTTACACTCCTTAAGACTAATGAATTACAAGCATGCCATACCAGGTTTTTATAGCAACCTCTCCTTAGCCACATGTGCATGCCATTAATCTAATCGGGTTTCCAAAAAATGATCTCACTTGTCCTTGATTACCTTAATCTGAGACTCTGTAGTCTAGAACTAGTTAATCCAAACTTAAGCAACATCTCAGAAAGTCAGTTGTTTAGTGTGGATTAATTTAAGTAGAATTAGCCTAGTCCTGGTTTATTTTTAAGCCCTTAACAGGAAACCGGCCCTATATGACCCACTCCAATACGCAAACAAAGGCACAGATGGAGGGAAAGAGACGTTGAATCAGTGTCTTTGTAGAAGCTCCAACGGCATTTGGGCAGTTTTTTTAGTTGGTTTAAATAAAATATGCCTGCACAAAAGGAAAACAGATATAATCTTGTGGATTCTACACCCAGTTATCCTAAGTTACCTGTTACACAAAGCTATCTGAGCAAACTCTACAGAATAAGTTTAGAGTTGACGAAACTAAACAAATCCAATCCAATTTAGATCTGAGCTGAGCTGAATTTACTTGAACGCATTTACAAGGCAGGAAAAAACATTGCTTCAGTCACAAAGGTTTGAGAAGGCATCAGAAAAGTATCTCACGATATCATTGCACGTGAATCAACAATTCTATTTAATACAATTTTTAAATAGGTTCACAAACAGCTTAAACATGTAAGCTTAACCCTCCTTTTACCTTTGGGGTCGATTTGACCCCATTCAGTGTTTAACGTCTCTAAATACATAATAAAAAAATATTTTTTTGACTTTTGCTAATTTAATGGGGACAACTGAGTAAACATAAAATTAACATGGTGATATGTTTTCTATGTTCTGTACACGTTTTGTAGCATCGGTGTTCTTTGGGGGTCAATTTGACCCCAGGCTCATTTTGCTGTATAAAACATAAGAAATATAATTTTTTTGTTGTTCACACATTGGTGATTTGGCACAATTTGTTTTGGATGATATTGAGGTCATTATAACTTGAGATTTTATGATCTTCAAAAAACTTCCCTCTGCTTTAGGGCCCTAACCTAACCATATAGGCCTACCTGAAGTATTGCGAGAACCGCTGATAGTTCACACGATATAGTGGAGGGGGGAATCATAATTCTCACAAGAAATTTGATATTTCCAGTGCCAATTACATATTTCCAGGGAAGGGAAAACATAACTCTTGCAAGAACTTTGATATTTTGTGGGGAAACATGATATAGGGGAGGAGCAAATATATGAATATATGATTTACTAATCATATCATCAGCACATGATTGCTATAAAAGGAGGGAAGAAGTACTTCCAATCATTGTGTTCTTCTGTTAGCAATGGTTTCTTCCAAAGAAAGATGGAGGATCATCTTTGCATCAAAATGGCCTCACATGTAAGGAAATAGTTGCAAAGAATTTTGCACCTGAAAGAGCCATTTACCAGATCATCAAGAGCTTCAAGAATTGAGGTTCGGCTGCAGCGAAGAAGGCTTTAGGATGTCCCAGAGTGTCCAGCAAGTGCCAGGACTAACTCCTCCTGAGGAATCAGCTAGGGAATCGTGTCCCCACCAGTACAGAACTGCTCAATATTGGCAGCAGGTTGTGTGAGTGCATCTGCACAATTGGTGGAGGCGAACCCGAATAACTCCAAACTGAATTTTTACGGCTATTTAAAAATTACTCGAATATAAATACAAATACTTCCCCCCCCTCAAAAGATACAAATACAAATACCGGCTGCTTTGCACACCCCTAATCTGCACACACAGCGAGGCCAAGACTTTTGGACAACGACTTGATGTCAAGAAGGGCAGCAAAGAAGCCACTTCTCTCCAATAGAAACGTCAAAAGATGGACTGAAATTCTGCAGGATGTACAAGCATTGGACAGCAGAAGACTGGTGCAAAGTTATTGTATCTGATGAAGCATCCTTCAGACTGTTTGGCACATCTGGAATATCGATTGTCCAGAGAAGAAAAGGTGAACGCTAGCATGAGTCCTGTGTCATGCCAACAGTGAGGCATCCTGAGATTATCAATGGGAGAGTCAAATTGATCCCAAACCTATCCTTGATCAAAGAAATTGTATAATATAATAATATAAATCTATTAAAACACCAAAAAATATATATTTGTGAATTTCATGTCAATCAGTGACATTTTATAGTGATTTGATAATTTGTCTATAGTCGTGCAATAGGTATTCTGGATGTATAAGGGGCGGGGGTTGGGGAGTTGGTGGTGTTTTATTTAAAGGGATATTTAAGGAGTCAACCAAGAAATATAAAGTACCTGATGGTAGATTCAAAGGTTACAGGAGGGTTAACAATTTCAGCTTGACAGTTCACTGTTACAAAACACTAGTAGTGCACACTAATTTATCCGTTAAATGCAATATGCTAGCAATCACATTGTTTACTACGCTCGTGGGAATTTTCTTGACTCAAAGTTGTGCTGAGGGCAGAAACGTTTGTGATTGGTTCAATCTGACAACCAATCGCAAGGGAGGAGAGAATTGCAGAGGCGGGGCCCCCATTTCCAATCTCAACCGTCAAAATGTAGTCTAATTTATAAATTTGGCTTTTCTTCATGACCGTTTAGTCTCATCTGGTCCCAGGGCAGAGACTGGTTCCCACAATTTTGTCCCAGGGGCGGGTGAATCCCTCCCGGTCTCAGGGCAGAAGTCGTATTTTTCTCTTCTCAGGGCAACGTAGTTGGACAAAAGGGAGTCGGCTGTCTTCTCTGGTCTCAGGGCAGAAGTTGTCTGAGGGCAGGTGAATCCCTCCTGGTCTCAGGCCAGAAGTTGTTTTGTCGGATTTTCCTCATGACTATTTAGTTTCATCTGGTCCCAGGGCAGAGACTATCTGTAACAATGCGTGAGCTTCAGAGTGGGTGGTGGAAGAAGAAGACGGGGTCGGCGAAATTGGGACTCGCACTTTATTCACAAAAATAAACTGAAAACAAAAAGGTGCGCTCGGGCGCGGCCGCTGTATTCCACAGCAAAATAAAATACACATATAACTTTCACACACACACAATACTCGGCAGGCTTCCTCTGTGTCTCGTGCGAGTCCCAGGTCTCTCTCACTTCTCTCTCTCAGCCGGCAGTTTACATGCAGTCTCCACGCCAATTACTGCAATCAAACACAGGTGTTCGTCATCTGCACTTGACCCACTTACTCACCGCGCGGCTCGCTGACTTCTCTCCCGCTACAGACTTCGCGGAACCACGCCCCCCTCGCCACATACCCCCACCGCCCGTCTCAGGCCGGGGAGCCGTCCGGCCTGCAGCCCCCCCCCCCCCCCCCCCCCCCTCCTGGAGAGGAAGTCAGCCACAACCATCTGTGCACCCGGCCTGTGGATCACCTGGAACTTAAAAGGCTGTAAAGCTAGATACCAACGGGTGATCCGCGCGTTGGTATCTTTCATGCGGTGGAGCCACTGCAGGGGAGCGTGGTCCGAACAGAGGGTGAACTCCCGCCCCAGGAGGTAGTAGCGGAGGGTGAGAACAGCCCACCTGATGGCCAAACACTCTTTCTCAATGGTGCTGTACATCGTCTCTCTCTTAGAGAGCTTACGACTGATGTACAGCACCGGCCGCTCTACACCCTCCACCTCCTGGGACAGGACCGCGCCCAGCCCCCTGTCCGATACATCCGTCTGTAGGATAAAAGGGAGAGAGAAATCAGGAGCATGCAAAAGCGGGCCGCCACACAGAGCAGCCTTTATCTGGGTAAAGGCCTGCTGACACTGCTCCGACCACTGGACCGTATCTGGCGCTTCCTTTTTAGTTAAATCAGTCAGCGGGCTAGCGAGGTCCGAATAATTAGGCACAAACCTCCTGTAATATCCCGCTAGCCCCAGGAACTGTCTAACCTCCTTCTTGGTCTTGGGTCTCGGACAGGTCGCAACTGCTACCGTCTTATCAATTTGGGGACGCACCTGTCCGTGACCCAAGTGGAAACCCAGATACCTCACTTCCACACGCCCAATTGCACACTTCTTCGGGTTGGCCGTGAGCCCCGCCCTTCTCAGCGTCTTCAGGACAGCCCGCAAATGCTGCATATGACGCTGCCAATCGGTACTATAGATGATGATATCATCCAAGTAGGCAGCGGCATATGCAGCATGCGGCCGGAGAATCTTGTCCATCAGACGCTGGAAGGTCGCTGGAGCCCCGAACAACCCGAAAGGAAGAGTAACAAATTGGTGTAATCCAAACGGCGTTGTGAAAGCTGTTTTTTCTTTGGACATTGGAGACAAGGGGATCTGCCAATAACCCTTCGTTAAGTCCAATGTCGAATAAAAATGAGCAGTACCCAGCCGGTCAAGCAATTCGTCAACCTTTGGCATTGGATAAGCATCAAACTTAGACACCGCGTTAACCTTCCTATAGTCAACACAGAAACGGACCGAGCCGTCAGTTTTAGGAACTAAGACTATCGGGCTCGCCCAGTCACTGTTTGACTCTTCTATTACCCCCATTTCCAACATAGCCTCTAATTCACTCTGAACCACCTTCTTATGCTCAGGCAAACGATACGGGCGGCAGCGTACCACTACCCTAGGTTCGGTCTCAACGTGGTGCTGAATGAGGTTCGTCCGGCCAGGCAGGGGAGAAAACACATCCGCAAAATCAGCTTGTACATTTTTCACGTCAGTGAGCTGGGAGGGCGAGAGGTGATCTCCACCAAGAGCCAGTGCGAGAGATTGCGATTTTGAACTCGCCTCAGGCCCGAGTTCCTCCTCTCCTCTCACCACCGTCGGCAGCATCACTGACTCTGCCTCAACCCACTTTTTGAGGAGGTTGAGGTGATAAACTTGATATGCTCCACCCCTGTCTGTACGGGCTACCTCATAGTTGAGATCATTAACTCGCCGTGTGACCTCAAAGGGCCCTTGCCACTTCGCGAGTAATTTAGAGCTGGAAGTAGGGAGTAATACAAGTACTTTATCTCCCGGTGCAAATTGGCGGAGTCTAGTTCCCCTGTTGTATAGCTGACTCTGTCTGCCCTGGGCCTGTAACAAATTCTCCATTGATAGCCGCCCCAAAGTGTGGAGCTTTGTTCTCAGGTCCAGGACATACTGAATTTCGTTCTTAGCAGCGAACGGTCCATCCTCCCAAGTCTCTCTAAGAACGTCAAGCACCCCGCGGGGCTGCCGTCCGTAGAGGAGCTCGAAGGGGGGAAACCCCGTGGAGGCTTGGGGGACCTCGCGTACAGCAAACAAGAGGGTTTCTAGCCATTTATCCCAATTTTTGGCGTCCTCGTGAACGAACTTACGAATCATGGCTTTCAAAGTGCGATTAAACCGTTCCACTAAACCGTCCGTCTGTGGGTGGTAGACGCTAGTGCGAATCGATTTAATGCCCAACAATTCGTAGAGTTCGCGAATCGTTCGTGACATGAACGCCGTGCCCTGATCAGTGAGAATCTCTTTGGGGATTCCCACTCGGGAGATTAAAGAGAAGAGCGCGCTCGCAACACTTTTAGCCGAAATGTTACGAAGCGGGACTGCTTCCGGGTATCGCGTTGCGTAGTCCACCAGAACCAACGCAAAGCGATGCCCTCGTGCTGACCGCTCTAATGGCCCGATGAGGTCCATACCAATTCGCTCGAAGGGGACCTGCATTAACGGGAGGGGGCACAATGGTGCTTTTGGATTGGCCGGTGGATTCACCAACTGACATTCACGACAAGACGCGCACCACCTGCGCACGTTCTCGCGAATGCCCGGCCAGAAGAACCGGGCCATGAGACGGTTTAGTGTCGCCGCCTGACCTAAATGCCCGGCCATTGGGTTACAGTGAGCCGCCTGAAAAAGCATTTTCCGGCGGCTTTTAGGAACCAACAACTGTGTTGTATCTTCATTTGTCTGGGTGTCTTGGGTCACCCGATACAACCTATCTTTCAATACAGCAAAATAGGGATAAGAGAGCGGTTGGTCTGGGTGAAGCAGCTGGCCGTCGATAGAGCGGACCTGATTAAAGGCGTTTTTTAGAGACTCGTCCTGGGACTGCTCCAGGGGAAAATCATCGCGCTCTGAGAGAACTGTTCTCGCCAGAGCCCTCTGTTCCCCTGCAGCAGGACCCAGTGGTCCCGGCTCAGCATCCCCCAGCTGAACGACCGCTGTCTTTCCCTTGTTTTTTTTACCCCAAGAGGCACCCGCTGATAACGACCCCAACAATTCATTAAAGGCAGGCCAATTCGTCCCCAAAATGAGCGGATGCCGGAGGTGCGGGTTAACGGCCACCTCCACACTATGCTTTTGCCCCCTAAATTGAATTACGACCGGCATTATCGGATACCTCACCACCACCCCGTGCACACACCGCACCTTAACCATGCGGCTGTTATCCAATGCCCCCGGTTGTATCAGACTTTGATGTATAGAGGTTTGGTTACAACCTGAATCCACCAAAGCCTGATAAGTACCCCGCTTGATACTCACTGGTATCTGGTACAGGCCAGTTTGATCGGGGGCAGCCTGCGGCGCGTCGGGAACCCGGATCAGCGTCCCCACCTCCATCGCCGGACACCGATCTATAAAGTGTCCCGGGTCCCCGCAGCGCCAACAGGCCGGCCCAGGCCTCCCCGCCGCTCCAGTGGCAGGAAGCGGGTCAAGGAATTGGCGTGGAGAGTGCAGGGCTGCCGGACTCGGGACGGGGTGGTCGGACGTGGCGGGCCCCCTGGGTGGGGCCCGGGACACAGGAACGGGCTCCGCCGGAGTCGCTGTCCTCCACCTTGGCGCCGGCCGGGGCACCAGCCCCCCGCGAGACCTGGGAAGGGGCACAGGTTTGGGGAGAGAAGGGGTAGAGAGAGAGAGAGAAGGAGAGAGAGAGGCTGATGGAAGGGGTTCGCCGACCCCTGAGGACGCCACCATGTGATCTTCCGCCAGGTGGATGGCCTGGTCCAGTGACGTCAGGCGGTGGCACTGGACCCACTGAGCGGTTTTCTTGGGCAGCTTGGTGATGAATTGCTCCAGTACCACCTTGCTGACGATATCCTCGACGTCGCCTCCGTCGGCCATCAGCCATCTGCGGCAGGAGTCCCGGAGCTGTTGCGCCAGCACGAAGGGTCGGCCAGACTCCTCCAGGCTCAAGGACCTGAACCGCTGACGATGTTGCTCGGGGGTCCGGCCGACCCGCTGCAGAATGGCGCGCCTCAGGTCTTCGTAGACCAGGAGGTTCTGGACTGGCAGCTGGTGTGCGGCGATCTGGGACTCCCCCGAAAGTAAAGGGATGAGCCGCATGGGCCAGTCCGACTGGGGCCATCCCCGGGCCTCGGCCGACCTCTCAAATAAGTCACAGAAAATCACTGGCAGTGTGAATGGACCAAAATCAAACAAATCGGGACAAATCCCGAGTCACATTATCCGTGTATTTTCCGGAATCTCTGTGTGAAAGGGGCTCTTCAAGGTTCACAGTGTTTTTGCGCCAACTTAAGCTCAAAAAAGAAAACAAAGGTGGCGGTGCAGCATCTAAGCGGGAGTGGATACAGCGACTTTTTAATAATAGAATAAACTTTGTGTTTTCTTTGTAATTCAAGTTTTTTGTGAGCTTTGTATATGTACAACACATTATCTTTTAGTACTTGATTTTTATATTTTTACATTAAAAAAAATCAAGTTTTATTTTTATTTCAGTTAAACTGAAATAGTTCCCTTTCAAGGGAACTCGCGTTGCGTCGATTGACGCTAAGGGAACGCTTTGCGTGATGATGTATTGAAGCACATGTAAAATCAGTCCAATGATGTGACGGAACGTCAGAGGCGGGTGACGTCATGAACCAGGAAACTATAAAACCTGCCCAAAACAAAGCAGCGTCAGCTTCTGTGTCTTCACAAGCGCTAAATGTGAAACTGTCTGTTATATTTGGTGTTGTCTGTTATATATATATATTATTCAGCATGGCGAGCAAGCAACAGTTCAGAGCGTGTGTGCATCCCTGCCCACGTTATTTAACGGGTGGGGACACGCACGCTCTTTGTGTTGATTGTTTGGGAGAGGAGCATGCACGGTCAGCGCTCGAGGGCGCTGGCTGTGAGCACTGTGAAGTGCTTCCATTACGGACGCTCCGATCCCGCCTGGCGTTCTTTAGCGAGGACGCCCAGGCTCGCGTTCCCCAAGGCTCAGGTCCCGCAGCTGCTGAGGCACTGCGAAGGCTTCAGACTTGGGGTTCGCAAATGGATCTGTCAGCGGGGTTAGAGACGGGCCCTGCCCTATCTCTGCCTTCACCTGACAGATCTAGTGCATTGTATCAGGGTTCGGAAGCACGCGCTGCGGTTTCTTCCGCCCTGATACAAGCACCAACACTACAACTATCTAGTTCCGAGGAACTAGATGTTGTTAGTGTTGACTCACGTGATGTTGAGGATTCGCCACCTCAATCTCACGCGTTTGAGGAGCTTATTGAGGTTGTGACGAGAGCGGTCGAAAGATTAAATATAGATTGGCCGTCAGATAAGCAGGACGTTCGTTCAAAAAGTAAACTGGACGAACGCTTCCTGCCCTCTCGCGCACAACCTCAACGCCGCGGTCTGCCGTTTTTTCCTGATCTCCACACCGAGGTGTCGAGATCGTGGGGAAAACCAGCATCATATAGAGTTTACAGTGCACAAACATCTCACTATTCTTCTATATCCCAATATAAAGAGCACGGTTATGGGGAGATGCCAAGGGTTGAAGAGACGCTCGCGAGCTATCTCTCTCCCGAATCTGCATCTTCCCTTAAGGCCCCGGTGTTACCCACCAAACCAGTTAAATTAACATCAAATCTGGTGGGTAAGGCTTATTCAGCGGCTGGTCAGGCTGCAGCATGTTTACATACCATGTCTTTGCTGCAGGCTTACCAAGCTGAGGTGTTAGGAGACTTAGATGAAGGCGGGGGTATTGGCCCGAACGCTGTTTGCGAACTGCGTCGGGCCACAGATTTGTCTCTCAGGGCCGCTAAGGAGACGGCTAAATCTATCGGCCGGTCTATGGCAGCCCTGGTGGCCACTGAGAGGCATCTCTGGCTGAATTTAAGCAACATTAAAGAAAAAGATAAACATTTTTTAATGCATGCTCCCATCTCTTCTTCTGGCCTCTTCGGCGACGCAGTAAATTCGGTCGTCGAGAGGTTCCAGGAGTCAGCCAAACAAGCGGCTGCTTTTCAAAAGCTTCTCCCTCGCCGAACTCATGTCTCCGGGGCTGCTGAGCGGGAGCAGCCCCAAACATCTAAAGCCAGCTCCTCACACCGTGCCACTCAAAAGCAGAGCGTGGCCTCCCGTGCTCCCCCACAAAAAGACTAGGGACACGGGGGGCGCGCTCAGCAGCAGCCTTCTAGGGGTAAGACGGATCTGAGGACCGTCATTATTTCAAAGAAGGCTGCAAAGAAAAGGCCTGACGTCCGAGGGCGCAGGCCATCGAGGGCAGTTCCCCCCCGAAGTAGAGCGGTTAACACCTCATTACACGGTGCCCGTCTCTCTTCGGTGCCCTCAGGGGACCGTTATGCTAATCCTGCCACCTCGTGTGTTACAGGGCGCAGCGGTCTCCAGCGAGCACATATCTCAGATGCCACCCGGAAACGTAGTGGCCCTGGGATGCCCGCCCCCTCCGAGGAGGGTCCTAGAGCAGTCAGTTCAGTCGTTCCCTGCCGGTTCGCCGTTACAGGGCGACGGGCTGATTGTTCAACAACAACTAAATCCAGAAGCCAGTCTCGAGAGGCTGGTACCTCTAGTAGAATTTTTGGTAGCGTGGAAGCTACTGCCAAATATTTCTCGTTGGGTCCTGCAGACCATAGAAAAGGGCTATCAAATACAGTTTGGGTCTCGCCCGCCCAGGTTTATGGGGGTCCTTCCCACCGTGGTGGGCCCCGAGCAGGTTCTGGTAATGGAACAAGAAGTAAAGAACCTGTTGTACAAGGGGGCCATAGAATATGTACCTCCCTCCAGCAGGGACACCGGGTTTTACAGCCGATACTTCATCGTTCCGAAGAAGGACGGGGGGTTGCGTCCCATTTTGGATCTAAGAGTTCTGAACGAGTCAGTCATGCAGCTGAAATTCAAAATGTTGACTTTGAGACAAATCGTGCCACAGATCAGATCCGAGGACTGGTTTGTCACGATAGATCTCAAGGACGCATACTTCCATATTTCCATCCTTCCGTATCACAGGAAGTTCCTGAGGTTTGCTTTCGGGGGCAAAGCATACCAATATCGAGTTCTTCCATTTGGCCTAGCACTATCACCCCGCACTTTCACGAAATGCGTAGATGCAGCTCTGGCGCCACTGCGTCTGCAGGGTATTCGCATTCTGAACTACATCGACGATTGGTTGATTTTAGCTCAGTCGCACCAGTTGGCGATTCGGCATCGAGATGTCGTCCTCGCCCACATGAGAGAGTTGGGGTTACGGCTAAACGCCAAGAAGAGTGTGCTTTCTCCATTACAGAGAACCACTTATCTAGGGGTAGTATGGGATTCTTTGTCGATGCGGGCGTGCCTGTCTCCGGCACGCATAGAGTCCATTCTGTCAGCCGTAAAGAGGATAAAGCTAGGCCAGTCACTCACTGTGAAACAGTTTCAGAGACTGTTGGGTTTGATGGCAGCAGCGTCCAACGTGATAACTTTTGGCCTGCTGTACATGAGACCCTTGCAGTGGTGGCTCAGGACCAAAGGGTTTTCCCCGAGGGGCAACCCCTTTCGCATGATCAAAATTACGCGGCGTTGCCTACGTGCCTTGGTTATGTGGAAGAAACCTTGGTTCCTGTCCCAGGGCCCTGTGTTGGGAGCTTCTTGTCGTCGCAGGATGCTAACGACAGATGCCTCCCTCACGGGCTGGGGAGCGATCCTGGAGGGACGCTCGGCTCAGGGTCTGTGGGGGGACCATCATCTCTCTTGGCATATCAATCGCCTGGAGATGATGGCCGTGTTTCTTGCTCTCAAGAACTTCCTCCCAGACCTCAGGGGCCACCATGTGTTAGTCCACACAGACAATACGTCGGTGGTTGCCTATATAAATCATCAAGGGGGTTTGCGTTCACGCCCACTATGCAAACTAGCGCACCAGATCCTCTTATGGTCCCAGGGCAAGTTGCTATCACTCAGAGCAGCTTACATCCCGGGGGCCCAGAACATAGGAGCAGACATCCTGTCGAGACAGGGGCCGAGGCCCGGGGAATGGAGGCTCCACCCCGAGGTGGTGGAGTTGATATGGAGGGAGTTCGGCCAAGCACAAGTGGATTTGTTTGCGTCTCGAGAGACGTCTCACTGTCCACTCTGGTTCTCCCTCACGCATCCAGCTCCTCTCGGACTGGATGCGATGGTACAGACGTGGCCGAGGCTACGTCTGTATGCATTTCCCCCGATTGCTCTGCTCCCGGGAGTTCTGGAGAGAGTTCGCAGGGACCATCTGCGCCTGCTTCTTATAGCCCCGTGGCAGGGTATGTTTTGCGGATCTAGTGTCTCTTCTCAACGGGCCTCCTCTGGAGCTCCCCGTCAGAAGAGATCTACTGTCTCAAGCAGAGGGCTCGATATTTCATCCTCGTCCCGAACTGTGGAACCTGTGGGCTTGGCCTCTGAGGGGGCCCAGCTCATAGAGTCAGGTCTCTCAACCGAGGTTGTGGAGACCATACCACAATCCAGAGCTCCCTCCACGAGGAAACTTTATTCCCTGAAGTGGAAGGTTTTCGCTTCATGGTGTAGTGACCATCAGCTAAACCCAGTTAACTGCCCGGTTGGTACAGTGCTGGAGTTTCTGCAGGAGCGGTTCACTGCAGGTCTATCACCGTCCACGTTGAAGGTTTATGGCGCGGCCATAGGTGCTTACCACATTCCTTTGGGTGGAATGTCTGTGGGTAAAGACCCCTTAGTATCTCGTTTCCTCCGTGGCACGTTGAGGCTGAGGCCTGCTGCACGCACGAGGGTCCCGACCTGGGACCTGGCTATCGTCCTCCAAGGTCTTTCCCAGGCTCCCTTTGAGCCCTTGGAAGAGGTTCCAGCCAGGTTTCTTACTTTAAAAACGCTGTTCCTCCTCGCTATTTCATCTTTGAAGAGAATAGGAGATCTCCAGGCTCTGTCGGTTGCACCCTCGTGCTTGGAATTTGCGCCCGGCATGGTTAAAGCATTCCTTCATCCTAGGCCGGGTTATGTTCCCAAGGTCCCCACTAATGTGGCCCGATCTATAGTGCTGCAGGCCTTCTGTCCTCCTCCCTTCCAGGATGCGGACCAGGTAAAGCACAATTTGCTGTGCCCGGTTAGGGCGTTAGATGCTTACGTCCACAGAGCTGCCCTGTGGCGTAAATCCGAACAACTTTTTGTCTGTTTTGGACCCCCTAATAAGGGGTCACCAGCATCTAAGCAAAGAATGAGCAAGTGGGTGGTCGAGACT
This sequence comes from Meda fulgida, assembly GCA_030578275.1. NCBI lineage: Eukaryota > Metazoa > Chordata > Actinopteri > Cypriniformes > Leuciscidae > Meda > Meda fulgida. The sequence goes on along the minus strand of CM060630.1, from coordinate 850,569 downwards.
ATCTCACTTGCTTATGAGTCGACCGGACTACCATCACCCATGTTGGTGCGGTCTCACTCAACTAGGAGTATGGCGGCCTCTAAGGCCTTATTGTCTGGAGTACCTCTTCAAGACGTCTGTGATGCGGCAGGCTGGTCCTCACCTCACACATTCGTCAGGTTCTATTCTCTGGACTTGGACTCTACACCAGGGTCCCGAGTGCTCTCGTCCTAGTGCTGCTCGCCTTGATTTCACACTGGACAGGCACTTCTCGCTATGGTGGCGTTGGTATAGACGTTCCCTTAGCGTCAATCGACGCAACGCGAGTTCCCTTGAAAGGGAACGCCTCTGTTACAACTGTAACCTCGGTTCCCTGAAGAGGGAACGAGACGTTGCGTCACCTGCCATATCTCCTACGTGCCTGTAAGCTACTTGCTCAGACCTTACGAAGCTGACGCTGCTTTGTTTTGGGCAGGTTTTATAGTTTCCTGGTTCATGACGTCATCCGGCTCTGACGTTCCGTCTCACCATTGGACTGATTTTACATGTGCTTCAATACATCATCACGCAAACCGTTTCCTTAGCGTCAATCGACGCAACGTCTCGTTCCCTCTTCAGGGAACCGAGGTTACAGTCGTAACCGAGGCGTTCTTACACACTCATTATTTCAGTGTCATATAATTTTGTTTTCATTTACTACAATAACCTTATGAAACCCTATTATGTTGAACAGAAGAGCCCATGATTTTTCCAACAAGTTGAAAATCCTTACTGAAAATGTAAAATATGTTGATGGACAAATAGTTTATACTGTGATGCAATCTCAACTGTTTTATATGGGCAAATCTATTGTCATACAAAAAGGTCACTTTGGGGCTAACATGAGAAGATGCATACATCTGAATATACATCGTTACATTTATTAATGATATGAGTTTTTGGCAGTTAAACTTTGATACATCTGAAATGTTGAAATTGTAATTTCTTTGCTCTCAAGTTACCAATAAATTACTGTTTTTATTTTACAATGTGTTTTGTGTGGTTAATAAAATTATTTTAATGAATTACATGCACTGAAATGTTTCAAATCATTTATAGAAAATAATATAAAAGAAGAGGGTCTTTCAAATCATTTATAGAAAATAATATAAAGAAGAGGGTCTTTGCAGCCTAAAATAAAAGATTTACAATTAATTTATTCATACAGTAATACATTATATTTAAAAAATCATGTGGATTAATCATATGATATGAAACAACCAAGACAGTTATCCAAGTCTGAGAATTCAATGAGCACTTGTGGAAATCTCTTCCTTTGCTCTATCTGAGTTTAGCATGAGATGCCTGAATTGAAGCTGGGATGAGAGTATATTGAGTTCATGGAGAGAACTCTGATTTCTCTGTCTGAGATCACAAAGAGACACAGACGTTGAGAAACTCTGAGCATTATATTAGAGCTTGTTGAGATCTCTTCTGAAACTTAAAAGGAGACTAAATTGAGATTTAGTGCATCTTATTGCTCCAGAGAAAAGCCTGAGACACAGGAGAAATAAACCTCTCTCAGTTTGGTGTCATATGGATCTCAAAGTTGTCTAGGAGAAATAAATGAAACATTTTGGAGATCTCTTTTCATATTTTCTTTTCCTCTGGATATAACCAAGCTCACATGCTCACCAGAGGGCTAATAGAGCGCATGTTTGGTGTATGGAAGAATCGTTTCCAGTGTCTCCGAGATACACTGCGGTTTGAACCTAGAAGGTGCTGCATTGTTATTATTGCAACAGCAGAGCTTCATAATTTTCTTAAACAGTGTGGCTGCCCAGACCCTGATATTGAAGATGATGATGACCAACATGTCCCTATCGCTGAGCTAGCCAATGACAGAAATGGATTTGTTTACAGAGATGCTTTTGCTTTGCAGCACTTCTCATAAAACGAGCCTTGAGTGATACATAAATGATTGGCATAGACAGGTAAAAAAAAAAAAAAAAAATCAGGAAATTATTTATTTAACTGAGATTTTATTCCAAAGACAATTGACACTGCTGCTGCTTCATGTCTCTCTCTTTCATAGACAACTCAAGATGAAGAATTTTCATTTTGACTTCATGTTCTTCTTTTAAATATTGTAATTTACGTTCATGGAACTCTATCCTTTTCCCTCTTGACCTGCTGCCTGGATTAGAGACTGCTGGATGCTGGCTAATGCTACTGCAGGAGACTGGATGGTGCTGCATGTTGGTGCTGGCTGCTGCTGGATTCATTTGAGCAAATTGACTGTTCCCCCAAGTCCTGTGTCAAGATCAGGTCATCTTTGTATGGAAAAAAAAAATGTAGCATTACATTTGACTTCAACAATAAAGGTCATTACCTAATTTTTGTTACAAGACATGACTTGCATTTAGTTATGTTGGATGTTGTAGCACATGTTACTGTAAATGAGACATGTCCTATAAAATGAGTCTTTGAAAGATCCCTCACCTGCAAATGGTCATCATCTGGAATACCTTCCAGGGGTTGCTGACTTTCAATAATCCCAGCCAACAAGTCCCTCAACTCCTCTTTGTCTGGTGGAACTGGGAGTCCCCCACCTGTCTTGAAACGCTCTTGACGCGTAGCAGCAGTTTTTTTTTTTTCAGGTTTATTTTTATGTTTTTCCACAGGACCTTTACAAGATAATATATACTCTGAAGTAGGAGTTCTATATAATATTGTTTTCTTTTTACATTTCATTAAAGAAAACATTTATAATTGACTGATTTGTAAGATTGGGGCAACAATAAATCTTACCTGAACTTGTTGGAGTGTCCGTTTGGTTACTTTTTCATTTGAGTTGAATTCAATATGGAAATCCATGCCTTCTTGTTTTCTATACCTGAATCATGCTGTTTGTTTTCAAGTCAAGTCAAGTCAAGTCAAGTGTATTTATATAGCGCTTTTCACAATATAAATTGCATCAAAGCAGCTTCACAATATCAATCAAATAACATAACAATGTTTGTTTCTTAGTGAAAAAACATCCACGTTTGGTAGGGCTGATCAATGGTATTAATGCTTGGTTAATTATTTTGAATATCCCCAACCGAGCAAGCCAAAGGCAACAGTGGCAAGGAACCGAAAAACTCCATCAAGTGACCTACTGGTGTCCTAAAACTCCATCAGGTGACCTACTGGAGAAAAAAAAACCTTGGGAGAACCCAGGCTCAGTCGGGGGCCAGTTCTCCTCTGGCGTTTATGAACTAGAGGCCGGATTTATAGTAACTGTAATTTGATACAGAATTTTGTTTTATTTTATCACTTCGGGGTGGGTACGCGAACCGGAATCACAACGTTTTATCTGTAGAGTGGGAAAGGGATCCTCCATAGGGAGAGGCTAGTTGGCACTTCAGCACTGCGTTGTCATCGGGTCCAGGCAAAGCTCCTAGTCAGATCTGGGTACGGCCTGGATCCGGTAGGCTGCGGGAAAACCTCGGGATAAACAAAGACACTAAAATTAGCGTAGATGCCATTCTTCTTATGATGATGTAACGAGTACATCAGGATTTAGGGGAAGTGTTCCCAGTTCCGGCTGACCTAATCTATGCAGCCTAACATTGAATTATAGAAGCAGGATAGAATAGAAGCATTCAATTACAGGATAGTTTGATACAATTTGTTTAAAAAGGGTCTTCTCAAATTCACTGAAGTTCTTTGAGCGTTTTCTTCAGCCTTTATCCATTTTTTGGTTAAGTGTAGTGACTCCTGTTCCTTACACTCCTTAAGACTAATGAATTACAAGCATGCCATACCAGGTTTTTATAGCAACCTCTCCTTAGCCACATGTGCATGCCATTAATCTAATCGGGTTTCCAAAAAATGATCTCACTTGTCCTTGATTACCTTAATCTGAGACTCTGTAGTCTAGAACTAGTTAATCCAAACTTAAGCAACATCTCAGAAAGTCAGTTGTTTAGTGTGGATTAATTTAAGTAGAATTAGCCTAGTCCTGGTTTATTTTTAAGCCCTTAACAGGAAACCGGCCCTATATGACCCACTCCAATACGCAAACAAAGGCACAGATGGAGGGAAAGAGACGTTGAATCAGTGTCTTTGTAGAAGCTCCAACGGCATTTGGGCAGTTTTTTTAGTTGGTTTAAATAAAATATGCCTGCACAAAAGGAAAACAGATATAATCTTGTGGATTCTACACCCAGTTATCCTAAGTTACCTGTTACACAAAGCTATCTGAGCAAACTCTACAGAATAAGTTTAGAGTTGACGAAACTAAACAAATCCAATCCAATTTAGATCTGAGCTGAGCTGAATTTACTTGAACGCATTTACAAGGCAGGAAAAAACATTGCTTCAGTCACAAAGGTTTGAGAAGGCATCAGAAAAGTATCTCACGATATCATTGCACGTGAATCAACAATTCTATTTAATACAATTTTTAAATAGGTTCACAAACAGCTTAAACATGTAAGCTTAACCCTCCTTTTACCTTTGGGGTCGATTTGACCCCATTCAGTGTTTAACGTCTCTAAATACATAATAAAAAAATATTTTTTTGACTTTTGCTAATTTAATGGGGACAACTGAGTAAACATAAAATTAACATGGTGATATGTTTTCTATGTTCTGTACACGTTTTGTAGCATCGGTGTTCTTTGGGGTCAATTTGACCCCAGGCTCATTTTGCTGTATAAAACATAAGAAATATAATTTTTTTGTTGTTCACACATTGGTGATTTGGCACAATTTGTTTTGGATGATATTGAGGTCATTATAACTTGAGATTTTATGATCTTCAAAAAACTTCCCTCTGCTTTAGGGCCCTAACCTAACCATATAGGCCTACCTGAAGTATTGCGAGAACCGCTGATAGTTCACACGATATAGTGGAGGGGGGAATCATAATTCTCACAAGAAATTTGATATTTCCAGTGCCAATTACATATTTCCAGGGAAGGGAAAACATAACTCTTGCAAGAACTTTGATATTTTGTGGGGAAACATGATATAGGGGAGGAGCAAATATATGAATATATGATTTACTAATCATATCATCAGCACATGATTGCTATAAAAGGAGGGAAGAAGTACTTCCAATCATTGTGTTCTTCTGTTAGCAATGGTTTCTTCCAAAGAAAGATGGAGGATCATCTTTGCATCAAAATGGCCTCACATGTAAGGAAATAGTTGCAAAGAATTTTGCACCTGAAAGAGCCATTTACCAGATCATCAAGAGCTTCAAGAATTGAGGTTCGGCTGCAGCGAAGAAGGCTTTAGGATGTCCCAGAGTGTCCAGCAAGTGCCAGGACTAACTCCTCCTGAGGAATCAGCTAGGGAATCGTGTCCCCACCAGTACAGAACTGCTCAATATTGGCAGCAGGTTGTGTGAGTGCATCTGCACAATTGGTGGAGGCGAACCCGAATAACTCCAAACTGAATTTTTACGGCTATTTAAAAATTACTCGAATATAAATACAAATACTTCCCCCCCCTCAAAAGATACAAATACAAATACCGGCTGCTTTGCACACCCCTAATCTGCACACACAGCGAGGCCAAGACTTTTGGACAACGACTTGATGTCAAGAAGGGCAGCAAAGAAGCCACTTCTCTCCAATAGAAACGTCAAAAGATGGACTGAAATTCTGCAGGATGTACAAGCATTGGACAGCAGAAGACTGGTGCAAAGTTATTGTATCTGATGAAGCATCCTTCAGACTGTTTGGCACATCTGGAATATCGATTGTCCAGAGAAGAAAAGGTGAACGCTAGCATGAGTCCTGTGTCATGCCAACAGTGAGGCATCCTGAGATTATCAATGGGAGAGTCAAATTGATCCCAAACCTATCCTTGATCAAAGAAATTGTATAATATAATAATATAAATCTATTAAAACACCAAAAAATATATATTTGTGAATTTCATGTCAATCAGTGACATTTTATAGTGATTTGATAATTTGTCTATAGTCGTGCAATAGGTATTCTGGATGTATAAGGGGCGGGGGTTGGGGAGTTGGTGGTGTTTTATTTAAAGGGATATTTAAGGAGTCAACCAAGAAATATAAAGTACCTGATGGTAGATTCAAAGGTTACAGGAGGGTTAACAATTTCAGCTTGACAGTTCACTGTTACAAAACACTAGTAGTGCACACTAATTTATCCGTTAAATGCAATATGCTAGCAATCACATTGTTTACTACGCTCGTGGGAATTTTCTTGACTCAAAGTTGTGCTGAGGGCAGAAACGTTTGTGATTGGTTCAATCTGACAACCAATCGCAAGGGAGGAGAGAATTGCAGAGGCGGGGCCCCCATTTCCAATCTCAACCGTCAAAATGTAGTCTAATTTATAAATTTGGCTTTTCTTCATGACCGTTTAGTCTCATCTGGTCCCAGGGCAGAGACTGGTTCCCACAATTTTGTCCCAGGGGCGGGTGAATCCCTCCCGGTCTCAGGGCAGAAGTCGTATTTTTCTCTTCTCAGGGCAACGTAGTTGGACAAAAGGGAGTCGGCTGTCTTCTCTGGTCTCAGGGCAGAAGTTGTCTGAGGGCAGGTGAATCCCTCCTGGTCTCAGGCCAGAAGTTGTTTTGTCGGATTTTCCTCATGACTATTTAGTTTCATCTGGTCCCAGGGCAGAGACTATCTGTAACAATGCGTGAGCTTCAGAGTGGGTGGTGGAAGAAGAAGACGGGGTCGGCGAAATTGGGACTCGCACTTTATTCACAAAAATAAACTGAAAACAAAAAGGTGCGCTCGGGCGCGGCCGCTGTATTCCACAGCAAAATAAAATACACATATAACTTTCACACACACACAATACTCGGCAGGCTTCCTCTGTGTCTCGTGCGAGTCCCAGGTCTCTCTCACTTCTCTCTCTCAGCCGGCAGTTTACATGCAGTCTCCACGCCAATTACTGCAATCAAACACAGGTGTTCGTCATCTGCACTTGACCCACTTACTCACCGCGCGGCTCGCTGACTTCTCTCCCGCTACAGACTTCGCGGAACCACGCCCCCCTCGCCACATACCCCCACCGCCCGTCTCAGGCCGGGGAGCCGTCCGGCCTGCAGCCCCCCCCCCCCCCCTCCTGGAGAGGAAGTCAGCCACAACCATCTGTGCACCCGGCCTGTGGATCACCTGGAACTTAAAAGGCTGTAAAGCTAGATACCAACGGGTGATCCGCGCGTTGGTATCTTTCATGCGGTGGAGCCACTGCAGGGGAGCGTGGTCCGAACAGAGGGTGAACTCCCGCCCCAGGAGGTAGTAGCGGAGGGTGAGAACAGCCCACCTGATGGCCAAACACTCTTTCTCAATGGTGCTGTACATCGTCTCTCTCTTAGAGAGCTTACGACTGATGTACAGCACCGGCCGCTCTACACCCTCCACCTCCTGGGACAGGACCGCGCCCAGCCCCCTGTCCGATACATCCGTCTGTAGGATAAAAGGGAGAGAGAAATCAGGAGCATGCAAAAGCGGGCCGCCACACAGAGCAGCCTTTATCTGGGTAAAGGCCTGCTGACACTGCTCCGACCACTGGACCGTATCTGGCGCTTCCTTTTTAGTTAAATCAGTCAGCGGGCTAGCGAGGTCCGAATAATTAGGCACAAACCTCCTGTAATATCCCGCTAGCCCCAGGAACTGTCTAACCTCCTTCTTGGTCTTGGGTCTCGGACAGGTCGCAACTGCTACCGTCTTATCAATTTGGGGACGCACCTGTCCGTGACCCAAGTGGAAACCCAGATACCTCACTTCCACACGCCCAATTGCACACTTCTTCGGGTTGGCCGTGAGCCCCGCCCTTCTCAGCGTCTTCAGGACAGCCCGCAAATGCTGCATATGACGCTGCCAATCGGTACTATAGATGATGATATCATCCAAGTAGGCAGCGGCATATGCAGCATGCGGCCGGAGAATCTTGTCCATCAGACGCTGGAAGGTCGCTGGAGCCCCGAACAACCCGAAAGGAAGAGTAACAAATTGGTGTAATCCAAACGGCGTTGTGAAAGCTGTTTTTTCTTTGGACATTGGAGACAAGGGGATCTGCCAATAACCCTTCGTTAAGTCCAATGTCGAATAAAAATGAGCAGTACCCAGCCGGTCAAGCAATTCGTCAACCTTTGGCATTGGATAAGCATCAAACTTAGACACCGCGTTAACCTTCCTATAGTCAACACAGAAACGGACCGAGCCGTCAGTTTTAGGAACTAAGACTATCGGGCTCGCCCAGTCACTGTTTGACTCTTCTATTACCCCCATTTCCAACATAGCCTCTAATTCACTCTGAACCACCTTCTTATGTTCAGGCAAACGATACGGGCGGCAGCGTACCACTACCCCAGGTTCGGTCTCAACGTGGTGCTGAATGAGGTTCGTCCGGCCAGGCAGGGGAGAAAACACATCCGCAAAATCAGCTTGTACATTTTTCACGTCAGTGAGCTGGGAGGGCGAGAGGTGATCTCCACCAAGAGCCAGTGCGAGAGATTGCGATTTTGAACTCGCCTCAGGCCCGAGTTCCTCCTCTCCTCTCACCACCGTCGGCAGCATCACTGACTCTGCCTCAACCCACTTTTTGAGGAGGTTGAGGTGATAAACTTGATATGCTCCACCCCTGTCTGTACGGGCTACCTCATAGTTGAGATCATTAACTCGCCGTGTGACCTCAAAGGGCCCTTGCCACTTCGCGAGTAATTTAGAGCTGGAAGTAGGGAGTAATACAAGTACTTTATCTCCCGGTGCAAATTGGCGGAGTCTAGTTCCCCTGTTGTATAGCTGACTCTGTCTGCCCTGGGCCTGTAACAAATTCTCCATTGATAGCCGCCCCAAAGTGTGGAGCTTTGTTCTCAGGTCCAGGACATACTGAATTTCGTTCTTAGCAGCGAACGGTCCATCCTCCCAAGTCTCTCTAAGAACGTCAAGCACCCCGCGGGGCTGCCGTCCGTAGAGGAGCTCGAAGGGGGGAAACCCCGTGGAGGCTTGGGGGACCTCGCGTACAGCAAACAAGAGGGTTTCTAGCCATTTATCCCAATTTTTGGCGTCCTCGTGAACGAACTTACGAATCATGGCTTTCAAAGTGCGATTAAACCGTTCCACTAAACCGTCCGTCTGTGGGTGGTAGACGCTAGTGCGAATCGATTTAATGCCCAACAATTCGTAGAGTTCGCGAATCGTTCGTGACATGAACGCCGTGCCCTGATCAGTGAGAATCTCTTTGGGGATTCCCACTCGGGAGATTAAAGAGAAGAGCGCGCTCGCAACACTTTTAGCCGAAATGTTACGAAGCGGGACTGCTTCCGGGTATCGCGTTGCGTAGTCCACCAGAACCAACGCAAAGCGATGCCCTCGTGCTGACCGCTCTAATGGCCCGATGAGGTCCATACCAATTCGCTCGAAGGGGACCTGCATTAACGGGAGGGGGCACAATGGTGCTTTTGGATTGGCCGGTGGATTCACCAACTGACATTCACGACAAGACGCGCACCACCTGCGCACGTTCTCGCGAATGCCCGGCCAGAAGAACCGGGCCATGAGACGGTTTAGTGTCGCCGCCTGACCTAAATGCCCGGCCATTGGGTTACAGTGAGCCGCCTGAAAAAGCATTTTCCGGCGGCTTTTAGGAACCAACAACTGTGTTGTATCTTCCTTTGTCTGGGTGTCTTGGGTCACCCGATACAACCTATCTTTCAATACAGCAAAATAGGGATAAGAGAGCGGTTGGTCTGGGTGAAGCAGCTGGCCGTCGATAGAGCGGACCTGATTAAAGGCGTTTTTTAGAGACTCGTCCTGGGACTGCTCCAGGGGAAAATCATCGCGCTCTGAGAGAACTGTTCTCGCCAGAGCCCTCTGTTCCCCTGCAGCAGGACCCAGTGGTCCCGGCTCAGCATCCCCCAGCTGAACGACCGCTGTCTTTCCCTTGTTTTTTTTACCCCAAGAGGCACCCGCTGATAACGACCCCAACAATTCATTAAAGGCAGGCCAATTCGTCCCCAAAATGAGCGGATGCCGGAGGTGCGGGTTAACGGCCACCTCCACACTATGCTTTTGCCCCCTAAATTGAATTACGACCGGCATTATCGGATACCTCACCACCACCCCGTGCACACACCGCACCTTAACCATGCGGCTGTTATCCAATGCCCCCGGTTGTATCAGACTTTGATGTATAGAGGTTTGGTTACAACCTGAATCCACCAAAGCCTGATAAGTACCCCCCTTGATACTCACTGGTATCTGGTACAGGCCAGTTTGATCGGGGGCAGCCTGCGGCGCGTCGGGAACCCGGATCAGCGTCCCCACCTCCATCGCCGGACACCGATCTATAAAGTGTCCCGGGTCCCCGCAGCGCCAACAGGCCGGCCCAGGCCTCCCCGCCGCTCCAGTGGCAGGAAGCGGGTCAAGGAATTGGCGTGGAGAGTGCAGGGCTGCCGGACTCGGGACGGGGTGGTCGGACGTGGCGGGCCCCCTGGGTGGGGCCCGGGACACAGGAACGGGCTCCGCCGGAGTCGCTGTCCTCCACCTTGGCGCCGGCCGGGGCACCAGCCCCCCGCGAGACCTGGGAAGGGGCACAGGTTTGGGGAGAGAAGGGGTAGAGAGAGAGAGAGAAGGAGAGAGAGAGGCTGATGGAAGGGGTTCGCCGACCCCTGAGCACGCCACCATGTGATCTTCCGCCAGGTGGATGGCCTGGTCCAGTGACGTCAGGCGGTGGCACTGGACCCACTGAGCGGTTTTCTTGGGCAGCTTGGTGATGAATTGCTCCAGTACCACCTTGCTGACGATATCCTCGACGTCGCCTCCGTCGGCCATCAGCCATCTGCGGCAGGAGTCCCGGAGCTGTTGCGCCAGCACGAAGGGTCGGCCAGACTCCTCCAGGCTCAAGGACCTGAACCGCTGACGATGTTGCTCGGGGGTCCGGCCGACCCGCTGCAGAATGGCGCGCCTCAGGTCTTCGTAGACCAGGAGGTTCTGGACTGGCAGCTGGTGTGCGGCGATCTGGGACTCCCCCGAAAGTAAAGGGATGAGCCGCATGGGCCAGTCCGACTGGGGCCATCCCCGGGCCTCGGCCGACCTCTCAAATAAGTCCAGGAACGCCTCCGGATCGTCCTGGGGTCCCATTTTGTTGAGAGGCAGGGGCGGGGCCGAGGCCGTAGCTGGAGCGGGGACGGCCCGAACCTCCCGGTCGAGCCAGCTCCGGAACAGCTCGCGGTCTTCTTGCTGGCCTTGGAGCAGCAACTGGAACCGCTGGTCCTGCTCCTCTTTTACGGCCAGCAGGGCGTGGTGTTGCTCCCAGTGAAGACCCGCGAGCGTCTGGATGAGGTCCGCAAATGGCGTTCCCGGCGGGGTCTGCATGGCGGCGGCAGTCTTCTTCTTCCCGGGTTTCGGCACCAGTGTAACAATGCGTGAGCTTCAGAGTGGGTGGTGGAAGAAGAAGACGGGGTCGGCGAAATTGGGACTCGCACTTTATTCACAAAAATAAACTGAAAACAAAAAGGTGCGCTCGGGCGCGGCCGCTGTATTCCACAGCAAAATAAAATACACATATAACTTTCACCCACACACAATACTCGGCAGGCTTCCTCTGTGTCTCGTGCGAGTCCCAGGTCTCTCTCACTTCTCTCTCTCAGCCGGCAGTTTATATGCAGTCTCCACGCCAATTACTGCAATCAAACACAGGTGTTCGTCATCTGCACTTGACCCACTTACTCACCGCGCGGCTCGCTGACTTCTCTCCCGCTACAGACTTCGCGGAACCACGCCCCCCTCGCCACACTATCGTTTCCTACAATTTTGTCCCAGGGCAGGTTAATCCCTCCTGGTCTTAGGGCAGAAGTTGTTTTATAGGATTTTCTTCATGACTGTTTAGTCTCATCTGGTCCCAGGGCAGAGACTGGTTCCCACAATTTTGTCTCAGGGCAGAAGTCGTATTTTTCTCTTCTCAGGGCAACGTAGTTGGACAAAAGGGAGTCAGCTGTCTTCTCTGGTCTCAGGGCAGAAGTTGTCTGAGGGCAGGTGAATCCCTCCTGGTCTCAGGTCTGCACTGATCCCAGGCTACACTGCTCTGGCTTAGAATTAGTTTGAGGCCATTCTTTTCCTCCATTTAAGTTTCGCCTCAGGTATGTAAGTATCATAGTCATAGGTTGTCATAAGTGTCCAATTTAATGCTTCATGAGAAATACATGTTTTTAATTTTTGTCTTTGCCTGTAAAAGGAAACTTAACCAAGCCAAATGAACAGTAAGTTATTCGATACTATTTTTTTTCTAATCTATGTTACTCATTTGCGTCACCTCCATACATAATGATATAATTTGCATATTTACATCCGACCAGGTAGAGCACATTCCGGGACTTTTTTTAGCTGGTGTTTTTAGGACGATTATACACATGGGCAATAGAAGGTCTGGGCACTTGCAAGATTGTTTTTATGTAATAGGGAAATAATGAGAAGTGCTGGCACTACTGTAACATAAAACATCATTGGTATGGCATTCAACACAACTGGGCTATTTATAAATTGTATAATATGTGGCCCTGACTTGACTCAACATAGTATGTGTCTAAAACTTTTGCAAATATGCTCTAGCTGCCCGTTTCAGCCTAGTGTGACATCACTAACTCACAGACAAGCACTTGAAACAGAGCGTTAGATTGTGTATTTTGATGGTTATCACCAAAACAGCGTGTGAAACCAACACATTCAGAAGTCGGCAAAAAAGTCGCTAGTTGATAAATGTGAATTTTAGTCGCCAGAGATTATAAAAATCGGGGGGAAAGAACTAATTCACTGAATTGGCAACACTACTTTAAAGTAGTTTTGTATGTTACATGATATAGTTGATTGGATTACATTTGTGCCTGTTAGCCTAAGTGACCTATTTTGGGACTTTTATTTTCTTCACAAATGCAGACTTAGAAACACTGAAGTCCCAAAGACTTCATAGTGTAGATGTCCTTGGGACAATTGGGCCCTTCAAAATCTTTCTGTGCAGTTTGGAGGCCCTTTTAGGCCCATTTGAACTTCCAGATGAGGTAATTTTCTATTTATTTAAAAAAAATATCCTCTTCCCCTTCACATTGACTCTATTGTGATTTATTGCAGTTTATATATATATAAAATATTTTTTTTATGTATTACTTCCCCAGGTAATGGATGCCTTATTTTACATCATGAGCAGGGTAACTCATTCCTTTTTATAAAACTCACTCACTCACATACACACATACATACATACATACATTCAAATCAAATATAGATTTAACATGATTTAATTACTTAAACCATTTCTCTCCCTCGCTTAGAGCCAGCCTGGGACAGAGGCAATTAATAGTCAGGCTATGCGCCTGATTTTGGAGGGCAGCTCCAGGGCCAGGGGTACTTATTTCTTAAAAGTAAGAGTTATGTAAATGTTTAAGGTTATTGTTCAGTGCTGCTGAACACATTAGGTGTCAAGTTTATTTATGTTTGTTCATGAATGTTTCCTTTTTTTCCTGTCAGAAAAACATTCTTAAAGGAGCCAGTGCCGTCTTCGGGCCCTACTTGCTGGGAGAGTGCCACTGGACCCTCTTTGTAGGTTGTGGTTAGGTTATGCAGAGACTATTATCGCTAAATAGCATCACACTAGTCATTATTGTTACTGTTGTGTCATTCTCATTTGTTTGAGCTGTTAGTGCTTTACATTTTAAAAGAATTTCAGTCATTTTCAACACAGATTGGTTGAAATTCTCCTTCAAACCTTTGTCATGTTTTCCCATCTTTTGTATAGCATTGCAACTTGAAAGAGGGAACAATTTCCTAAATTGACTCCTTGGGGGAGCAAACACGGCATTGCTTACAAATAATTGAAAATTGGAGGTACAAGGTTTTTGTATTGCTCTATAAAATGAGATAATGAAAATTCAGCAGAGATCTCCTTCACAATTATTTTTTATAATCTTTCAGCTTATTTGCTGCTAGCAGAGGCTGCCAAGGGCCCTGGAAGATGATAAAGAGGGACCATGACTTACAAAACGACTCTTTGACATGTGGAGTTTTCTCAATAATAGTACAGTTTGGTCGTTTTCTGCATAATGTTTCTGTTTTCTTTTGAAAATATAAATATTTTTAGTTTTCACTTTAGAGCAATTTTGAATTAAAGTTTCAGATCAATTATTAATGGATTTTTGAAAAATACACAGTACTACCTTCAGCACACGATACAGGAGTCATGATCGTATAATTAATAAATGACCAGGGTTAGGGTCTTCTCTTGTAATATAGTCTTACAATTTTTTTTCTTTTTCCATTTTTACAATTTCTTTACAATTCAATTTTTTTGTTGTTTTCAACAACAATTGAAACCATTTTTTTCAACAATTTGTTGTTCACATATATTATAAGTTGCATTAATTCATTAAAATAGACTTTTAGTTTGCAGAAATGGTCCTCCAGGGACAACAAGGGCACCTCCAATGCCTCCCCATCGCTCAAGAGCGGGAGAGTCCTGGGACATTGTTGTTTAACTCCCTTGGTAAGTAGCAGACATTTGTACGGAATGGGTGCTCCTTATTGAGCTCTGCTGGCTACCTGTAGCTGCCTGCATTAAGCTTAACTTACTGATGATTTGGAGTGGTAGCTTTAACTTGTACATTCGGAGGATGTCATACTTTGGAGTACATTGTTACTACATCATTTCAAGCATAAAATACGACATTAAGTTTGTTCAAAATCAGATGCTATTTATTTACGATCTTTCTTAGAAGGATGAGGTGAATACACTGTCTTGGTTCTACGCACATTGAAATAAGCATGCAGAATGAATCATTATTTTCATGATTATTATTTGGTTTTTGAAACATTATAATAACATTAAAATGACAATAAGAAACATCTTCATTTCTTTTAGATACAAAGACTCGTAAGAAGAAAAAAGGCAAGGGTTAATGATCAAAATATACATACTGTTTCTCAACACATTGTAAACTTAACTCAATGTTTTTTTCTCTTTTCTAGGGAAAAATCACCAAGTCTAAAAATACAGGTAAAAACAGCCACAGACTGGGAATAATTTTAGGTGTATTGAGATTCTAGGCAAGTCTGTTTGGTAAGTAGGGCTGATGTATGTAGACAAGCTACAACCAAACCTAGTATAATTGTTAGATACATACAGAGGGAAGAATGGAAGTAAATTTGTACCAATGTTGTTCCAAGACTGGTTCTGCTCTTGATTAGCTTAGGCACGCGCACACACACACACACACACACACGCACACACACACACACACACACACACGGAGAGAGAGACACAGTCACAGTCATAAATACAGTAGATGGTGTTCAGCAATAGTCATTAACCCACAACATACACACCGGGATTTTTCAGTAAGCAATTGTGTCTTTGATGTATTAACTTTGCTGTTAGGAAAGTAAAGAGATCTTTCTTTTGAAACAGTTTGTTCCCTGAATGTTGTTCTCTGATTGGTCTTAAATATTGTAGATGGTGGCCTTGCACAGGAATCTGAGTCCACAGAGGTTGAACAAGGTAGGAAGATACTGTATTTATGGTCAGCATAGTTTTGGGCATGAAATGAATTGACATTAAAATAAAAATAATATTTTTTCACTTCTACAGTATTATTCGAAGTGGAGAGTGTTCTCCGGTTACCTGACGGGACCAAGGCCAAAAGGTAACTTTGTATGTCATTACCATCAATATTTCATACATTTACATAATTCTTCCTAAGGAATTAATAGTTCCAAACAAAAACTGTGCACAGGTCTACACATTGCACGATTAAATTAGACTGGGTGATAGCCCTCGGTCTTGCGCCCTATTATATTTAAATTTAACTTTGCTTTGCAGTTATGTCTGACCCTGAGAAATTACCTTCTTGGGAGGTACCAACGAACGTAGACAATCGAAAAATGTTTCTGTGTACAAGGAAGGAACCGGATGGGCTCAGTATGTTTTCAAAGTCTGGAACTGTAATTGGGCGGGGTCACACTCACTGTATGAAATTAAGTAGGTGGGGCTGGTAACCAGGCTATCAGAAGTACACAAAAGGATTTTTTAAGCAGAAAACTGTTTCTCTACAGACAATTACTGATTTCCCAAATTATGATTTAAGACATATTTTTCCATAAATTTAGGTAAACTTTTGCTGTAAGGACAGGTGCATATCATATTCCTAAGCCTTTACAAAAGCTCATAACAACCTCTGGCATGGCTCATCATGCTAACATGGCACAAAATTCTTACTTGCAGCTCCTTTGCTGTGGAATAAATCTTTAAAAGTCCCCAACTTCCACCTAGATATACTGGGCCAAAGTCAGTAATACTGAGTCATGTCTTAAGAAGTTGTTAGGAATAAGTTATTTAAAACCCTTTTTAAGGTGCCATGTATGTGTTCTCCTGTACCTAAAGTGTTACCTACCAACATTTCTACAAGGTAGAAGATTGTTTTAACTATATGCCTGCTTAAAATCTCCACTGATATTGCAGATATAAAGTGACTCGGGAGGAACTGGTTAGAAGGTGTGGACCACCAGAGGGCTATTCGCCCAATGCTCTGGTGGCCTACTTCAGGAAAGGCAAGAGCCAAAAAGAGGCGCTCATGGCCAAGTTGCACGACTCACAGGTGGAGCCAGGACCACGAATCAGGCTGTCAACAAGTGTCAGCAAGTTGTGTGAAGGTAACTGAGGTCTAGAGGTTAAAAACATGATGTGCGAGAGTTGAAGGGCAGTGAACCACCCATCACTTCACACAGCTGATATAAGAATCTTTTCTAAATAGTCTGGCTAGGCGGAAATCTTTGTTACCATCAATTTGTTACCATTGGCAATCTTTGTTACCAATGACCAAATTTTGGTCATTTTGCACTATTTCGTCAGGATGTGAAGGCATTGAAATTGGTTCTCGTTACGCACAATACTAACACATTGCCAGAAATAACTATTCTGCTTGACATTGGACAGTGATTTTAATTTTTTTTTACCTCGAGTACCACCTCAGAAAATATTAGGCTTTTCCAATACCACCACCTTACACTTTACAGCAGTATGGCATGCAATCGGGGTGAAATTGCAACCTCACTGTGATGTCAAATCACAAGAATGAATATGACAAATAGCAAAAAGAATTTTTAATTTTCAAATCATGTTTTACAAGTTTTATTATTTATTGTGATTATTGCATCATTGACCTATTCACTTAGAATTTGCCACCAACACGGATGCACATAGATTATTAACTCTGATCTATGTTTTTGGTTGCAGAAAACAGTGAGATAGGAGGTTGGGTAAACATCTTTTGTTTATAGAAGCCATCTCGTTATCGTGTCTTATGTCTCTGTAAGATATTAGCCCACTTGAATGAAGATGAAGATTCTGGGATGGGTAGGCTCAGGAAGAATCCACCTTGCCTTTGTCTTACTGAGAGGTCTTGATTTAACAGGACTTTTCTCTTACCCAAGTAACATTAGGCTGTAATTATGAAATTTTCATAGATCTTATCAACTAGGCGGACTCATCAAATGGCATCATCAAGGCACTTTCACATGTTGATCAGAACTTTTTTGGAATGACTGAATCTTGTTTCTGTCCTTAACAGTCTATACTCCATTCGTAGTTTGACAAAACTATAATTCTTTTGTATTCTCTTGCACTGTGTATTTGAAGAAGAATGTCTATGTCACGGTGTGGGTTTGTCTTGTCATGTTTAGTGGTTCCCTGTCTGTCTATTAGTCTTCCCAGGTGTTTCCCGTTAACCACGCCCCCTTGTTATCCTGTGTAGATCGTTTGCCCCGGTATTTAAGCCCTGTGTTTCAGTCTAGTCTTTGTGAGTTCTTGTATTGTTGTAATGCTGTATGCACACTGTCCTGTTCCTAAGTCTGGTTACCTTGTCTTCATTAAAACACTGCTGCATTTGGATCCTGCTTTTGTCTCTGCTTCAGCTGCTACATAACAGAAGAACTCACCACAAATGGATCCAGCAGTTGTAAACAACCAGGCCCTCAGAAGTTTCCTTGCCTCGTTATTTCAGGAGGGCCAGTCCATCAAAAGGTACGTGAGGGACTTTATGTCGTGCTGTCGTCTGGGGGTTTTAGACGACCTAGAGCTCATGGACTTGTTTTGGAGCGGATTGGACGAGGACGTTGCCCAGTTGATGCCGATGACTGTACCGTCTGGACCCTAGAGGGGTATGTCAACCTGGCCCTCTTCTGGAGCAGTTCATCATTTACTGTGAGCTTTGCTGCAGAGACACCCCGCAAGCCCACAGTACCCCCAGAGCCGCTGGTCCCGTCCAGCCTAGAGCTTCACGTCAGCCACGTCCAGCCAGAGCTTCACGTCAGCCACGTCCAGCCAGAGACCGTCCAGCCAGAGACCGTCCGTTCAGAGCTGCCTTCACCGCTGGTGCACGCCTACCCGCCAGAGACTAAGCACATCGCACGTGAGTCCACTCAAGAGGACACTGCATTGATGGTGATGTCTGCGGCGATTCTGTGTGTGTGGGCTACACACGCATCAGTTCTGGCCCATGAATCCAGCCCAGAGTTTCCTTCGCCGCTGGTCCCGTCCAGCCCAGAGTTTCCTTCGCCGCTGGTCCCGTCCAGCCCAGAGTTTCCTTCGCCGCTGGTCCCGTCTAGCCCAGAGTCTCCTTCGCCGCTGGTCCCGTCCAGCCCTGAGTTTCCTTCGCCGCTGGTCCCTGTACTTCCTGTCAGCCCAGAGTCCTCGCCGCTGGTCCCGGCCGAGCCAGAGACCGTTCACGTCACGTCTGCCGAGCCAGAGACCGTTCACGTCACGTCTGCCGAGCCAGAGACCGTTCACGTCACGTCTGCCGAGCCAGAGACCGTTCACGTCACGTCTGCCGAGCCAGAGACCGTTCACGTCACGTCTGCCGAGCCAGAGACCGTTCACGTCACGTCTGCCGAGCCAGAGACCGTTCACGTCACGTCTGCCGAGCCAGAGACCGTTCACGTCACGTCTGCCGAGCCAGAGACCGTTCCTGAGCCCGAGCCAGAGACCGTTCCTGAGCCCGAGCCAGAGTCTGTTCCTGAGCCCGAGCCAGAGTCTGTTCCTGAGCCCGAGCCAGAGTCTGTTCCTGAGCCCGAGCCAGAGTCTGTTCCTGAGCCCGAGCCAGAGTCTGTTCCTGAGCCCGAGCCAGAGTCTGTTCCTGAGCCCGAGCCAGAGTCTGTTCCTGAGCCCGAGCCAGAGTCTGTTCCTGAGCCCGAGCCAGAGTCTGTTCCTGAGCCCGAGCCAGAGTCTGTTCCTGAGCCCGAGCCAGAGTCTGTTCCTGAGCCCGAGCCAGAGTCTGTTCCTGAGCCCGAGCCAGAGTCTGTTCCTGAGCCCGAGCCAGAGTCTGTTCCTGAGCCCGAGCCAGAGTCTGTTCCTGAGCCCGAGCCAGAGTCTGTTCCTGAGCCCGAGCCAGAGTCTGTTCCTGA
Organism: Meda fulgida; assembly: GCA_030578275.1. NCBI lineage: Eukaryota > Metazoa > Chordata > Actinopteri > Cypriniformes > Leuciscidae > Meda > Meda fulgida. The sequence continues at coordinate 831,188 of CM060630.1, read as the reverse complement.
GCCCGAGCCAGAGTCTGTTCCTGAGCCCGAGCCAGAGTCTGTTCCTGAGCCCGAGCCAGAGTCTGTTCCTGAGCCCGAGCCAGAGTCTGTTCCTGAGCCCGAGCCAGAGTCTGTTCCTGAGCCCGAGCCAGAGTCTGTTCCTGAGCCCGAGCCAGAGTCTGTTCCTGAGCCCGAGCCAGAGTCTGTTCCTGAGCCCGAGCCAGAGTCTGTTCCTGAGCCCGAGCCAGAGTCTGTTCCTGAGCCCGAGCCAGAGTCTGTTCCTGAGCCCGAGCCAGAGTCTGTTCCTGAGCCCGAGCCAGAGTCTGTTCCTGAGCCCGAGCCCGAGCCAGAGTCTGTTCCTGAGCCCGAGCCAGAGTCTGTTCCTGAGCCCGAGCCCGAGCCAGAGTCTGTTCCTGAGCCCGAGCCAGAGTCTGTTCCTGAGCCCGAGCCAGAGTCTGTTCCTGAGCCCGAGCCAGAGTCTGTTCCTGAGCCCGAGCCAGAGTCTGTTCCTGAGCCCGAGCCAGAGTCTGTTCCCGAGCCCGAGCCAGAGTCTGTTCCTGTGTTTATGTCTGTCCTTGTGGTCGTTACTGTTCTAGTGTCTGTTCCCGAGCCAGTGAGTGTGTTGTCTGTTCCCGAGCCAGTGCCAGCGTCTGTTCCTGTGTTTATGTCTGTCCTTGTGGCCGTTACTGTTCTAGTGTCTGCTCCCGAGCCAGTGTCTACGGACAAGATGGCTGTCTCCGAGCCGGTGTCTGCTGTTCCTGAGCCGGTGTCTGCTGTTCCTGAGCCGGTGTCTGCTGTTCCTGAGCCGGTGTCTGCTGTTCCTGAGCCGGTGTCTGCTGTTCCTGAGCCGGTGTCTGCTGTTCCTGAGCCGGTGTCTGCTCCGCCCTGGCCGCCCGAGGGGTCGTCTCCGCCCTGGCCGCCCGAGGGGTCGTCTCCGCCCTGGCCGCCGCCTACGCATCATGCTCCGCCCACGTTCCGTGGCCCATGCCCGCCATTGCAAGGCCCTGGTTCTGTTCCCTGCACGGGTCTGGCCCTCCGTCCCTCCCCCAGGACCGCCTCCACTTCACCACCCTCCTGAACTTTTTTGTGTGTTATGGGCGTCAGGAGCCGCCCATAGGGAGGGGGCTATGTCACGGTGTGGGTTTGTCTTGTCATGTTTAGTGGTTCCCTGTCTGTCTATTAGTCTTCCCAGGTGTTTCCCGTTAACCACGCCCCCTTGTTATCCTGTGTAGATCGTTTGCCCCGGTATTTAAACCCTGTGTTTCAGTCTAGTCTTTGTGAGTTCTTGTATTGTTGTAATGCTGTATGCACGCTGTCCTGTTCCTAAGTCTGGTTACCTTGTCTTCATTAAAACACTGCTGCATTTGGATCCTGCTTTTGTCTCTGCTTCAGCTGCTACATAACAGTCTGGCCCTTGCAGAGGATGTAAATTACATGGGTTTTAAATACCTACCAATTCAAAAAATTGGCCAAGCTTGCCTGGAGGAGGACCAACATCTTGAGGCCATCGTCAAGGCCCAACGCTGCAGGTTCATTGATCTGTTGTTACCAATGCCAGTATGCAAGATTAAAAAGGCTTAGATCTACATATGCAGTATTGTAATACAACCTCTACCCCTGTTCTTTATGTCAATAACATCTGTTTTCAACACTTTTGGAGGCAGACACTAACAAGGATAAAGACAGCGATGGAGGCCAACTGGTCCTATTACAACCTCGCTACGCATGGCCTTGGGCCAGAAATTTTGAAGGGTGCATTTTCTTTAATTGATGCGTGCCTGGTCGAGGCAGAGAACCTCCACTGCCTCCAACAGTAAATAAAGCATGTCAATTTTAAAGTGGTATCAGCATTTATGGGTAGCCTTGACAAAGGAATAGTCTTAGATTGTTTACTGAATAAATCACTTTGCACAATATAGATGTGATTTAACCCTTGTGTTGACTTCGGGTGATATTGACCCGTTTTCAATTTTTGTATTATATCAGAAAATATGGGACGTAGAAATAAGCGCTGAAAATGTGTAAAAGAAAAAAATTATTTAAAAAGTTGGAAAAAGCAAAAACAAACTGAAAAAATATGGCATCAAACGTCGAAGAAGGTGGGGTTTTTTTCAAAGTTGACGGGAAGACAACACAAGGGTGAAAACATAATTTGCCAAATACATGTTAAGTTAAACCATAAGAATGTATGGAAAGCCTTGGTTTTGGACTGAGAATGTATCAAAGCATCAAAGGTATAAAGCAATTTTCTTTATTTGTAATTGTGAGTACTTGCATTTTTCTTGGGGATCAATACTTTTACTGAATTACGGGACCTATGTACTTACATTTATACACTGCTGGTATAATTTACATTTCATATTGGTAAAACACTACTTTTGCGTGTGCCATTAATGTAAGTAGTCTATATATTTTCCAAAACTTCATAAAACTTTGATTTAATTATCAGTATTTTATTTACCTTATCAACTACCAAGAAAATTCATCAACCAATCAAGAAGGGCGCTTTCACATGCAAACAATGGCACTTCCAGAATAACAGAATTAAGTTCTTCTTGCTCTTCTTTTGTTTTTAAAGTTCTCATCTACTGCTCTCTGCAGTCTAGCTTTTTAAAAGGGGTAATTTTCCTTTTTCTGGACACAGCAGTGAATTTTCCAAAAGCAAGCTTGTGTGCTCTTTGGATGGTATTGTACAGTTCAGGGGTATGTTCAAATGCTTCGGACTTCCTCCACTCTAGTAGGTCTAATAACATGGACTGTATGGGAGGCTTCCCATGGGAGGCTTCAGACACTTGTGCATTTTCTTTGGGGTCTGTGAGAATGTCTTGAGGCTTGAGGGGACATGTGTGACATCTTTCTCCAAAACTATTAGCAATGCATCTGCACAAAGTCAGAGTTTTCCTATTCACAATACTCATAGTCCCATCACTATTGAAGATGGTTATTTCATCTTCAGTCTGCTGATAGAGTCGGAGGCTGATGATTTCTAGCGCTTTATTATTCCGCATTTTTTCAATGTCAATACCTCTCCTGCCTACCTCTATCTTCACCAAGAGAAGATGTTTGCATATGTTTCCCATCCGGAAATTGGTGCATTCACACGTGAAGTGTAACAAGTTAACTTTGTAGGCTGTGTTGGTTGACTGTGATGGCACAGAGCACTGCCCTGCTTTTATGTCCAAATCTTTGCCCACGCCATTTTTAAATAGCAGCGCAGCAGCCTGGTGAGGAGCAGAGCTGGATAATGTCAGTCGTCCTGCTTCGCTGAGGCCATTCATGTAGCTGCAGTAATGAAAAACAGGACACAAATGTGGAATAACAGTAAAATAGTAGCCTTTGCCTCAGATAGGATAGTGGGGAGCGACAGGACACCAGTGTGTGAGTGTGCCCTTGCTAGCTGCAACACAGGTAAGGGCACCATCATAAACTTTTTAATGGCACACAATTTGTATTTTCTGATTGGATGGCCAATAACTTGTCATGCAATACCATAAACTCATGACCATACTGTATATTGGCCCTTATTGTTAGCTAAATTTTAGCTAAATGCAAGTTTCATTGTGTAGTCATTGCCATGGTGATTGTTTTTTAATGCAACAGCTCCATAAAATAATTAAATTCACTGTTAAGACTTTGTGAGAGTGGCAAGCTTTATGAAAGTAGCTGTGTCTCACTTTATATTATTCTATAACAGGCTGAAATAGCCATTTGGCAACATCCACATTCCCTGTTAGAGAGATTACTAACCTGTAATACTTTTCGACATCTCCACATAGCAAGAGCAGAAGTTGGTCGACTCTTAGGTTTGCCTGGCCTCGCAGAAACTGGTATTTCAACGTAAGGAAGAATCTTTAAGACTGAAAGGCATGAAAAGCTTGTCAATTACAAATCTGACACCCACCATACCTTGGCTTCCTATTAAATTGAGAGAAAATAATTCAATAGCAATACAAAAACTATCAGTTTAAAACACTGATTCCTACATGTTTTGTCTGACTTTAGTGAAACCTCGCTCATTCAACCTAAAGAGCTGCTTTAACTGCTGATTTGGGGAATATGGGTTTTTCAGCTCGTGGTAAACTACTGCAACAGTAAGCCTCTGCCTGCAGAAGCTTCAGTTGAGTAACCCAAGCTTCTATCCAAGGTCAGTCAAATGTTAGCATGATTTATGTTATGCTGTATTTATTATTTTCCTTGTAAATGGAACTACAGGAAATATGCATGTTTGAATCTGAAAATACTACTGCACTGAGCTACAGCTTTAAAATTTTGGATCTCACTAGGTTCTTAACTCTCTATTCTAAATGTTTTTGATACAATGTTTACACTGTATACAATACACTCTGTCTAATGTATGCTTTTGGGTGTGGTGCAACTTTTTCCTCTCTTTTCTTTACTTTCTTTTTCAATGTTACAGGCCAGTGATGATGGACCGTGACTTGAGAGTGCTTAATGCTATTAAAAGCATTTTCCCAAATGCAAACCTTCTCCTTTGTTGGTTCCATGTGCTTCAGGTAAGTCGATGAATATACAATATCACTATTTGTGACATTTAAATCTACGATGTTGTGCAGTTGACATTGACAAACTAACAGGAAAGGTCAACTGAGCAGGAACAAAGGTTACAATTATTTATGCTTTTTCTTTTTAATGTTTGTATATAAACATCTCAGATTAAATATGTTTTTCCCTAAGGAGGAAGAGTTTCTCAATGTATCTGGCAAGAAATGCAGTGAGATCGACACCTTTTTGGATAGTCCCCATGTAACAACTTATCTGAAGACAAATTGGTTTAGTTAGTGGGTAAACTTTGGAAGAACGTTCCATCACTGTAGCAGTGAGACAAACAACAAGGCTGAAAGGTATTGTACTTAAATTATTTGAAATAGTATTGGTAAATGTATTTTCATATTGGGAGTCAGAGGATTTGCCTAAAACATCAAGGTGTTGCTTACATCATGTTCCTAAAATTATGCATGCAGATACAGTGCCAGTCTCTAGCTGTTCTCAAAATGGCAGGCGCCTACTAAATACCACATACTGAACACTGACTTACTATGCACTGAACGTTACGTCTTACCACAAGGTCGGCTCACCTCGTGGCCTGACTATTAGTAGGCAAAGTTTCCTTGCCAGGATAAAATAGGCAAATGGCACACCTCTTCCAGTTTTGTTTATCAATAAGAGTGCATAAAATGCATACCCGTAGGCTGTTATGCCTTAGTATGAAGCATCCATGAAAACCATTGGATGGGGGTTCTCTTCCAAAAGTTGTTTTTGAAATGGTGTTTGTACAACTAAAATGAATGGTTGTTCATTGTGAAGTAGCTGATAAAAACAGATGTTGTGTCTGAGTTCCATGGAAACCAAATGGTCCACACTGACAGAATCACTGTCATTAGGGGTCAAGTAAAACCGGCAGTCTTTTTTGTCCACATGCCCATTTTGTTGAGCCCAATCATAGCTTTTTATTAAGATCTCAGAAGTGGACCAACCCTGTTGGAGCCATATTTCGATGAGAGAATGAAGGTCTGGGTGGATGCGGTTTTTCTCTTTAGAATTAGCCTCGTCATGGCCAGTGTGCTGTAGCATCTTTTGGATTACGGCACCTGATATTCCAGTATCCGTGATGACTTTGAAAGAGATGTATGCCTTGCAAGAATTGGCCCGAGTTTGTGTGGCTTCTCCATTACTTTTGCCTGCAGCATGATTCCCACGGTCACAGCCATAGTAATAATAGTCCTGCAGGGGGCAGACTGGGGTCTGAAGTAGCAATGCTCCTTCTCCTGCACTTCGTTGATGTAACCCAGCGGGCAATTGATGTCAAATAGACATCAAATTGACGTCAAACATAGTCATCAAATTGACGTCAAACATAGTCATCAAAGAATTGGTCAAAAATGCAAATCAAATCGATGTAATTCAAAGATCATTTTTAATTGATGAAGGGTTTAAGAGCATGGGTTTTTCAAGATCACATCACATATATTCATTTAATTCAACCAATCACGAGACAAAACTTTACAAAATGAACAAATAATGTAGCTAAACAATAGGTTATAGGCCCACTTATTCAGAATCTGAACACACATCAATTGCAGATGTCCCCTTTTGTTGTCCCATACCCCCGCATCTATCGGGAGCAGACCAGAGATAGCCGGTATTGTTTTAAAATAAAAAAAATATATATTTTTTTTCAGATGAAAAATTAAACTGATAAGTGCTACCCATCTTAACTAAAGGTGGCATAGGTAAAACAGAATTCACACATTTAAAACCTGTGCTTTTAATATTGTCTGAAAATTTTTAGATATTGCTTATTGTGCATATTGCGGGTTAAAACATTTTATAAACTGAATAAATAACTGCGCATATTTTGAGTTTATTCATGAGAGCGCCCTCTGGCTTTTGGATGTGGCAGCATTTGATGTAACAGAATAATAATTGCACAGTTAATTGTTAAACCCCTACAGTATAGCCACTGTGCATCTGTGATGGGTAAACGTTTCCTGCACAATGGGTAGCACTGGATAGATACTACAGTACATCCTCTAATCATACAAAAAAAGTAACGTAGTACCTATTATAACACAGCATAGTCATGTTTTTCCAAAGGCCTTCTTCGCCCCTGAGCCATCCATATTCATTGTTGCCATCAATCTGTTTTTAAGAACTCTGAAAAAAGAAAAAAGACAATCAAGTAATATCAGTAATCAATAATTGTTAAGATTATTGAACAATACAACTAAGTGACCAGAACAGAAGAGCCTTCAAGCAGAAATGTTTTACAGTTTGTCACCATCACTTTGGTGCATTTCCTGAATCATCATCAACATTTCTACTACAGTAGTGCACTGCTCGGATTAGTATTATCTACGGACTTTGTGTGATTTACAAATTATACCCCCACGTCTGATTTTTTTGTGTGGTGCATTCGCACAAAATTTAGAATTATAATGGGTTCTAATGAGTTTACATTTATATTTACATTTAGTCATTTAGCGGAAGCTTTTATCCAAAACACTTACAAAGAGTTCAGGGAGCAATAAGCGATGTCATACAGGATAAATAATACAGTAGGTGCTAATACAAAGTTACTGGTTTAAACAAAAGCCTGTTGAGAGAAAGAGAGGGTTAGTGTGTTTTGCTGTCAAGTATTCACAGAAGAGATGGGTTTTAAGTAGTTTTTTGACTGTTGTGAGAGATGTGGTTGACCAGACTGAGTTAGGAAGAGTGTTCCACCAGGAAGGAGTTATCGCTTTGTATTTTATTGCAATAGATTTATGAACTATGTATCTTACATTACACACTGATGGAATATAATTGTAAATAGTTTGCAGAAAATAGCTGTTGTTAGGGATTTAAATCCATTAGTAAAGAATGTTTACATAATTATAAATAAATGTTGAAATTGTCTAACCGGTATTATGAATGACATTTGACAAATTACTTTCTAAATATGTAGCCTAATAAATATTATAGCTAATAATGATAATTATTATTATTTGCGTACACGGACCCCAGACTGTGTCTTCTGTAAATGCGCGAAAACTGTTTCCATTGCAGTTTTGTGAAATATTCCTTTTTCGAATTGTCTGAAAAACCTCCTCATACGAGCGTAAAAACTTTTTTGCGATAAATGGGAGCGTATTTTCCATTGAGCGTATTTTCAATTCGCAATTTCAATTTGCGCAATTTGAAGGGTAATGGAAACGCAGCTACTGGTCGTCTTTTGGACAGCTGTCAAGTCAGCAGTCTTCCCCATGATTGTGTAGCCTACAGAATTAGACTGAGAAACCATGTAAAGGCTTTGCAGGTGTTTTGAGTTAATTAGCTGATTAGAGTGTGTTATGTATTTACTCTGATTCCAAGGCATAGAAGTAGGCACTACTTTGTGTCGTGTTAGAACATTGCGCTCCACTATGAATGTGTGCTAAGCCAGCGGATTGATGTTCTAATGTCTGTGTGCACACTTGTTCAGTAAACAAAGAAGTATCTTAAACGTTACTGCGAGTCTGTGTTTCTTAAGAGTTATGTTAAGTGAATAAACATAACGAAACTGGCGACGAGTCTTAAGAAGAACCCGTGAAATGCATCGGATGAATAAGACCGGTGTAAAGTTTTGAATGGACTTGATTTTGTGGACAAAAAACTTCGTCTGCTCACTCCGCAGTTCTGCAGTGGACGTTTGTTCATCAAGACCAAGGTAAAAGTGATTGGACACCAAGAAGCAAAAATGGCTGGAATATTGGGACATATAGACAGTTTTGATAGTTCGGTGGAGGACTGGACAACATATGTGGAAAGAGTTGAGCAGTACTGTCTAGCAAACGAGATACAGAACGAAAGACAAGTAGCAGTCCTACTGAGTGTTATGGGCGCGAAAACTTACAACCTACTCCGCAGCCTTGTTGCTCCAGCTAAACCGGCAGACAAAACTTTTGATGAAATAACGCGAACGCTGAAAAGTCACCTAAACCCAGCGCCATTAGTGATCGCTGAGCGTTTTAGATTTCACAAGAGAAATCAGTCAAAAAGTGAGTCCGTGTCAGAATACATTGCTGAGCTGAGGAAACTAGCCGAGCATTGCCAGTTTGGAGATGGACTTTCTGACGCTTTGAGGGACCGGCTCGTGTGCGGGCTGCACAATGAGAGCATTCAAAAACGGCTTTTGACGGAGGACAAGCTTACTTTACAACGTGCAGTGGAAATTGCGGTTTTAGTGGAGACAGCAGCAAGGGATGCAACAGAACTGCAAGGTAAAAACCCAACGACATGTTCTGTATTCGAAATGCACTCCAAGCTATACAATACCAAAGCAAAGCGCTGCTTCAGATGCGGTAAACAGTCACATGACCCCACGGAGTGTTGGTTCAAAGATAAAGACTGCCGTCAATGTAATAAGAGGGGGCACATACAGAAAATGTGTAAATCAAAGTACAGCAACTCTAAAGACAAATTAAATGTAAAAAGAGGGCAGAGGCTTCACAAAGTAGCACAAACAGACTCTGACAGTTCTAGTGAGGAAGAATTGGCCTGTTTAGGGTTGTATGCTACAGAAAAGGATGACAGTGATGTGATATGGCTGACACCAAAAATCAATGGAGTGCCATTAAAAATGGAACTGGACACAGGGTCAGCGCTGTCAATCATATCTTTCAAGGACTACAAGGAAAAATTCCCAGATGCAAAACTGTCACGCACTAGTGTAAAGTTGAAAACATACAAGGGTGAAAAAGTTACGCCACTGGGAAAACTCAAAGTGAAAGTGAAATATAAGAACCAAACCTGCAATCTTGAGCTGTTTGTTCTGAAGGATGGAGGGGTGCCACTGTTTGGTCGCGGATGGCTAAGACAGATCAGGCTCAACTGGCACAAAATAAAGACTTTGCGTATTGCCTCCAAACAGCTCACTGACAAAAAGTTATCTGAAATACTTGACAAGCATGCACAAGTCTTCAGTGAAGGCATTGGAACCATGAAGCACATCAAAGCGCATCTTGAGCTGCAAGAAGATGCAAAACCAAAGTTTCACAAAGCACGTCCTGTTCCATATGCTCTACGACCAAAAGTGGAAGCTGAGCTGCAACATCTCATGGATCAACAGATATTATCCAAGGTGGACTGGTCTGAATGGGCTACACCAATTGTGCCTGTGGCTAAAAAGTCTTCAGACAAGTTGCGTATTTGTGGTGACTTTAAAGTAACTGTTAATCCTGTACTTCACGCAGACCAGTATCCGCTACCTCGCATTGATGATATTTTTCCATCCCTAGCAAATGGTGAACACTTCACAAAGATTGACCTTGCACAGGCTTATCTACAAATGGAGATGGATGAAAGTTCACGCAAGTACCTCACCATCAACACCCACAAAGAACTCTACCAATACAACCGGCTCGTGTTTGGCATCGCAAGTGCTCCAGCAATCTGGCAACTTGCTATGGACCAGGTGCTACAAGGAATCCCAGGTACTCAATGTTACTTGGATGACACTATTGTGACAGGCTCAGACAAAATCTTTCACTTGGTCAATTTGGACGCAGTTTTAACAAAACTGGAGGAATATGGACTATATTAATATAGGCAAATAGGAAGAAATGTGAGTTCTTCAAGGAGTCCATTGAGTATTGTGGACACAAAATAGACAAACAGGGACTTCACAAAACTCAGGACAAAATTGAGAGGAAATCTCCACAACCAGAAAACGTAAGTCAGTTACGTTCATTCCACGGCCTTGTTAACTATTATCACAAGTTTTTGCCAAATCTTTCAACTGTGCTGCACCCACTCAATGCACTGCTGCATCAAAACACAAAGTGGGATTGGACTAAAGACTGTGAGCAGGCGTTTAAAAAGGCAAAGAAACTCATCATTTCAGACAAAGTGCTGACTCATTATGACCCAAAGTTGCCTCTGCGCCTAGCATGTGACGCTTCGCCGTACGGTATTGGTGCCGTTCTGTCACACAAAATGAGTGATGGCTCTGAACGCCCCATAGCTTTTGCATCATGTTCTTTGTCACATGCAGAGCGTAACTACGCACAGATAGACAAAGAAGCTTTAAGTTTAGTGTGGGGAGTAAAAAAGTTTAACCAGTATCTATATGGCAAGCATTTCACGATGATTACAGATCACCAGCCACTAGGTTCCATTTTCAGTCCACAAAAAGGTGTTCCCGCAATGGCTGCGGCTCGTTTACAGCGTTTGGCTCTCTTCCTGGGAGCGCACAGCTACACCATTGAATACAAAGGAACAAAACTACATGGAAACGCAGATGAACTGTCTCGCCTTCCTCAGTCATTGTCAGGGAAGGTTTCTGATCCTGCTTTAACCATTCACATGTTACAAATGGAGCCGCTCCCTGTGACAAGTGCGCAAATAACAAAAGAAACAAGAAACGACCAATTGCTTTCCAGAGTGTATGATTTAACTGTGAATGGTTGGCCAGCATGCGTAGATACAGAACTTTCGGACTATTTCACCAGAAAAGACCAACTTACTGTGTGTCAAGGATGTGTCATGTGGGGGTCACGTGTAATTGTACCCCCCAAACTGCGACCCAAAGTTCTTAACTCACTACATGATGGACACATGGGTGTGGTGAAAATGAAAAGTCTCGCTAGAAGTTATGTGTGGTGGCCTGGCCTTGACAACCAAATTGAAACTCTGGTCAAAACATGCATAGGTTGCCACCACACTCAGCGCCAACCCCAGATTGCACCCTTTCACACTTGGGAATGGCCTGTTGCCCCTTGGCAACGCCTTCACATCGACTACGCTGGACCCTTCTTTGATCACATGTTCCTTATTGTGGTCGACGCTCATTCCAAGTGGCCTGAAGTTTTCACTGTGAAGAAAGCAACTACAGCAGTAACAGTGAACCAACTACAGATGCTTTTTGCTCGCACGGGATACCCGCTACAACTTGTAAGTGACAATGGTACCCAGTTTACCAGTGACGAGTTCCAAACTTTTCTGAAAAACAACGGGATTAAACATGTAACATCTGCTCCTCACCACCCGGCAACTAATGGACTAGCTGAACGCTTTGTACAAACCTTTAAACAGTCAATGAAGGCAAGTAGAAAGGAGGAAGTGCCACTGCAGCAGAAAATTGCCAACTTTCTGCTGGCGTACAGAAACACTTCACACACTACTACTGGACAGTCACCGGCAATGTTGTTTATGGGAAGAAACTTGAGATCTCGCTTGGATCTACTGAAACCGTACATTCAAAAACATGTGTCAAACAAACAATGTTCACCCATTCAACAACAAAGGAAACTGAGATCATTTGACGTTGGACAAAAAGTACTGGCAAGAGACTATCGCAGCCAGAGTGACAAATGGCAACAAGCAGAAATTTTGTCACAAACTGGACCGCTCTCATACACTGTGAGTGTTGAGCCCAATGTCGTCTAGCGCAGACATGTTGATCAACTTTTGGATGCTTCACCTGGAAAGGTGACTGGTCAAACTGTGACATCTGCTGTTCTACCGAATCTAGGGGACAGTACTACAACACCGGACATGACAACTGTGGAAAATATGCTCACACCAGAGACAGTGAACATACCTCAACCAATGACAAACCTGTCTGATTCACTGGGACGCAGATATCCGAAGAGGGTTCGCAAACCTCCGGACAGACTTGATCTATAACATTAAGAAACAAAGTAAAGGAAGAGAAAGTGTTCTGTTTAAACGTAAAGAAAAAAAAAAAGTTGGTAACACTTTATTTTACGATCCGCAAACAACTGGGTAAGTACATTGAAATTACGGTGTACGTTTCTGTAATTATAGTGTACTTCCGTGTAGGTATAAGGGAACAATATGTTAATTTTGGGGTAATAAGGGGGTAACAAGCAGATATACAACCTGCAAATAAATTCGCAAGTAGACTGAAATTACAATGTACGTTTCTGTAATTATAGTGTACTTCCGTGTAGGTATAAGGGAACAATATGTTAAGTTTGGGGTAATAAGGGGGTAACAAGCAGATAAACAAGCAAATTATTTAATTAGTTAAAAAATAACAGGTACCTATTCTTTTAATATATACCAGGCAAAAATGTACGTCTGTTGTTAATAAAATGTATCACATTTCTTGCAAAATTACTTATTTTGCAATGTTACATGGTGATTTTGACATCTGTGGGTTTAAAATTAAACATACATATATATATATATATATATATATATATATATATATATATACTATATAAAAATCTAATTTAATGGTTCTTCTTACTAGATTACATAATGTTAAATCAAAATAATTATTTTGTATTATGATTTTAATTTTGACTGTACCATGTGGTAATTAGTACTTACCTTATCCCACTGAACGACACTTAAATGACAGGGCAAATATACTGTGTAATTAAAACTTTTTTTGTTGTTTTGTTTTCTTGATAACAGTACCGTTCTCTGTAATTACAGTGCAAATAGTGTTGTTTCGTATTGCTACATAGTAAGTGGTGCTTGTTACCCCCTTGTTCAGTGTAGTTACAGGGTAAGTGTAACTCCTGCAGGCTGTAAATTAAAGTGGTGCTTGTTACCCCCTTGTTCAGTGTAGTTACAGGGTAAGTGTAACTCCTGCGGGCTGTAAATTAAAGTGGTGCTTGTTACCCCCTTGTTCTGTGTAGTTACAGGGTAAGTGTAACTCCTGCGGGCTGTAAATTAAAGTGGTGCTTGTTACCCCCTTGTTCTGTGTAGTTACAGGGTAAGTGTAACTCCTGCGGGCTGTAAATTAAAGTGGTGCTTGTTACCCCCTTGTTCTGTGTAGTTACAGGGTAAGTGTAACTCCTGCGGGCTGTAAATTAAAGTGGTGCTTGTTACCCCCTTGTTCTGTGTAGTTACAGGGTAAGTGTAACTCCTGCGGGCTGTAAATTTAAGTGGTGCTTGTTACCCCCTTGCTCTGTGTAGTTACAGGGTAAGTGTAACTCCTGCGGGCTGTAAATTTAAGTGGTGCTTGTTACCCCCTTCTTCTGTGTAGTTACAGGGTAAGTGTAACTCCTGCGGGCTGTAAATTAAAGTGGTGCTTGTTACCCCCTTCTTCTGTGTAGTTACAGGGTAAGTGTAACTCCTGCGGGCTGTAAATTAAAGTGGTGCTTGTTACCCCCTTGTTCTGTGTAGTTACAGGGTAAGTGTAACTCCTGCGGGCTGTAAATTAAAGTGGTGCTTGTTACCCCCTTGTTCTGTGTAGTTACAGGGTAAGTGTAACTCCTGCGGGCTGTAAATTAAAGTGGTGCTTGTTACCCCCTTGTTCTGTGTAGTTACAGGGTAAGTGTAACTCCTGCGGGCTGTAAATTTAAGTGGTGCTTGTTACCCCCTTGTTCTGTGTAGTTACAGGGTAAGTGTAACTCCTGCGGGCTGTAAATGACAGTGGTGCTTGTTACCCCCTTGTTCTGTGTAGTTACAGGGTAAGTGTAACTCCTGCGGGCTGTAAATTTAAGTGGTGCTTGTTACCCCCTTGTTCTGTGTAGTTACAGGGTAAGTGTAGTGAATATACAATAAAGGATCCCATTTAATTTCTGACTTTTATTGTAAAAAAAATAAAATAATTCAAAACACTTTTTCATCATAATAAAAAATTGTCTTTTCTACAGTATACTCAAACACCAAAGTTACAATTTATTATCCCCCACCCCCCTATTTGCTTCTCTTGCTTTTCTTCTTCCTTTTCTTGCTCTTCTTTTTCTTAAATTCCACAGGGGACTCTGAAGTTGAGCAGTTGGAGTCCCATTGGTCTTGGTGCACTGCAAAAATATGACAAAAGTAATAATAATAATAATAATAATATTATTTTTTATAATAAAAAAATAAAGAAATATAATACAATATTTTTATATATATATATATATATATATATATATATATATATATATATATATACACACACACACACATACTCTTAGCAAACTACACCTTCATTTTTAAGTTGTCGAACAATCCTTACTCTAAAACACTTTGTGCCTGCTTTTATTAGTGTAGTAACTTAAAGAAACCACATTTTGTTGAAGTTTGAGGCAGATCATTTGGAGGGGCTGTGATATTTTATAGTGATAATGACTGCAGTGCAGCACAAAGTTTTTTTTTTTTTTTTAAAAAGGTATAGTTGTTCTGACAGCAACAAAAAACTAGAATGTACATTTCCAGAATAAAATGTGAAGTGGTGCTTGCAGTGGTAAATTTCACCACCCGGTTGCTAGAGAGTGGCACATGATTGCATACGAGACAACAAACACTTCTACACGATGTTCTGGTGTTGAGATATGGCTTATTCATATGTTTTTAGGTTTACTAGGGTACCCTATATGGTTGCTAAGGTGTGCTTATACAGTTTATGAGATGATATTTAAAGACCAGTTGATAGTCTAAGTCAAAAAAGGCAAAATCCATGTTCCCTTTCGTTGTCACTCCGAGTTACGTCGGATGACGACGAATGGGGTTTCGCTTAGAAAGCCTATCAGCTTCGAGTATTTAAAAACGAGCCAATGGCAAAGAAATGCCATGGGTCTGCGGAATTTGCATGACGTAACTCCGCCCCACCTCGTGGGTATAAAAGGAGGACGCTGGCAACATGCAGTTATGTTTTCGCTTCGGAGCCAAGTCTCTCTTCACTCCACAAAGCCATGTCTGAATTTGTCAGCTTCACATACGAGTTCCTCTGGTGTTGGTGTTTGTGGCGATATCCAGCGAGCGCGCGCTTCCTGCTTATCTGTGCAGTGGTTTGCCAGAGAGTGCGTGTCTCCCCGGGCGCTTCGACATCAGAGTGTTTCTCTCATAAAAGAGCTTGCACGCGGCACGTCTTTTTAAAGATGCCTCGCCCGTGCACTTCTGGTTGCGGCAGATATGTGTCTGACTCTGATGGGCACGAGCGTTGCCTAGTGTGTCTGGGCATGGATCACGCTAGAGCAGCGCTCGTGGATGAGTCATGTTCTCTCTGCGGGAACATGACCATCGCGTCACTAAGGTCGAGACTCAATGAACTCGCAAGAGTGAGAGTCCCCTCATCCACACCCCGATCTAACGCTCCCCCGAGGAGTGCTACTTCGGCTGGTGGCCAGGGTGACCTGAGGCTTACGGTCTGGAACCAGGCGCCGACTATGTGTCCGCGACCCCAGCCCCCCTCTTCAGTGACGGTGCCCGCTAGTGAGCCTCCGATTCCCGCGGGTCTACCTTCGGGTAGCCCGCGAGTTTCGGTTGAAGCTACAGAGGAAGATGTCATGTCTGTAGCAGCATCACAAGGTGGGCTTGATTCTTCCGGAAGTGAAGATTCAGCGCAGCTGCCACCTTCCGGTGTGCATACGGCTGTGCCTGAGTCGGATCCGGAAATGACGGCCATGCTTTCCCGGGCAGCCGCGAGCATTGGTTTAGAGTGGAGGCCTCCACCCTGTCCCGAGCGCTCGCGGCTGGACGATTGGTTTTTGGGTAAGGCTGCCGACCCCCGTGGTCCACGGCAAACCCCAATACCATTCTTCCTGGACGTGCATGATGAGATCTCGAAGTCCTGGAAGACCCCCCTGTCTTCCCGGGACCGCTCGCTGATCCCATCCGCCTTTCCTCCCCTCGATGAGGCGGCCGCCCGTGGCTACACTGGGCTTCCCCCGGTTGAACGCTCTGTTGCGATGCAACTGTGTCCTCAGAGTGCTTCTTCTCGGGGCGAGCCTAAGCACCCATCCAAGGCCTGTAGATTTTCGTCGTCTATGGCGGCGAAGTCTTGCAGAGCGGCGGGACAGGCGGCTACCTCTCTGCATGCTATGGCCACTCTGCAGGTCTACCAGGCCCAGATGCTCAGAAACATGCACGAGGGCAGGACAGACCCAGGGCTCTTCAATGCAGCTGCAGCTGTGTGCCGCAACCGACCTCGCTCTCCGGGCGACGAAGGTAGCCGCGCGCTCCCTGGGTTTGGTGATGTCCACTGCGGTGGTCCAGGAGAGACACCTGTGGCTGAACCTGGCTGACATGCGGGATTCCGAGCGGACTCGTCTGCTCGATGCGCCACTGTCCCAGGCCGGCCTCTTCGGCGGCGCAGTTGAGGACTTTGCCCAACAGTTCTCAACTGCACAGAAACAGTCTGAGGCCATTAAACATATTCTGCCCCGCTGACCCGCTGCTGCCTCGTCGTCGGTCGGGCAGACGCCTCAGCCTGTTTCCCGCCGAGGGCGCCCTCCTAAGGCTCCCGCCCCTCCCGCTCGGCCAAAGCAGCAGCCTTCACCCAGGCCGACACGAGGAGGAAGCCGCAGGAAGGCGCCACAGCCCGCTCCTGCCCCGCCCCCCGCCAAGCGCCGGGCCAAGCGGCGCTCCTGAGACGGGCTGCTCAGGGATGACGTTTGTTTCTCAGGAGATGGTAGCAGGGCCACTCCTTCCCCCCGTGGAGGGCTACGTATGTAACCCTCGTTCCCTGAGTAGGGAACGGAGACGTTACGTCTTCCTGCCACTTCCGCTGTACTGCGGGGATCGCCTGAGTTCAGTCTTGGCTCCTCAGCGAGGAAACATAACTGCATGTTGCCAGCGTCCTCCTTTTATACCCACGAGGTGGGGCGGAGTTACGTCATGCAAATTCCGCAGACCCATGGCATTTCTTTGCCATTGGCTCGTTTTTAAATACTCGAAGCTGATAGGCTTTCTAAGCGAAACCCCATTCGTCGTCATCTGACGTAACGTCTCCGTTCCCTACTCAGGGAACGAGGGTTACATACGTAACCGAGACGTTTCTTCTATTTTATATGGCTTGAATATGTTGTTTTATGGCTGCTAGGCTGCCCCAAGTGGTTGCTATGGCACGGCTATGAAGTGCTAGGGCACGGCTATGAAGTCACTACTTATTGGCTGCTTGATAGGCCGAGGCAATAGAGCCCAATCCCAAGTCTCTATGAGCTTCTGGTCAAAAGATATGACATAACAAATTTTGTGACAATGTTAAGTCTATGGGACTTTTTTACCCAATGATTTGCCCCTGGGGTGAACACTGTACCCCCGATCGCTACGAAAAGTCACAGCACACCTCTCCTCAATAATCCGCACAATTTGACACCTCAATCAGGGGTTTGTGATGTCGGCATGTATTTTTTAAC
Organism: Meda fulgida; assembly: GCA_030578275.1. Taxonomy (NCBI): domain Eukaryota; kingdom Metazoa; phylum Chordata; class Actinopteri; order Cypriniformes; family Leuciscidae; genus Meda; species Meda fulgida. The sequence goes on along the minus strand of CM060630.1, from coordinate 813,624 downwards.
AGATGATTACTGTGGAGTTGTTATATGGAGTTTTTATAGAGTTATTTAGTATGGCACGAGGCCAAATCGCCCACGGTTGCTAGGGTGCTGTAACTGGTTGCTATGGTGTGGCTATGAAGATTTTAGGCCATTACTTATTGGCTGCTTGATAAAATTAATCCTCCTAGGGAGAGAGAGAGGTCTGCAGGGCTGTCAGGCCCTTTTGGGTCTGTGTGAAAGTGACAGTTTGGATTTGAATATTTGAAAGTTCCCCAATGTTAAGTCAATGGGACTTTTTGGGCCGCTTTTTGGGCCGCTGTGCGAACACCGTACACCCGAACTCTTAGAAAAGTCATAGCACACCTCTCCTAAATGAGCCGGTCGATTTGACGCCTCACCAGGTCTGTGACAAAAAGCTGCGGGAGTAGCGCGCCAAAAAGTGACCATAAGTTTAAGAATAATAAGTATGGACAATAACAATAGAGAGCCTAAGTCCCTCCCCTTCCGGTCGACCACCATGGGACCTTATTTCGGAAAAATATTGAATGGTAGTCAATGGCGAGAGACAACAAATATTTTGATCTCGTTTGAATTGTGCCCTGAATTACACATAGGTATAAGACTGTGAAAATACGTAATTGGGTCATTCCTGGTATGCGGTGACATTTTGGCTTCATAAGTGTTGGGAAAAAAAGGACATGATTTTCATGTTTTTAGCATTCTACCCAAATATTGACATGTTTAACTATAAGGAATACATATTGGTCAAGCTCAGGGACTCTGAAAATAATAATTATGGGTAGATTGTTCAGACACGTCCATGAAAATATTCCACCCTGTTAGGGACATATACATAGTTATCACAACATGTTAATAATGTAAATGTTAAACAATAATGAGCTTTTCTTGGATAGTATATGTCCCTTATTGTTATGAACTGCTCCGAGACTTGGAGGTGAAGATCCAAATGCAGCTTTATATAGAATAGTCGTACAGGCAGGGTCAAGAATGAGCAAACAGGACAATGGAGAAGAGACAGAGAACAAAACCAGATAACAGGCAATGGTCGAGGCAGGCGGCGAGAAGCAAGGTCCAGTAAACAATCCAGGTCAGGGTAAACAGAGAACGATCAGAAAACGGGGTACACAGTCCAAGGTCAAAAAAGGCAATAAACAAAACACCGGAAAACGCTCAGAAATGCAGACACACAGTACAACAGGACTTCGCGGTGAGTGAATGAATGAACATGGTATATATAGACTGAGACTAGCAGGATGACAAGACACAGGTGAATAATATCAGTGACAATGAGGTACAGGTGAATGTGATCAGTGTAAATGAGTCGAGGCAGTGAGTATGGGAAATGTAGTTTGTGAGGAAGTGATCATAGTCTTATCTGGAGTGCCCTCTGGTGGCTCTCAAGGGCACTCCAGCTGGTGACCGTTACATAGCCCCCCCTTTAAGGAGCGGATTCCAGACGCTTCTCAAATTGTCCATGAGGGAGGTGGAGCGGAGGCGGACCTGGGGGCGGGATGGTGGCCCAGGCCCGTGGAGCGGAAGAGAACCTGGAGACTGCGGTGGAGCAGGCTGTGGAGGCGACCAGGGCGGAGCAGGCCCCTCGGGCGGCCACGGCGGCGAAGACCCCTGGCAGTGGCGACCCCGGCTCAGGAACAGCAACAGACACCGGCTCAGGAACAGCAACAGGCACCGGCTCGGGAACAGCAACAGACTCGGGCTCGGGAACAGCAACAGACTCGGGCTCGGAGGAGGCCATCTTGTCAGTAGACACTGGCTCGGAGGCGGCCATCTTGTCCGTAGACACTGGCTCGGAGGCGGCCATCTTGTCCGTAGACACTGGCTCGGAGGCGGCCATCTTGTCCGTAGACACTGGCTCGGAGGCGGCCATCTTGTCCGTAGACACTGGCTCGGAGGCGGCCATCTTGTCCGTAGACACTGGCTCGGAGGCGGCCATCTTGTCCGTAGACACTGGCTCGGAGGCGGCCATCTTGTCCGTAGACACTGGCTCGGAGGCGGCCATCTTGTCCGTAGACACTGGCTCGGAGGCGGCCATCTTGTCCGTAGACACTTGCTCGGAGGCGGCCATCTTGTCCGTAGACATAGGCTCGGAGGTGGCCATCTTGTCCGTAGACACTGGCTCGGAGGAAGTGACGTGAACAGTTTCTGGATCAGCAGAAGTGACGTGAACAGTTTCTGGTTCGGCCATGTTGTCCGTAGACACTGGCTCGGATGAAGTGATGTGAACAGTCTCTGGCTCAGCAGAAGTGACGTGAAGCGTCTCTGGCTCGGCAGAAGTGACGTGAAGCGTCTCTGGCTCGGCAGAAGTGACGTGAACAGTTTCTGGTTCGGCCATGTTGTCCGTAGACACTGGCTCGGAGGAAGTGACGTGAACAGTTTCTGGATCAGCAGAAGTGACGTGAACAGTTTCTGGTTCGGCCATGTTGTCCGTAGACACTGGCTCGGAGGAAGTGACGTGAACAGTTTCTGGATCAGCAGAAGTGACGTGAACAGTTTCTGGTTCGGCCATGTTGTCCGTAGACACTGGCTCGGATGAAGTGATGTGAACAGTCTCTGGATCAGCAGAAGTGACGTGAAGCGTCTCTGGATCAGCAGAAGTGACGTGAAGCGTCTCTGGATCAGCAGAAGTGACGTGAAGCGTCTCTGGCTCGGCAGAAGTGACGTGAAGCGTCTCTGGCTCGGCAGAAGTGACGTGAAGCGTCTCTGGTTCTGCCATGTTGTCCGTAGACACTGGCTCGGAGGAAGTGACGTGAACAGTTTCTGGATCAGCAGAAGTGACGTGAACAGTTTCTGGTTCGGCCATGTTGTCCGTAGACACTGGCTCGGATGAAGTGATGTGAACAGTCTCTGGATCAGCAGAAGTGACGCGAAGCGTCTCTGGATCAGCAGAAGTGACGCGAAGCGTCTCTGGATCAGCAGAAGTGACGTGAAGCGTCTCTGGATCGGCAGAAGTGACGTGAAGCGTCTCTGGATCGGCAGAAGTGACGTGAAGCGTCTCTGGATCGGCAGAAGTGACGTGAAGCGTCTCTGGCTCGGCAGAAGTGACGTGAAGCGTCTCTGGCTCGGCAGAAGTGACGTGAAGCGTCTCTGGCTCGGCAGAAGTGACGTGAAGCGTCTCTGGCTCGGCAGAAGTGACGTGAAGCGTCTCTGGATCGGCAGAAGTGACGTGAAGCGTCTCTGGATCGGCAGAAGTGACGTGAAGCGTCTCTGGATCAGCAGAAGTGACGTGAAGCGTCTCTGGCTCGGCAGAAGTGACGTGAAGCGTCTCTGGCTGGGCAGAAGTGACGTGAACAGTTTCTGGTTCGGCCATGTTGTCCGTAGACACTGGCCCGGAGGAAGTGACGTGAACAGTTTCTGGATCAGCAGAAGTGACGTGAACAGTTTCTGGTTCGGCCATGTTGTCCGTAGACACTGGCTCGGATGAAGTGACGTGAACAGTCTCTGGATCGGCAGAGGTGACGTGAAGCGTCTCTGGATCGGCAGAAGTGACGTGAAGCGTCTCTGGATCGGCAGAAGTGACGTGAAGCGCCTCTGGATCGGCAGAAGTGACGTGAAGCGTCTCTGGATCGGCAGAAGTGACGTGAAGCGTCTCTGGATCGGCAGAAGTGACGTGAAGCGTCTCTGGATCGGCAGAAGTGACGTGAAGCGTCTCTGGATCGGCAGAAGTGACGTGAAGCGTCTCTGGCTCGGCAGAAGTGACGTGAAGCGTCTCTGGCTCGGCAGAAGTGACGTGAAGCGTCTCTGGCTCGGCAGAAGTGACGTGAAGCGTCTCTGGCGCGGCAGAAGTGACGTGAAGCGTCTCTGGCTCGGCAGAAGTGACGTGAAGCGTCTCTGGCTCGGCAGAAGTGACGTGAAGCGTCTCTGGCTCGGCAGAAGTGACGTGAAGCGTCTCTGGCTCGGCAGAAGTGACGTGAAGCGTCTCTGGCTCGGCAGAAGTGACGTGAAGCGTCTCTGGATCGGCAGAAGTGACGTGAAGCGTCTCTGGATCGGCAGAAGTGACGTGAAGCGTCTCTGGAACGGCAGAAGTGACGTGAAGCGTCTCTGGAACGGCAGAAGTGACGTGAAGCGTCTCTGGAACGGCAGAAGTGACGTGAAGCGTCTCTGGATCGGCAGAAGTGACGTGAAGCGTCTCTGGCTCGGCAGAAGTGACGTGAAGTGTCTCTGGCTCGGCAGAAGTGACGTGAAGCGTCTCTGGCTCGGCAGAGTGAAGCGTCTCTGGCTCGGCAGAAGTGACGTGAAGCGTCTCTGGCTCGGCAGAAGTGACGTGAAGCGTCTCTTGATCGGCAGAAGTGACGTGAAGCGTCTCTGGATCGGCAGAAGTAACGTGAAGCGTCTCTGGATCGGCAGAAGTGACGTGAAGCGTCTCTGGATCGGCAGAAGTGACGTGAAGCGTCTCTGGCTCGGCAGAAGTGACGTGAAGCGTCTCTGGCTCGGCAGAAGTGACGTGAAGCGTCTCTGGCTCGGCAGAAGTGACGTGAAGCGTCTCTGGCTCGGCAGACGTGACGTGAACAGTCTCTGGATCGGCAGACGTGACGTGAACAGTCTCTGGATCGGCAGACGTGACGTGAACAGTCTCTGGATCGGCCGGAGGCTCAGGAAGGGCCTCCGGGCATTGCAGGATGCAGGAAGTCCTCTTCCTCCTCCTCCGTCTCCGAGAGGGTGCTGGGCTGGACGGCGCCAGAGGTGAGGGCTCTGGGCTGGACGGGACCAGCGGTGAGGGCTCTGGGCTGGACGGGACCAGCGGTGAAGAGGACCTTGGCTCTGGCTGGACGTGGCTGACGTGAAGCTCTGGCTGGACGTGGCTGACGTGAAGCTCTGGCTGGACGTGGCTGACGTGAAGCTCTGGCTGGACGTGGCTGACGTGAAGCTCTGGCTGGACGTGGCTGACGTGAAGCTCTGGCTGAGGGGATACTGTGGGTTCACGGAGTTCCTCATCTACCACACCTACCGTATACACAGAACCGCTTAACAGAAGGGCCAGTTCAATATAGCTCTCTAATGTCCCGTGAGGCTCATGCAAGGGCATGAATGAACTGAGCGGTTCTGATAGCCCTCCTCGGAAGAAGATCATCAGGCATTCCTCGCTCATAGATGTGAAAGGTGCCAGCTTGACAAAATCTTCTACGTACTCCTCAATCAAATGATTCCCCTGACGGAGACACAGGATTTGGACTGCTGTGTCCATGGCTGATATCGCTGCTGGATCTGGGTGTGGCGAAGTCTTCTGTTATGAACTGCTCCGAGACTTGGAGGTGAAGATCCAAATGCAGCTTTATATAGAATAGTCGTACAGGCAGGGTCAAGAATGAGCAAACAGGACAATGGAGAAGAGACAGAGAACAAAACCAGATAACAGGCAATGGTCGAGGCAGGCGGCGAGAAGCAAGGTCCAGTAAACAATCCAGGTTAGGGTAAACAGAGAACGATCAGAAAACGGGGTACACAGTCCAAGGTCAAAAAAGGCAATAAACAAAACACCGGAAAACGCTCAGAAATGCAGACACACAGTACAACAGGACTTCGCGGTGAGTGAATGAATGAACATGGTATATATATAGACTGAGACTAGCAGGATGACAAGACACAGGTGAATAAAATCAGTGACAATGAGGTACAGGTGAATGTGATCAGTGTGAATGAGTCCAGACAGTGAGTATGGGAAATGTAGTTTGTGAGGAAGTGATCATAGTCTTATCTGGAGTGCCCTCTGGTGGCTCTCAAGGGCACTCCAGCTGGTGACCGTTACACTTATGCCATCTTAGATTTTTTTTTCTTCTTTAAACAAGCAAAACAATTTTTGATGAAGAGAATATGTCTTGATTATTAAAAACTGGTACTTTTTGTGCCCATCTTTGCAAATAGGATGGTAAATAAAAATAAAAATTGGCTCAAAAACACATATATGCTGTTAGTGCTCCTCACCTCACAAAATAAGACAAAAAAGGTATGCCAAACATTTAATGTTGCTGTCAAATTATTATTTAAAGTGACTTGTCTAACAGGGTGGAACACCAGTGTTAACAGGTTCAGTGGATGAGCCTTTTGTCATTGTCCTGCATGGTTTGGCATTGCTAATGTGTGGAACTGCACCTATAACATATTGTTTCAAAACAATAAAATAAAAAATCCAAATTTCCTTCGGGGGAGGGACACAAAAAATATCTATGTGGTTCCTCATCATAATCAATAATGGGGGCAAAACAAAACAATTCTCTCTTCAGATGGCTAGAGAAATATTTACAAATTAGAGAAGACAGACATAATAAATTACATTTTTATTTATTTATATTTGATTAAAAATAAAGATGATATAATTCATTTGAATTAACTAGATTAACAAACAAATACAAAATTCATCACAAGAAGGAACAGTAATGGACAGTGATGCCCTTTGTGGTGTTTTGGCTACATCAACTTACTAGATTAACAAACAAAATAAAAAAAAAAATTACAAGGAGGAACAGAGATGCCATTTTTTGTGTGGCGTTGTTACATTTGTTCTTTAAGGTACCTCCATGTTGCTTTATCTACTTGTAAATACCTTTTATTGAGGGCCTGTGGTTCTTTCATCAGGCACACTATTTGATTTTCAGCATACCAACTGATGTCTTTTCTTGGGCCCGGCCAGAAGAATTTATTAATGCCATTGCGATGCATGCAGTTGACCTCTATGTTGTGATCCTCTTCATTCATGATGATGCCAGGGTATTGGTCATCATCATATTTTACCATACACCAACTGCCAACATGGTCAATAGTAATGACCTCTGGTCGCCACGAAGTTGTTGGAACCTTTGATTTTAATTTCAATCCCACATCAGCATGAAGATTTGCCTCCTTGAGACTGAAGCATGGACAGTCCATGACTCCCTGCTCTCTTTGCCAGAGACAGGTTATGTCTCTGTACTGGATTTTCCCTGGCAAGGTACTGATCACCTGATGGACCTTCATGGTTCCCTTCACGGCAGTTAAGGGGGGCACCTAAAAAATGAAATAGACAAATGACAAAGACATGAGTTACCATTTTACCATTTGTGTTCACTGTCCAGGGCAAATCCCAATACAATCTCTTAAATATGAAGGAAAATATCTGCACAGTAATAAAATATAAATAACAAAACCTGGGAGATATTTTCAGGTGAGAATTACAAGGCTTCATTTGTTGTTTATTTATTTTTTCAAGTGACTTTTTTTTCTCAGGTAAATGTGGAACTCTTTTTATTTGGTTTTCTGAGGTGAGTATACAATTGTCCATATTCTGTTTTCGTAAGTTTGTATTAAATACATTTTCATTGGTTCCGCAGATTTCCTATTGTTTTTGTTTTTTGTCCTACTGTTTTTTTGAGTTTGGTATTTTTTACATTGAACTGAGTAGAATACTTTTCATACTGTTCTTCTCAGTTAAAAATAAAGACAAAAATACCACGATAAAATGACACTTACCAACAGCATTTCATTCACCTTTTCCTCCACACTGTTCTCAGTGACAAAGAACAGCTCCACAACCGATTCCTGGAGTTTAAGCTTGTTATAGAGCACCTCTGCATCAGGGATGTCTCTCCTAAGCGCACTAGCCTGTCAGCTGACCGCTTCAGGGTCCCCCCAACACCATCTGGCGCCCCTTTGCCATGATTGGCCTCAAAGAAATTCCAATTTACATCAAAGCCTCTTTTGAAGGGCTCAGTGGAAAGAAGAAGGAAGTTTATCTTCTGTCTGTACTGAGTTGCCGGCCCATCACTGAAGAAGTGGAGCCGAGTCACCTGGGGAAACCTTGACTGAATCATATCCAGGACTGGATCCAGGTGTGCCCAGATAGCCGGTGGATCATGTCTCCGTGAAGGGGAAATGGAGCAGAATGCTATAGGATTCTGTGCTGCTATATATAATACGCCAGTGTGCAGGGTTGCCTGCTGATGGGATCCCCCAAAATGGACAGACTGCACTTCATTTGCATGTTTGCACAAATAGTTTTCACTGAAGTCCACATGAATTAAACATTCATGGTCCTTGCGATCTTCTCTAACTTGTCTGTAGGCCTTATACTGCCAACGTATGTTGAATAGATGTTGCTTGAATTTTATCATTTTTTCCTGGAATTGAACAACAACATCATCCTCAGTCTTGGTCAGTTCTTTTTTGACAGTTATTATCGCCTTCTTCTCCTTATCGGATGTGGATGTCTCGGTTGACCACTGATTGAGTAAAATGGCATTGTTGGAGGCAGGTCTCACCATGGTCACAGCAGTAGTGCTGCAACTTAAACATTCGCCGTATGCACAGGCTTTTGAGTCAGGGTTGCACACTGTCGCATCAGCCATCTCATCAAGGTTTTTGGAGGATAAAAGCCCACATTTGAAAAGGGTGCTGGCCATGAACCCGATATTTTCATGGGTTTTACATAGACAGGTTTTCCTGTCACTTTCAGTGGGTGTTACAACCCAAAATGGCCTAAGGGTAAAGAAAAGCGAATATGACACCTGGTCCCTATTTTCAGATTTGAACTTCCTGTGTAGGTTTTTTAGTGTGTCAGTCAGCAGCCTCTTCTGCATCTTTTTTTCTTTTGGGTGACTGTTTCTTTTTTACCCGTTGTCATTCGGCTGACGTCCTCCCTCAAGAAGAATGATCGCACCTTATCTCTTGCAGTTGCTCTGTACCTTGCTGTCCACTGAAACAAGGAGATGTCACCCTGCAGTGTTGCTCTCTTCTGAGAATATCCAAGGGACTTCTGAGCAAGCCTCTGTAACCTATATTTTTTTAATATCTTGCCTGTGGTGGCATTTGCAATAATCTGCTTCTCTCTTTCTCTTCTTGTGTTCTTGTATTTGTTCTTGAGTTCTTCAATGATAGAGGCCTGTAACAAAAGTTTTCTGCGTGTGCTAGGATCAACAAAATATGTCAAAACTGTGTCAAGTTGTGCACGAGGGGATTGGGCATCACTGTTTGTCTTTGTTTGACTCCGTTGCCACCTCTTCTTGTATTTCTCTTTTTTTGCTTTTTCTTTAACAAGGGCCACTTTAAGCTTTTCAATGTCTCTTTGGAATCTTTTTTTATTTCTACTTTTCTGGCGTTGACCTTGCTGTCTTTGCCTAAAACCCAAGAAAACAACACAATTAATATGCAATTCTTTTCTGAATGAAACAATGAATGAACTTACTTTAAACTTTTACCAATAACTCCATCCAATACAGATTTCCTGACCTTGAGTACTCTGCCATTGGTTTTAATTCAGGAGGTAAAGTAGGGGTTGCTGGGGTAGAGGGTATCGCTGGCCTGGCCTTTTTTCTGGCTTTCATCTCTCTTTTCCTTGCCCTCCATTTTTTCCGTTGCACACGCTTTTCGCGCTCGCTGAGGTCTGCCACTCGTTTCTTTTTCCCTGTCTCTCTGTCTCGCTGCCATTTCTCTCTCTCTTTCTGCAAATACATTTCTCTCCTTTCAGGATCTGCATCTCTCTTTTCCCTGTAGCGACGCTGCATCTCAGCTGGAGTAAGTGGTGCTGGCATTTCCTAACAAATATTGTTATATTGTCATAATTTCACAGTTACTAATCACTGATACTAATACTGGTACTGATGTTTCTAAGAAAATAATGAAATAGACTTTTTTTACATTATAGACATTCACATTACAGTATAAATGCGATCAATTTCAACATTGTAACAATAGCAGAATCCTTTTTGGTGCTGAATAGAAAGTTATATGTACCTAGTAATGTTTAATAACCTTTTTAATAACAGTTTATTTTCATTAATCACTATCTTTATATTATTACATTTTGAAAGTTAAATTTTAACACATTTTAAGAAATAAATCATTTACCTATTGAGAGTACGTTGACAGTCTGTCATGAACTCCAGAAAATCAGTTATGATGTGGCTTTGACAGTTACAGATTTGAAAAGCAAAAAGGCGGGGGAAAATAACTTTAAACTCTAATGGAAAGAACCATCTCAGCATAGGATGGTATACTACATATAAATAACCTTTATATAACAATTTTTGATACTGAGTGTAGTATATATATATATATATATATATATATATATATAAATATATATATATATATATATATATATATATATATATATATATATATATATATAAATATAGATAGATATGTATTTGTATACATACATAGAACTTGCTATATACATTAAATACTAATTATTCTATTAGAATTTCCACCCTGTTAGTTTCACATTCCACCCTGTTAGGTTTATAGACCTAACAGGGTGGAGAATTCTGAGCAAAGTTAGCCATAGTTCCCTTTCGTTGTCACTCCGAGTTACGTCGGATGACGACGAATGGGGGGGGTTCGCTTAGAACACCTATCGACTTCGAGTATACAGAAACGAGCCAATGGCAAAGAAATGCCATGGGTCTGCGCAATTTGACATCGAACACATTGTGTCCTCTTATGTACTCGCTTCAACTAGCTAGTTCCGGACCCGCTCAGGTGTCTTCGCTTGCTCGCTGCTCGCCATTCCACTCCACGGACTGGATACGTGCGATATTCTGCTCAGGTGAGCTTCTCCGCAAGCCCTGAGTTCCTCCAGCACCCCTGATGCTAGCGCCAGTGTCTATTGCCTGGGCGTCGGCTAGGTGCCTCCCGTGTGCATGGTCCCTCCCCGGAGCTACCCCCACAGGTGTATATCCACTGTAAGCCTCTCTGAGCATGTGTCTTTCCCTTGGCAAGCCGGCTGGACACCTCAGAGTTTCTCCATATGTTTATATGATAAATAGGAGTCCTTCGTCCGAAGTCTCTCGAGGGCTCAGATTTACGAAGGGCGCTGGAAGACAGCTGTGAAGGTGGCGTGATTAGACTGGTAACCCCATTCGTCGTCATCCGACGTAACTCGGAGTGACAACGAAAGGGAACGTCTCGGTTACGTATGTAACCCTCGTTCCCTGAGTAGGGAACGGAGACGTTACGTCTTCCTGCCACTTCCGCTGTACCGCGGTGATCGCGTGAGTTCAGTCTTGGCTCCTCAGCGAAGAAACATAACTGCATGTTGCCGGCGTCCTCCTTTTATACCCACGAGGTGGGGCGGAGTTACGCCATGCAAATTCCGCAGACCCATGGCATTTCTTTGCCATTGGCTCGTTTTTGTATACTCGAAGTCGATAGGTGTTCTAAGCGAAACCCCCCCATTCGTCGTCATCCGACGTAACGTCTCCGTTCCCTACTCAGGGAACGAGGGTTACATACGGAACCGAGACGTTCTTTGAGTGATCAACATTTAGCTAGCTAACCTTCTACAAATTAACAGAACTTTTATAACTATGTCAGATTTGTTTTAAAAAAATTTGATATGACAAACATTCTTCATAACAAAGACTAACAGGGTGGAACTTTAAGGGTGGGACAAGCGGGATAACATCTCAAAAACTAAAAAAAAAAGTTAGGAGTGAGAGTTAAAGCTTACCTCAGGTTGCACAGTTGAATTCCAGCAGGTAAAAGAAATTAAATCACTTCTTGAAAATGGTCTCAATGAAATTGCAGTCGGATTTGGAATGCAAAAAAGTACATTCTAACAGGGTGGAAGATGACCTCAGGGACGCAGTAATTGAAGAAAATTTTAAGAAAAAGACCTACATTTTCACATGATTTATATGTATGATTAGATGCAATTTAGCCTAGTCTATAACATAATAAAAAAATATTTTGAGGTTTTTGTCATTTCATGGTTTATATTTCTTGCAGAAGTTGATTACTGTGCACTGAGGACATGATATAATTGAATGCATACATCAATTAAAATGGTGTAAAATACAAAATAGTATTTTTAATGTCTATTATCTCTGTTTAAATTGTAAAGAATACTTAAATCTACAATTTAAGCCATTTATTATAAATATGTGACTCATTTTAGAGTAAATATGAATATTTAAATCATTGGGACAGGAAAAGTCACCGCATACCAGGAATGACCCAATTACAAAAACTACAACCCCCAAAGGCACACATTTTCTCTCAATGAATGAAGCTAACTTTACTGAGGCTAATGTCTGTCATTGTTTCTATAGTCTTACGTTATAATCTTAACGTTACGCCGTCTTACCTGAGTGTTTTGTACCAGACTACACACACGAGCAGCTGATCTCACTCGTTGTTTTGCTTCCCGGGAGATGTAGTTCATTGAGCGATTTTCACATAAAACTAAATGTTACTCTTCTGTTTTATGACAAACTGCGACGTTTATGACTTTCAGAATTACCTTTTAAATTAACAAACATCATATGTGTAATTTAGGCCACAGTTCCGATGGAATAAAAAGATAAATTGTCTCTCGCCATTGACAACCATTCATATTTTTCCCGAAATAAAGTCCCATAAGCCGGAAGCGGGGGGCTCTCTATAGTGTTGCTTTGCAAGCACCACTAACTAAAAAGCATGAAACACAAACCTGAGGGCTGTGGCACTATAGGAACAGAATATCTTTGTGCCATTGCAGATGGGACAGCAGACTTCATCTTTTCAACTTCCTTTTTCAAAAAATCACACTCATCTTCGAGCAAGTTGATCTCTGCCTTAAGAGTGATAATCTTATCTTTGAGAAAAGAAAGAAAAAAAGAAAGAAAGAAAGAAAGAAAGGTTAGATGATTAAATTTTACGTCTGCTCTACTTCAGGGCTTATAACAGTAAGTTAATCTAAAATAGTTATGAATTATTAGCAACAATTGACATCTTCAATGGTGTTGTTAGATTAATATAATAATTACTATCTCTAGAAAGTATTGGTCTACATCAGAGGTCTTCAATCCTGGTCCTGGAGGGCCGCTGTCCTGCAGAGTTTAGTTCCAACCCTAATCAAACACACCTGAATCAGCTCATCAAGCTCTTCAAGATCGCTTGAATATACAAAGGCAGGTGTGCTGAAGCAGGTTGGAACTAAACTCTGCAGGACAGTGGCCCTCCAGGAGCAGGATTGAAGACCTCTGGTCTACATATTACTAATTACTAAATCCTATATCAACCTCAACCACTTGATTAATACAAGGAGGAGAAACAAGAAACTGCACTTTTAATGCTTTCAAATTAACAATATACAATTGCCTGAATTATTCTTGAATTGATCAAAGTGTGTAGAGGGAGAAGGTTACATAAAAAATATACCTTTTTAAAATGTATATTAAATCCACTATTGTTTTATACTGAATTGTTCTATAGTTTATGCAGTAGCCTATTTAATGTAATTGCATCATATTTTATTTTAAATTATAGAAGAATTAAGAGTAATCCCTTTAATTAAATTACATTATTTCGATTACTTGGTAATTAATTACACCCAACACCTTTTTTTGTCTGGCACTGTTGCCATGGTGACTCATAATATCTGCGCTCCATTGATAATGGCTTTTTATATTTGTGGTGCACGCGCTTAACTCAGAGTCAGTCAACTCAGAGTTGATTGAACTAACTCATTTCAGCTGTTCTGTAACCGAAAACTCAGAGTTTCCCATCTCAGGGTAAGTCAACTCAGAGTTCGAGCTTTAACTCAGAGTTGGTTGAACCTCCTTATTGAAACAGGTCCCTAATCTACTGCCTTTCTTACTTTGAGTTTACTGTTATTTGTATTTTATTTTGTTGTGCTTGATGTATCCCCTGAGCTTTTTGTTCAATAAATACAAAAATAAATAACCTAACAAACCAGCAGTTAGACATTTAAGTCAAAAATAAGGTGGATAGTTTCACTAAAGATTGCAGGTAACTAGTTTAGAATATGTGGTGAAAATATTCGATTTGTAAAGACTGTGATGCTGTGAAAGGTACTCCCCAATCTTACACTTAAATACGTCGTCATGTTTTCCCAACACAGTGGTGGTCATGCTGCTCCCACATGGGACTTCAGTGGATGTGGCGTTTTCACCCACCGTCCTGTACTTCGATGGTTTCATAATCTTTCTTTTGGGTCGGTTCATCTTTGCTTAAAGACGAAAAAGGAACATCCGATATAAACTGAGGGACGGACACCCAACGAACTCCACTCTCTTGGTAAGTTATTTGGTTGGGGCGAATCAGGTGAATACCGCCACCTACTGTACCGGAATATGCAACCTCATGGCTTCATGTAATTACTTGTAAAAGGTAAATAAATGAGTTTAATAAATTAAAAAAAGTTATTATATTATATATCCTACCTGGCTTTCTAGGGATCGAGTCCAAAAATTAAAAAAGGCTTATATGCCTTCTGCGTGTTTGCATACAGAGATGATGTTATGTGGGCGGAGCCCAACTAGTGACAGTTTGAAGTGTTAGCGTTAAACTTTGATTGTAATGGTCCCGGTTTCTGCGGTTTCAGAACGTTTCGTTTATTTTGTAGATAGATTAAAAGTTTAAATTGCTTGGCTATTGATGTGTGCATGCATGTAAGGTATATATACTGATATGAGCTTTGAATAGGATTTCAAACCACACATGTGCTTTTTTGGACAAACAGTCTGAACGTAACGTTAGCCTATATCGGAATCAAAGTAAGGGCTAGCTAGAGAAGCTAGCTCTTTCGGATCTTTACCACATATATTAACTTTAGTTTGCCAAAATTTCGTGCCCGTTTCTGCTTACTAAGTCCTTCTCTATCTGATTTCGCAGCTTCCATGTGTTTTTCTATGTGGTTTATTAGTGTAATAATCTGTTAAGTAGCGTTATTACAAAAACAGTGCAATCCATGATGCTGTTTACATCCGCGTGCCTCCATAATGGCCGAGCATATAGTGTTAGTAGCTAGAATTGTGTCTTTATGACATGCGAGAAAATAAATGATATGAGAGAGAAAAAAGTGTGAGAGAAAAACTTATCACATAGCAAAAAAAAAAGCATTTCATGAGAGAAAAAAATCATACCAATATAAAATATATATATATATATATATATATATAAAAAAAAAATATATATATATATATATATATATATATATATATTTATTTTAGACTACATTTTTTGGGAGAAAAAGTATTTTCTCATCTAACATAACATATATAAATTAGAATTTTTAAAAATTAAAAGAAATTTATATTTTTTTCGAAAATTATTTTAGAAAAAAACAATAGAAATATTTTGAAAAAGAAAAACTCAAATGTATATATTTTTGATATCAGTGTAAAAAAAATTCTCTCTTAAAAAAGGTTTCTCGCAAAACGCTTTTATTTGCTCTATTCTTGCTCTAGTGTCAGGATTTTGCTTTAGCTGTGAAAGTTGTGTCATGGGCGGAGCCACGTTCCTATTGGCCATTAGGAGGAGCATAATCTTTTTTTTTTGGGAGAACTGAATCATTCCACCATTGTTTGTTCACCTAGATGCCCTCTGCCCTAGTTGACACTCCAATGTGTGGGTAAGATGATGACACTCAACTCAATGGGTAGCTGGCTGAGCAAGTTCAGCATCACTGAAGATTAAACATTAAAAACACACTCATAGCTTTTCGAACGAGAGAACCCATGCGCCGCTAAAATCCAAGTTGTACTACAAAGTGACGTCATAACTTCGACACTCTACACTCGAACATTCTCCGATTCAGAAATCAAAAAGCCCATCTAAAGATCGAAGTTGATTTTAACATTTAACTTATATATTTTTTATCTTTAAGAAATCCAGGCTAATGTAATGATTAAACATTTAAACTATATAATATTTTGTTTATTTATTTGCTAACATTTTTTTTCCGTGTCCGAATCACAGCAAACTCATAGTCGCAAATGTTTAATTAATGTTGACCTACTGTCTAATTCTACTAACGTTTTAATTGTATTAACTTGTGTATCTTTCATGTTTGGATTTTAGGCCCAGTAGTCAAGTGTATTTATATAGCGCTTTTCACAATATAAATTGCATCAAAGCAGCTTCACAATATCAATCAAATAACATAACAATGTTTGTTTCTTAGTGAAAAAACATCCACGTTTGGTAGGGCTGATCAATGGTATTAATGCTTGGTTAATTATTTTGAATATCCCCAACTGAACAAGCCAAAGGCAACAGTGGCAAGGAACCGAAAAACTCCATCAAGTGACCTACTGGTGTCCTAAAACTCCATCAGGTGACCTAATGGAGAAAAAAAAACCTTGGGAGAACCCAGGCTCAGTCGGGGGCCAGTTCTCCTCTGGCGTTTATGAACTAGAGGCCGGATTTACAGTAACTGTAATTTGATACAGAATTTTGTTTTATTTTATCACTTCGGGGTGGGTACGCGAACCGGAATCACAACATTTTATCTGTAGAGTGGGAAAGGGATCCTCCATAGGGAGAGGCTAGTTGGCACTTCAGCACTGCGTTGTCATCGGGTCCAGGCAAAACTCCTAGTCAGATCTGGATACGGCCTGGATCCGGTCGGCTGCGGGAAAACCTCGGGATAAACAAAGACACTAAAATTAGCGTAGATGCCATTCTTCTTATGATGATGTAACGAGTACATCAGGATTTAAGGGAAGTGTTCCCAGTTCCGGCTGACCTAATCTATGCAGCCTAACATTGAATTATAGAAGTCTATAATATATTATGTGTATGCTAGGTCAAAGAGATGTGTTTTTAGTCTAGCTTTGAACTGACAGAGTGTGTCTGCTTCCCGGACAATGGTAGGAAGACTGTTCCAAAGTTTTGGTGCTAAATAGGAAAAGGATCTACCGCCCGCAATCGATTTTGATATTCTAGGTATTATCAACTGGCCCGAATTTTGTGATCGCAATAGACGTGAAGGACTATAATGCGTTAAGAGCTCGCTCAAGTACTGCGGAGCTAAACCATTTAGTGCTTTGTAAGTAATCAACAATATTTTAAAATTTATACGATGTTTAATAGGCAGCCAATGCAGTGTTGACAGAACCGGGCTAATATGGTCATATTTCCTGGTTCTAGTAAGAACTCGAGCGGCTGCGTTTTGGACCAGCTGTAGTTTATTTATTAAGCGTGCAGGGCAACCACCCAGTAGAGCATTACAATAATCTAGTCTTGTTGTCATGAAAGCATGAACTAATTGTTCCGCATTTGTTAATGAGAGCATATGTCGTAATTTAGATATATTTTTAAGATGGAAAAATGCGGTTTTACAGATACTAGACACATGACTTTCAAATGAAAGATTGCTATCAAAGAGCACACCCAGGTTCCTAATTGACGACGAAGACTTAACAGAGCAGCCATCAAGTGTTAGACAGTATTCTAGGTTATTACGTGTGGAAGTTTTTTGTCCAATAATTAGAATCTCTGTTTTTTCAGAGTTTAGTAGTAGGAAATTACTAGTCATCCCATTTTTTATATCAGCTATGCATTCCGTTAATTTTGTGAATTGGTAAGTTTCGTTAGGTTTTGAAGAAATATACAGCTGAGTATCATCGGCATAACAATGAAAGCTAATTCCATGTTTCCTAATGATACGTCCCAATGGTAGCATGTACAGAGTGAACAGCAGCGGTCCTAGTACTGAGCCTTGTGGTACGCCATACTGAACTTGTGATCGATAAGACATCTCTTCATTTACTGCTACAAACTGATAACGGTCAGATAAGTATGATTTAAACCATGCTAGTGCAATTCCACTAATGCCAACATAGTTTTCCAGTCTATTTAAAAGAATGTTGTGGTCAATTGTGTCAAATGCAGCACTAAGATCAAGTAACACTAATAGAGAGATACAACCACGATCGGATGATAAAAGTAAATCATTTGTAACTCTAATGAGAGCTGTCTCAGTACTATGGTGCGGTCTAAATCCTGACTGAAAATCCTCGCAGATATCATTTCTTTCAAGAAAGGAACACAGTTGTGACAATACTGCTTTTTCTAATATCTTTGACAGAAAAGGCAGATTTGAGATCGGCCTGTAATTGACTAATTCTGAAGGATCAAATTGCGTTTTTTTTAACAAGCGGTTTTATCATAGCCAGCTTAAAGGTTTTTGGTACGTATCCTAGAGACAAAGACGAATTAATGATATTAAGAAGAGGATCTATGATCTCTGGAAGCATCTCTTTCAATAGCTTAGTCGGTATAGGGTCTAACATACAAGTTGTCGATTTAGATGAATTAACGAGTTTGCAGAATTCTTCCTCTCCTATAGCAACAAATGAATACAATTTTTCCTCAGGGAGACTACAATGCACTCCCTGATGCGATACTGTAGTAGACGGTTGCATAGTTATAATTTTGTCCCTGATATATCAATCTTATAAGTGAAGAAGTTCATAAAGTCATTACTGCTGTGTTGCTTGGAAACTTCTGTGCTTGAAGCTTTCTTTTTCGTTAGTTTAGCCACTGTTTCAAATAAATACCTAGGATTATGTTTATTTTCTTCTAATAGGGTTGAAAAATAAGCAGATCTAGCAGCTTTTAAAGCCTCTCTGTAAGCAGTCGAGCTCTCTTTCCATGAAATCCGAAATACCTCTAGTTTTGTTTTCTTCCAGTTGCGCTCCATTTTTCTGGCTGTTCTCTTAAGGGCCTGAGTGTGCTCGTTGTACCACGGCGTTGGACTATTTTCTTTAATCTTCTTTAAGCGCAACGGAGCAACTGCGTCTAAAGTGCTGGAAAAGAGAGAGTTAAAAGTTTCTGTTGCAATATCGAGTTCTTCTAAGCTATCCGGGATGCTGAGATGATGAAACTTATTAGGAAGATTATTGATAAAGCAATCTTTAGTGGCAGAAGTTATAGGTCTAACATATTTATAACACAGAGTCGGCTTTGCAGCCTTGGCTAAATGTAATTTACATGAGACTAGATAATGGTCTGAGATGTCATCGCTCTGCTGCAGAATTTCAACGGCATCAACATCTATTCCATGTGATAATATTAGATCTAGAGTATGATTACGACAATGAGTGGGTCCTGACACGTGTTGTCTAACTCCAATTGAGTTTACAGTGTCTTTAAGTGCCAATCCCAATGCATCTTTTTCATTATCTACATGTATATTAAAATCACCAACAATTAGTACTTTATCGTAAGCCAATACTAATTCTGATAGAAAGTCCGCAAATTCTTTGATAAAATCTTTATGGTGCCCTGGTGGCCTGTATACAGTAGCCAGCAGAAATCTCAAACGTGATTTATCGTTTACACTATATTTTTTTACATTAAGCACCAACACTTCAAAAGAAGTATATTTAAAAATAGATTTCTTAGTGGTTTTGAAAATATTACTGTAAATTACAGCAACACCTCCCCCTTTGCGTTTTAGACGAGGTTCATGTTTATAACAGTAATCTTGTGGGGTTGACTCATTTAAAGTAATGTAATCGTTTGGTTTTAGCCAGGTTTCTGTCAAACACAGCACATCTAGATTATAACTTGAAATCATATCATTAACTATGAGCGATTTTGAAGTAAGGGATCGAATATTCAGCAACCCAAGCTTTATCATTTGTTCATCTGTATTATATCTGTTTTTTATTTGTTGAACATCAATTAAATTTTTTACCTGACGTTTTTTGGATTTCCAAATTCGGGGAACAGACACAGTCTCTATATGATGATATCTAGGTGAAAGAGGCTCTATGTGATGGGATTTATCTGACCTTGGTGACGCGAAGCCGCTAGCAGACGGTCGGTTTAGCCAGTCTGTCTGCTTCCTGACCTGAGCCCCAGATTGTCATGTTTTAGCTCTAAGACTATGTGCCATATTACTAGAGAGAAGAGCAGCACCATCCCAGGAGGGATAAACACCATCTCTTTTCAACAGGTCAGGCTTGCCCCAAAAACTTTTCCAATTGTCTATGAATTCTATATTATTCAACGGACACCACTTAGACAACCAACCATTGAGTGAGGCCAATCTGCTAACTATCTCATCACTCCTGCGAACAGGAAGGGGGCCAGAGAAAATTACAGTGCCTGACATCGTACTTGCGAGTTTACACACCTCTTTAATATTAATTTTGGTGATCTCCGACTGGCGGAGTCGAACATCATTAGTGCCGACATGAATAATGATCTTAGAGAATTTACGATTAGCATTAGCCAGCACTTTTAAATTTGCTTTGATATCAGGCGCTCTGGCTCCCGGCAAACATGTGACTATGGTGGCTGGTGTCTCTATTTTCACGTTCCGTGTGATCGAATCACCAATTACCAGGGCACAATCAACAGAATTCTCAGTGGGTGTTTCACTGAGTGGGGCAAATCGATTTGTTATGGTAATCGGAACGGAAGAGTGGTTTTTTAATCCGCGACTAGAGCGATCTCTCACGGTCACCCATCTGCCCTGCTGCGTGGGCTCTACTTCAGCCGGAACCGAATCATGTACAGAGTTCACTATGCTAGGCGCATCCAAAATAGTATCTAAAGCTCTAGTACTATCCTTACTATCCTCAATTAAAGTTTGGATGCGTGTCTCTAGCTCTGAAATCTTCTCCGTCAGCCTGACTGTCTCCTTGCATTTATCACAAATAAATCCTATATTGCCATCGGAGAAGGCTACACTAAACATATGACATGTAACACAGGTGACAATAACAGGTCAAGACATTACTCACCGTTTGTGTTGACTGATTCTTACTTACCTGGGCTTTTATGAACTCAAAGGCGCGGGCGCGCGAGAGAAAATAAATAATAAATAAATGAGCGCGGGTGGCGCGTAAACACGCGTGCTGTGCTAACAATAACGGAAGCTAGCGATGTAAGGTTAATCTGAGATGGTGGGTAAACTATATTTAGTAATATAAACAACTAGAAATGATAGTAAATGATGGTTCAAAACAGAAAGAAATACAAAGCTAATACGAGGCGTAGAGCTTACAGCCTCGACGCAAACAAACTCACAGCAGGCAGGAAGGCAGACAGGAGCAATCGATCAGAGAGTACAGCGTAAGTTACGCAATCTTCGTAATTTACTGTATTACACTGGTGGATACAATTATTAGGTAATTTTCATTAACCTTTCGATTGTTGTCCTTTCGATTCATGTTTCATCAGTAAATTAGTTTTTATGTTTTATAGTTAATCCTAATAATATACATTTTTCATTAAGAAATCAATAGTTTTTTGTAATGCTTTTAGTTGTGTGGTGTACTTCCCTACTGGAAAAACCAGCAAGACCAGCATATATGGTGTTATGGTGCTGCTTTGCTGGTGCTAAACCAGCACCAAACCAGCATAGACCAGCATGTTAATTCTGCTAGTCTGTTCTTTTTTATAGCAGGGATATAGCTATAAGGTCTTCACAGTCCTTAATGTAAAGATATATTGAATTTAAAAAGAGGAAATTGTCATGTGAATACGAAATAACTTGACCGCGTACTGGGTCAGCTGTTGCCGCCATATTAGTGGTGGAAATAGTAACGTTAGCCTGCACAGAAATTAGAGTAAATTGGGAAAGCTGCAACTTATTTTTATAACTCTTATGTTACATCTCTCCACCGATTTTAACAGTTTCTATCTGTGTGGAGTTGAGTATATAATGTCTCCATAAGGTAAAATAGCTTAATGTAAATGAAGTGAAATAAATTCTTTGGCTTGATGGTTTTAAATTGTAACCCTTGCACACGACGGACACATTTTTACCTCCAGTTGCTATGAGAGTTATGGAGAAGTTCCCTTTCGAGGGAACTCGAACTGCGTCGAATGACACTTTGGGGAACGCCCCTCAGCGTAGCGCCTCTGAAGTATGAATGAAACTAAGCCGATCTCCGATTGGTACAACGTAATGACGTAATGTGTGACGACACACAGGCGGAACTATAAAGGGACGCCGGCACACACAACATGTCAGCTTTCTGTTCTTCAGCAAGCGCTATCTGTGACTGTGAGTCTTATTTATTGTTTGTTTGTCTCTGAGTGATCTCCGATCTCATGGCGAGTGCGAATTTCAGGAAGTGTGTGCATCCTTGCCCTCGTTTCATCACGGGTGGGGACACACACCGACTGTGCACGCATTGTTTGGGAATGCAGCACGCGCGGGCAGCTCTCGAGGGAGCTGCTTGCGAGGATTGTGAAAAGCTTCCAATCCGTGTGTTGCGTTCCCGGCTGGCTATCTTCGATGAAGATGGCCGGCCTCGTGAGCCCCGTGGTGCGGGACCCGCGTCCGCTGAGGCGGCGCGGCAACGCTCTTCATGGGGCTCGCAAATGGATCTGTCAGGGGATCCCGAGGCTGCTGAGGCACCTTCTCGGGATTCCTCTGACAGCTCTGATGTCCTCGAGCCTCGCGTGGAAGCCCGCCCGGCGGCTTCTTCTGCGCGAGCTGAGGACCCGATGCTTGAGCTGTCTGCCTCTGAGGAGGTAGACGTGCTCAGTATCGAGGGCGGGGATTTTGGGGATGACTCGCCACCCCATGTCCCCGCATATGAGGAGTTGGTGGAAGTTGTTTCTCGTGCTGTGGACCGTTTGAACATCAGTTGGCCACATGAGAAGCAGGAAGCGCTAGCTAAAAGCAAGTTGGACGAGCGCTTCCTGCAGCACAGGGAACAACCTCATCACCGGGGCTTGCCGTTTTTCCCCGACTTACACAACGAGTTGTGTAGGTCATGGAGCAGACCTCACTCTTCCCGTGTGTCCAACCCCCCTATTTTAAATTATAGTAATATCATGGGGGCACGGGAAAACGGTTATGGGGTGATGCCGCGGGTGGAACAGCCACTCGCTAGTTATTTATCCCCCGAGTCGGCATCATCCCTGAAAGCTCCGGTGCTGCCCACTAAACCATGTCGCGAGACATCCTCTTTGGTGGGCAGGGCTTATATGGCTGCGGGTCGGTGCGAGCCTTCATACTATGGCTTTGCTTCAGGCGTACCAGGCCGACCTTCTTAAGGATATCGATGAAGGAGAGGGCCCAACTCCCGATGATGTCGCGGAGTTGAGGAGGGTCGCTGACTTGTCTCTCCGAGTCACCAAGGAGACGGCCCGTGCTATCGGCCGCTCTATGGCAGCAATGGTGGTCTCGGAGAGGCATTTATGGCTTAATCTGTTGGGTATCAAGGAGAAGGACAGGGCCTTCCTCCTTGATGCCCCGATTACGTCTTCTGGCCTGTTCGGCGACGCCGTTAATACAGTCATCGACAGGTTTCAGGAGACGAAAAAGCAGTCAGCGGCCTTCAAGCAATATCTCCCTCGCCGCTCGAAATCTAAGAAGTCTGCCCCTAGTGGGCAGCCGCAGCCACAGCCATCCACCAGCTCCTCTGCCTATAGACAGGCTCAAAAGGAGAGTGTAGCGTCTAGAGCCCCCCCTCAAGGAGCTTGGGGGCATAGACGGCGCTCTCAGGCGAAGCCTCAGCAAAAGCAGGGCGACCTGAGGGCCGTCCTGCAGGCTAAAAAGGCTTCGGCGAAAAGGTCCTAGCCCATTTAGGATCTCTGCGGGCGGCCCCACCCGTGGTGGAACGACCGAGGTCGTTTCCCTCACGGAGCCCGCAGGAAATCGATGTTGCTCTCCCGCCGTTAAACACGTTTCGGGTCACATCGGTTTCCAGCGAACGCAGGTTGCACTGTCCGCCACAGGCTTGCGGCCAGGCAGCATTCTCGTCCGCCCATCGAGAATCATTTTCAGTTCAGCCCTGCCGGGGATCCGCTTCAGGGGGCCGAGAACGAATCCCGATTAATACCCGAAGCCAGGCTCGAGAGCCTGGTTCCTCTGGTGAGGTATTTCGATGCATGGAAAAATCTGTCGAATATTTCTCCCTGGGCCCTGCGCACCATTCAATATGGTTACAGGCTGCAGTTCAGTTTCCACCCACCCAAATTCAACGGGGTGGTCTGGACTGTAGTCGACCCAGTGCAGGGTCGGGTATTGGAACAGGAAGTAAACTCCCTGCTGGTAAAGGAGGCTATAGAGCGTATTCCTCCTCCGGACAGGGAGTCCGGGTTTTACAGCCGCTACTTCATAGTTCCCAAGAAGGATGGGGGGTTACGTCCAATAATAGATCTCAGGCACCTGAACCGCTCTCTGAGGAGATTAAGGTTCAAGATGCTCACTATTCCCATTATCGTGAGTCAAATTCAATCCGAGGATTGGTTTGTCACGATAGATCTGAAGGACGCATACTTCCATATATCCATCCTTCCATCTCACAGGAAGTTTCTGAGGTTCGCTTTCGGGGGCGAAGCGTACCAATATCGGGTTCTTCCGTTCGGCCTAGCTCTCTCCCCTCGCACATTTACCAAATGTATGGATGCAGCTCTGGCACCTCTGAGGCTTCAGGGCATCAGGGTGCTCAATTATATTGACGACTGGCTGATTTTAGCACAGTCACGGGAGCTGGCGATTCGGCATCGAGATGTCGTCCTCGCCCACATCCAGAGCCAGGGGTTGAGACTCAACACGAAAAAGAGCGTGTTGACACCAGTCCAGAGAACCACGTTCCTGGGAGTTGTGTGGGACTCGGTCACTATGCGGGCACAATTGTCTCCCGCGCGGATCGAGTCCATCCTGACCACAGTGTCCGGGATACGGCTAGGCCAGGCCATCACTGTGAAACACTTCCAGAGAGTGTTAGGGCTCATGGCAGCAGCGTCCAGTGTCATTCCACTCGGCCTGCTGCACATGAGAGCCCTTCAGTGGTGGTTGAGAACCAAGGGGTTTTCCCCGAGAGGAAACCCGTTCCGCATGATCAGGGTTACGCGCAGGTGCCTTCGTTCCCTATCTATGTGGAAGAAAGCTTGGTTTCTCTCCCAAGGCCCTGTGCTGGGAGCGTCATGTCGCCGGAAAACCGTTTCGACAGACGCCTCCCTCACGGGCTGGGGCGCGGTCATGGACGGCCGCTTTATGACAGGCCTATGGCAGGACCATCATTCCTCCTGGCACATAAACTGCCTGGAGATGTTGGCGGTGTTCCGAGCTCTGAGGAGTTTCCTGCCGGACCTCAAGGACTATCATGTCCTTGTGAGGTCAGACAGTATGACGGTAGTGGCCTATATAAACCATCAGGGGGGTCTGAGATCTCGCCCTCTATGCCGACTGGCGCGTCAGATCCTCCTGTGGTCCCAGGGGAAATTGTCGTCTCTGAAAGCGACATACATCCCGGGGAGTCAGAATCAGGGAGCAGACATCCTGTCGAGACAGGGGCTGAGGCCCGGGGAATGGAGACTCCACCCCGAGGTGGTGGAGTCAATATCTCAGAGGTTCGGCCCAGTGGAAGTGGACCTGTTCGCGTCTCGAGAGACGACCCACTGTCCTCTGTGGTTTTCCCTCACTCATCCAGCCCCTCTGGGGTTGGATGCCATGGTGCAGACGTGGCCGAGGCTACGTCTGTACGCTTTTTCCCCGATCGCTCTGCTCCCGGGAGTTCTAGAGAGGGTCCGTCGAGACGGGATCAGTCTACTGCTGGTAGCCCCGTTGTGGCCGGCCCGAGTATGGTTCTCCGACATAATTTTGCTCCTGAACGGCCCTCCATGGGAGATTCCCATCAGGAGGGACCTGCTGACACAGGCAGGGGGCTCAGTATTTCACCCTCGGCCCGAGTTGTGGAAACTGTGGGTCTGGCCCCTGAGGGGGCACAGTACCTAGAGGCCGGCCTATCAGATGGAGTAGTGGAAACCATACTCAGCTCTAGAGCTCCCTCCACGAGGAAGTTGTACGGCTTGAAGTGGAATGTCTTCACCCTTTGGTGTAGAGAGCGTGAGGTGGACCCAGTTAACTGCCCAGTGGCTTCAGTGCTGGAGTTCCTCCAGGATCGCTTCTCCACTGGTCTTACCCCGTCCACACTTAAGGTGTACGTGGCTGCCATTGCGGCTTTCCACGCTCCTTTGAGTGATGGGCCTCTGGGGAGGCACCAGCTAGTCGTACGTTTCCTCCGTGGGGCCTGGAGGATGAGACCTGCGGCTCGTACCAGGGTTCCCACTTGGGACCTGGTGGTGGTTCTTGAAGGTCTGGCTGAGGCCCCCTTCGAACCGCTAGAGTCGGCTGAGGCCAAGAACCTGTCGCTGAAGGTCTCTTTTTTGTTGGCCATTACTTCTCTGACTCCAGGCACTTGTTAGATATGGAGAGCGCCTGGAGTTTGCTCCAGGCAACATTAAAGCCATCCTTCACCCTAGGCCCGGCTATCTGCCTAAGGTGCCATCCAGTGCGGCACGGCCTACGGTTCTGCAGGCTTTTCATCCTCCACCTCACGTGACGACGGATGAAGAGAGACTTCATGTGCTCTGCCCTGTCAGAGCACTGAATATTTACATTCAGAGGTCCTCTTCATGGCGGAAGTCGGACCAGTTGCTGGTCTGTTTCGGGTCGCCCAGGAAGGGGCTTCCCGCTTTCAAGCATACCATCAGCAACTGGATTGTCCAGGCGATTTCCACGGCCTACCAGGTGCGCGGTATGCCTTCACCTTTGGCCGCGAGGGCTCATTCTACTAGAGGCATGGCGTTCTCTAGAGCCCTTCTCGCGGGGGCCCCCATCCAGGAGGTCTGCGATGCAGCAGGATGGGCTACCCCTCATACCTTTATTAGGTTTTATAGTCTGGATATTCCGTCAACACCCGGCGCTCTTGCGCTTTCTTCCTAAGTGTGCCTGCGAGCAGTTTCACACTAGGGCAGGCAGGGCTCGTTGTGGCGTAGTGGGCATTTTTTCCCCAAAGTGTCATTCGACGCAGTTCGAGTTCCCTCGAAAGGGAACGTCCTCGGGTTGCATATGTAACCCTTGTTCCCTGAGAAGGGAACGAGAACTGCGTCCCTTGGCCACGCCTTCCCTGCCTGGGAGCGCTTGCTTCATCACAGGAAGCTGACATGTTGTGTGTGCCGGCGTCCCTTTATAGTTCCGCCTGTGTGTCGTCACACATTACGTCATTACGTTGTACCAATCGGAGATCGGCTTAGTTTCATTCATACTTCAGAGGCGCTACGCTGAGGGGCGTTCCCCAAAGCGTCATTCGACGCAGTTCTCGTTCCCTTCTCAGGGAACAAGGGTTACATACGTAACCCGAGGACGTTTCCACCACTACGGTCCAGCAGACAACGTGCAGTCCAAGTATTTCTAGTTTTACCCAAAATACTGAAGTTACCTTTGTTTTCTCTTTATCTTCCACAGTCATGGGCAAATTCATGAGAGAACTACAATATATGACATGGAAAGGGGGAAGAAAGTTGATTAAGTGGTTGCAGAAACATAGGCTGCTTGCACCAAAGACGAAGTGCCCTGTTTGTAGGACACATATGAAAATGTCAAAAACGGGCTCTACAAAAATCCGTTACAGGTGGTAAGTGTAAATGTATCTGTAAATAATTTGCAAGTTTATTTTTAGTCATTTTTCTTGTTTGTTTTTGAATGGTTCATTTTGTGGCAAGTCTGAATTAAGATGAAAGCCAAAATAAGCAAATCATAATAGTAACCCAGTGTTTTTGTAAAGTATATAGATCAGACATAACAAGGATGAATTGGTTACACTGGTTAAAAAATGAGTAGTGTGAAGCATAAAATAAGATAAAACTCGGGACCCCTGGGTTTACAATTAACTAGGGTAAACTGTCTACTATGTATGATTGCTAAGTTTGCTAAGTATATGAATTTAAAATAACTTTGAGATATATTTAATACTTATTTAGCTGCTGTTGTGGCAATTATTCATTTTAACCATCACTGCGTAAGAGACACTCGGTGTCAAATCAGTAAAAAGAGAAGTATTTAATGATGCAAGAATAAAGGGTTCAATCCAGTACACATAGATATCCTTGAAAATTATTGACACACAGAAGACATACCAGTGCAATCTTCCAAAGCCATTTTTCTATAGGCCTTGCCTCTTAGTAATTTACCACAAACAAAATGACACAAATGCTAGTTTAGATTTATCCCTAACTAAACCCTTTAGCCCCTCTTGCCTAGATGACCTCTGACCTGATCAGTGCTTCGCTCCATACCTTCCTAGGCATTGATGAAAGAAAGACAAGTCTCCTCTTTCTTATTCCTTCACAGATGACAAAACCAAATGACATTCCTTCACCATTCTATTGAAAAAAAAAAAAAACCATATATAAATACATATATATATTTATATATAGAAAGAGAGAGAGGTCCCATTAGAAACACATTTATAAACAAAAATTCCCACAACACTTCAAGCACAACAACTTGGGGAAATTTCTTTGTGACACTCACAAAGGAATGTGCTGTGCAGTTATTTATATATAAAGGAACAAAATGCATTTCCAGTTTAATTTTTTTAGCAGACTTCACATAGAAGATGTAGATTTTAGTTACATACTACATAGTTTACTTGATGACATTCACCTAATTTAAAACAAGGATTATATGAAAATGACATCTCAAATAAACATACTTTATTGCAATTAGTGTGCCATTTCTATTTTTGTTCCTTTTAATCATTAAGAAATGTCATGTTTTAGTTGACAAATTGTTTAAAATTTCCACAGGAGATGTAGAAGAAGATGCCATAAGGAAATTTCCATATCTATTAGGACAGGTTCCATCTTCCAGGGATCACACATGGAAATTTCAGAATGGCTGAAGATAATGCTAAAGTAAGTTTGTTTGTTTGTATAAATAATTATATATTGTGTGCAAATGAGAATATATTGTATTATTTGTCATTTGTTTCTCATTTAAATTTAAGTTCATTTCAGTTATTGTATCTCAGAAACATAAGACACACAACTAGGGGTTAAGTTTGCATGTTTCCCCTGTGTCAGGGTTTACTCCGGTTTTCTCACACAGGAAAAAAACAAGCAGGTTGGGTAAATTAGAGATACCAAATTTCCTCTCACGCAACATTTGTATCAGTCAACTTGTGTGGATTACTTGGGTATGGATTAACTGGTTCTCGCCATGCATACTGTATAAGCCATAGATGTTGGAATAACAGTAAAAATAAACAAACATGCAACTACAATCAATGGATATATTGTGTAATGTAGCATCATTTTATTTGTTTCATGAATTTGTATGAACTCAAACGTAAATTACACCCCCCCCCCCAAAAAAAATCTGTCATTATTTACTCACCTTGTTTCAAACCTGTATAAATTTCTTTCTTCTGCTGAACACAAAGATGACATTAGTTGGAGTAATTTCAGTAACCAAACAGATCCAATCCCACATTTACTGAAATAGTAGCTAAAACAAATACTATGTGAATCAACACGAAATGAGATCTGTTTTGTTACTGACCTTCTTCTAAATTTCTTCCTTTGTATTCAGCAGAATTAAGAAACTCAAGTCTGGTTTAGAAGCACATCGGGTGCTGCTAATATATCTTGTATATGGTTTAACACTATTTTTAATTTTCAGTTTTTCTCAAGGTCTCAGGAAAAGACATGTCGACTTGATTGAGGAAGGGACTGCTAGAAGTAGTACATCGATCACCAGAGTGTATAAAACTCTTCTAAAAAGTGCTGCGTCACTGCAATTAAAAGACTTCAGAGAAAAAAGAAGATGAGGATTTGGTGGAGGATTGGTCGGGATCCGCCACAAAAGAAAGGTACAACATTGAATGGCAGATGCTGTTGAGATTACAATCAAGGTTAAAAATATTTAATATATTCAAGTAAAAATAATTTAATTGTATATGTAATATCACTGTATCATTTTTATTTTACTATGTGTAGTACAACCGTGGACGCTTCGGAAGAACATGGCGAAGGAAACATTCCTGGGTCTTTGGAATGCTGGAGGTGCAAGTAACATCTAGAAAACCAGTACTGAAGTTGGTCAAACATCGCCGAACAAATAATCTGCTACCCATCATATGAAAGTATGTAGTACCTGGGAGTAAAATTCTGAGTGATTGCTGGAGGGCATACAACAGCTTGCCACAGCATGGATACATTCATTATCAGGTTAACCACAAAAGATACTTCATCCATCCACAGTCAGGTGCCCACACCCAGCACATGGAACGTGCATGGCACACATATAAAGAGAACATATACAGATTCAGGGGAAACCTCAACAAACAGTCACTGAAAACAAATCTTCGTTTAATTGAGTGGAACTACTGGCTTGGTAAGAACCACAGACATGGACCCATTGGTCGCTTAATTCATGATATTAAAAAAGTATATCGATTTTAAAGACAAATTAAAAAGAGAGAGTGGTCTTTTTGTGTTCATTTCTTTTTGTAATGTTGGATGTTATTCAACTTTTATATAATTAAAAATGTTGATTATTTTAAAAGTGTAAACAAGTTTTAAAATAATTTTTGAAGTAATTTTGTCCTTTATTAAGGATTTTTTGGTTGTAATTAAATATTATTAAACAGACTTTGTTTAATCGTTATTGTTGGTGTGGTGCTTTTTTAATAATTTTCTTTGTATATATTTTATTTTTTAATTATTATAGTTCTTATTTGTAATAAGACATAACGGTAACATTTTCTCATATTTGGTAACAAATATTTAATTTATTTTGAGTATATTAAATATTAATAAATAATACTTAAACATTAATAAATGTTGAAAAGTTATATACTTATATATTTCATGTTATTAAATGAATTTGCTAATGTTTACTAATACAACCCCATTGTAAGTGTTACCAAAATTACTGATTAATTATATTGTAACAATAAATAACAGAACTGGAGGAGCATCGTGAATCGTTTGGCACTTCAATAGAATCTTTTGACACCTGAATCGAATTGTTTGACATCTCAATAAAATCGTTTTCACTCCACGTAACTTAAAATCTTTGCCCCCTGCTGACATGACATTTCTAGCATGAAAATGCAAAGAAACATAATTTTGATGCTGAGAGAGTCACAGATCCTTGGGGCAGGTTTACGAGTTGTGGGTGAGCGTGTGTGGGAAAACAACGAGGAAGGAGAAGACCTAAGTTTGAATTTGATCGTGAGTCTTTCGCGACGAGGTGGTGAGGCCGTGATCCCTGTTCTCGGTCAGAAAGACATCGAAGATTTAAAAACAGGTAAGACATTTTCTAAAATGTGTATTGCTTGTAACTTATCGTTAGAGCACTAAAATATCAATTATGTCCGAAAATTTGTAAAACTAGTCGTATAAAGTCAATACAAATTTGTTAACGTCACTGTTCAATGTCCTTGCAGCAGAATCACGTGACCCACTGCTCGAGGAGGACGATTGGCAAGTAGCCTAAAAATCGTGTTTGTTTTTAAATATACATATAATTAAATACTGTTGTGTTCATTAGATATTTGTTTTTGGATATCATATGTTAATGGATAAGCTAATGCAGGCTTTCTATCAATTTCAACATACTTATAGTTACCCGTATACTACTGCCCTACAAAGCAAAAAGGCTGTAACTGCATTTTTGGTCAAACATTTGTTATTACCATTTTCATGACATTCGAGGTATCCTTTATTATGTGACAAAACATATTATCTCAAATGTGTGTCGTGTAGTAGAAAAATGGTAGTCGTTTGTACAGTAACTGCAAAAAGCCCGAGTTATAGTCATTTTTCTCAGTTCTTCACTCTGCGTAGTTACTGCCTTTTTGCTTTGTAGGCCAGTATAGTTACCGTCATTAGAGAAGGCTACGTGATTAGTGATTAATTTGACTTTCACTAATTTCTTTAGAGATAACGCCATGGAAGACAGTGGCTCAGAAGACATCCCCACACCACCCCTCCCCCAAACAGCTCTTGGATCTGTTGAAGGAAACCTAGCTCCTACTGCCTCCATTACCCTTGAAAAATTGCGCCAAGAGAAGAGTGCTTTGGTGGAGCAGAGGGATCAGCTGAGAATCGAACTGGATCGGCTGTTGGAGTCAGTTACTTCCCCTGCACCTGTTCCATCGACTGTGCCTGCCACTCATAGCTACAGTAAGTTACATTGCAGTGTTTTTTTTTAAATGGTCCTTAATGCAGAGACACTAAACCAATTTTGATCAACATTTTCCCAGACATTAAAATATCCAAATGATGTCATGTGTCATTAGTAACCTACTGAAGAGGATTAGGGCCAAGCAAAAAAAGAAAAGAAAAAAAAAAGCACCATCTCGAGATTAAAGTAATTATAATGCCAAAAATAAACCCCTTAAATTCCAAGAAAGGAAGTCGAAATACAATCTTGATAATAAACTCATTAAATATTGAGAATAAAGTCGTAGTTTCGAGAAAGAAAAATAAACACTCGAAATACAATCTTGAGAGAGATTAGTAAGAAGTTAATTATTAAAGTTATGAATGTGATAGTATAACATGACAAATTTGTAATTTATAAAGTAGGCCTATGAATACAGTTATTAAACACATTATAGACATGCTTATAAATAAAGAGCAAAGCATGCATTTACAAACTGCTTACTAATCTATATCAATGTTGAAACATTGCTTTATAAATGAGGATTTAATTATTTACAAATGCTTGAAAGATAATTTATAGTGTGCAGTTATTATAAATGTTACTGATTAATGTTCTTTAGAGAAACCTGAAAAGAAGAGAAGAATGACATCATCCTCATCTACAACCTCCTCTTCATCATCCTCCTCCTCCTCATCTTCCTCAAGTTCCACTGAAAGAGAAAGGAAGAAGAAGAAAAAAAACAAAAAAAAACAAAACAAAGATCATTTGGGGAAAGAAGTAAGTTTTAAATATAGAATATGTAAACATGACACTGTCTGGAAGTTTAATTTGTCAATTTAAAATACTACCGTTCAATAGTATTTTATCACTGTATATTTTATTTTGACCCCAGCCATTTGGAAAATGGATGCAATACGCATATGTAATACGCATATATGCATTACGCATTTATGCTACTATATTTTCAGAGTTCTAAAAATTATGGAAAAAGAAATATATATATATATACAGGTCCTTCTCAAAAAATTAGCAGATTGTGATAAAGTTCATTATTTTTCATAACGTAATGATAAAAGTTACACTTTCATATATTTTAGATTCATTGCACACCAACTGAAATATTTCAGGTCTTTTATTGTTTTAATAATGATGATTTTGGCATACAGCTCATGAAAACCCAAAATTCCTATCTAAAAAAATTGGCATATTGCATCCGACCAATAAAAGAAGTGTTTTTAATACAAAAAAAAAGTCAACCTTCAAATAATTATGTTCAGTTATGCACTCAATACTTGGTCGGGAATCCTTTTGCAGAAATGACTGCTTCAATGCGGCGTGGCATGGAGGCAATCAGCCTGTGGCACTGCTGAGGTGTTATGGAGGCCCAGGATGCTTCGATAGTGGCCTTAAGCTCATCCAGAGTGTTGGGTCTTGCGTCTCTCAACTTTCTCTTCACAATATCCCACAGATTCTCTATGGGGTTCAGGTCAGGAGAGTTGGCAGGCCAATTGAGCACAGTAATACCATGGTCAGTAAACCAGTTACCAGTGGTTTTGGCACTGTGAGCAGGTGCCAGGTCGTGCTGAAAAATGAAATCTTCATCTCAATAAAGCTTTTCAGCAGGTGGAAGCATGAAGTGCTCCAAAATCTCCTGATAGCTAGCTGCATTGACCCTGCCCTTGATAAAACACAGTGGACCAACACCAGCAGCTGACATGGCACCCCAGACCATCACTGACTGTGGGTACTTGACACTGGACTTCAGGCATTTTGGCATTTCCTTCTCCCCAGTCTTCCTCCAGACTCTGGCACCTTGATTTCCGAATGACATGCAACCACTGAGCAACAGTCCAGTGCTGCTTCTCTGTAGCCCAGGTCAGGCGCTTCTGCCGCTGTTTCTGGTTCAAAAGTGGCTTGACCTTGGAAATGCGGCACCTGTAGCCCATTTCCTGCACACGCCTGTGCACGGTGGCTCTGGATGTTTCTACTCCAGACTCAGTCCACTGCTTCCGCAGGTCCCCCAAGGTCTGGAATCGGTCCTTCTCCACAATCTTCCTCAGGGTCCGGTCACCTCTTCTCGTTGTGCAGCGTTTTTTGCCACACTTTTTCCTTCCCACAGACTTCCCACTGAGGTGCCTTGATACAGCACTCTGGGAACAGCCTATTTGTTCAGAAATTTCTTTCTGTGTCTTACCCTCTTGCTTGAGGGTGTCAATGATTCTGGACAGCAGTCAGGTCGGCAGTCTTACCCATGATTGCGGGTTTGAGTAATGAAACAGGCTGAGAGTTTTTAAAAGCCTCAGGAATCTTTTGCAGGTGTTTAGAGTTGATTAGTTGATTCAGATGATTAGGTTAATAGCTCGTTTAGAGAACCTTTTCATGATATGCTAATTTTTTGAGATAGGAATTTTGGGTTTTCATGAGCTGTATGCCAAAATCATCAGTTTTAAAACAATAAAAGACCTGAAATATTTCAATTGGTGTGCAATGAATCTAAAATATATGAAATTTTTACTTTTATCATTACATTATGGGAAATAATGAACTTTAATACAATATGCTAATTTTTTGAGCAGGACCTGTGTATATATATCCTCTGATGGCTACTTCCACCAGGATAATGCACCATGTCACAAAGCTCGAATCATATCAAATTAGTTTCTTGAACATGACAATGAGTTCACTGTACTAAAATGGCCCACACAGTCACCAGATCTCAACCTAATAGAGCATCTTTGGGATGTTGTGGGACTGGAGCTTCGTGCCCTGGATGTGCATCCCACAAATCTCCATCAACTGCAAGATGCTATCCTATGAATATGGGCCAACATTTCTAAAGAATGCTTTCAGCACCTTGTTGAATCAATGCCACGTAGAATTAAGGCAGTTCTGAAGGCGAAAGGGGGTCAAACACAGTATTAGTGTGGTGTTCTTAAAGGAGAACTCCGGCGAACAATTAACCTTTGGTCTAATAAAACATCGGTACCTAGTCAACCGTTCTCTGAGATTTGTTTTCATGATAATCGAATGTAAAGAGTTTTATCTCTAAAAACTGTTTAGCGTATAATGCTAGTACTGGGGGCATTGACGAAGTAAAAAGAAATCGCTAGTTTATACCACTAACAAGGCTTCAAAATAGCCCCACACTAACACAGTAACAAAAAAAGAGTGTCCATACATGCAAAACGAAGCACTGAGAACTTTGTAAGTGTACAGACCGTTTAATAAGAAGATACATTATAAAGACAGTTCACTTCGTGTATACAGACAGGAGCCATCTTAGAATATAGTCTCGATAAGTCGATCCCCGATCGCCGTTCATACTGTTCAGAAGTTCGCTGAACTTCATACAGTTCAGATCACTCAGCACGACGTTCGTGGTTTGACTTATCGAGACTATATTCTAAGATGGCTCCTGTCTGTATACATGAAGTGAACTGTCTTTATAACGTATCTTCTTATTAAACGGTCTGTAGACTTACAAAGTTCTCAGTGCTTCGTTTTGCATGTATGGACATTCATTATGTTACTGTGTTAGTGTGGGGCTATTTTGAGTCTTGTTAGTGGTATAAACTAGCGATTTCTTTCTACTTCGTCAATGCCCCCAGTGCTAGCATTCTACGCTAAACATTTTTTAGAGATAAAACTCTTTACATTCGATTATCATGAAAACAAATCTCAGAGAACGATTGACTAGGTACCGATGTTTTATTAGACCAAAGGTTCATTGTTCACCGGAGTTCTCCTTTAATAATTCTTTAGGTGAGTGTAAATACGAGTGTATGTTGATGGCTCCAATTGTTCCTCCTCAAATGTTTATGACACAAAATTCACAAATACATATTTTGTGGATTTTTGTCTCTGACTGCATTCTGTAGAAGCATAGCACAGGATTGTCTCCTCATTAGTTAGTGCATTTTATTGAAAAACAACTATTAAAGGAGTAGTTCACTTTAAATGTTTTTTTGTCTTTCTCTCTTCAGTCGAAAAGAAATTAAGGTTTTTGATGAAAACATTCCAGGATTTTCTTCATATAATGGACTTCAATGGGAACCAAATGGTTCAAGGTCAAAATCAGAGTTTAAGTGCAGCTTCAAAGGGCTTTAAATGACACCACACAATGAATGAGGATCTTATCTAGCGAACAGACTGGTCATTTTCAAATATATATATAAAAAAAAGAAGTTTGCATGTTATAAGCACAAATGCTCGCCTTGCTCTGTTCTGTGATGAGCGTTCGTGACTCTCCTGTTCGAACTCATTCATCAAAAAGAACAAATCTTTTTTCGAGTCATGACTCGAAGGTTCCTAGATAAGACCCTTATTGGTTCCCATTGAAGTCCATTATATGGAGAAAATCCTGGAACGTTTTCATCAAAAACCTTAATTTCTTTTCGACTGAAGAAAGAAAAACATGGACATCTTGGATGACATGGGGGTGAGTAAATTATCAGCAAAAGTTTTTTTTTAAAGTGAACTACTCCTTTAACTAGATATGATAAACTAAAGAAATCACTCACTCCTTAAATCACTTCTTAGCACTCTCTTTCCCGCCAGGGGGGTGTTCCCCTAAGTGCTTGATGACACATGACAACTATCATTAGATACGAATGAGGGATATTGTAACGGTCAAAATGGCCGTTACATCAAACTTTTACATAATTTTACAATATAGTGTTTAAAGGAATTACAAAATCTAAGCAAAAAATGTAAATAAGGAAAATAAAATAAGACCAAATCAAGACATTATATGCATATGTAAATCGAAAAAAACAAAGCTACAAATAAAGTAAAGTGTATCAGTAGTAATTAGATACAGAAATACAATAAAATAAATAATTACACTGTCGTCTTCATTCTATAAATTAATTATTAATCACTACATAAGAAGTGCTGCAGAAGTGATTTTCCTTTTGTCTTCTGTTGTTTGATTAGCATAACAACACAAACATAAGCAGATTTCTTAAACGTACTGCCAATTTACGATAGAATATAAACACTGACACACATATACTGACACACATTTGATTTCTTTCTGAGCTGTTTGCGTTCACTTTAAGACCTAATTGATTGATTTTATGAGAATAATTGCCAAGAGTTTGTTACTTTGTTATTTTGAGATTAGCACGATTCGAATTTTTCGCATATGTTTCCTGTAAAGTGCATAAAGATTCTGTGTTTGTAGGCCTTTTGAGTTGCTTGTCTCCATGCTTAAGAGTGTGTGTCCATTTGAGTATGTATGTGTGTCTGTACCAATTATCTGTGCACACAGAAAACAGCTGACTTTAACATCATCTTGAGCGCACATTGATTACAATTGCTTGAATATTAACATTTGCAAGGTTTAGTAACACTTTATAAATTATGGATGTTTAAGTAATTATTATGAAAGAGAGTATTATAATTTTTGTGTGATTTATTTTGTGTCTCTTCTGACTGTGTCAGCCTGCCGTCAATCTGGGTGCGCCAATGCCACCCTGGCATTTATGTAGCCTAGCAACTCACAGTCAGTTTTGCAACTGACATTCCTTGAATAAGCAAGGTTTGGGACCATAAACCTTTAGTTCAGGGTATATATGAAGAATTTGGTTCCAAAAATGTTTGTTAAGATGTTTTTATTGCGTTTTATTGTGCTACTTACTTTTATTGTCTTATTTATGAAGGCAAAACATACCAAATGCAGTTTGATATTAATTGGAATGGAAAATCCAAAAACAAGATTTTTGAAAAGTGTATCTTTTGAAACCAAACTCTTCAAATGTTGGTAAGTTAATCTTGTTCCCTTTCGAGGGAACTCAACACTGCGTCGAAATCGACACTTTGGGGACGCTCCCTAAGCGTGCGCCTCTGAAGTATGAATGAAACTAATCCAATCCTGATTGGTGTTGGGTCGTGACGTAACATGTGACGGCATACCCGGAAGTATAAAAGTGACGCTGTCACAACACACACTAGCTTTCGCTCTTCAGCAAGCGCTCTCTGTGAAACTGTCTGTCTTATTTGGTGTTGTTTGTCTGTGAAAAAGCTCTACATATGGCGAGTGAACATTACACTAGTGTGTGTACCCCTGCCCTGTTTATCTCACGGGCGGGGACACGCATCAGTTGTGTGTGTATAGTAGTAGGAGCGCAGCACACACAGGCAGCTCTCGAGAGGGCTGCCTGTGAACACTGTGAAGCACTTCCTAATAGAGTGCTGCGCTCCCGCTCGGCCATAGTATTTTCTTATGATGGCCAGGCTCGCGATCCCCGCGATTCGGCTCCCGCGTCCGTTGAGGCGGCGCGGCGGCTTGGATCGCAGGGATCGCAGAGGGATCTCGCAGATGAGAAACGAGACTGCTGAGGCACTTTTTCGTTCATCATCTGCTGATTCTATAACACTCATTCATGACGCAGAAGCCCGCGATGCGGTTTCTTCTGCCCGTGACGAGTGCCTGTTGCTCGAGCTATCTGTTTCTGAGGAAATAGATTATGCTCAGCATCGGGAACGAGCAACATGAGTCACACTCGCCGGCTCATGTTTCTGCTTATGTAGAGCTTGTGGAGGTTGTGATGCATACTGTGGAGTCCAGTCTTAAAATAAATAATTAAATATATATGTGTATATATATATTAGCTGGCCACAAAATAAGCAGGATGATCCTTGTCAAAGCAAGAAGAGCTAGACGAGAGATTTCTGTAGCACTATTCACAACCTCAGCGCTGGGCTAACTGTGTTTTTCCCCAAATCTAAGAGACATTAGTGGCTAATTTTGTCTGGTAAAGACAAATATTTTCTGCTGAACGCTCCGCTATCACCTTCTGGCCTGTTCCCGACGCTGTAACTTCAATCGTCGACAGGTTTATAAATAAATAAATATATATATAAAAACTAAATAAATATATATATATATAAATATATGTTGTCCCGCCGTTTTGAACGTTTCGGGCTACATCGATTTTCAGCGAACGCACACCGTGGCGTTCACCCCAAGAGCTTGCAACCGGGCACCGACTATGGTCACAAAATTTTTCTAGACTTTCCTGCCGGTCATCTGCTTCAGGAAGTCGAGAATAGTGCTCGAGAAACACCCGAGGCCGGTCTCAAGGGGCTGGTTCCCTCAATAGATTTTGTTGAATGGCAGCGCCTTCCAATTATCTATATGGGTCCTGAATATTTTTAAATATGGGTACAGACTGCAGTTCAGTTACCGACCTCCCAAGTTTGTTGGGGTCGTACCGACCGCAGTGGTTCCAGAACAGGCTCGGGTTATGGAACAAGAGGTACAGACTCTGCTGGAGTTAAGGGGCCATAGAGAGTGTTCCCCTGCCAGACAGGAAGTCCAGGTTTTACAGCCGGTACTTTTTAGTTCCAAAGGAGGAGGGTGGACTGAGGCCAATTTTAGATCTAAGGCTTTTGACTTGTTCTTTGAGGAGATCCAGGTTCAAAATGCTTACAATTTCCATTATCGGAAACCAAATCAGATCCGAGGACTGGTTTGGCATGGTAGATCTAAAAGCTGGGGCTGTCCACTCAGTTGCAAGGCAACCAATGTTTTTCTAAAAAAGCGGGGCCCGGAAACGATGTGTATTGCCCGCCGTCTATGACGCTTCGGGCCGCATCATTTCCCAGCGAACGCACTCTGCGTCGTTTTTTTCAAAAAAAAAAAAAAACGAGCATCAGTTATGGTCACGGAAATCGTATCGACTACAGCCTGCCGGTATTCCGCTTCAGGAAGTCGAGAAAGATGCTCGAAAAACACCAGAGGCCAGTCTCGAGAGGCTGGTACCCCTAGTAGATTTTTTAGAGGCATGGTATCATCTGCCCAACATATCTGCGTGGGTCCTGCATATAATGGAGCTGCAGTTTGCGCACCGCCCCCCCCAGGTTTTAAATTGGGGTGGTGCAAACTACAGTGGTTCCAGAGCAGGCTCAGGTGATGGAACAAGAAGTACAGACTCTGCTACTAAAGGAAGCCATGGAACGTGTTCATCCTTTAGACAGGGGGTCCGGGTTTTACAGCCGGTACTTTATAGTTCCAAAGAAGGATGGGGGGTTAAGGCCAATTCTAGATCTCAGGGTTTTGACCCGATCTCTAAGGAGGTTCAGGTTCAAAATGTTAACCATTCCTGCAGTCGTGAGTCAGATCAGATCCGAGGACTGGTTTGTCACGATAGATCTAAAGCACGCCTATTTTCTCATCTCCATCCTTCCATGTCACAGGAGATACCTGAGGTTTGCTTTCGGGGACGAAGCTTACCAATATTGGGTTCTTCCGTTCGGCCTAGCACTCTCTCCCCGCACATTCACCAAATGTATGGATGTAGCCCTTGCTCCATTGAGACTTCAAGGCATTCATATATGGAATTATCTCGACGACTGGCCCATTCTGGCCCAGTCTCGAGAAATGGCAGTTCGGCATCGAGATGTCGTCCTTGGCCACATTCAGAAATTGGGGTTGAGACTCAAGAGTGTGCTAGAACCATCCCAGTGCACGATATTTTTTGGAATCGTGTGGAGCTCGATTACGATGCAGGCACGAATGTCTCCCACACGTATCGAGTCAATTCTGGCGATGGTATCTGGGTTAAGGCTGGACCAGGCCATCACTGTGAAGCAATTTCAAAGAATGCTGGGCCTCATGGCAGCGGCATCCAACATCATTCCTTTGGGCCTTCTGCACATGAGGCCCATTCAGTGGTGGTTAAAAAACCAAGGGGTTTTCTCCCAAGGGGAATCCGTTTCGTATAATCAGAGTAACGCGCAGATGCCTTAGTTTTCTGAACATATGGAAGAAACCTTGGTTCCTATCCCAAGGGCCAGTACTGGAAGTGTCGTGTCGCCGGAAATCCGTTTCGACAGACGCTTCCCTCACTGGCTAGGGCGCGGTCATGGACGGCCGCTTTGCCAGGGGTCTGTGGCAGCACCATCATCGTTCTTGGCATGTAAACTGCCTAGAGATGATGGCTGTGTTCAGGGCTTTGAGGAGCTTCCTCCCAGACATCAAGGGTTACCATGTCTTAGTACGATCCGACAATACGTCGGTGGTAGCCTATCTGAACCGACAAGGGGGACTCAGATCGCGCCCTCTGTGCAGACTGGTGCATCTGATTATTCTTTGGTCCCAGGGGAAAATACTGCCTATCAAGGCAATGTATATTCCGGGGGTTCAGAATCAGGGAGCAGACATCCTGTCGAGGCAGGGGCTGAGGCCCGGGAAATGGAGACTTCATCCAGATGTGGTGAAGTTGATATGGGAGAGGTTTGGACCAATGGAAGTGGATCTGTTTGCGTCTCGAGAGACGTCCCACTGTCCACTTTGGTTCTCCCTCTCACTTCCAGCCCCTCTGGGGTTGGATGCCATGGTACAGGCCTGGCCGAGGCTTCGCCTGTACGTGTTTTCCCCGATCGCTCTGCTCCCGGGAGTCCTGGAGAGGGTCCATCAGGAGGGCATCAGTCTTCTTCTGGTTGCCCCAATGTGGCCGACCCGAGTATGGTTTTCAAACATAGTATCACTCCTGATAGCTCCGCCATGGCAGATTCCTCTGAGGAGGGATCTGTTGTCTCAGGCGGGGGGCACAATTCTCCACCCTCAGCCAGAGCTGTGGAAATTGTGGGTCTGGCCTCTGAGGGGGTTCAGTACCTGAATGCTGGTCTATCAGCTGGAGTGGTTGAAACTATACTTAGCTCCAGAGCTCCGTCTACTAGGAGATTATATGGCCTCAAGTGGAATGTTTTTGCCACTTGGTGTAGAGAACATGAGTTAGATCCAGTAAACTGCCCGGTGGCTTCAGTTCTGGAATTTCTTCAAGATCGGTTCTCTGCGGGTCTCTCCCCTTCCACGCTTAAGGTGTACGTGGCAGCCATTGCGGCTTTCCACGCTCCGTTAAGTGATGGGCCCCTGGCGAGGCACCAGTTGGTCATTCGGTTTCTCCGCGGTACTTGGAGGATGAGGCCGGCAACCAGGTCTAGAGTTCCTGCTTGGGACCTGGCTATAGTTCTGGAAGGGTTATCCCTGGCCCCTTTCGAACCTCTAGAGTCGGCTTCGCCTAAGGATTTAACGCAGAAAATGGTTTTTCTCTTGGCCATTACCTCACTTAAGAGGGTGGGAGATCTCCAAGCCCTGGCAGTAACACCAGCTTGCTTGGAGTTTGCCCCTGGCAGAGTAAAGGCCTTTTTGCACCCGAGTCCGGGCTACGTACCTAAGGTTCCTTCGAACACGGTTCGGTCTTTAGTCCTTCAGGCATTCCATCCTCCACCTCATGTGTCGGCAGAAGAAGAGAAGCTTCATTTGCTCTGCCCCGTCAGAGCTTTGAGCGTGTACCTTGAGAGGTCCTCTTCTTGGAGAAGGTCGGACCAGTTATTAGTATGTTTTGGGTCACCTAAGAAGGGGCTCCCGGCATCCAAGCAGACTATTAGTAATTGGATAGTCCAGGCTATTACTGCGGCTTACAAGGTGCGCGGTTTGCCTTCACCTTTAGCCGTCAGGGCCCATTCAACTAGAAGCATGGCTTCTTCTAGGGCCCTTCTTTCGGGAGTACCTCTACAGGAGATCTGCGAGGCAGCCGGTTGGGCTACTCCGCATACTTTTATCAGGTTCTACAGTCTCCACCTTCCAAGTACGCCTGGCACACACGTGCTCAGTCCTTGCTGAGTGCCTAGACAGTTTCACTCCGGGACAGGCCTATTCGGTGCGTGGCCTAGTGGGCACTCGTTCCCCAAAGTGTCGATTTCGACGCAGTGTTGAGTTCCCTCGAAAGGGAACGTCTCGGGTTATGACTATAACCCTTGTTCCCTGAGAAGGGAACGAGACACTGCGTCGTTCTGCCACGCCCCTCGAGGCCTTTGAGCGTCTTGCTTCATCGCGAGGCTAGTGTGTGTTGTGACAGCGTCACTTTTATACTTCCGGGTGTGCCGTCACATGTTACGTCACGACGCAACACCAATCAGGATTGGATTAGTTTCATTCATACTTCAGAGGCGCACGCTTAGGGAGCGTCCCCAAAGTGTCGATTTCGACGCAGTGTCTCGTTCCCTTCTCAGGGAACAAGGGTTATAGTCATAACCCGAGACGTTTTCTGGTATACTCCTATTTTGTTAGACTGACCGAAATTTTATTTTCAATTTTTTTATAGTGTGTACCCCGGAACAAGTCACTCACAGATACAAGTTAATTCTGAAAACTTTCCGAAAAATTAGGAGTGTTCCGGAGAGCTTGAAAAGGCACGACATAGACAAAGCCACATTGGCCTTGTCTAGTATAATCGCAGAGGTACGTATGAGTACAGACTTGTTTATAATTTCTGTGATGTTGTTAAACAGCTTGCAGTAAGTATAAATTATTCACCACTCCCTACTATTACACTACAGTATTGATGTTCATTTATTTATTAAAAATGCAGTCACATCTAAAAGTCCTGCAATAAGTCATCCTTCATGAAGGTGTTAATTTTAAGAATATTTAGTAATTTACAAGTACATTCATTTTTGCAATGTGCACAAAGTTAATGGTACTGTTATATTAAGAGGCTTTTCTATTAGTTTTATCCATCCTCTACATCACTGAGCCTAGGCTACATAACAAACACACTTCTTTATTGCTGTACAGTCCAACAGCAGTAAAAAAATAAAGCCTCTAGTAAATTAATACCTATTAAAAGCAGGTTTAACGGTATTTGATGCATTCTAATGTATGATCACAGTTGAAGAGCTGGATTACTCATGCTAAAAATGTCACGGTAGACGTATTCACTGGTTCCTTCTTGTCTTGTGTTTATGTTGTTGTATGAGTGCACGTGTGCTAGAGGCGTGTGTAAGAGGCGTGTCTGTGTGTCTTTACCTGATCCGCTCCAGCTGCCCATCATCAATTCACCAGCTGCAGTCGATCTCACCCCACTACTTATTCTCACCACTGTTCTCTCATCTTTGTCAGATCGTTGTTTGATGTTTCCCTGTCTGGTCTTCTGGTTCGTGTTCCTGCCTGGTGTTCCTGTTCATCGTCTTCCTCGTGGATTTTGTCATCTCACCGTTTGTCTGCACGTCACCGGATTTGGCCATCGAAGTCCCTGCGTCACCACTTCACCACCCGACTTACTGTTCTGGACTTTGTTACTTCCTTAATAAATATCGTTAACTCGCGTTTGCTTCCTGTCATCAGTTACTATGACAGAACGATCTGACCAAGGAATGGAAGCAGCGAGCGTCTCTCACTCTTCATTGGAAGAATTCATTCATCACAGTATCCGAAGAATGGATTCACAGGAGAAGGATATCGGGGATACGGGCAGAGCAGTTCAAGTCTTGGTGACGCAGGTGTCCGAGCTCACCCAGCAGATCCAGCGCCTACAGATTCCCACTGCGCCACCCACACCAGCCGTTCCTCCCGTACCACCAGGAAGCCCCTCCCAGTCTGAACCTCGACTACC
Source organism: Meda fulgida (assembly GCA_030578275.1). Classification (NCBI taxonomy): domain Eukaryota; kingdom Metazoa; phylum Chordata; class Actinopteri; order Cypriniformes; family Leuciscidae; genus Meda; species Meda fulgida. The sequence continues at coordinate 769,569 of CM060630.1, read as the reverse complement.
TATTCCAGAAGCCTACTCAGGTGAACCATCTCACTGCAGAGCATTTCTCACCCGGTGTTCCATGCACTTCGCTCTCCAACCTCGCACTTTTCAGAACGAGCAGGCCAAGGTAGCGTTTGTTCTAACTCTGCTGACTGGGAGAGCGGCGCTTTGGGGAACGGCGGTGTGGGAGAACCAACACCCGTAGTGCGCCTCGTTCCAGACACTCTCCGCCGAGATGAAGCAGGTATTTGACCGGGCGGTCTCGGGAAGAGAGGCAGCCAGGGAATTGGCCGAACTTCGGCAAGGGGAGAAGTCCGTCTCCGATTACTCGATCGAATTCCGGACCTTGGCGGCGGAGTGTGGATGGGACAAGACGGCGCAGTGGGATATGTTCCTGCATGGGTTGGCTGACCACATCCAGAAGGAGATCTACGCCCTGGATCTTCCCACCACCCTCAATGGACTGATCGACTTGGCTCTGCGGGTGGACAGTCGACTATCCAGAGTCGAGCGTCGGATGACGTCCACTCGCAACCTCGGGGGGTTCAACGGTCCAAGATCCAGCGGCAGGGACGTGGTCAGCCCTACTTACGATCACGAGCCCATGCAGGTGGGTCGAGCTCGGCTTTCCCGAGAGGAGAGGGAGAGGCGGAGATCCCAGGGCCTTTGCCTGTATTGTGGAGGAGCCGGACATTTTGCCCACAGCTGCCCGGTAAAAGGCCAAGCCAGATAGTAAAACTGAGGCTACTATCGAGTGGGATCTCCGCCAGGAAGACCTCATCTACGACCACATCAACCTCCACCCTCCTCTCGGTAAGACTAAGATGGTCAGTCCACCAGCACGATTGTCGAGCACTGTTGGATTCGGGGGCAGAAGGTAATTTTATGGACCATAACTTTGCAAGCAGATTTCAAATTCCTCTCAGACCCCTCACTCATCGGATTCCAGTTCACGCACTCAATGGTCAGGAGCTTCCACTATTTCATTATCCACTGAAGAAATCACTCTCATCACTTCGGGCAACCACACGGAAACTTTCTTTCCTTATTCTGGACTCACCCTTGGCACCTGTTGTTCTTGGACATCCATGGCTCATCCGACATAACCCCCGAGTGGACTGGATTAACAAGTCTGTGCTGGAGTGGAGCAAGGAATGTCATAAGTCTTGTCTCATGTCTGCTTGTTCGTCTGTACCTGTTTCTATGTTTCAGGAGGAAGCAGGGGATCTGTCTAACATGCCCGCGGAGTATCTGGACCTGAAGGAAGTGTTCAGTAAGTCTCGCGCTGCTTCTTTTCCTCCGCATCGTCCCTACGACTGTGCAATAGACTTACTGCCAGGTACGTCTCCGCCTAAGGGCAAGTTATATTCACTTTCGATTCCCGAAAGAGAGGCCATGGAGAAATATATTTCTGATTCTCTAGCAACCGAGTTCATTCGCCCTTCCTCTTCTCCAGCGGGGGCGGGGTTCTTTTTTGTGGGGAAGAAGGATGGTTCTCTGCGACCTTGCGTTGATTACCGAGGGTTGAATAACATCACGGTAAAGAATACTTATCCTTTACCGTTGATGTCTTCAGCCTTCGAGAGGTTGCAGGGAGCATCCATCTTCACGAAATTGGACTTACGTAATGCTTATCATTTGGTCCGCATTAGGGAGGGGGATGAGTGGAAAACTGCCTTCAACACCCCCAGGGGGCACTTTGAATACTTGGTCATGCCGTTTGGGCTGTCCAACTCCCCAGCAGTTTTCCAGGCACTGGTCAATGACGTGTTGCTGATATATGATAAAGCTATATATCATATATAGCTTTCTTAATATATGATATTTTCTGTACTGTTATTACATGTTATATACACGCTGATATATGTATAGTCTTAATTTGGCTGTTCAATCTACATAAAAATAGCTAAATCAAGTAGAATTACTCTAAAAGTCACAAATAAAAAAGACATATGCAATTATTAGTGAATGAGACTTCATTTTAATGCTCTAAGCGCATTGTCTAAAGCGCACGTTGGAAACGTCATCTCCCAATGACTATGCGTGTCCGATTCCACTTTTGCTAATTTAATGTGGTGAAATTTGTTTATGCGGCAAGCACACGGTCTAAATGTGTTGTTCCTATTATCCTTATGAGTAATGGGTGTGTTTTGGGCATAACGTGCAATACCAATGACAGTCTCATCTCTCATCCCCTTTAAAAGCCAGTTGCGCAAGCGCCATGCCTAATTCTTACGTAGATGGATTTGTAAACTGGAAAAATATATGGATGATATATCACCAATTAAAGATTGATGTTAAAAAATTGTGTTGTTTTAATTACAAAAAAAATATTAAAACCTTTAAAAGATGTTTTCTTTCAATCATGGAAGTAAAAATAGCAGGCTTTTAATTTCTGTAAATGTATGGATAGCCTACATAATCGTTCATAAAATAATTTGCTAATATGTAAGAATAGGTTTGTACTCTAAAAATAATTTGTTTAACAACAGGAGATAAAGAATTTACAAACATGTAGAGCAGAAACATTTAAGCACTCGGACAGCACCATGAGTGTTTTAAGAGGATTACCGGTACTTTTTTTTTTTTCTCATCTCATCATATCCAGAGGTACAAAGTCATCATATACAACAAATCCGTGGGGTAGCATTTAAAAAAAAAAAAGAAAAAGATTGAAATACTTACCAGGCTACAGGTGAAGCAGCTCTTTACGCCTTCTTACATCTTGTAATTGGTCCTCATTTATGTTCAAGAGACTCAATAGTAATCTTTTACATTTTAATCCGTTAATTTTTCATATTATAAAAAGGGTTGTGTGCTGCTACACATCCATGTGTGATAAGGAAACGCATATTGTCATCCCGTATTACTAATGTGCGCATTAAATAACAAAATGGTAAATGGACTGCATCTATATAGCATTTTATATAGACCCAATGGCCACCAAAGTACTTTACATTTGCCTCACTGATGGTGGTGTCAGCCATGCAAGGCGCCATTCAGCTCGTCGGGAGCAGCTGGGGTTAGGTGTCTTGCTCATGGACACCTTGACACTTGGTCAGGTGGAACCGGGGATTTAACCACCAACTTTTCAGTTTGTAGACAACCCACATGAACCACTGAGCCACTGCCGCCATTAAATAACAAGAACAATATTGCACCATTGACTTTAGACTTTAGAGCAGGTTTTAGTTGGTAAATGTCATAGTCTATTTTAGTTGCCTCAAAATTGCAACGTGCCAACAATGTGCCTGAACTCAACTAATTTTCTGAGCAGAACGCCCCAGGGGCGCAAATGCATTTGCTGTTGTGTTTAAACAACATGGCGCCAAACCTTAAAATTGTCATTTCCCGGGTTGAAACTAGCAAAAAACACTTGTGTCTAGGTGTATGATAGGGCTGTCACCTGATGTGATAGCGAAAAAAATATTGTTGTGCGACTGCAACCTTTTTACAGAGCCGGACATGCCGGAGTACATTTACTTGAGTACAGTACGAAAGTACAATTTTGAGGGATCTGTACTTTACACGAGTATCATTTTTGGGGAGTACTCATGACTTTACTCAAGTACAGTTCCCTCAAGTTTGAGAGGGAAATATTGTACACTTTACTCCAATACATTTTTATCCATAACCATGAGTACCCGTTACTACAATTAAAATAAAAAAAACAGAAAAATCGCGGAAACCCTCAATTTGTTGTTTGCCTCTCAAACGTGATTGGATTGTGCTGGCGCCTGATTGGGACAGCCTATCAGCAATCACCTTCAGCTTTCCGCCAAAGTCAACTCAATGGTCAGATTTAGATAAGAGACGAAACCATGGATGAAACAATGGAACAATGGAAGCAGGTCCATCCGGGGAATATGGCAACCCATAACCCTACTGTCAGGGAATGGATGGAAAGTGGAGACAATAGCGGGTAAGTAAGGTTTATTAACAGATATAAGAGAACAGTCACAGCGTCCGTAACACAGAATCACGATCACAGGGGGCGACACACAGGAACGGGCAAGCGATGCAGGGACCTCGATGGATGCCGGTGAAGTGATGAGAAGTGGGTGAAGCGTTGATAACCAGTCCAGAAAGTGAAGTGAATCAGTGACGATAAACACGAAGACATCCAGGACAGGAACGCAGGTACGGGTAACAGCCAGACAGGAACAGGAACGAACACCGGGAACACATTACAACGATCTGACAAGGATGAGACGAAAACAGTGAGTATAAATAGACATCGCTGATCAGGATCAGCTGGTGCTGGGATCGAATACAGCTGGCGCTACTGATCAGCGATACGGGAGAGAGACACGCCCCTACTCACACACACAACAACAATGACACGAGACAAGAAGGACACAATGAATTCAACCACCGTGACAGTACCCCTCCTCCTATAAACGCCTCCTGGCATTCCCAGAAGCCCTTACCTGTCGATTGTAATCATCGATAAAGGAGTGATCCAAGATGTTCCTAGCAGGTACCCAACTTCTCTCCTCCGGACCGTAACCTTCCCAGTCCGCCAGATACTGGAATCCTCGTCCCCTCCGTCTAGAGTCCAGTATACGATTAACCGAATAGGTTGGCTCCCCATCTACGAGTCGCGGCGGGGGGGGGGAACCGGGGCAGGCGGATTAAGGTGTGAATGAAACACAGGCTTTAATTTGGAAACATGGAAGACGGGGTAAATTCTCCTGTACGCCGGAGGAAGTTTGATTCGGACTGCCACCGGACTAAGGAGCTTGGTGACAGGAAACGGGCCGATAAATTTAGGAGCTAATTTATTTGAAACGGAGCGGAGAGGAATGTTCTTGGTTGAAAGCCACACTTTTTGACCAACGCCGTAAACGGGAGGCTTCGACCGGTGGCGATCGGCCTCAGCCTTGGTGCGCGCCCCCCCCCTGGAGCAGAGTCTCGCGGGCTCTGGTCCATGTGCGGTGGCACCTCTGGACGAAGGCGTGAGCGGAGGGAACCACGACTTCGGATCACAGGCTAGGAAAAATAGGTGTCTGGTAACCTAGACTACACTCAAACGGCGAAAGGCCCGTGGATGACACTGGCAACGAGTTATGAGCGTACTCAACCATGGAAGCTGTTGACTCCAGGAGGAAGGATTCTTGGAAACTAAACATCGCAACACTCTTCCCAGATCCTGGTTGGCTCTCTCGGTTTGGCCATTGCTCTGGGGATGAAACCCAGAGGACAGACTGACAGTCGCTCCCAGTAACTTACAAAACTCACGCCAGAATTTGGACACAAACTGGGGACCCCTGTCGGAAACCACGTCAATCGGGAGGCCATGTAAGCGAAAGACGTGGTCAACCACAGTAACCGCGGTGTCCTTGGCAGAGGGTAATTTGGGCAAGGGGATGAAATGAGCCGCCTTCGAGAACCGGTCCACTACGGTCAAAACGACCGTCTTGCCCTGGGAGGGCGGTAATAAAATCTAGCGCAATGTGGGACCAGGGTCTCGAAGGGACAGACAGCGGTTGGAGTAGCCCATCCGGGGGTCGATTGGAAGTCTTACCAGTGGCACAAACCGAGCAAGCCAAGACGAAACTGTGAATGTCGCGAGCCATTAATGGCCACCAGAATCGTTGCTTAACCAAAGAACTGTTGCGATTAACCCCTGGATGACAAGCCACGTTAGAACAATGCCCCCATTTGATAACGTCGGATCGTAACCCCTCCGGCACAAATAATCGACTCGGTGGGCCACCGGGCGGAGGCGTTACCCCTTCTAAGGCCATCTTGACCTTCGACTCGATCTCCCATGTGAGTGTGGAAACAAATAGGGTCTCCGGTAAAATGCACTCGGGAGTAAGCGGGCGTTCGGAATGGTCAAAAATACGAGATAAAGAATCGGGTTTGATGTTCTTGGAACCCGGGAGGTACGATAGAGAAAAATCAAAACGACCGAAAAAAAGAGCCCACCGAGCCTGCCTGGAGTTGAGTCTTTTGGCCGTACTGATATATTCTAAGTTCTTATGATCAGTCCAGACGATAAAAGGTACCCCCGATCCCTCTAACCAATGACGCCACTCCTCTAACGCCAGCTTGACCGCCAACAACTCCCTGTTGCCAATGTCATAGTTACGTTCAGCAGGTGATAGACGATGGGAAAAAAACGCGCACAGATGCATCTTGTCATCCGTGGAAGAGCGCTGGGAAAGAACTGCGCCTACCCCCACCTCTGACGCGTTGACCTCCACCACGAACTGACGTGAGGGATCATGGACTATCAAGATGGGAGCCGAAACGAAGCGGCTCTTCAGTTTGGCGAATACAGCCTCAGCTGTATCGGACCACCTGAACGCAGTTCTGGGGGAGGTCAAGGCAGTCAGAGGCGCGGCTAGTTGGCTGAAATTGCGAATGAAACGCCTATAGAAATTGGCGAACCCCAGAAACCTCTGTAGGGCCTTACGGGAGTCTGGGCTTGGCCATTCTACCACAGCCTTAACCTTATCAGGATCCATGCACATTCCCTCAGACGACACGATGTACACTATAAAAGAAACAGTCTGTATGAAAATCGCATTTCTCCGCCTTGACAAAAAGCCCATTCTCTAGTAGTCTATGAAGCACTCGTCGTACGTGCTGCACGTGCTCCTGGAGAGAAGATGAAAAAATCAATATGTCATCCAGGTAGACATATATGAACTGATCAACCATATCTCGCAGCACGTCGTTGACGAGTGCCTGGAAAACCGCTGGGGAGTTGGACAGCCCGAACGGCAGAACCAAGTATTCAAAATGTCCCCTGGGGGTATTAAACGCGGTTTTCCATTCATCCCCCTCCCTGATGCGAACCAAATGATAGGCATTACGCAAGTCCAATTTAGTGAAGATCGATGCTCCCTGCAACCTCTCGAAGGCTAAAGATATCAACGGCAAAGGATAGGTATTCTTTATCGTGATGTTGTTCAGCCCCTGGTAATCAATACAAGGTCGCAGAGAACCATCCTTCTTCCCCACAAAAAAGAACCCCGCCCCCGCTGGAGAAGAGGAAGGCTGGATGAACTTAGACGCTAGAGAATCAGAAATATATTTCTCCATGGCCTCCCTTTCTGGAACAGAAAGTGAATATAACTTGCCCTTAGGCGGAGACTTACCTGGCAGTAAATCTATGGCACAGTCATAGGGACGGTGAGGAGGGAGAGAAGCAGCACGGGACTTACTGAACACTTCCTTCAGGTCCAGGTACTCAACGGGCACGTTGGATAAATCCACTGCTTCCTCCTGAAACACAGAAACAGGTATGGACGAACAGGCAGACGTAAGACAAGACTTATAACATTGAGTGCTCCATTCGGATATGGAGTGTTGGCGCCAGTCAATACGGGGATTGTGTAATGTGAGCCAGGGGTGACCAAGGACTATGGGTGTCAGAGGCGAGTCCAGGATGAGAAATGACAGTGTCTCAGTGTGATTGCCAGAAGTGGTAAGTGTTATGGGACCGGTGGTGAGAGCAATGTTGGAAAGTCTTTGACTATTGAGAGCGTTGACGGATATGTTGTGATCAAGAGAAGTGACAGGAATTGATAGTTTGTGTGCCAACTCACGGTCCATAAAGTTTCCCTCCGCCCCTGAGTCCAAAAGTGCATGACAGTCGTGAATGCTGGTCCTCCATCTCAGTCTTACCGGGAGGAGCGTGGATGATGGTGGTGAGGACTTCTCGGCGGAGATCCCACCCGATAGTAGCCTCAATCTTACTACCGGGCTTGGCCTTTTAACGGGCAGTCATGAACGAAATGGCCCGCCTCCCCGCAATACAGGCAGAGTCTGAGGGATCTCCACCTCTCCTTCTCCTCCCGGGAAAGCCGAGCTCTACCCACCTGCATGGGCTCGTGATCGACGACGGGGCTGACCGTGTCCCTGCCTCTGGCTCGTGGGGGTTCTGTGATACCAGGGAAGCGAGCCGGGAGAGCTCGACGTTCCATCCTGGCGAGTCTAGCATCCACTCTGAGAGCCAAATCTATGAGACCATTCAAACTTGTGGGTAAGTCCAGCGTGTAAATCTCCCTCTGGACACGGTCAGCCAGCCCACGCAGGAACATGTCCCACTGCGCCTCCTCGTTCCATTGGCACTCTGCCGCCAGCGTGCGGAATTCAATAGAGTAATCGGAGACCGGTCGGTCACCCTGATGTAAATCAGCGAGGACTCTTGCTGCCTCCCGTGCTTCAACCGACCGGTCAAAAACTCTCCTCATTTCTTCGGAGAGTGCCTGGAACGAGGCACAGCATGGGTCTTGGTTCTCCCACACCGCAGTTCCCCACAACGCCGCCCTCCCAGTAAGCAACGTCAGCACGAAGGCCACTCTGGATCTCTCGCTATGGAAGGTGCGGGGCTGGAGCGAAAAGTGCATTGAGCACCTGGTGAGAAATGCCCTGCAGTAGTTGGGCTCCCCTCCGTAAGCCTCCGGAACAGGAAGACGAGGTTCGGACTGGAAGGACGGCTCAGGTGACGTGGGTTGAACCGGCGGTGTGGGCGGCGCAGTGGAACTCCTAAGGTGTTGAAGCTGTTGGGTGAGCGCGGACACCTGCATCACTAGAGCTTGAACTGCCCGCCCTGTGTTCGCTATACATTCCTCTTGAGAATCCATCCGATTGCTTGTGCGAGAGGCAAACTCGCTGAATGTGATCTCCGAACTGCCCGCTGCCTCCATGTCTGGTCAGATCGTTCTGTCAGGGAATGGATGGAAAGTGGAGACAATAGCGGGTAGTAAGGTTTATTAACAGATATAAGAGAACAGTCACAGCGTCCGTAACACGGAATCACGATCACAGGGGGCGACACACAGGAACGGGCAAGCGATGCAGGGACCTCGATGGATGCCGGTGAAGTGATGAGAAGTGGGTGAAGCGTTGATAACCAGTCCAGAAAGTGAAGTGAATCAGTGACGATAAACGCGAAGACATCCAGGACAGGAACGCAGGTACGGGGAACAGCCAGACAGGAACAGGAACGAACACCGGGAACACATCAAAACGTACTAAGTACTAATTTTGAAAATTGTTGATAATGCTAATGGTTAAGCTAGGTTTGTCTGTTTCAGCATAATGGTTTAATGTTGTATTTACCCTGTAACTACACAGAACAAGGGGGTAACAAGCACCACTTTAATTTACAGCCCGCAGGAGTTACACTTACCCTGTAACTACACAGAAGAAGGGGGTAACAAGCACCACTTTAATTTACAGCCCGCAGGAGTTACACTTACCCTGTAACTACACAGAAGAAGGGGGTAACAAGCACCACTTAAATTTACAGCCCGCAGGAGTTACACTTACCCTGTAACTACACAGAGCAAGGGGGTAACAAGCACCACTTAAATTTACAGCCCGCAGGAGTTACACTTACCCTGTAACTACACAGAACAAGGGGGTAACAAGCACCACTTTAATTTACAGCCCGCAGGAGTTACACTTACCCTGTAACTACACAGAGCAAGGGGGTAACAAGCACCACTTAAATTTACAGCCCGCAGGAGTTACACTTACCCTGTAACTACACAGAGCAAGGGGGTAACAAGCACCACTTAAATTTACAGCCCGCAGGAGTTACATTTACCCTGTAACTACACAGAACAAGGGGGTAACAAGCACCACTTAAATTTACAGCCCGCAGGAGTTACACTTACCCTGTAACTACACAGAGCAAGGGGGTAACAAGCACCACTTTAATTTACAGCCCGCAGGAGTTACACTTACCCTGTAACTACACAGAAGAAGGGGGTAACAAGCACCACTTAAATTTACAGCCCGCAGGAGTTACACTTACCCTGTAACTACACAGAGCAAGTGGGTAACAAGCACCACTTTAATTTACAGCCCGCAGGAGTTACACTTACCCTATAACTACACAGAACAAGGGGGTAACAAGCACCACTTTAATTTACAGCCCGCAGGAGTTACACTTACCCTATAACTACACAGAACAAGGGGGTAAAAAGCACCACTTTAATTTACAGCCCGCAGGAGTTATATACCTTATACTTACCCTGTAACTACACTGAACAAGGGGGTAACAAGCACCACTTACCATGTAGCAATACGAAACAACACTATTTGCACTGTAATTACAGAGAACGGTACTGTTATCAAGAAAACAAAACAACAAAAAAAGTTTTAATTACACAGTATATTTGCCCTGTCATTTAAGTGTCGTTCAGTGGGATAAGGTAAGTACTAATTACCACATGGTACAGTCAAAATTAAAATCATAACAGAAAATAATTATTTTGATTTAACATTATGTAATCTAGCAAGAAAAGCCAATAAATTTGATTTTTATCATAGTATATATATATATATATATATATATATATATATATATATATATATATATATATATATGTATGTTTAATTTTCAACCCACAGATGTCAAAATTACCATGTAACATTGCACAATAACTTATTTTGCAAGAAATGTGATACATTTTATTAACAACAGACGTACAATTTTTGCCTGGTATATATTAAAAGAATAGGTACCTGTTATTTTTTAACTAATTAAATAATTTGCGTGTATATCTGCTTGTTACCCCCTTATTACCCCAAACTTAACATATTGTTCCCTTATACCTACACGGAAGTACACTATAATTACAGAAACGTACACCGTAATTATAATGTACTTACCCAGTTGTTTGTGGGTCGAAAAATAAAGTGTTACCAAAAAGTTATTGAAATGTTGTGGAATTTGAATTGTTTCTAAATTGGATATTGGTGTTGAGTCGAACTCAGCCAATGTAATTTTTGTTTGATGATTTATAAGTGCATCAAAGCTGGAAGGGAGGAATTGTTATGTATTTACTCTGATTCCAAGGCATAGAAGTAGGCACTACTTTGTGTCATGTTAGAACATTGCGCTCCACTATGAATGTGTGCTAAGCCAGCGGATTGATGTTCTAATGTCTGTGTGCACACTTGTTCAGTAAACAAAGAAGTATCTTAAACGTTACTGCGAGTCTGTGTTTCTTAAGAGTTATGTTAAGTGAATAAACATAACAGTGTGGCACCAGGTGTCTTCAATATTGAACCTTTTCACAATATTCAAATTTTCTGAGATACTAATTTTGGGGTTTTCATTAGTCATAATCATCAAAATTAAAAGGAATGAACACTTGAAATATATCAGTCTGTGTGTAATGAATGAATATAATATCCAAATTTCACTTTTTTAATGAATTACTGAAACAAATCAACTTTATGATTATATTCTAATTATTTGACCAGCACCTGTAATAGAGTGAAGAGTGATGAAGACCTACAGTACTCAAGACCCCATGAACACCAGTCATATAGGCCTACTTCTATTCTCATTTTTGTGCATATATTCAGACTTCATTGTTAAACATGTTGTCTATCTTCCCACTCTATAAATATTTGTTTGTATTTTATCTTCTGGCTATAGCCTATCATAATAAATCTGATAATCAGAACTTAATCAGTACATTTTCATAACTTGCCTACATTACAACTATAGTGAGCATTTACAGTAAATGAACTGTAATAAATAAATAAATTAAATCAATATAAGAAAAATTAGGTATAAGATTTAGAATTATAATAGGAAAATATATTTTTACCGTGAAATAAATGAGATATTCAGTAAAATAGACTTTTGGTCATTTCACCCACCCTGAGGCTGAAAGCGGTCTTTGTGGCTGTTTAACACATGCACGCCTAACAGGGCTGACAGTGCGACTTATAGCTTTATCCATTTACCAGTGTACGTTAGCACGATGCGATACAGTTTGGTTCAATCCCAATTCACCCCTTGGCCCTACCCGTTACCTAACATTACTGTGGTATGGGGGTTTTTGGAGGGGGGGTCAGGGCACGCATGTCATACTGATCTCCCATCAGACGAATTTATATTGTAAAATATTACTGATAGGCTTTTACATCTTCTAAAACAGGCCTTAGACGAGTCATATTACATTCATAAGGTGTATTCTCAGGGTTTTTCCACGTTCAAAAAGAGGTGGTGTCGTCCTGATTTTTACTTTTACACACACACACACACTTACACACACACACACACACACACACACACACACACACACACACACACACACACACACAGAGAGAGTATACAAACACTAAATGCAGACAGGAATTACAGGTGTGGAAACTATAGATGAACAGTAAAGGATTTTGTTTTTTACTTTTTTTTATTAAATGCCAAATTACAAATAATAAACATGACAATAGTCAAACACATCTACAAATGTAGTAAACAACAAATACTAAAAGAACATATACAATATAAAATAATAATAGCCTACAAGTAAAAGAAAGAAAAAAATGATATAAACAGAAAAAGGAACAGGTATGAGATCATCATATAAATAGGATTTAAAGCTTCACATAGAGACCTAGTGCGTTTTGTTTGACTATTTATTGAATCCAAGTAGACCTAGTAACTCAAAATAATTTGTCATATCTATCTGAAATAACAAAAAGTAAGGTTTTCCTTTAGCCCATTTTTGTTTATGGTATTTCCCCATAATCAAACAAACATTAACAATAAAGGCCACATTTGGTGTTAATCTTTCTATATCAAAATAAAAAATACATATTATTCAGAAAAGTAAATGACGCCGCGTCTAGTTCAGTGACGTCATGGGCGTGCACGCGAGGCGAGTCGGATTCTGGCAGGGAGTCGAAACTCGGCTATATAAAAACATCCGGGGCTGATCCCGACTGCCCATGTCTACCGACGCGCCTGGAACACACGGAGGTTTGAGTTTGACAATCCGCTACTGTGGACTTCGACCGAAAACAGCAAGTAAATACAGGTATGTGATGTGGCTGAATTAACATCACTTTTATTCATATCTTTCACATCTCCTGCAGTCAGATTCACCGTGTTCACTCTGAATAGTCACATGGCTGTGCACTTGTAATGATGACACATCAAGGATGTTCAGAGGCTAAAAGCAGGTTTAGAACTGGCCCCATTGAAGTCAACAGGGTGCGGATGTTAAAGAGGAGAACACGGTGTAGGCAACACCGATTTTTGTCGTTGTTCTCTGTATTGACAGCACTCCAAATGTACAAAAAAATGGTGTCTCCTCAGGTTATTCCAGAGCCTGACACCACACACAGACACACACATACTTTTCCTCGTTGTTCTGAAAACCGGAACTTAAAGTTGGCCACAACCTCTCAAATTGTAACCGCTATCTCTTTTTATGAATAGTTTTTGAATATTTACTGATAGTAGGACCCGATTTGTTTTATACACTAATTGTGCAGTATAAAAATCAATTAAGTCCATGAATTTAAGCATATTACTTAGTAAAAATAATATATTTGTATGTTCGAGGTATCCTTATAATTGCCAAACATGATCATTTTTGATTTGTTTAGATTGAGTGATAATTTGTTTAAATCCAACCATGTTTTAAATTTAGTCTAGCTAATTCCTGATTTACATCTTTTGTAAGTCTATTATGGTAATCGTTAGAATAAAATATGTTAGTATCATCAGCAAATAACACAAATTTTTATAAATCTGATATTTTATGTAATTAATATATAAATGAATAGCAAGGGGGCCAGACCCTTGAGGCAGCCCACAGTGTCCCCCATTTTAACTAATTGTTGTCTCTCCTCTAAATAGCTTTTAATCCAGCTCCCCGAATACCATATTTTTAAAATGTTTGTCCTAGAATTGAATGATTGATGGTATCAAATGCTTTCCTTAAGTCTATAAAGATTCCAACAGCATATTTTTCACAGTCTATAGCACTGGTGATTTCTTCCACAGCATCGATCTATTGGGTCTAAAACCATTATTATAGGTCCATTTAGACCATTATAGGTCTAAAACCGTATTGCCCTTCGTTAATTAACTCATGCATCGCACTAAATTTATCCAGTCTGCTGTAGAACGTTTTCTCCAATATTTTTGAGAACTGTGGCAGCAGAGAGACAGGCCTGCAATTTATAAATATATGTTTACTTTCCTTTTTAAATAGTGGTGACACTTTGGCTATTTTCATTTTATCTGGAAAAGTTCCAGTTTGGAATGAAGCATTACATACATGTGTTAAGGGTTTCACAATATTGTCAATTATTCTTTTTATTAAGTTCATATGAATGTCCAAATAGTCCATAGATGATTTATTTTTACATTTAAACACAATAGTTTTGATTTCGGTCTCACTCACATCAGAAAGGAGGATGGTTTGAGGGTGTCTTTCTATAGCTGAATCCACCATTATGTTATTATTACTTGCTGGGGTTGTGGCCGCTAATTCAGGTCCAACTTTTATAAAGAAGTCGTTGAGCTTATTGACAATGTGTTTCATATTATAGTTTTCAGTGTCATTATCTATAAAATAATCAGGATATGCATTAATTTTACGATTGTCTCTTAGCAATTTATTCAGTATACTCCAAATTCCTTCAATATTACTTTTGTTCTCAATTAATTTATTTTCAAAGTATAATTTCTTGCTGTTTCGTACAATGTTTATCAGTTTATTCTTGTATACTTTATTCCGTTCTTCAGATTCTTTTGTTTTTTGAATCATCAATTGTTTATATAAATTATTTTTCTTTTTACATGCATGAAGTAGTCCTTGAGTTAACCATGGACACTTTAGTATTTGTTTCTCCCTCCTATATTGACGCACAGGGCAGTGTTTGTGTAAAGGATCCTCTTGAGGCAAGTTGTGAGAACCCAAGTGCAGTATTTATTCCAAAACATAACATACAGCAAGAGCAAAACATAAAGCAAAGCATGACGTGGCATGAAACAAAACCATGGACAGACTTACAAAACAGAGGTTACAGGAATCAATACTTGACAAAGACACATGGCAAACATGAGGGCTTAAATACACAAGACTAATGACAAGACAAGGGACACCTGTGAACAATGAACAGACGATTATCCAATGACAAGACACATGGCAGGATCACATGACAAACAGGGAATCACATGGCAGACATGGAACAAGACATATAACAAACTGTCAGATTTGGTTTGTTCATAATGCACAAAATATGTCCAGGTAAGTATTGTAGGCCCTGTTCATCCTCCTCCACAAGCACTTTAGTCCAATCCTGGGTTGCTGGCTCATAATTTAGAGCGTCAATGGACTTTTCATTAGTACCCTTTTATATGTATTTTTTTGAGATTCATAGTTTTTTTTCATTTGTCATTGTATAATGCAAATATAGGAAAATGATCAGTTATGTCAGATATCATGAGTCCACTTACTTTGGTTTGATCCGTAGCATTTGTAAAGATATTGTCAATGAGTGTTGCACTATGAGGGGTAATTCTACTAGGTCTAGGGATAGATGGGAAGAGGCTCATGCCATACAAAGCTTTCACAAATTCATCAGTGGCATAATGGTTGTCATGATTCATCAGGTCAATATTGTAATCGCCACAAATAAATAATGTTTTGATTACAGTGGAGAAAGTTCTCTCCATCTATTCCGAAAATAATTCAATGCTGGACCTAGGTGATCGATAAATACAACTAATTATAATTTTTTTTTTCCCCTTTCACAAATTATTTCAATTGTTACACATTCAAGTAAGTTATAAATTGATACTGCCATTGTTACAATCATTTTAAATTGTATTTTATTGCTTGCATAAATAGCCACCCCGTTGTTCCTGTTCACATCATTTAAAGCGTAACCTTTCAATTCAAAATTGTCAATACCTTTTCTTTCATTAAACCGTGTTTCTGATATTGCTACTATATTAAATGGAGAAATGAATTGTTTCAAATACTCTTTGATACTACATTAGTTTGTATACATGTTTCTGCTATTAAAGTGAATTACTGATAGTTTTCCTTTGGTGTTAACTGCATTGAAATCATTTTCAGTATAGTAGCGGCAGTCAATGTTAGTATCTGACAGGGCTGTATACAACTTACTATATGCTGTATATAATTATTTTAGATTTGTATACTAGTGTTTTTGCACTTTTCTCTAAAACATTTAATTTATTTTCTTGGAGTTTATCTTTGTATAATAAAATACAATAAAATACTAGAACTGCTACTTTCTCATACCACTCATTTTGCTAATATATTACATGACGTCGGTTAAGTTAGGTGATAAAGTGTTTATTCTCTTGTTAAGTATAACATGTTAAAAATAGTATTTTACAGATAATAAGCCGATTTTTGCACTTTTTAATAAGTGCAATAATTTGGGTTTATGGAGTAAACGTGGAGACAAAGACAACACAGGTCCAAAATTACAGATTCTCATATAAAAAATGAATTAAAAAAAGTATATCAAGATATGAGATTTTATATGCGTTTATCATACAATTGTGAATAAATAGAATAAAATATATGTAATATTCCACCACTGTGTAGAGTGTTTTCTGTAAAATGAGACCATTTTTATCCATTTACTCCAATGTATGTAGACAGGACGCTATTTTAAATTCAGATATGCCCAATTCTCAAAAAGAATCTAAACATGTTGCAGAGCTGAAGTGAAGCACATTTTGTCATCAGAAAGTGTGTAATCATGTGGTGGATAAATACAATTTCAACAATTCCAGTGGAGGACTATGGAATCACCTGTAAGAAAATATTACAAATTGAATCAATATTGATGAATTTGATGTATAATGCAAATATGCATATAGAAATAATGTATGTGCATTTATATATAAGGACTGTTTACAAAACTATTTAATAGGGGGCACTTCACAACAAATGCATTGTTGCAATAAATGTATTATATAAAATAGGGTATTATTTGAGCGTTTCCATATGCTGCTGAACACGCAGTATAAATGGGTCAGACTAGGCTACTCTCATGTAGAGCTGCTGAATTATGGCATTATGCCGCGAGCGCAACATTTGACAACATTTTTGCGCAACAAAAAACCCCCGCAACATTTGACATTTTCAGAGGAGAAGAACCGACGCAGACAACTTCAGAGAATAAAACGATGAAAGAATTTGGACTTTGATATAATTGCCGAAACGCAAACGTGATTTTTACAGCATCAACTGGAGATCAGAGAGTGTCATATGTTGACTACTGGGTGAAATGTTCAACCCACCTGCAACATTTTGTTTCCAAGATTTAAAGTTTAAGCTGCACAAACACTTAGACTGAGAAAAATAAGAAGAAAGTGTCACAGGATCCAAATAAAATAGAGAACTTGGACCCACTATCATCTGAACAGCCCCATTGTCAGCAAGTCTGCCTCGGCCACCTGGGGGTTTGAGCCCTGAAACTTCAGATCTCCAGAGTAGGTGACTTTACTGACTGAGCTTCTGGTGAGAGGCTGTTAAAACACTTAAAACTGTCAAGATGTTGGTGAGAAAATTCTGGGGGAAAATCACACATCATTCTGCCGGTTTTGGGTGTGTTGTCAATTATTTTGGTGGCATTTGATCCAAAACTGAGTTAAAAAGACAATGTTGTTCATACTGTACAAGTTACGGCAAGATACTGAATGTCACTGCAGACTCACCGTTTGACCAATCTGAAAACCCTTTGAAACCTGCCATTTGGAGAACGACTCAGTCGAGTTTGGTAGTGTTTGAAGAAAGACTTGTGGAGATATGCATGTTAATTGATTTTGCATATTCTGAAAAATATAGAGTGACTGACTTCAGAGTTGACCATAGATTGCAGTGAGGCAAACGTTAGGTCAGTGTTAATTTCGTTGACGAAAATAATGACAAAAATTATTCGTCAACGACATTTTTTCACTGACGAAAACGAGACGATAACTGAATAAAACCTAGTTTTGAATGACAAAAACTATGACGAAAATCTATTGAAGTTTTCGTCAACGAATAAAAACTAGACGAAAATGTTAGATAGTGACGATCTGGGAAGCGATCCATTCAGAACTGATGTCCTGCGTGTGTGGTAGATGCACGCATTTGTACTGTAATGTGCTGATCTACGCAGCGGTCTCAAAACTTTTAAAAATGTAAAAGTCTGGGAGAATGAGTAGAGCAGACATATAGATCTGAATAAGAGCTAATAAAAAATAAAAAAGAGCTCTATTCCGGACGGCACACACCCGACCTGAAGCGTGCAGCCATGCACATATACACCTATACAGCGCGCGAGGACTGAATTGAGCTCTCTTTCGTGTCTGAATGGACAAATACACACAGCATTATGTCTAAATGTCCGTGTTCATGTAATCTATGTTGGTTATGTCTTAAACAGTTGTGCGTGTATCGGATGTGTATCAGTGCAATTGTATCCGCATGTCATTGGACATGATCTGATGTCTTAAAGTGACAGTGGCAATAAACCTAATGCGGTCTGTGTCCTTAATATTCAAGAAACAAAAGAAAAGCATTCACTGCTTGTTAATAGCTTTAATAAGGATTAATTATATTTAATTCATACAAATAAATATGTCTGCTTGAAAGAATAAATAATGATGTATGCAAGTAGTTATAAAGAATGCATATATCATTCATTGAAAAGAAGACTTGTAGACTTGGAAAAGTGGTTTTATTTAATTTTAAGATTTTCTAAGTCACAATAGTTAAATCTGTATCTGTATTGCATGTTCAAACCTAAAAATCAATCATATTAATAGGTTAATAAATGTTTTCTCCGGGAGTATATGGGTTTGGACATTTTAGAGGAATTCTAAATTAATGCAGTACAATTGAACTAAAACCATTATATTTTAGTCGACTAAAACTAGACTAAAACTAAAATAATTTAGATGACTAAAATATGACTAAAATTAAATCAAAATTTGCTGCCAAAATTAACACTGCGTTAGGTCACAGGAGTGGATGTGCTGAAAATATTTCAGTTATCTAGGACGTAGGGGTGATTTACTTTGATGTTAGGAATGAGAGATGTCTAGGGCTGGGTATTGTTCAAAATCAAGGTTTTCATCATATTTGTCGTGGTACCAGTCTTTGCAGCAATTATTTTACCGCAAATACTGCATCGCGCGCTGTTGGCATCGAGCCTGGAGAAATGTACCCACACTTTTGATCGACTTTTCCCACATCTTTAAGGTATTATGTGTATGTGCGCGGAGAGTTTGTGTGTGTGTGTGCTCGCGGGTCATTGAGTATGTGCGTGAGTTTGTGTGCGTGCGCGTCTCATATGAGTATGTGCACGGAGAGTTCCGCGCGTCGTGTGTGTGTGTGTGTGTGTGTGTGTGTGTGTGTGTGTAGAGTTTGCGTGGATGTGCATTTCATATGTATTTGAGCACTGACGTTGACAAGTTAACTCCTTAGGTATCGAAATCTGAAACCAAACAGCATTTCATTTTTCAATACTCGATAGTATCGAGCTAATTCGGTCGGTACCTAAAAAGTATCGAACTCGGTACCCAGCCCTAGAAATGTCTAGAAATTTACATTTGTTGTAATAAGCCTTGCCCACTTTGAGCAACCATTACTAAATTATATTCATGAACTGGTTGCACGTCAGAGAGTTTGTTTGAATTGATGAACTCTTGCTATCCAACCTCGCTGTAACACCGACAGAGAGCAGCGCTGGTAGACACCAGAACAACTTACGAATCGAATTGAACTTTTAAGGCAACGAGCGAGAAGCGAATTGAAAATGAAGAACGCGCTGTATGTGATTACAACAAGACTGAAGCGAACACGAATTTGTGTACACTTAATCACAATTTTTTTGGGGGGCTAGGCAGAAGTTTGCTTTAAAGCCCCCCTAAAAAGGGCCAGGGCGGGAATGGCGGCGGCCATGCGCGATTAATTTGCAGCCTGGACGCGGAGTGGTGTGTCTCTCCTCTCTGGTCTGACTGCTGTGCGAGGCTACTGAGAGACTGACCGTATGTGAGTGCTTTTGGACGGGGGGAGGGGCTCACGGCAGCACCCGCTGCTCGTTGAGCACAGTAACTGCAGAGTGAAACGTGCTTTCGAGTCTCCAAACACCACAAAAGTCTCCAATAACACAGTAAAAGTCGCGCAAAGCTCACCGTTCGCTCTTCTCTGTTTTTGCGCATGCCCAGTTGTACAAATGAGCCACCCTCAAGTCGAAGGATCGAATCCCGACTGAAGCATTAATATTAAAATCTATATTAGATTTATATTATGCCTATTTTATATGTATACATAAAAGTAACATGCCTTGTATTATTTGTTTCACCTTTTTCTGCATAAATATTAAAATCTGTTGTGTTAAACATTATATGATCTATATATTATGCCTGTTTCATGTCAATGTATAAATAAGTTACATGCCGTGTATTATTTGTTTAACCTTTTTCTTCAGTAAAAAAAGTTGTTGTTGTTGTTGATGTTGATGAGGATGATGTATAGATGCAGAAAACACCAAACACAGCAGCAGTAGGCTATAGTGTGAAATATATTATTTATTTTAAATTGCAATACAAAACAATAAAACATGATGATAATAATAATAAAGCATTAGAGCAGACACATGGCATAACTGTTCTGGGCAGAGATGCAGAACAGTGGCACAAGGCTTCATTCCTCACATATTATAAGGGCTCAGTACAGACGTGCATGGATACTTAACGCAGCAGCATACAGTGTGAAGTACCAACGTGGCAGCAACAGAGCCAGTGGCAGTAGCAGATGAGCCAGCTCCAACGGCAGTTCGGTATCTTGCATCGTAGCCACTGGACGTAACTCCAAAGACAGTGACCACATCAGTGAACATACCCACATGTCCAAAAGGCCTATGTCTTGCAATAAAGCTCCTGGACCAGATGGCTTTCCAATATAATTTTATAAAGAATTTTGGACAATACTGGTACCAACTTTTTTCAAAATGGTCACACAAATTAAAGAAGAAAACTACTTAACATTAACCATGAAATCTGCAAACATTATCGTATTGTTAAAAACAGGCAAAGATCCCACATTACCAGCTAGCTATTGCCCCATATCATTGATAAATGTTGACCTTAAAATAATCTGCAAAAGCTTAGCAGGAAGGTTAGAGAAAATAACTCCTTTTATAATTCACCCTGACCAAACAGGTTTTATAAAAGGCAGACATTCCTCTACAAATATGCGTAGATTTATTAATTTAATAGATTATTCCAACATTAATAATTTTGAAAAAATTATAGTATCTCTGGATGCGGAAAAAGCCTTTGACAGTTAATTGGAAATTTCTATTAGCTACTTTAAGTATATTTGGCTTTGGATCAACCTTTATTAACTGGAATAAGATCTTATATAAATCCCCTAATGCAAGAGTTAGGACAAATGATCAAACCTCTCCTAGTTTCAATTTGCAGAGAGGCACTAGGCAGGGATGCCCCCTTTCCCCATCGCCTTTTGCCATCTTTATAGAACCTTTAGCAATGGCAATCAGGCAAAATCAGTACATTAAAGGTGTTTGGTCCTTAAAGAATGAACATAATATAAGCCTTTATGCCGACGACGTTTTATTATTCCTTCAGAACTCACGTACATCTTTCTCTGAAACAATCTCATTAATTAATAAGTTCTCATCTTTGTCCGATTATTCTATTAACTGGTCAATGAGCACAGTTCTACCGATCAACTGTAGGTTTCAAGGGCCATCCAGTATAGTATTACAATCAGGTAATAAGATATCTTGGCATAAACATCTCTTCCAGATTGTCAGATTTAGTAAAGTTAAATCACAATCAACTACTGAAGACCCTCTAAGACGGTCTTGCTCGGTGGAAATCTTTACCCATCTCACTCATGGGTAGAGTTGCCACCATAAAAATGATTTTGCCAAAAATTAATTACTTGTTTTCTATGGTTCCTACGAAACCTCCCTATCCCTGGTTTAGATTACTAGAATCGCACATTTCTCAATTTCTCTGGAAGAATAAACCCTCTCGAATCAGCCTGAAAACCCTATAGATAACTAAAGATAGGGGTGGAGTAGACTTCCCTAATTTCCATCATTACTTCTTAGCAAATAAGTTACAGTATATTTCTAAATGGCTCTAACCTAGTGCATTAGATGAAGCATGGATGGATATAGAGCAAGCACTATGCAACAACCTGGACATTTCTAATCTGTATTTTAGCTCAAATATTAAGTCTCTTAAGTGCTTTAAGAGCATTAACCTCAGCACTTGTCTGACAGCTTGGTGGGAATTTCTTTAAAAAAGCAGACTCTTCAATGATTCCACGTTGGCTCACCCCTATATGGAAGAATCCTGATATCACACTAAACAAAAATATGATTAATTTTATCGAATGAAAAAACAAATGAATTAAATATTTAGAGCATTTAATCCATAACTGTAACTTTTTACCATTTCAAATAATCACCTCACAGTATGGGACAAGTAATAACAGATATCTAGAATATCAACAACTCAAATCAGTAATGAGTAAAAAATTCCCTCTTAAGCAAATAAACCTGGAACTCCCAACAAGTGTTACAGAATTCAGGAGCCTTGGTGCTCCAAAGCTATTATCGAAAATATATAGAGTCATTTCCAAAATAGATTATACAATCTCATTACCAACTGCAAAATGGGAGTCGGATCTATCACTGAATCCCACCAATCAGTTTTGGTCAGAAATAATATTAAACAACTTTAATATGACTGACAGCTTAAATCTACAAGTTATACAATAGAAAATCCTCCATAGAACTTATTACACAGGACAAAGATGGGTTTTAATCAATCAAATATTTGCACGCAGTGCACAAGTAATACAGCAGACGATTAAATGCATGCCTTGTGGCTTTGTACACCGGTCCAAAGATTCTGGACTAAGGTTTGTGAGGACTTATCAATTTGGCTTAAGTGTAATATACCTACTTGCCCAAAACTATGTATATTAGGGGATTTAAATTATATCAATATGGAGATCGACAAAGCACACATGGTCCTTACCACACTATCTGTTGCAAAGAAAACTATCCTTTTGAATTGGAAAACTAAAAAATTATTTTAACATTAACCAGTATAGAAATCTCCTGTCGGATCATATCAGTCTGGAATCAATGCTTGCTTTTAACAAACTTCGATCGGCTGACTTCGATTCTCTCTGGGCCCCGCTGATTAATTTTGTCACTTAGTGGGAGGGAAGGGATATGTGTTCTGCCCTACTGGGGGATATGGGGATCTGCGGTACGATCAGCGCAAGCCCGTTACCAGTCTGTGCTCTTGCCCAGCAGTATGCAGTTAGCATAAGCCCCTGACCAGTCTGTACCTCTGCTCAGCAGTCTGCAGTTAGCACAAGTCCGTTACCAGGCTGTGGACTAGCCCAGTGGCCTACATTTAAAACAAGCTAGCTTTCAGTCTGGGTCCTAGCTCAGCGGCCTGCAGTAAACATAATCCCGTTACCAGTCTGTGTCCCAGCTTAGCGGCATGCAGTTAGCCCAATCTAGTTGCCAGTCTGCAAAGCACACATGGCTATTACCACACTATTTGTCGTAAAGAAAAATACCCTCTTGCCAGCTCATAGTTTGTGGAAAAGTCTGGCATCCAACAACTAGCCTAAGCCAGCTTACAGTCTGGCAGTCAACAACCTACCCAGACCAGTTCACAGTCTCTGGACCAGTCTGGCATTCAATAACCAGCCCAAGCCTGCTTACAATCTGTGGACCAGTCTGGTGTCCAACAACTAGCCCAAGCCAGCTCACAGTCTGTGGACCAGTCCGACATCCAACATACAGCCTAAGCCAGCTCACAGTTTGTGGACCAGTCTGGCATCCAACAACCAGCCCAAGTCAGATCTCATTCTGTGGACCAGTCTGGTGTCCAACAATCAGCCTAAACCAGCTCACAATCTGTGGACCAGCTTGGCATCCAACAACCAGCCTAAGTCACCACACAACCTGTGGACTGGTCTGGCGTTCAACAACCAGCCCAAACCAGCTCAGTCTGTGGACCAGTCGGGCATTCAACAACCAGGCTAAGCCAGCTCACAATCTGTGGACTAGTCTGGCATCCAACAACTAGCCCAGGTTATCTCATAATCTGTGGACCAATCCGAGATCCAACAACCAGCCCAAGCCGGCTCACACTCTATGGACCAGTCTGGCATCCAACAACCAGCCCATGACAGTTCACAATTGGTAGACCAGTCTGGCATCTAATAACCAGTCCAAGTCAGCTCACAGCCTGTGGACCAGTCTGACATCTAATAACCATCTCAGGCCAGCTCACAGTCTGCGGACTAGTCTGGCATCCAACAACCAGCCCAAATCAGCTCATAAACTGTAGACCAGTCTGGTATCCTATAACCAGCCCAAATCAGCTCACAGCTTGCGGACCAGTCTGGCACCCAACAACCAGCCCAAGCTGGCTCGCAAACTGTGGACCAGTCTGGCATTTAATGACCAGCTCAAGCCAGCTCACAGTATGTGGATCAGTCTGGTATTCAACAATCAGCCTAAGCCAGCTCACAATCTGTGGACTAGTTCGGCATCCAATAAATAGCCCAAGTCAGCTCACAATCTGTGGACCATTTCGGCATCCAACAAGGTGTGAATGGGACAGACACATTTTTTTTCTTTCTTAAACCAGACGATAGGCAGCAGACACACAGTATAGGCCTATATAACTTGTCACTGCAAGGAATTCGAATAGTACAAAGGCATGACAATGTTACACAGGTGTGAATGGGATACACAATGTTTTTTCAAGCATAGTGTCACTGTGCTTTAGAAAAGTTATGGCAGGTGTAGACCGGTGTTTGTAGGAAGCCTCCACACCGCGGCAAGGTCCCGGTCCTTGTGGAGGGTTAAGTAAATGTCTTTAAAAAAAACCCACTGAAACAACTATATACACCTGCCTCAGCGACAATGCAAAATCAGTCCGGGGCTTGACCCTGGTCCTTGTCCTTCATCTCCCTCAGCCAGTCCTCCACACTCTAACCCGCCGCGGCGGCAGAGCAAAAGTGTACATAGCCATAGTGGATGTGTCCGGTCTCCCTTCGCTTTGGCTGGCCGCATTTCCTGCACTTTTGTACTTGCATGCCGGCCCGGGCAGCGACGACTGTTTCTGCCGCTGCCCTCTGCTCAGCCTTCAACCTCCTCAGCCATTCAGTTTTGTACGCAGAGAGAGGCTGAGGGGGAGAAGGAGGTGCTGGCTGGCATGATGTGCGGCGGCCAGCGGCAGAGCAAGGACGTGTGGGTCTTGCGTTGTCCGAGGGAGCGTTGGGATGGGGAGCACCCTCACACTCTGCTGGGGCAGTGAGAGGTCCAGAAAGAGAGGCTGTGTGGCTGGAAAAGGTCCTGTTGCAGCTGCAGCAGCCGGTGGTATAGCCAGGACAACAGCTGAGGGGGCAGGCGGTAAAGGCGCCAGTAGGCGCACTGGCGCTGGCAGAACAGGCACCAGTGCTGCCACAGCCGGTGCTGCTGCCAGAGGTCCCGCCGCCCTTGGCGCTGCTGTCCTCGCCTGGTCTGTTGCTGCTGCCGGAGAACGATCCGCCGCTGCTGCTGGGCCTGGCACCGTCGCTGATGCCGTCGCCGAACCCGCTGCCGCTGGTGGTCGTCCCTCTGTTGCAATGCCTGAAGCTAGCACAGTCCTCTCCTTCTCCCGCTGCGTCCTGGTGAACCTGAGAACGTATTTCAACGTAGTATTTTAGTTATATGTACAATTTTGAGAGCATGCCATTCAAGCATGTTATTATCATAACATTAAAAGCATCAAACATACCACAGCGAGAGGGTCCTGGCGTTCAGCTCAAAGAGCTGTATTGCCTCTACCAGCCGGCTTGCGCTAGGACTGCTGGCAGGTCCAGAGGTCTGTCTGACCAGGCAGCTGCGGACAATGAACAACAACAATGACAGATATGAGCATGATAATTGGTAACATTACATAAAGCAATTTGTGTGTACATCATGGAAGAGCATGATGGAGGTGTAGCCGTACCGTCTCAAACTTTCCACACCAGGTATACTGGTGTGGCTTGGCTTCGCTGCCATGAAGCGCCCCCGAGCTGGCCTGTCCCTGTAGCGGGGAGTGTAAACTACTCGGGGCCTGTTGTATGGTGACAGGGCCTCGTAGAGCCTGATAAGCTCATCTACCCTCCCCTCGGACAGGGCCGAGTCGTGACGCAACCCCACCAAGGCTGTGGCCAACTGGACTACGGCCAGGTACCCCGGCTGGTCATCTGGTCCTCTGTAGTCCTGCAGACACACAAGCAGAGATGGGAAACAATAAGTCAGTTGGATGGAACAGAGCAAGCACAGTTTTTGATGATGCGAGATGCACTGCAGTCGTGCTTACCTCAGTAGCGTGCTGAGGCTCTGGCGAGGACCGGCCGGGGGAGTGGGGTGCGGGCTCGGGGGCACCAGTCGGACTGGATGGCGCGGGTGCGTCAGCCGGTCGCCCTGACCGCGGGTCCGACAGAGGAGCTGGGAACTCGCCAGGCATGTGGAGGGTGAGGTCCTCCACCTCCTGCTGGCCGCCGACGAGCTCGTCATCATCCTCAACGAGTTGGGGAACATCCCCCCCCGCGTCCGGAATGTCAGGGTCCAAGCTGACGTCCTGCAGCACTCTGCCCATCTGGGAGTACAGGTACTCGATGCCAATGAGTTCCCCTGAAGTACAACAACAGTCAGTCAGGTACAAGTATCATTCAGTGTGGACACGTGTAAGCGCGGTGGCTTGAGTGTTCTTACCAGTGTACTCCCTGGGCTTGGTGTAATCCTTGACCACACTCATGTCAAGCACCCTTTAGCTGAGCTGGTCAAGGGAGTGCTGCAGGGGGCCATTGTAGGAGCGGAGCAGCGGCCGTCCCTCCTGTGCCACGGACGCCGCCCTCTCCGCGTTCCACCGCGTCAACCCCTCCAGGAGAAATGCCTTGAAGTGCCAGGGATTGGCACTTTCTCCTGAGGAGGAACACACATCTGTTTAGCAGTATATTCAGTGCACACAATGTGAATGACAGCGAGTCGATGACAGTGAAAGATTGACATGACAGTGAAACATGTGGTCTACCTGGATTGAAGCGGTTGAGATGCAGGTGGAACGACTCCAGGGACGTGGAGCCTCGTGCACAACGGTACACTGGCAGGCTGATCCTCCCCTTGGTCACCCTGCCGGTCTCAGTGTACAGCTCCACGCCCGGCGGGTCCTGGATGCACTGGAGGTGGCGCTGCTGCTCTTTCCAGATCTTCTGGATGCGGTCTTGTTCCAGCAGGGAAATCCCCATGGTGTCTCGTCCGCTGGCACCGCCGAAGGTTTCCAGGAGGTCACCGATCAGCCGCTCCGTCTCCGCCGCTCCATGCGTGCGGCGACGGCAATGGAGAGCCATGTTCTTGCGGCTGACGTGCCTCCACACTCCGGCGTCGGACGAGAAGGTCATCCCCTGCGCCTCAAGCGTCCTCTTCTTCGCCTTGAACAACCGGGCTGCCTCCTCTGGGTCCCACAGGAAGATGCACAAAGACAACTGCTGCAGAAAGGGCTTATACATCTGGTGGCTCTCGGTGGTGACACCTGTTATGGAAAAACGTATGTTATATCAAGTTATGAAACCATGATGTCTCTTACTGTGATGATGTTTAATTAATGTTTTTGCCACAACACACCTGACGCGAACCGCCGCATCAGGTGCCAGATGTCCAGCCGGACCACCAGCTTGTCCCACTTTCCGAACATGTCAGCTTTCTTGGATCCCCCGTGGGACGAACAACAGTCCCGGTCAACATAGAGGAGCTGAGGCGGCTCCACCCCAGCGTCCCGATACCGCCGCATTATCCCCACAGCCATGGACAACAGGCCGGCACCCTCGGCGTCCGTGAGCACGGACATGAACACCTGTCCGTGCTCGTTGCCGACGTTCGTTGCCCACGCTGCGGTCTGGGCGGCAGCACCGGAGAGCTTCCGAGTCACCTGTTTGAAAGAATAAAGCATCTCAGTAAGGCTGCACGCACATGGCCAGAGTATGATACTCCGCACCACATCCATATACATATATATTAGTGCCTGGCAACGATTCAATTTTTTAATCGCGATTAATTGCATAATTTTCTTGCGATTAATCGTGATTAATTGCATTGTTGTGCACAAAATTGAATAATGAATTCTTAAGTAGTGTATTGCGCACTTTTGATTTAAATGTACTGTTATATACACAAAAGTGCAATAACATGTGGTTTGCAAAAACTTTGAACAAATAAGGTGCTTTTATACCAGCAGTATTCCCTTTACACAGTATCAATAAAATATTTCTTGTAAATCTCAACTTAAACATTAATGTAATCAAATCAAATATTTAAACAAAGCTATTTGCCACTGCCAGGGCATTACCTTTTATCTAGCTTTTCTTGTTTTTTTCTGAACAGGTATCAACAGGTATCTTGTATCAGGTAGCAGCAGAAACAGTCTATGTAGTCAGAGGTCATGATCACTACTACAGATATAAGTCGACCAACGTTACTTCTCTGATAGTAGCTTAGGTTTGATCATGCCATGGTTTCCCACGTAAGATTACATTAAACAGAGTGAGGCGAAGTGGTCGAGCACATGGTGCAGCGTCAAGTGGGTGTGTTCCTGTGAAACTGTTGCCTCACGCACGCGCCCGCCCGTTGCCGAAGTTCAATTGTGTATTTTTGTACACGATGCGCAGCACAAATCATTGGAAGAGAGACTGATCCTCGGCTCGCTGTTTGTGAGTTTCCAGAATCTAAATAGTTATCTATAGGTTTTATAGGTACTGTATAGAGGGCCTGTCATTCACTCGCGGAGCGCTGTCTCCCTTTCTGTTCACCTGAGGGAACCTGCCAAAGCCTCTCCACTGCTGGTTTGGGTGGGTTATATATCCCACCCCTCCTGTGATCATGGTTTGACTGTAGGCCTATGTGTATTCAGAGCCAGTGAGCAACGGACTTTCAAAATAAAAAAAAACTTAACGTGCGATAAAAAAATTGTCGGCATTAATTAATAAATGCGTTAACGCGTTAACTTGCCCAGCACTAATATATATTTATACATACATAGCACCACATTTACCTTCTTGGTCAAATCCATCTTCAGGACCGTTCCGAAGACGGAGGTGACCTGGGCCTTCACGTCCTCCAGGCAGGAGAGGATGTCGTGGCAGGACTGGGGCACGGGTGGCGGTTTTGGTGGTGGGGTGCACATGCGCACGACACCTCGCGACGTGAAGGGCTCCATGACGCTGAGGTAGTGTATGGACTCTGTGTGTGCCTCACAGAGTTTTTTGTACAGCTGCGTGGCGCTGTTCCCCCGAGTACGCTCACGCAGCTGGATGATTACCCGCCGGTCGCAGGCAAGCCTACAGAGAGGAGCCCATCATGTGTTACACAAGAGCCACACACAGACACACTGTAACAGTTTTCAGACAGCTTCTTACTTGTAGGTGAGGATTGCCGGAAAGAGGGCGCGATGCCCCTCTCCCAGCTGACCCACGACCTCCTGCGACCAGGCAGCTACCTTCCTCTTACACCGACGGCACTCCAGGCTCTCAGTGGCCATCAAGTACCAGCCGTCGATGTCCAGGACCCTCCGGATGGTCCTGTAGAGCCCACACTTGGTGAGGGCCCAATTACAGCATGTCGGTCGGACGCCCCACAGACGCAGGGGCATCCAGAGGAACAGCCGACACGCGAAGAAGGCAGCTGGTGAGGCGGGTGGCTGAGTGTAACTCGGCCGGGGCTGCGGGGGGTTCCACCACAGCTTGAGGTCTGTGGTGAGTTTGCTCCTCCCCTCACTGTCTGTCTTAAACAGCTCCAGAGCAGGAGGCCGGGTCGTGACGCAACCCCACCAAAGCCGTGGCCAACTGGACCACGGCCAGGTACCCCGGCTGGTCATCTGGTCCTCTGTAGTCCTGCAGACACACAAGCAGAGACGGAAAACAATAAATCAGTTGGATGGAATAGTGCAAGCGCAGTTTTTGGTGATGCGAGATGCACTGCAGTCGTGCTTACCTCAGCAGCCTGCTGAGGCTCTGGCGAGGACCGGCCGGGGGAGTGGGGTGCGGGCTTGGGTGCACCGGTCGGACTGGATTGCGCGGGTGCGTCAGCCGGTTGCCCTGACCGCGGGATCCACTCCTTCTCTTCCACGGTGAGAGCTGTTCGCTAGCTCTCAGGCAACCGCGACTGTGAGGGGAAAAAAAACAACACAAACAAACACACTGTAAGGAGGCTGAGAGGAGGTGCTACATGCAATTTGACAGTTAACTTCACTGAGTTGTGCCGTCCTTGAGTACGGGCACGGTGGGGGTGTGTGTGTTTGTACCTCAGCCAAAGCAGGAGTGGGCGTTGCGGGCTGCTCCACTTTCCTCTCCTTTCTCTTCCTCTTCGCCGGCGCTGGTGCCAGGGTGGCCTCTCCAGATGGCGAGACTCCCTGGTCAACGCCGAAGCCCGAGCCGGAACCGCGAGCGTAGGTGGAGCATCCGCAACTCGAGGTGATGGCGGTGGGGGAGGGATGGAGGACAATGCCGGAGGAGGTGGAGATGGAGGCCTCACCACCAGCGGGAGAGTCTGAAGGACTTGTACGTGAGCTTCAGACACATTCACACACAACAAAATGGCATCAGCACAATGATAGTCATGGGGCAACACACAGGCAGGCAAGACTAAGTGAGTCTGAGTGTTGACGTGCAGAACTGACAGCACAACCGGACCGAGGTGGGCGGCGGCGGAACAGAGGGGCGCTGGTTTCTGGCGGATGTAGACACCGCTGTGGGGTGGGAGGGCAATGGTTAGTTAATCCTGTACACCGAACCACTGTTGTGTTAAAGAGAAAAGAGATCTACCTGGAACTGCAGAGATCTACCTGGAACTCACCTGGGGCCATTGGATGCCTTCCCAGTAGGGCCGAGAACATGGGAGCGGTCGGCTTGCGTGGCAGCAGCCCGGTGGAAGCAGCGGCCTTGCTGGGGCCACTGCTGGTGGTGGTGCTACTGCTGCTGCTGGGAGGTGGGGGGGTAACAGCCGCCTCTGCCGACCGCTCCTTGTCTCGGACCAGGATGTACTTCCTGGTGGCGTCCATCGAGGTCCCAGGCTGCGGTGTCTTCCGCCGTTGCCACTTGACAAAGGCCCCAGAAAAGGCCAAAAAAGTGCACGCCGATTACTTGCAGTCTGTGCCAGCAACCTAAAACGAAGGAGTTTCGGAACTCGCGTTATGGCGGAAAAGCCTTTTGTAGCTCCTGCGAGGGTAAAAGTGTGGAACTTTGGCTGGCAGAGCAACGGGCACTTGCTCCTACTTAGTCAAATGTCTTTAAGTTATCTTTTATCATCTTTGCTTTGTTTTTGTTAAATATTTGTTCTGTTGTTTGATATTTTGTTTGCATTTATATATTTGTTTTATATTTTATTTATCTATTTAATATGTCTTTTATTACCTTTAACTTTTTGTACTCTTTATACTGTTAATTTGTATTGTTTTAATATTTGCATTTTGTTTACATTTTATATATTTTATTTTTATAGTTTTAGTGTGAACTATTTAATAAATAAAAAAAATAAAAAAAACACTGTGTTTGACTCTGAGATGTATTTAGGGAAACATTAGAATGCTAATGAATAATTTAAATAAATAAAAAGCTTCACAAATAAAACAAATGGGTAATACAATTAACATGAACTTAATGAAGGCAAAAAAAATGTTCTAAAATAAAGAAAAGTCATTTAGGACTGTTAACATGGCCTTTGTGAAGGCAGATTAACATTCTAAAATAAAGAAGTCTTTTATGACTTTAATGACCATTATGAGAGCAAATAAGTGTTCTAAAATAAAGAACAAGCATTTAATACTATTAATATGACCTTCGTGAAGGGAGATAAGTAGTCTGAAATAAAGGACCACGGTTTCATGGTTTTTATGAGGGCAACTAAATGTGGAAAAGTAAAAAAACAATAATTTAGCCTAATGTACATGACTTTCATGAAGGCAGATAAACCTTAAATAAGGTTTTGATATATTAACATGGCATTTATGAGGCAAATAAATGTTCTCAAATAGAAGTCATTAAATGTTCGTAAATAATTAATAATTATTGACAATTTATATGATCGCTATATAGGGAGATAAGCCTTTTGAAATAAAGAACAATCACATTGGAATAATTACATGTTTTTTATTAAATGCGAATAAATATTACTTAATAGAAATAAACGTAAAGGACATTTACAATATTTAGAAATAAATAGTTATTTACAACAAAGGATATTTAGAAATAAAAAGTTATTTACAACAAAGGATATTTACAAATAAATAGTTATTTACAATGAAGGATATGTGTGTTATTTACAACGAAGGATATTTACAAATAAATAGTTATTTACAATGAAGGATATTTACAAATAAATTATTTACAATGAAGGATTTTTATGGGGGTAAATTGATGCCAATATCATTGAAAATGGACAGACTAAAAGTCACAAATAGATAGTTCAACTTGTAAACACAAAACACAATCTACAAACAGATTAATAATCCGCAAACAAAGTCCTCACGATCCGCAAATGTAAAACAAGATCTACAAATAAATACAAAGTCCTCAAACAAACTGTTTGTGATCCACAAATATAAATCATGATCTACAAAAAAGATTAAAAATCCACAAATAAACATCCCGATTCACAAACAGAAATCAGTGACTTGTACTTGAAAACCAGGATTTGAATGAATGTAAAGTGACATCGATATAAAGTTGGTTTGACGTTTGACATTAGACAGATATTCATCCGCTAAAAACTTCAATAGATCCTGATTGGGTAAGTATAATGTATAAAATTTGGTTTACCTACTGGGTATTAGGACTTAGAACTTAACACAGATGACCGTTTCTTTGTTTTTTATCCTGCTCAATGTTTTCAACACAGAAACGCTCCGGAAGTGACTCGCATGTGCTTAGGCCCGGTAGGGACCGTCTACAAAGTACGTGCACTTGGAAGCGGAGGAAACTGTCAATGGTTCCCCATCAAAAATTAGTATAGTTTTTTTTTTTTTTTTGTGAGAGCAACTTTGAAACGTAGGCTACTAACACATAACGCTCACTGGCAGATTAAATAATAATGATACAATTATATTATTATTATTATTATTGTTATTATTGACTAAGTTATTACTACGATCTTATAACTATAGCCTAAATAAAATAATGAAACAAAAGCATTTGTATTTTGCCTTATTTAAATTTGACTGAAATTGGTTCATCTGCTTTTCAGTGTTGGCTGTTTATTGATATCAGTGCATCCCTAAAAATACATGAATAAAAACTAAATCACAAGAGACAATTATAAAATATATTCAGTCTCTTTATGCAAAAAATCATCCTTATCTTGACATGTTTTCCATTCATGTTCATTTAACGGCCCATGCCTTTTCCATTTGTTCATGATATACTGGACAAGGATTAAGCATAAGGATTAAAAAACAATTCTGAAATTATTTAATAATTTTAGTGTAGATAATATAGATGATGTAAAATAATATCATATCAATTGTATGGTAAGCCTCTTATTCTAATTAGAATATATTCTAATATAAAAAACATTGTGATGGTGAATTAAAATAAGAAATATCATGATTGTAATCATTGCCTGATTGTAAAATTTCTTTTATTTTATGCTCATTTTAATGCTTGTTTTAGGCCCCCTGGTTGAGAAAAACTGATCAAACACACTGCTTTCCATTTGCATTATTTTATTTCCCTTATGATTTATTTAACACCTTTAATTATTAAATACTGCAGTCACCTCATAAAGCTGTTAAACCATTAAAGGTGATTTACTCAGTAAATACTCAGAATAAATAAAAAAGTAAACAAAACAAATAAAGTAGATATTGATTATATCTTTTGAATACTATCATACCATGGTATTACTATAAATGTAATAATTAAAGTAAAAGTCCTGAATCCGAAGCATTATATTTGCATTTGGCTTATTCCAGGAACTTATTTTGTGTTACAAACCTCCAGCAAAAGACATGCCATTGAATGACAATTTACAACAATTTTATGAAAATTTACATGTATTAATCAATGTAAAAGTGTCTTACAAGGGTCTTATAACATTTGTATGCTGGTTGTCACAGACCTATACCAAAAGATTGTATTGAAATGTATAACAATGAATAAAAGCTTTTTTCACTTGTTTTAAATAAAGATGCTAATCTGAATAAAATTCACATGTTACAGGCTAAGTACTTCACTGAAGCACAAGGATATGAAACCAAATACAATGCATACTAATATACAAATACACATAAGATGGTGGGGTGGGGGAGCGGGCAGTTAGGCATAAAACATTCTTACACTTACATGACATGTGAAGTATATTTATATATTAAATGCACACAAAAACCCTTGGAGGTGCTTTGACAACTAACTGGGTAATTTCTACATAAATTGTACTGAGACAAGAGTTAAACACAAATTAGCATTTTTTTCCCAAAATATATGCCAATGGGAGACATTAAGGGCCCTTGGCAAAAATTACATCATGCCAGGTACATTAAGTGATGACTAGCATGGAAATACTTTGGAGTGTCATTCTTGCATTCAATAAAGACAACATTTAAACTTTTCATAGTATTACATCTTTGCTCCTCATAAAAGGCAGTGTGGCAGTTTTTTTTTTTAAAGACTGAAAGCAGCCCTTTACAGGAGTATACAACTTACTGCTTTGCTTTGTTAAACAGCACCCATCTTAGTGATGCAATGTGGTGAGTGCTGCCAGAGGTACTCTAGATCTAAAAAAAATCACAGCCAAACTAATAAAATGGAAACTACCAGAGGCCATTGAAATTTCTGAAACTGCAACAACAATGTGGAAGCTCACCATCCACTGCAGATTTAGGCCACCAGAGTCCACTTCAGTGGCAAGGCAGGGGGGAAATAACATATTGGTCTGTCCATAGCTCATTGATGTCATCATGGACACATACCAGTTTCTTGAAGAGCCAAGCCAGTTTTCTGAAGTCAGCACAAAAGGAAGATTTCAACATGGTACCACATCATGAATCAGTCTGTTTCTGTGTTACTTTGACCCATGCCACAACCAAAGTCATCATAAATCAAGCAAAGAAATGGGGGGGGGGGGGTTGCAAAAAACAAACATCTCTGCACACACCAGATCAGATATTGCTTTATATAATCATATGCTTTAAACAAATTGCTAAGCATTTTAGGCCTACTGTTCCATGTTATCTCTTTAATAATCATCAATTGTTCAATCTTCAATACATTTCATTTATCGTCCGGTTGACCTCATTTTCTTCATAATAACAGGCTATTCAACTAGCAAACACTCAATATGACTCAAAGAAGAAATGTAAGAAAATTAATTGTGAACGGATTTGTCTGTCTTCTTCAAAATAGCCTATTAGAAAGATTACGCAAAATGCGCATAGGCTGATCGCCTATTGTTTATTGGTTGACAGAACAAAAATTTTAATATGAACCTTTAAATAAAAAATAAAATAAAAAAATATGTTTTTAACAATATGTACATAAATTACTTGTCAGGTATTGTTCATAAAAAGAAACATTAGATCAATTGTTACTGTTTAAACTGTTATGTTGCATCCGTCCCACCCGTGTGTTTCAACAAAGCACAACTACCGTTCAAAGTCAATTTTTACTTAAATCATTCTATATTTGTACCGAATAACACATGATACTAAGAGAACACATATGTGAGTTGTTGATCACAAAACAAAACAAAATCTATCTGTAACCTCATCTTAGAAACGAACGTTTATCTGAAAAGTGTTTCAACTGTCCCGGCTCTCCCGCAAAGACATGATTTGACAGCTGGAATTATGCCCCAATTGTTGGGGGTGGGGTGGATTGCTATTATCCATTGGTAACATAACAAAGGCTGTTTAAAAAGTCGGGATGGGTGACACTTCACCCCAGCTGGTTTCAAATTTTTCCCGGAATCCTCGGCCATCGTCTGCCACAGCCAAAGAATATCCAAATAACAACGCAGGAATCCCTGGTTGTTAATTTTATGTACCTGATAAGTCATGCTCCCATGCACGGGAAAGAAAGCGGACATAATCTTAAGTAAAGACAGAAGAAAATGCCCTGCACTTGAAGTCCAAAACGGACTCAGTAGCTAGTCTACATGCTATTCCTATACATGCCTGCTCCATAGTCGCTTCCACTCCATTCTCGAGCCTCTCCAACTGAGTAACCTACTCTTATTATCGAAACCTGACAGGTAATTATATAATAATAATAATAATAATAATAATAATAATTAAAGCTGCAAGCAGCATTTAGCGGTGTTCAAGCAGTTAAGGCATTTAAGATTTTTAACCACACAAGCATCAAAAGACAAAGTTTTATACAGCAAGCATTTAACCACTGACATCATAGATGGAATAGAACATGTTTTAGCATGATTTACCATGTTCCAGTATGATTTACTATGAATCTAGCATGATTT
Organism: Meda fulgida; assembly: GCA_030578275.1. Lineage (NCBI taxonomy): Eukaryota > Metazoa > Chordata > Actinopteri > Cypriniformes > Leuciscidae > Meda > Meda fulgida. Next base: position 733,263 of record CM060630.1, on the reverse strand, counting down.
ACCACAGTTTACCATGATATACCAAGTTCCAGTATGATTCACCATGATTTACCATGCTCTAGCTTGGTTTACCACAATTGAACACATTCCAGTATGATTTAATATGATTCTAGCATGATTTACCAGTTTACCATGATTTACCATGTTATAGGATGATTTATCATGATATGCCGCATTCTAGAATGATTTACCAGGATTGTAGCATGATTTACCATGATTCATCACATTGCTAGCATTATTTGCCATGATACACCATGTAATAGTATTATTTACTATGATTTACCATGATTTTTAATGTGACTGATTGCTCAACAATATTCATCAATGATGTTTTGGTTGATTAAAACAATATGCTTTAGAATAAGAATTAAACAGTTAAGAAAAATGCATCATAATTAAACAGAAACTAATCGTCTTTGGACTTACTGATAGACTGGCATTCTGACGACTTTATTTGATAACCCTGTCCACCCCATTCATTCATTCATTGACTTATTTATTTATTTTTAGTTTTTTTTTGTTTGCTTGTAGGCCTAGGCTACTCTGCTCATTGTGAAAGTAAAATACAGTAGCCTAACTTTGTGACCACAAAGACACAGTAGACTACCTACACCAACCAATCGTGATGTGTAGCCTACTGTAGCTGTACACTACTGGGCCACCGTACATTTTACACCAGAATTGCATTGCTTAAAACATCTGATGTTAATTAACAAAGCACTGCGAAAAAACACATGCACCAGAGGTAAATGGTTATGGTAAGTAGTTTTCATTTTATTTTAAATAAAGTATTTACTATTTGATGAAACTAGCTAGCTAGTTGAAGTCCAATTAAAATGCCCTACTTAAAGTTTTGTCTCAGCTGTCTGACATCAAGTAGCCTATCCATAAAACTTCAACTTTTCATCATTATTATTAATACGCCTAGTTTTGTTTTAAAACGAATATCATTATCTAAATACTATGAATCATCATCATAATGAATGGACAACCTGTAGTTGTCATGAAACTACTGAATAACAACACCATAATAAACAATAAAATAATACGATGGGAATATTCCCTTCCCTCCGCCGCAGTAGCGCTTTTGCCCTATAGAGGCTGTGCATCTCCTTCCATGTATGCGTGCGCCACGCGGCGCCATCTTTACCAGGAGAGCTGCTCTTGGGTGAGTGTCGTCGTGTGCAATACTGACCCCAATTTTTCGAAACCTTAATAGTGTTTATTTATTGATGAGTTGTGAAGAAGGAACTGTTGATTTGTCTATATATATTTTATTATTATTATTATTGAGACAGCACTGGTAGGCTAAGTCTGTTTTCTTAATTGATTTGTACCAATGCTTATCTTAAAATTGATTGAAATGTGGAATGGCGTAAAAAAAATTACATAGAAATCAGTAGGCTACATTGTAAGACAAAGAAAAACCTTAAGGTAAACATATAGCCTACTGAAGTAACATTAGTCAGGCAATAAACCTGTGCAGACATGATCGATTGAGGTGACCTGAAAAATAGGTTATACAGATTAGGTTATCGAAGATACGGACCATTTATTATCAATGAAAAGTTTTGTAGTTAAATCATGGATGTTAATTAAAATACTACTGATTAAAAGGTAAATCTGTGCTCTCATTGGGTTTGGGGACAATTAACATGGCATGAGATAATTATTACCAGGCCTACATATTCATTCTCATATATACAGTCAAGCTTTATTTGAAATGTTTGTAAAATAATCTATGGATAGGCCTTACTAGATGTAGCCTAGATTTTTTTTAAAGCATTGAAAAATCCTTTAAAAGTTCCACTACTTGCAAAAGGTGTCCTAAAATAGATGCAGCATTCTGCTTTCAGCCTCCGGTGTATTCTGTATTGGCTACACGAGTCCCTGTCTACACCTCCATCAATAGCGCATTATCATTTCGCCTGTTGGTTTTAGATTTTGACTTCAGGAGAAAACAGACATTTAACATGTTGATACTTAAAGCACAGCACACAACAAGGACTGATCTTTGTGAATTCTTTGTACAGGACATCGGTCCATGGTCTCTGGAGTTGGTTTGAACCATGCAGTGGCTTTATTTTTTCCCACCTCTCCCATTTTATTTCAAAACTGAATTTTTTTGGGCCTGGTGTTGTGGCCCTCTCTTTGTTGTTTTTGTTATTTTCATTTTCATGTTCATCATTTTCATTTTCATGTTCATCATCTTCATTATTTTCATGTTCATTATTTTTTCATGTTCATCATTTTCATGTTCATTATTTTCATGTTCATCATTTTCATGTTCATCATTTTCATGTTCATCATGTTCATCATTTTCATTATTTTCATGTTCATCATTTGCATGTTCATTATTTTCATGTTCATCATTTTCATTATTTTCATGTTCATTATTTTCATGTTCATCATTTTCATGTTCATCATGTTCATCATTTTCATTATTTTCATTATTTTCATGTTCATCATTTTCATGTTCATTATTTTCATGTTCATCATTTTCATTTTCATGTTCATCATTTTCATTATTTTCATGTTCATCATTTTCATGTTCATCATTTTCATGTTCCGGTTCCTGTTCCTGTTTTTCTTCCTCTTCATTTTCAGAATATGTGGACAATGAAACCAAGTCACTCTCCTTACTTCCTGTCTTCAAATCTACACCATTTGTATTTATTTCTGAGTTACATGTATGTTCATCATCATTTTCAGTACACTTTTGTTCTTCTAAAACAATGTGTTCTGTCTGGTCATTTTGTTGTTTGTTCTCATCCTGGTGATGGAGTTCTTGTCCATCTAAAAATGTAATTATTATTATTATTTCAGTATAATTCTAACAATTGTAATGTTTTAAACCTACACTACCATTCAAAAGTTTGGGGTTAATTAGGTTTTTTTTTTTTTTTTTTACACAACTGTTTTCAACCTAGATATTAATAATAAATGTTTCTTGAGCTGTATATTAGAATGAATTTCTGAAGGATCATGTGACACTGAAGACTGGAGTTAGGCTATGATGCTCAAAATTCAGATTTGATCATTTAAATCAAATAAATGCAGCCTTAGTGAGCATAAGAGACAGAGGGAAAAAATATGGAAGTCATTGCCTACCAACAACTGTGGTTACCAACATTCTTCAAAATATCTTCTTTTGTTTTCAACAACAGAAATAAAGTCATACAGGTTTGGAACAACTTAAGGTTGAGTAAATGAGGACAGTCATTTTTAGCAGAACTAACCCTTTAACATTGGATAAATAAAGGGGATTTCTGAGTTGGTACATTTAGACAAGATGCGAGCGGTGATAGAGTGGATCTATGTTGGTCAATCTATCTGAAGTGCCCCAACTGGGGTCAGCCCTATGTTCCCACAGTCCTATTTTCTCTCATTTAACTATGTCCCCTATGAAGGGTAGGTTTTAGTGCTTGTGCTGGTACAGGGATAGCCCAATTACTTCCCAGACAAGTCTCCCTCCTGTGAGGGGTAGGTTTAGGTATGTTAGAGTTAGGGCTGTGGGAACATAGACATGTTCAACCAAGATTGCTGTTTTTTTTTGAACATCCATTTGTGTTGGAAATGCAAAACCACCAGTTTGGCTTGGCGTAACCACAGTGGCCAAGTTTGTGAAAAGTTTTTGTCCTGAAATGGTCTGCTTGCAAACTAAATACTTTAGTATGCTTACTCATCCTTAAAACATAGAAACCCTCACATTATAAATTGACATTAAAAGTCACTCTTGATCAATTACTTTGGATATAATGTCTAAGTAACAACACTGTAAGTTCTTGTACTGTTATGCTGTATTTTTTTTAAGACCGTTTGGAGTATCCTGAGCTGAGGTTTACCTTACATTGAGATGTACCTAAAATGTGTTGTCATGACACAAAGTCAGCCACTGTGGTTAAACAAAGTAAAACACTGGTGGTTCTAGTGTATAATACATAGAGGTAATTGTGCAACACACTTTACAATTTTGGATTTATAGTGACCCATATATATGTGCCAATAAAATAGCCTCAAGCTCACCACACCTGTAATACCCTAGTCATTCTTTCAAAACTTGCTTTCATTATTTTAATTTTTTTACACATACTCATTGTTTCTCAACACAAGAATATTGTAACTTGTAATGAGAAAATTTGATTTAATCACACACGATCATGGTTAAATTGAATGTATTTGTAGTAATTTTATGTATAAGACAATGATCCACTTGTAACACTTGATTAGGAAAACTATCAGTAAAACAAAGCAATTTAACACTCTCCCTTACCTTTACAAAAGACTTCAGTTCGTATACCTCGCCTGTTGTTGTTCCATATCATGCTCCACCATTTGAATACAGTCTTTTTGATCTTAGTGCTGCATTTGACACAATTGACCACAACATTCTTTTAAATAGACTAGAAAACTATGTTGGCATTAGTGGAATTGCACTAGCATGGTATAAATCATACTTATCTGACCGTTATCAGTTTGTAGCAGTAAATGAAGAGATGTCTTATCGATCACAAGTTCAGTATGGCGTACCACAAGGCACGTGTCTAGTATCTGTAAAACCGCATTTTTCCATCTTAAAAATATATCTAAATTACGACATATGCTCTCATTAACAAATGCGGAACAATTAGTTCATGCTTTCATGACAACAAGACTAGATTATTGTAATGCTCTACTGGGTGGTTGCCCTGCACGCTTAATAAATAAACTACAGCTGGTCCAAAACGCAGCCGCTCGAGTTCTTACTAGAACCAGGAAATATGACCATATTAGCCCGCTTCTGTCAACACTGCATTGGCTGCCTATTAAACATCGTATAAATTTTAAAATATTGTTGATTACTTACAAAGCACTAAATGGTTTAGCTCCGCAGTACTTGAGCGAGCTCTTAACGCATTATAGTCCTTCACGTCTATTGCGATCTCAAAATTCGGGCCAGTTGATAATACCTAGAATATCAAAATCGACTGCTGGCGGTAGATCCTTTTCCTATTTAGCACCAAAACTTTGGAACAGTCTTCCTACCATTGTCCGGGAAGCAGACACACTCTGTCAGTTCAAAGCTAGACTAAAAACACATCTCTTTGACCTAGCATACACATAATATATTATAGACTTCTATAATTCAATGTTAGGCTGCATAGATTAGGTCAGCCGGAACTGGGAACACTTCCCTTAAATCCTGATGTACTCGTTACATCATCATAAGAAGAATGGCATCTACGCTAATTTTAGTGTCTTTGTTTATCCCGAGGTTTTCCCGCAGCCTACTGGATCCAGGCCGTATCCAGATCTGACTAGGAGCTTTGCCTGGACCCGATGACAACGCAGTGCTGAAGTGCCAACTAGCCTCTCCCTATGGAGGATCCCTTTCCCACTCTACAGATAAAACGTTGTGATTCCGGTTCGCGTACCCACCCCGAAGTGATGAAATAAAACAAAATTCTGTATCAAACTACAGTTACTGTAAATCCGGCCTCTAGTTCATAAACGCCAGAGGAGAACTGGCCCCCGACTGAGCCTGGGTTCTCCCAAGGTTTTTTTTTTCTCCAGTAGGTCACCTGATGGAGTTTTAGGACACCAGTAGGTCACTTGATGGAGTTTTTCGGTTCCTTGCCACTGTTGCCTTTGGCTTGCTCAGTTGGGGATATTCAAATTAATTAACCAAGCATTAATACCATTGATCAGCCCTACCAAACGTGGATGTTTTTTCACTAAGAAACAAACATTGTTATGTTATTTGATTGATATTGTGAAGCTGCTTTGATGCAATTTATATTGTGAAAAGCGCTATATAAATACACTTGACTTGACTTGACTTTTTAAAAATATCCATAGCCAGGATTGACCATGTTTGTGAACAGATTTTTTGTTTGTTGCTGATATTTTTCAAGATAAATGCTTTTATAATAACATCCCTTCCACCAGCATCTGTCCATAAATCATTGTTTTTTAATTTGTGTCCTTTTTTATTAATACCCATGCTTAGAACATGTGTGAAACAAAAGCTTATCCTTTTAAAATTTCAATTTATATGTGCCATTATGACATACTGCCTCCTACAGGTGTGGGGAACAATTCCAATTTGAGATTATATATATATATATATATATATATATATATATATATATATTAAAACCAATATCCAGATACACGCACCCTTTGAAGTTGAGTTAGAACACTTTATTTATTATCAATGAGCTTATGTCTTTCTTTAAATATCAATATCAAACTTTGTGCTGGGATTCTGTGAATAAATACAACATCAAAATGTTCTTCTATTAACTAGTAACAACACACACTTTTTGAAGTTGAGATAGAAAACTGTCTGAATTTTTAAAAGAATTAATTTAAAATTTGAATATCAAACTTGGTCAAAACAATTGCAACATGTTCCTCTAGGGGACAGTAATACCGCACACTCTTTAGGAGACTATGCGAGATTGTGTACCATTTTTGCTTTCAATAACATGTGTTGTGCTGTAGTTTTATGAATAACAGAAACACAAAATTGTTCTACTATTAACCAGTAACAACACACACCATTTGAAGATGAGATAGAAAACTGTCTGAATTTTCAATGAATTTATTATCAGGTTTGAATTTAATTCAATAGTATTTATCCTGGATTTCAAATGAAAAAGTCGCCTGCGTGTAAATAATGTTTTAGGTCCAAGCAACAAGTCACAACCTTTGAAGTTGAGATAGAAAACTGTCTGAATTTTTAAAAGAATTAATTTCAAATTTGAATATCAAACTCGGTCATAAAAACTGCAACATGTTCCTCTAGGGGGCAGTAATACCGCACACTCTTTAGGAGACTATGCGAGATTTTTCAACATTTTTGCTTTCAATAACACGTGTTGTGCTGTAGTTTTATGAATAACAGAAACACAAAATTGTTCTATTAACCAGTAACAACACACACCATTTGAAGGTGAGATAGGACACTTTATTTATTTTCAATGAGCTTATGTCTTTATTTGAATATCAATAGCATACCTTGTGCTGTGATTCTGTGAATAAAGACAACATCAAAATGTTCTTGTAGAATCCAGTAACAACACACACCCTTTGAACTTGAGTTAGAACACTTTATTTGTTTTTAAAGCATATATGGATGGAACAATTGAGCGTTTTTCCTCTTCGTTTTGTACTTTGCAGACGGTCCCTATCTGCTGTTTTACATTACAAAATGTATAGGTTGTGATACAGTAAAGCCGATTAAAACACATAAACTACACTGCGTGTTCTCTTCTACGTTTTAAAACAGTTCGAACACAACCTGTTTTTCGTTCTTATGCCAAATTGTTATTGATGTATTGAAGTGTTTCGGAGCTGAATCTCTGACAAATGTCAAACTTCCAACGTCAAACCAACTTTATATCGTTAAATTTGAATGAATGTTAAGTGACTTGTTTGCAGGTGAAGATCATGTTCTGTTTGTAGATTGTGTCACATTTGTTTTCAGAATTCTGACACTATTGTTTCGCTGTTGTGACAAAATAATGCCATAATCATTGAAAATGAAGAGACTATGAGTCAAAAATGCTTATTACAATTTGTAAACACAAAACAAGATCTACAAATAAATGTAAAATCTCCAAACAAACTCCTCATAATCTGCAAATGTTAAACACAATCTGTAAATAGATTCCAAATCTACAAACAGACTCCTCATGATCCGCACATGTAAATCAAGATCTACAAATAGATAAAAAATCCACAAACAGACTCTTCATGACATACAAATATAAAATGCGATCTACAAATAGATTTAAAATCCGCAAACAAACTCTTTACGATTCACAAATACAAATCAGTGACTTGTATTTGACAACCAGAATTTGAATGAATACAAAGTGATTTGTCTGGGCATGAGGTTCATTGTTTTTTTTTGTAGATTGTATTGCATTTGTTTTCAGAATTTTGGCACAACTGTTTCGCTTTTTTTCCCATTAAAAAATCTACAAATGCCCTCCTCACAATTTGCACACAAACACAGTCTAACTTGTATTTTCAAACCAGCGTAAAAAGAAATTCTTACACATTCTGTGCAAAGCTCAGCATGCAAGTGTTGAATCTGTGTTTGCAGATCACAGGGCATTCACAGATCCCTCTGCACACGTCTACAGATCTTTTTGGCACTATCTTTCCGCAGAGTGTGTGACTACGATCCACACGTGTAGTCAGCCAATCAGGTGTATTGCTTCAATCTGATGTCACGCCCCCTCAATAAGCCCTTTTCAAAATAAAAGCTGAGACATGTGGCAAGCCATTTTAGCATTTAAAAGCTAAGTTTGACTATCCGGAATTAACATTGTAGATATCAACAACGTCTTTCTGACTAGTCGTAATTACAGTTTGGATAGTTGGAATTGTCATTCAAGATATCTGTAACGTAATTGTGACTAGTCGAAACGACAGATAGAGATATCTGTAATTCAGTTTTGACTAGGCAAAACTGAATTACAGATATCTGCAATGACGTCATTGAAAAACGACATTCAACTCGTCACACATCTTAAATGACAATTGCAGATATCTGTAATTCAGTTTTGCCTAGGCAGAATGAAAGTTAAAGATATCTCAAACGTCATTATAACTAGTGCAAATTATTGTACATGATGTAATTTCCCCTCCCCGCCATAATAATAAAAAAGTGGGTTCATTTCCTTATTTCTAAGAAGAAAGAAGCTGTCATGGCGTTGGCTGTAATAGAAAAAACCACCAGAAAATGTCATGAAATTGAACGAGCAGGGCTTTTGTGGAGAGAGAGAACGTTGTTCTATTGAAAACTGTGAAAGAAATCTCGGAAGAATTGAACATTTGCTATCACCAGACACAAACAATGAACTCAAAAGCAGTTTGGCTCAACTGAAAACTCTAATAGACGCAAATTTCCATCCTGGGGAAGAACGACGTTTCTCTGTCAGGCGCATTAGTTCAGGTGAGTCTGTTTATCACTGGATTCAGGCTATTATCATGCATTAACGTTAAAGGGGAAATCCGGCCATTTTTAACATAGGTACTAGCCTATATATTGGTTTCCAGAGGCTCACATAGACAGTTAAGGGTTCACCAGGAGCTGTAATTTCGTCAACGATATGTTTACAGACGAAAACGCATTTTTGAATCGTAACGTGCTCGGCGGAACATGAGTTGGCGCTTGATGCATCATGCATGTCTCATAAATCGTTCAAAAATGTTCAAACACACACACACACACCTGACCCGATCGAAGCGTGCAGCCCTACACAGACATACAGCGCGCGAGGACTGAATTGAGCTCTCTTTCGCGTCTGAATGGACAAATACACACAACATTATGTCTAAATGTCCGTTTTGGAGAGTATTCACATTAACACAGTCAGTGATGTCTTTCCAGAACGTACAGTTGTGAGAATATCGGATGTACATCAGTGCAATATTGGATCTGCACAATCGGTCTTAAAGTGACAGTGCGTAATAAACCTAATGCCGTCTTAATAGTGTAATGTACCAAATGTACACTTAATAGTAATCAAACAACAAAATAAAAAGAGAAAGCCATTCACTGCTCTTTAATAGATTTGATAATCTAATCTAATAATGCAATTTCAACAATGCATGTATGAGAATTGGTATGCTGATATACTATAAATAAACAGTCCAATGCTGCTTAAACACTTAGTTGACTTTTTCTTTTTGTAGGGAGAAGAGGAAGACCAGCCATTGATGTTAGCAGAGAACACATTGAATTTCTGCTGAAGCAAGGCCATACAATAGCAAAAACTGCTGAAATACTGGGATGCTCCTCATCATTTCTGTACAAGAAGTCAAAGTTGCTGGGTATACCTGTTAGAAGTATGCTGTCTGCAATAGATGATGGTGAACTTGAACAACATGTGAGGCAACTTCAGAGCCAATATCCTAATTCTGGAAATGAGGTAATTGGTGGTCTTTATCTTTAGGCTGTATTTAATTAAAATTTGTGTGCCATTGTTTTGTGAATATCATGTCAATTTAGATCTTTTCAAAAATCTCTTTCAGATGATAAGAGCCCTATTGCGCGCACAGGGTGTGCTTGTTACACGGTCCAGGGTGCGTGAGATGTTGACACGGGTGAATCCTACTGCTGCTGCAAGGAAATGGAGCCGGACAGTTGCAAGACGTGTTTATCATGTACCTTACCCCAATAGTTTGTGGCACATTGATCGGAACATGCGTCTCATAAGGTTATTATTACCAGATTTGTCATTACTTTTTTTATATTTTGAAAATTACTTGAAAAACTGGAGTTTACAGCTATATTGTTTCCAGACTACTGTCAATAGTATTATCATTTTCAAGTAATATTTGTATTTTTAACCTTTCTAGATGGGGCTTTGTGATTCATGGTGCAATTGATGGATACTCCCGTCTGATTACTTACCTCAACTGCAGCACAGACAATCGTGCCACAACAGTGCTTTCTCAGTTTTTGAAAGCAACATGCCTCTATGCCTTACCATCAAGAGTCAGATCTGACCATGGCGGTGAAAACATCCTTGTGGCTTTATTCATGCATCTAGTTCAAGGACTTGAACACAGAGGATTCATAACCGGACAATCCGTTCACAATCAGAGAATTGAACGCCTTTGGCGTGATGTGTTTTTGCATGTGTTGCAGCACTTTTACCTTATGTTCTACTCCTTAGAGGATTCAGAGGTTCTAAACCCAGATGATGATGTCCACAGACTTTCACTGCATATTGTTTATCTTCCTGAGATTCAAAAAAGACTGGAGCACTTTAGACAGGCCTGGAACCTCCATCCATTGCGAACAGAACATAATCGTACACCAACTCAACTCTGGACAGAGGGGACCCTCAAAAACATTGCAACAGACAGCACAGCTGTCAACAATGTGTTTGGGGAAAATCCCTACAGCGACCAAAACATTGATGCCATCCTAGCGCAGTATGGAATTCAAACACTGCCTACACTTGATGAGGAAGCGTTCCCAGCTGTTAATGTAGAGCCACCTCAACTCATCCTCACTCAGCAACAACAGACATCTGTACACAATGCAATCCAACACATTTCTGATCTAAAGATACAATTTCAGGCTTGCTGTACTGAAATTGTCAGTATTTTGGAAACTCCGGTATAGTCCAATTCGAGCCCAGAGACAAAAGTTTATTGGCTGCATGTATTTCTGTCCTGAATAATATATTAGTTTCAACAGTTTTAATATTTTCTGTTAAAATATGCCAGGTATGCTAGAGTTGTGGGTGCCAGTCCAGACAATGGCAGTAGCTAACAGCACTGTTGGTGTTGTTTTATTGTCTTTTTTAATTGTAGTATTGTTGGCGGACAATATTTTTGTTCCCTTCTATTCCTATGGCGTTATAATTCGTTGAAAAAGTGGAAAAGCATCTAATTAGTATGAATGATATTTACATTTTGAATAAAACTCTTAATGTATGAAAAATATTAAACATCTTAAGGTTTAAATGGAATATGAATCAATAGACAAGATTTGAAAATGCATGAAAAATAAATTCACTATGAATACTTTGAAAAGTGAAGGATCTAACTCTTTTGAATTGGATTGAAAAGATGAATAAACTGGTAATGTATGAAAAAACATGGCATGTTTAATGGCTTGAATGAGAATTTTAGATTAACAGTGGAGGACAGAAGGAGAGAAGTTTAACTGCCAAAAACACCTTAGCGTCTGACAGATGCTGGAGGGACAGAAGTCAGTATGACTGAATGTGATATAATGAACAAACTGTCTGTTTATAAACACAATAAATGTCTTGTAAAACAAAGAAAATAAATAAATCATTAAAATAAATAATATATAAGTCATTATAAAATTATTATTAACAAAAATAAGCCCAATAATAAAAAATAAAAAAACAACAAAAAAAACCCCAATAAATTTAACTAAACAAAATTTAATATTGAATAACATATCAACTGAAGTGAACTGTTAATCCTGAAAAATGAACAGAATTACTGCATCTAAACACAAATTAAACACAAATATAGCTCAAGTGAAAACTTAATGGAAATTCAGTTTTACACACAGTGACATCATGCGAGGCCAAAGGTTGGAGCTTGCAAAATTCCCTCCATCATAAATTTTTTTAAAACTTCATAGGAAGAGTGCAGCGGCAGGCGGAGTACAAGAACACAGGTATTTGCTTCTGGGAAGATCCTGTCGCCCTCATGAAGGAACTGAATTTGTGGACGGTGTGGAAATCCCAGTGGAGGCACGGTTGAGGCTCCAGATGTAAACTCCAGTACTTTCTCTAGGGTGACTGGACTGCATTCTCCTTCTGTAACACAAGAAAGTGTTGAGAAACAGTAATTGGGCCCCTTAAAACACGTTCATTTTATTTTTGGGCCATGTCGCCCAGCCCTAATCTATTGTAGGTATACTTGGAGCAATTTGGAAGTTGCATACTGACATCCAAGGACTTTTTGTGGTAAATATTAGGGCTGTGTAATGTTAGGAATTTCATAATTTGATTCGATATTGATTTATTAGCTTCGATATCGATTCAAAAATTAGAAAATACACAAGTAATTAAGGCTACCTGAGTATATTTTTAAATAATGTGTGCAGTATTACCTATGTTAAAGAACAAATTAACTCCAGCATGTTTCATAGGATTTGATGAATCGATATTGAATTGAGAAACAAATAATTGCAATACATTGATGAATCGATATTTTTACCCAGCCCCAGTAAATATCAACCACAAAAGCCTCAGTCAAGCACTATTTTGGTAAACTATTCAGTCCTTCCAGAAAAACGAGTTTTTTTGTGATTGTTGCGGGCAAAAATCCTTGATTACGCGGCCCGTTTTCTTTAAAAATGCGATGGAATATGCGTGATATTTATGCAATTTTTTGCGATAAAATTGCGGGAACTTGCAAAAATTGCGGCAACTCGCAAAAACTGCGGTTTGATGAAAAAAAAAAAAAAAAGGGATTCCCCCAACACCCTGTTCTCACTAGGCTACTACCTTAATGTAAAGAGTCCTTTCTTATTACTTCCTATGATAAGCAAGCATACTACATCACAGAAAGTGCTGGAATATTTCATTTCTCATCTTGTTTTATTTCAGACTGTAACGAGTGGAAATAAGGTGTGGCCCCTTTAAGAGCTGCGCGTTCCCTGTTGAACTGTCTGCAGTATTATATTGTATGTGCCATGCGCCTCGAACACCCCATGTGTGCGGGTAATTTCTGTTTTGTGCAACTTCTTTTATCTTATTTTGTTTATCAAGTAACGATGTGGACGGTAGAACGTGTGACAGACAGTTACGAGTTCGATTGGGGAATAAAGTGCGAGTTGTGAGATGCCAATCGCCTCCGTGAGTCTGTCTGGCCTCTGCAATAACTTCAGCTGTGAGCTATCCCTATTTTCTTCCCGACACAACGCGTTACAAGACCTTAATAAACACATCAAACTTACAAAACATTGCTGAGTCAAACAAGTTCTGTAGCTTTACTAGAGGAATATGCTACAACTTCAGTAAAAATGAATAAATGAAATATTTAAAAATAAAGTGTGCTCCTGTTTTACAGCTTTTCAATGATGTTCACGTCGCGTAATTACGTCACTTCATAACGTTCCCATGGCAACAGGGGGAAGTGGCTGCTCTTGTGTGAAGCAAACGCAACATTTTCCAACTTTCTGCTAAGATATATGTGACTTTTTTGCGACGAAAATGCGGGGATTATCAAATCATGCAAGCCCCGCATATTTTGTGCGGAAATCAGCAATTTATGCGGCGAAATTGCGGAGTATTTGAAAAAATGCGACCCCCGGATAAATATGCGGACTTTGGCTGATTTTGGATTGAATTCAGCGATCGCATAATCGCGTTTTTCTGGAGGGACTGACTATTACAACAATATGAACAAGTTTAAGGGAGCTACCAATGTTCACACAACCAGACTTCAACTATGGCATTATTAGCATTTATTTTGCTGCCAACCAGGACAACAAAATGACCACTAATAATTGTGCTACATAACTTGTACAATTAATAGTATACCTTCAATATCAATTAACCAGTCACGCCAAAAGCATATTGTCATGTGTTCACGTTCTCTCCTGTTGCTACCCTGCACAGAGAAGTCCACGTCAAATAGGGTGCTTAGGTCCTTCGCCTGTAGTGGAATCTCCTCACTGACAAACATGTTGTAGAACACTGCCGGATTCTTCCTCAGCTCCCCCTGCTGAAAAATCCAGCTTAAACCAGCCTAAGATGGTCAGGCTGGTTTTGGCTGGTCTCCCAGCCTGGTCATAGCTGGTTTATCAGGCTGGTTTTAGAGGGGTTTTGAACACTTTTTTTAGCTGGTCATGCGGGTCTTAGCTGGTCAGCGTTGGTTTTAGCTGGTCTTAGTTGGTCAGGCTGGTCTTAGCTGGTCAGTGCTCGTCGTAGCTGGCCAGGCTGGTCTTAGCTGGTCAGTGCTGGTCTTAGCTGGTCAGTGCTGGTGAGTGCTGGTCTTAGCTGGTCAGTGCTGGTCTTAGCTGGTCAGGCTGGTCAGTGCTGGTCTTAGCTGGTCAGTGCTGGTCAGGCTGGTGAGTGCTGGTCAGGCTGGTCAGTGCTGGTCTTAGCTGGTCAGGCTGGTCAGTGCTGGTCTTAGCTGGTCAGTGCTGGTCTTAGCTGGTCAGTGCTGGTCTTAGCTGGTCAGGCTGGTGAGTGCTGGTCTTAGCTGGTCAGTGCTGGTCTTAGCTGGTCAGTGCTGGTCTTAGCTGGTCAGGCTGGTCAGTGCTGGTCTTAGCTGGTCAGTGCTGGTCTTAGCTGGTCAGGCTGGTCAGTGCTGGTCTTAGCTGGTCAGTGCTGGTCTTAGCTGGTCAGTGCTGGTCTTAGCTGGTCAGTGCTGGTCTTAGCTGGTCTTAGCTGGTCAGTGCTGGTCTTAGCTGGTCAGGCTGGTCAGTGCTGGTCTTAGCTGGTCAGTTCTGGTCTTAGCTGGTCAGGCTGGTCAGGCTGGTGAGTGCTGGTCTTAGCTGATCAGTGCTGGTCTTAGCTGGTCAGTGCTGGTCTTAGCTGGTCAGGCTGGTCAGTGCTGGTCTTAGCTGGTCAGTGCTGGTCTTAGCTGGTCAGGCTGGTCAGTGCTGGTCTTAGCTGGTCAGCGTTGGTTTTAGCTGGTCTTAGTTGGTCAGGCTGGTCTTAGCTGGTCAGTGCTCGTCGTAGCTGGCCAGGCTGGTCTTAGCTGGTCTTAGCTGGTCAGTGCTGGTCTTAGCTGGTCAGTGCTGGTGAGTGCTGGTCTTAGCTGGTCAGTGCTGGTCTTAGCTGGTCAGGCTGGTCAGTGCTGGTCTTAGCTGGTCAGCGTTGGTTTTAGCTGGTCTTAGTTGGTCAGGCTGGTCTTAGCTGGTCAGTGCTCGTCGTAGCTGGCCAGGCTGGTCTTAGCTGGTCTTAGCTGGTCAGTGCTGGTCTTAGCTGGTCAGTGCTGGTGAGTGCTGGTCTTAGCTGGTCAGTGCTGGTCTTAGCTGGTCAGGCTGGTCAGTGCTGGTCTTAGCTGGTCAGTGCTGGTCAGGCTGGTGAGTGCTGGTCAGGCTGGTCAGTGCTGGTCTTAGCTGGTCAGGCTGGTCAGTGCTGGTCTTAGCTGGTCAGTGCTGGTCTTAGCTGGTCAGTGCTGGTCTTAGCTGGTCAGGCTGGTGAGTGCTGGTCTTAGCTGGTCAGTGCTGGTCTTAGCTGGTCAGTGCTGGTCTTAGCTGGTCAGGCTGGTCAGTGCTGGTCTTAGCTGGTCAGTGCTGGTCTTAGCTGGTCAGGCTGGTCAGTGCTGGTCTTAGCTGGTCAGTGCTGGTCTTAGCTGGTCAGTGCTGGTCTTAGCTGGTCAGTGCTGGTCTTAGCTGGTCTTAGCTGGTCAGTGCTGGTCTTAGCTGGTCAGTGCTGGTCTTAGCTGGTCAGTTCTGGTCTTAGCTGGTCAGGCTGGTCAGGCTGGTGAGTGCTGGTCTTAGCTGGTCAGTGCTGGTCTTAGCTGGTCAGTGCTGGTCTTAGCTGGTCAGGCTGGTCAGTGCTGGTCTTAGCTGGTCAGTGCTGGTCTTAGCTGGTCAGGCTGGTCAGTGCTGGTCTTAGCTGGTCAGCGTTGGTTTTAGCTGGTCTTAGTTGGTCAGGCTGGTCTTAGCTGGTCAGTGCTCGTCGTAGCTGGCCAGGCTGGTCTTAGCTGGTCTTAGCTGGTCAGTGCTGGTCTTAGCTGGTCAGTGCTGGTGAGTGCTGGTCTTAGCTGGTCAGTGCTGGTCTTAGCTGGTCAGGCTGGTCAGTGCTGGTCTTAGCTGGTCAGTGCTGGTCAGGCTGGTGAGTGCTGGTCAGGCTGGTCAGTGCTGGTCTTAGCTGGTCAGGCTGGTCAGTGCTGGTCTTAGCTGGTCAGTGCTGGTCTTAGCTGGTCAGTGCTGGTCTTAGCTGGTCAGGCTGGTGAGTGCTGGTCTTAGCTGGTCAGTGCTGGTCTTAGCTGGTCAGTGCTGGTCTTAGCTGGTCAGGCTGGTCAGTGCTGGTCTTAGCTGGTCAGTGCTGGTCTTAGCTGGTCAGGCTGGTCAGTGCTGGTCTTAGCTGGTCAGTGCTGGTCTTAGCTGGTCAGTGCTGGTCTTAGCTGGTCAGTGCTGGTCTTAGCTGGTCTTAGCTGGTCAGTGCTGGTCTTAGCTGGTCAGGCTGGTCAGTGCTGGTCTTAGCTGGTCAGTTCTGGTCTTAGCTGGTCAGGCTGGTCAGGCTGGTGAGTGCTGGTCTTAGCTGGTCAGTGCTGGTCTTAGCTGGTCAGTGCTGGTCTTAGCTGGTCAGGCTGGTCAGTGCTGGTCTTAGCTGGTCAGTGCTGGTCTTAGCTGGTCAGGCTGGTCAGTGCTGGTCTTAGCTGGTCAGTGCTGGTCTTAGCTGGTCAGTGCTGGTCTTAGCTGGTCAGGCTGGTCAGTGCTGGTCTTAGCTGGTCAGTGCTGGTCTTAGCTGGTCAGGCTGGTGAGTGCTGGTCTTAGCTGGTCAGTGCTGGTCTTAGCTGGTCAGGCTGGTGAGTGCTGGTCTTAGCTGGTCAGTGCTGGTCTTAGCTGGTCAGTGCTGGTCTTAGCTGGTCAGGCTGGTCAGTGCTGGTCTTAGCTGGTCAGTGCTGGTCTTAGCTGGTCAGGCTGGTCAGTGCTGGTCTTAGCTGGTCAGTGCTGGTCTTAGCTGGTCAGTTCTGGTCTTAGCTGGTCAGGCTGGTCAGGCTGGTGAGTGCTGGTCTTAGCTGGTCAGTGCTGGTCTTAGCTGGTCAGTGCTGGTCTTAGCTGGTCAGGCTGGTCAGTGCTGGTCTTAGCTGGTCAGTGCTGGTCTTAGCTGGTCAGGCTGGTCAGTGCTGGTCTTAGCTGGTCAGCGTTGGTTTTAGCTGGTCTTAGTTGGTCAGGCTGGTCTTAGCTGGTCAGTGCTCGTCGTAGCTGGCCAGGCTGGTCTTAGCTGGTCTTAGCTGGTCAGTGCTGGTCTTAGCTGGTCAGTGCTGGTGAGTGCTGGTCTTAGCTGGTCAGTGCTGGTCTTAGCTGGTCAGGCTGGTCAGTGCTGGTCTTAGCTGGTCAGTGCTGGTCAGGCTGGTGAGTGCTGGTCAGGCTGGTCAGTGCTGGTCTTAGCTGGTCAGGCTGGTCAGTGCTGGTCTTAGCTGGTCAGTGCTGGTCTTAGCTGGTCAGTGCTGGTCTTAGCTGGTCAGGCTGGTGAGTGCTGGTCTTAGCTGGTCAGTGCTGGTCTTAGCTGGTCAGTGCTGGTCTTAGCTGGTCAGGCTGGTCAGTGCTGGTCTTAGCTGGTCAGTGCTGGTCTTAGCTGGTCAGGCTGGTCAGTGCTGGTCTTAGCTGGTCAGTGCTGGTCTTAGCTGGTCAGTGCTGGTCTTAGCTGGTCAGTGCTGGTCTTAGCTGGTCTTAGCTGGTCAGTGCTGGTCTTAGCTGGTCAGGCTGGTCAGTGCTGGTCTTAGCTGGTCAGTTCTGGTCTTAGCTGGTCAGGCTGGTCAGGCTGGTGAGTGCTGGTCTTAGCTGGTCAGTGCTGGTCTTAGCTGGTCAGTGCTGGTCTTAGCTGGTCAGGCTGGTCAGTGCTGGTCTTAGCTGGTCAGTGCTGGTCTTAGCTGGTCAGGCTGGTCAGTGCTGGTCTTAGCTGGTCAGTGCTGGTCTTAGCTGGTCAGTGCTGGTCTTAGCTGGTCAGGCTGGTCTTAGCTGGTCAGTGCTGGTCTTAGCTGGTCAGGCTGGTGAGTGCTGGTCTTAGCTGGTCAGTGCTGGTCTTAGCTGGTCAGGCTGGTGAGTGCTGGTCTTAGCTGGTCAGTGCTGGTCTTAGCTGGTCAGTGCTGGTCTTAGCTGGTCAGGCTGGTCAGTGCTGGTCTTAGCTGGTCAGTGCTGGTCTTAGCTGGTCAGTGCTGGTCTTAGCTGGTCAGGCTGGTCAGTGCTGGTCTTAGCTGGTCAGTGCTGGTCTTAGCTGGTCAGTGCTGGTCTTAGCTGGTCTTAGCTGGTCAGGCTGGTCAGTGCTGGTCTTAGCTGGTCAGTGCTGGCTGACTCTTTTTTCCTGCCACTGGGTTTTGTGACAAATAATGTAAACAATTCCAAGTACACTTTAAATAATCTTCAGGAACGCAAGCATCCATTCAAACAAATTGATTTTATTTCATATTGCAAGCCTATTAATACAACCTATTGCTATTCTAACAGTTATGTATAAAAAAAATATTAATGATTAAATTGCTAAAAACTATATACAGATGTAACTGTATTACACATAAGATATATTACACATTTTCATTTTTCCTTTCTTTTTTTATGATATCTTGAATTTTTTGGGATATGTAATATCCCACTTGCTTCTCCCGCTTCTCTCTCTCTCCTTTCTCAGGTTCTTTTTGTTTGAGCCAGTCACTGAAGCAGACTTGAAAGAGAAATAATTTAGATTATTAATTTTGTTACTTTTCAACTAGTAAAACTTAGAAAGGCAAACTATAGTGTCACATATTTACAATGTTTTCTCCTTTTTTAGAAGTAGCCTATAAAAACATGCATCTGATAGTTGTTCCTTGTATTTATTGCTAATATAAAGAGAAAGTTTATGTAAAGTAATCTATTATTTATACATCAATGAAATTAAATATACATCTGAAGGTGTTTAATTATGTTCTAGATATTTTATTGACAAGAGAGTATAAATGGATTACTATAAATAAGGATATCTGAACATTGACAGTTTTACAAACATTAAAAATATCAACTAATGTAAAACCATTTAAACAAAATTGGCCATGGTTACATAAAGTACATGAATGAATGAATGAATGAATGAATAAATGGAAATAATAGATTACCTCTCAAAACTTGCAGCTTGGAGGGTGTCAGGGGAGGCTTTGCAGAGTGTTTATTAGTGGGACACTCCTTTCCTGACACACTTCTGCATTTTAAAGTGTTTGTCCCCCACAGTGCCACAGCCATCTCTTTGACATAGAGAGAATCTTTTGTTGATAAATGTATCTTCTTCCACACCTCTTCTCTGATCCAAACATGGTTTCCTATGTGGATCTTTAAGACAAAACATAAATGAACTTGAATTGTATGAAAAAAAAAAACTCAAACATTCTTTAAAATATCTTATATCTATACCACAGAAGAAAAAAACGTATACAGAATATATTCCAGTAGGTAGCTATAAATGTTGGGCCGTTCCTTTAAGTACTTTGCCTACCACATAAGAGCTGCATTTTTTTTAAAGATCTCAATATTAAAAATAAGAAGCTGTAATTTTTTCCTACAAAGATCTCTAGTCATCTTCATAAGTTGTGTGTAACCTTTCAGCATCTGTAGGATCTGAAAGCAACCTTAGTCTTGAATAGATGCCATATTTAATTGCAAGTTAATCAAAAATGAGGCTACGTGGGATAGTTCAAAAGGTTGTACCATCTAAATGTGCTGGATCTTTTTTCATCATCACCACTGATGTATTCTTAAATCTATTTTTTAAAATATATACATTTCATCAACATAACAGTACATTTGACAGATTGTAAGTCTGTTTTTTACAGACAGTGTTAGCTGTAGCTTTGATTTCAAATTAAAGGCACAATAAGATTTTACATTAAAATATCCAAAAAACACTAAACCAGTGTAATTAAATTCAATTGACATTTATTTGTATAGCGCTTTTCACAATACAGTTTCAAATCTGCTTTACAGAAAATACATGAGTCCACATTTCAATTTACAGTGATCTGTTATCATACCTGTGTCCCAAGTTATGTACATGTACAAATCACAGTTAGCTAATAATGTAATAATTTTAATCTAAAATAATGAGCTCATTGAAGTAATGCATACATGTCTGTTAACAAATGATTGTTACATATTTTGTTGACTTTTTGCGTCGCATGTCAGTGACGTCATATTATGATTAGTCTTAGGCTATTGTTTGAAACTCTTGTTTTCTTGAATTACAACGAGTATCATGTTTTGACCATGCCTCTGAGACAACACTATTTTGACACCAAGTGGCTAACATCGCATAATCAGAAAGAGCTTTATTTGTAGTAACAGTAATACAGCATTTTTTCCACCGCATAAATGTGCTTTAAATTTAATTGCATGCTATTTAGCATTTAGTCATCCAGCTTTTTTTTTATTATGGTATTCTAATAATGATTTAGCGTACTGTAATGTGCAATGGTGTGTCGCAGGTGTCTCTGATTAGAAATTGCTTTAATTTTCTTTCTGCTCCCACGACTCAACTTTTTGATGTGTGCATGTATTGAAAACCAAAGCTGTGTAAAAAGGCTTGACACTAATGTACCTTTCCATCCTTTATTTCATAAAGACTCAGAGGTGATTCAGAGGTGGGTTGTTGCTCTCTGAACTCTGGCAGCTCATCTGGTCTTCTGTCAGGTGTGCTCTCAACAGGTGTGGACGTTCCATTAAGAAAAGATGGACCTGCAACCAAACAAACAATGATAGGGGCAAATGTATTAAGGCCTTCAAATAAAAGGTGAAGTCCTATTCTAGATAAATATAATACACTTTAAAAAATAATTCATCCTTTCAACCTAAAAATTGAGGCAGCAGTCATGTTTTCAACATGAGGTACTATTGAGTAAGTGGTATGACCTTATTTTTGTTAAATCATCTTATTTATATGAAGTTTTTGTAACTTTACATTAGATAGATAGATAGATAGATAGATGATTTTAAAGCATTTTAGCATAAATTGCAACAGAAAATGTGAACAAATGAATCTCTGAATACATGTTTAAATATTCTGAATGTGCTTTAGATGATTTAGAAAAATACTTGTTTCCGAGAAGGCTCTTTGTAGCACTTGGTTTATGTTGTGCTGCAGTGTAATGTTGAGGCTTCTGTATGTAGCCAGCTCTGCAACAAGATCATCCTTCTCCTTTCCTAATTCAGCACATCTTTAATGTTAGAACAATAAACAGAATATAAATGTAAGTTTTTCTCATCAGATTCTCATATTATAAGATTCTGAAATTGATCACTAAACTTGCCTTATAAAGAATCTCTTATTATAGGCTATGTTTGTAAATAAATATAAAACATTTATTATTCATAAACGCTTACTTTTGTTTGCATTCTTCAAGATTTTCTTCCAAGCCATGTTTTTGTTTCTTTATGTAGTGGTATCTTCTTTGCAAATCCTCATATATTTTTTGAGGTACAACTCCTCCATCTTCACTGTCAGAACTCTCCTCTCTCTTTTTCTTTGGGTCTGTCTCAAAAAGTGGGGCCTCTCTCTTCTTTGCCTTTCTTTCTTCAAGAATTTTCAAAAGGTTTTTTCTTTTTTCAGAAGCCTCAACTGTCTTTAGCGTTTTCTGTAAAGCATCATAATTATTATTATTATCAATAAAATGTAACAATGATGTTGAATGTACAAAATTGGTAATAAATCACCAGCTTTCTGAAAAAGGTTACACTGTCAAATATGTAAAGGTTCAGCCAAAATACTGCTATATAATATTTGGATGTAATGGACTGATGGACTTGGCCACCATTTGCTTTCAGTTCATTTAAAAAAGATGGCAACTGAGCCTAAAAGAAATAGTTATACAGGCTTGGAACAATGAGTGAGTAAATGATTACAGAAATTTGAGCTAGGCCTATCCCTTTAAGACCTTTTTTTTCAACTTCAAAAACGATAAATTCAATTATAAGGGTATTTAAAATGTCTTATAATACACAGTGGATTATATATAATCATTAAATACTTTTACCATACTGCTTTATGCCCCATGCTATGCATGGTATAGTAACTACTATAGTATTATAGGGTTAAAAACATAAGATTTGGGTGAAGATATTGGATGATAATGGGTTAATACTTTAATAACTTATAACTTTAAATAGCAAATACAAGTAAGATTTAGAATGCGTGAGTGTTTACAATTATAATATAAAAAATTATGATGAATGTATTAAAATTATTTAAAATATTACAAATAATTTATAAATACAATTAGCATTAAAAATATATTAATTAAAAACAAACTGATGTGCGTACTATATGATCCCGATTAATTGAAGAGTTCGAAAGAACCGATTTGCGACATGACTCTTCATGAATCATTTCGAGCATTTTCAATCATTTGAAAGAGATGGGGTTTTTTTTTGCGAACCGGAAGGTAAACTAGCCTAAACAATGAACGGGAGGAAAAGTTCGTCCATCGATCAGGTAACGTTAACGTTAGGCCTTAGTCATGTTCTCAGGTTTAGAAATCAAAGTTAGCTTTTAAAACAGTACGTTTTTCTTCTTCAGTTCTCCTTTTTCTTTGGTAGTTGCCGTCTCGTCCTCTTCGTCATCCTGGTTTAACGTTAGGATTTTTGCGGTTCTGATCCGATTGGATGGTTTGGCCAATTCCTCCTCCATCTCTTTACGGGTCTCTGGAGGTGGTTAATTGAACCACAATTAATGTAAGTAAAATTTACATTTTTATCTTAGTCAACATGATTTCAATTGACATAACAGTTAATTAAGCTAAATTTACTTTATCTAAACGTTAACCTTACCTTTTATGAGAAGTACCTGGGCTTGATAAAATGTATTTTCCCAGCGAACAAGATATAAAATATCCTGTTTATAATTTTTAGGGTCAAATTTTTTTATGTCTTCCATGGGAACGATATGTTTGTGTCCGTCCGAATA
Organism: Meda fulgida; assembly: GCA_030578275.1. Classification (NCBI taxonomy): domain Eukaryota; kingdom Metazoa; phylum Chordata; class Actinopteri; order Cypriniformes; family Leuciscidae; genus Meda; species Meda fulgida. Next base: position 710,155 of record CM060630.1, on the reverse strand, counting down.
CCGCACATAGGCAAACATGTCTGAGGTAAAATGTCGTTGTTTTGAAAAAAAAAAAAACGTTGGCGTAAGAGCACTTATATGCCCTCAGGTAATAATAAGTTAAAAATCAGCCAATCCCGTTTCAGAATCGTAATATATATATTTCACACACATTCAGTCTGGTTCGCTATTCGTGGGGACTCTCCATAGACGTAAGGGACCCACAGCTCTGCACAGTTTGTAAGCCTCCCTCATTTAACACACCTGATTCAGATCATCATCTCGTTAAGAAAGAGCTCTATCAACTGAACTGGGTGTGTCAGATAAAGGGTCGGGTTAGTGTAAGGCAGTGGATTGAGAACCACTGCACTAACCCGACCCCTAAACCTACCCAACACACACACACTAATCCGACCCCTAAACTTACCAATAACACACAACTTTCTGCATTTTTACATTTTGTATTTTTTGTATGAAAATTCGGTAACACTTTATTTTACGGTGTCCTTGTTACATATGTTACATGTACTTATCGTAGTAATAACAGTAAATTATGCATAATTACATGCAACTAACCCTCAACCAAATCCTAATCCTACCCTATTCCTACAGTAAGTACATGTAGTTACTTAATATTACTCTGTAATTAAATATATAATTACACTGTAACAAGGACACCTTAAAATAAAGTGTAACCGAAAATTCTGTGTGATTCATAAGCTTGTGTACCACAATGTAGGTCCCCACAGTGACACGAGTCCCCATGAGTCTGTGTGCATTCAGGTCTAAGTCCCCACCGGGATAGAAAAACATGTACAGTACACACACACACACACACACACACACACAAACACATACATGTTCAGCTCATGAAAAATGGGGGCAAAAACAAAAGTGTTGCAGTTATAATTTTGTTCAGTGTGTGTATGTATGTGTATATATATATATATATATATATATATATATATATATATATACACATTTTTTAAACGTATATTTTTTTGTGTACAAGGTTACTTATTTGAATTTCTCTGTAGATGCCAAAACGAAAATATAAAACATACCTGGAGCCTGGCAGTGTGTCCTGCGGAAAGTGTGGAAAGAATGGGTTGGGTTTAGGGGTAGTTGATGAGAGGGGTGTGGATGGTTGTGGGGGTGTGAGGAAAGTGTGGTGACATGAATGGGTTTGTGTGCGGGTGGATGTATGGTTGTGGAAGGTTTGGGTGAGGGGGTGTCGATGAGGAAGAGGGGGTGTCTAGGGTGTGGGAGGGATGTAAATCTAGGTGTGCCACAGTGCAGATGTTTTGGTGTACTGCTGCTGTGTTTGGTGTACTGTGTAGAACTGTCAGTGGTTCTTTTTTTTGAGTTCTGAGGGAATGTTTCCTTGGAAAAAAACTAAAGTATATGTAACCTAATTGAACAAAGTTTTCTAAAAAAAAGAAGACAAACAAAATTGTATACTGTACATACTAAATGTCCTCAAACAGTCTTCAATGACACAGTTTTATGTTTGTGTAATTTCTGAATGGGACTTAAAGTAAAATAAACCTGTATCAGATTATGTGTATCATGTGTTTGGTGTCTTAAGATATTGTACAGCTTATCTAGTTTTGCGATTACATATGACATTAAATTGGTCATTGTATAGAGACATTGTTTCACTTGTTATTTGTGAACAAGTCTATTCACATCTGAAACACTTATTAAAAATAAAAAAGCTGACTATATTTGGTCAGACAACTATGGTGAATGTTATGTTTAAACGATATTTGAATCTAAATCGAGTCCTTGCATGCTACAGATTTATGCTATAATTTATTTGTGTAACTACTTGAATAATTTAGTTTAAAACTGTTCCGATATATTATTTTATTAACAACTATAATAATTTAGGCTGTACCATCTAGCCAGCCTAACTATGATACTAAACTACCCTGCTATGTAACCTTATCCGTGTATGGAACGTGGAATCTAATTAATTTGTAACCAGCTAAAACCAACTGACCACAAATTGTCCAGGCTGCAAAACCAGCTTGATCAACTAAGCCAGGGTGGGAGACCAGATAAACCCCAGCTAAGCCAGGCTGGGAGACCAGCTAAAACCAGCTGACCACCAACTTGTCCAGGCTGGGAGACCAGGTAAAACGAGCTGACAACCAACTTGTCCAGGCTGGGAGACCAGCTAAAACCAGCTGACAACCAACTTGTCCAGGCTGGGAGACCAGCTAAAACCAGCTAAGCCAGGCTGGGAGACCAGCTAAAACCAGCTAAGCCAGGCTGGGAGACCAGATAAACAAGCTAAGCCAGGCTGGGAGACCAGATAAACAAGCTAAGCCAGGCTGGGAGACCAGCTAAAACCAGCTAAGCCAGGCTGGGAGACCAGCTAAAACCAGTTGACAACCAACTTGTCCAGGCTGGGAGACCAGCTTGACCAGCTAAGCCAGGCTGGGAGACCAGCTAAAACCAGCTAAGCCAGGCTGGGAGACCAACTAAAACCAGCTACTTCCAGCTTAAACCAGCTAAGACCAGCCAATCAGCTTAGGCTGGTTATAGCTGGATTTTTCAGCAGGGTGGCCAATCGGAGAGTTGGAAGTCACAGGCGGGAATTTAGTTTTTATTACTCTGTCTAAGAGCGCAAGCTCCTTGCGTGCATGCGGGGGGGGGGGGGGGGGGGGGGGGGGGCAATGAAAGATGCTTTTACTATTAATATGTTGTTGTTACCCACATTTCGTGTATACAGTCACTTCGATCTTCAAAGTACCAGGTTTTAGAAACCAAATATGTCACACATCTGATTCTGGTTGATCATAGTGTGAACAGTCTGGAATAGTAAGTATTAGAGTTTACATGAAACAAACCACATAAAAGGCCACATCATAAGATTGGAACATTAGATGCATGGTAATACATTTCTCACATGGTTATATTTATATATATATATATAGAATATATAGGATTAAAATGTTTCATTCTTCCTTCTCCCGGACTCAAGTCCATGCACGTTCTTTTAGGTCGTAAACCTGTAACAGGAAACCAAACGAGCAGTGTTAGCTTAATTTGGGGGAAGTGTCATGTGCTTGTGTGTGTGTTACATTCAGGCTTTCTGGGTCTGAAGGCTTTGGGACTTTAGCAAGGAGGCATTTAATTATCCAGATTCACCCTCGCCCAGTCCTTACATCTTGATCCTGTTTCTTTAGTGCATTAATTAATGTTAACAGATGCAACTTGAAAATAAATATTTAGTGCATGTTGACATTAACTTTTAGCTTAATTAAAAAAATCCATGTACTTAAAATTTTAAAAATTACTGTAGAGCTATTTTTCATTGTTAATTCATATTAAATATAGTTAACAAATGAAACTTTATTGTAAAGTGTTACCATTATGACTCTCTGTAGGATTTATTGTGTTGTCAATGTGTGGCTGGCCAGTACTGTATGTACATTGTATATATAAATTGTACTATTGTTATGAACATGTACATGCATACCTGAGGCAAAAAATAAATGTATTTATATATATATATGTATATATATATGTGTGTGTGTGTGTGTGTGTGTGATAGTGAATTTGTAAAAGAGTTTGAGTTGAGGTGAGTTAAATTTACTTTAGTAAAAGCTGATGGGATAGAGGCTGCATACTGTCAATCCTGTAACTAATGTATAAAAGTGATTTTTAATTAATGCTTTCGAGTGAGTGTCTGTTTAGTCTATGTAATATGTATATGCTACAACAATTCTTTGATTTTAAGAATGCATCATGATTACGTTTTCAGATCTGTCAGTTTAATTTAGACTTCATGACTGATTTGTCTCCATGACTGTTTACCATTCAAAATGTGTTGTATATTGTTAGGGGTAAAACTTTATAATTGTCTAAAGTCTATGTGGTGTAATCTATTTTCAGAATTTTAAGTTGATTTTTATGTCATGTAAAATCAAGATTTCTAAAACAATGTATGTATATCAGACAGATTTGTAAGTGGTATTAAGTTATAATATATGTAAAGTTAATGCATACCAAAGTAAGCTTTGTTCCCTTTCGTGGTCACTCCGAGTTACGTCGGAATGACGACGAAATGGGGTTTCGCTTAGAAAGCCTATCAACTTCGAGTATTAAAAAACGAGCCAATGGCAAAGAAATGCCATGGGTCTGCGGAATTTGCATGACGTAACTCCGCCCCACCTCGTGGGTATAATAGGAGGATGCAGTTATGTTTTCACTTCGGAGCCAAGAGTTTCTCTTCACTCCACAAGCCATCTCTGAATTGTCAGCTTCACAAACGAGTTCCTCTGGTGTTGGTGTGACGGCGATCTCCAGCGAGCGCATGCTTCCTGCTTATCTGTGCAGTGGTTTGCCAGTGAGTGCGTGTCTCCCCGGGCGCTTCAACACTCAGAGTGTTTCTCTCACAAAAGAGCTTGCACGCGGCACGTCTTTTTAAAGATGCCTCGCCCGTGCACTTCTGGTTGCGGCAGATTAGTGTCTGACTCTGATGGGCACGAGCGCTGTCTAGTATGTTTGGGCATGGATCATGCTAGGGCAGCGCTCGTGGATGACTCATGTTCTCTCTGTGGGAACATGACCATCGCGTCACTTAGGTCGAGACTCAATGAACTCGCAAGAGTGAGAGTCCCCTCATCCACACCCCGATCTAGTGCTCCCTCGCGGGGTGCTACTTCGGTTGGTGGCCAGGGTGACCTGAGGGTTACGGTCTGGAACAAGGCGCCGACTATGTGTCCGCGACCCCAGCCCCCCTCCTCTGTGACGGTGCCCGCTAGTGAACCTCCGATTCCCGCGGGTCGACCTTCGGGTGGCCCGCGAGTTTCGGTTGAAGCTACAGAGGACGATGCTATGTCTGTAGCAGCATCACAAGGTGGGTCCGAATCTTCTGGAAGTGAGGACTCAGCACAGCTGCCACCTTCCGGTGTGCGTACGGTTGTGCCTGAGTCTGATCCGGAGATGACGGCCATGCTTTCCCGGGCAGCCGCGAGCATCGGTCTAGAGTGGAGGCCTCCACCCTGTCCTGAGCGCTCGCGGCTGGACGATTGGTTTTTGGGTAAGGCCGCCGACCCGCGTCCACGGCAAACCCCAATACCTTTCTTCCCGGACCTGCATGATGAGATCTCGAAGTCCTGGAAGACCCCGCTATCTTCTCGGGACCGCTCGCTGGTCTCATCCGCCTTTCCTCCCCTCGATGGGGCAGCTGCCCGTAGGTACACTGGGCTTCCCCCGGTTGAACGCTCTGTTGCGATGCAACTGTGTCCTCAGAGTGCTTCTTCTCGTGGCGAGCCTAAGCACCCATCCGAGGCCTGTAGATTTTCGTCTACTCTGGTGGTGAAGTCTTACAGAGCGGCGGGACAGGCAGTTGCTTCTTTGCATGCGATGGCCACTCTGCAGGTCTACCAGGCCCAGATGCTCAGAGACATGCACGAGGGTAGGACAGACCCAGGGCTCTTTGATGAGCTGCGCGCCGCAACCGACCTTGCCCTCCGGGCGACGAAGGTAGCCGCGCGCTCCCTGGGCCTGGTGATGTCCACTTCGGTGGTCCAGGAGAGGCACCTCTGGCTGAACCTGGCCGACATGCGGGATACCGAGCGGACTCGTCTGCTCGATGCACCCTTGTCCCAGGCCGGCCTCTTCGGCGGCGCAGTTGAGGATTTTGTCCAACAGTTCTCAACTGCACAGAAACAGACTGAGGCCATCAAACACATTCTGCCCCGCCGACCCGCTGCTGCCTCGACGTCGGCCGGGCAGACGTCTCAGCCTGTTTCCCGCCGAGGGCGCCCTCCTAAGGCTCCCGCCCCTCCCGCTCGGCCAAAGCAGCAGCCTTCACCCAGGCCCAGTCGCGGAGGAAGCCGTAGGAAGGCGCCACAGCCCTCTCCAGCCCCGCCCCCCGCCAAGCGCCGGGCTAAGCGCCGCTCCTGAGACGGGCTGCTCAGGGATGATGGTTGTTTCTCAGGAGATGGTAGCAGGACCACTCCTTCCCCCGGTGGAGGGCCGGGGGAGAATCTTTTGTTCTCCACTCCCCGCTGCTCACCCACGGGTGGGCAGCACCCTAATACAATCCTCTTATCCCTGAGCTCACAGAGTTCTCGGACGACACAGAGCACCGCCCCCAAGCCGTGCTCTCCTCGTCCCCCTCTGTCCCAGAGTCGGCTGACACGGCGTGCCGTCCACGGACCGCTTCGCCCTTGTCCCGCTCTGTCGCCAGACCCCTGGCAGAGCAGGCCCCCGCGGGACGACCTTCCTGGTCCTTCCCTGGCCCCCTCTGCCAGGGTGCGGTTGTTAACCGGGCCGCTATGCCGTCCACGTCTGGGCCAGTTACTCCGCTTTGCTGCCCCTCCGGGGGGACGCCTGTGGTTCGGATGACCCCGCTGGTTCAGTTCCTGGGAGCCTGGCTAGAGCTTCCCCGTCTGTCCCGCTGGGTCGCCTGAAACATCAGGCTCGGCTATGCGATTCAGTTCGCACGGTCTCCTCCCCGCTACAGGGGAGTCTGCTCCACATTGGTCGGTGGCAATGCCCCCATCATGAGAGCAGAGATTGCCACCCTGCTGGCGAAGGGTGCAATCGAGACTGTCCGTCCAGCCAAGATGAGGTCCGGCTTCTACAGCCCTTCATTGTCCCCAAGAAAACCGGTGGGTTACGACCGATCCTGGACTTGCGCGTGCTGAACCGCTCCCTTCACAGGATGCCGTTCAAGATGCTCACCGCCAAACGCATTTTCGAATGTGTTCGGCCCCAGGATTGGTTTGCAGCGATCGACCCGAAGGACTTCTACTTTCATGTCTCCATTCTTCCTCGACACAGACGGTTCCTCCGGCTTGCTTTCGAGGGGCAGGCATACCAGTACGCGGTCCTCCCTTTCGGGCTAGCCCTGTCTCCTTGCGTCTTCACGAAGGTCGTCGAGGCAGCCCTTGTTCCCCTTCGGGTTCATGGGGTTTGCATCCTGAACTATCTCAACAACTGGCTTATCCTAGCTCACTCTCGAGACCAGTTTTGCGAACACAGGCACCTTGTGCTCTGGCACCTAGCTCGTCTGGGCCTTCGCGTCAACTGGGAGAAGAGCAAACTTTGCCCCGTGCAGAGGATCTTTTCTCGGTATGGACATTGACTCGGTCGCCATGTCCGCGCAGCTTACGAGCGAGCGCGCACAGTCACTGCTGACTTGTCTGAGACAATTTCGGGGCAAGAGTGCGGTTCCACTGAAATATTTTCAGAGGCTCCTGGGGCATATGGCATCTGCAGCCGCGGTGACGCCGCTCGGATTGCTTCATATGAGACCGCTTCAGCTTTGGCTTCGCGATCGAGTCCCGAGGTGGGCATGGCAACAAGGCACGCTCCAAGTATCAGTTACTCCGACCTGCTGTCAGACCTTCACCCCGTGGTCGAACCTCAGAAGAAACATCTCCTTTTATACCCACGAGGTGGGGCGGAGTTACGTCATGCAAATTCCGCAGACCCATGGCATTTCTTTGCCATTGGCTCGTTTTTTAATACTCGAAGTTGATAGGATTTCTATGCGAAACCCCATTTCGTCGTCATTCCGACGTAACGTGTCCGTTCCCTACTCAGTGAATGAGGATTACATACGTAACAGTAGTTATTACCGGACACCATGTGTCAAAATGATTGATGACTTCCGGTTGACCTTTGACCTTTTCCGGTCCCGCCTTTTCCGGGTGTGCATCCGGTATCTATAGATAAGGATTGACCTATTGACCCCACCCATCCAATCGATTATGTGTTTTGACAGGTTGTGCACCCGGCCTCTATTGTTAAGGGACAAGCAGTTGACCCTGCCTATCCGATCAATGAAATGTTTTGACCATCTGGCCTCTATTGATAAGGGTTGTGGTGTTGAGCTATCTGATCAATCAAGTGTTTTGACATAAGCATTGTGCGTTTTTATGGTAGAAAGTTTGAAGCGGTTGTTATAGAACATGTATCACCGGCATTCCAAACCCCCTATATATAAATGGGGTCAGTGTGTTCTACAACAAACAGAACCATGAGCTACATGAGCATGGATGGTTTAGCCTCCCCACAACCCCCCGGGACGGGACTGACCAGCAGGATGATGGAAAGTCTGACTATGGCTCAGAGAAAACCTTACGGTCATGTTCGTTTGACAAATTTTCTCCATGAAGTTTCAGAATGGACTGAAGGCGAATTTATGATGTGTAGAAATCGTGTATTCGGGTACAAATTTCTCAAGCCAACACGCGTGGTTATGCTCTACACCACTGACGGCGTCGGCGAGTTTCAGGCTGGGGAAGACCCATGTGTGACATTTCCTGAAAAAGACTGGGGTCTATTTTACAAATTTGTCTGGAAGGATCTGAATGACGCTGAGGAAGAGCCTTTGTATGTGGCGGAGTGGGTCGGGGAGACCCCGAATGTCCAATACCGTGTGGTAGGCGACCATACTAACAAGCCGCTGAATGATTCTGTATACATATTCGGCTGTAAAGACGAGACTAAGCTCACCAACACCCGGTCAGGAACTGTCCTGCCAAAGGATCATCATGATCTGTGTAGCAATAATCAGATGATCAGCGCAATCATGTGGTTTTAATCAACTAAGTCTCTAATTAAGTAAACACTCCTCCATTCTTCAGATTGTGAAAGAAACAGATGTCATGGGACTTTTTAAGTTACTGATTCACACACAAGCAAATGGCGATGGGACTTAATTAAATGACCGATGCCAGAAGTGCCCCCGCGGCGTTTCTCGCTGATAAGTAATCACAGGGTCCTCTGTCTTACCACACGTGGAAGCAGGAGCAGGAGCGCCTCTCTGGCCGGAGATCCCGTGGTGTCCCCTCTTCAGGACACCTCACAAACACAGACAACCTTGTGTAATGAACCACACTGGTCATTGTAATCCAGACTTAAAAACTCATCAATTCAAAGAATACGCACACACATATCATTGCCCGGGAGGGGGGTGAGCAAAAGTTCACCACATCTTCACCAACGAATGACCCAGCCACGTCCACAGTACACACACACACACACAAATGTTTTTCCAATCTCCTCAATTGAGAGACTTGTACTATGATATATTCGATATGTTTTTATGTTTGCCCATGTTCCATTGGGGTTAGATGTGATCGTATTATAATTCTAAATGAACAGAGGTGCTTTTAGATGCATTTTTAATGTAACTGTGTTTTCCTATAATGTTTGTATGTCGTTCTTCACACCTTTAGAATCCTCTTGATCTGACCAAACCATATATATATGGGTGCAAACCGTAAAATGTATGTTACTATGTTTTATCATCTCTGGAGTAAAATTGAACGCATTTTTACATCACGGTCATGAAACATGCAAAGTCGATCTCGAGGGAACAAAGGAACACTTATCCGCACACTTTCCTCCCAGCTGATTGGTGCATTCACGCCAGAGGAGGCGTAAACAGAAGTGTCTTTAAAGAAGACCACCAAGCACCTCATCTTTAGGGTTTTAGTAGGAGAAGAGTAAGGAGGGGGGAGAAAGAACTGCATCTTTGGGGGAACTCCCTTCTTCGAGGGAACTTCGACTTTTGACTGGACTCTTCCCTCTCCTTCGATCCGATGTAACCATCATACTCGTAATCCCCGCCCTGGGGGATCTTTCCTCTTCTTTTGCTTAAGTTTGTTTTTCCTTTGTTCATTTCAGCAGAAATGAACTTAGTCTGAATTATTTATTTGGTAATTTACGTTGTGGCGAACAGGACGGCCGAGGGACGTGAGAGAACGGCGCGAGGCCGGTGGTGCGATTGCTAATGAGCAACACCTGTTAGGCACACCGGTCTCGCATCTCTCACGTCGTCGCTCCTCCTTTATGCTTCCGCTCCTCCGTGAGAGATGCGAGACCGGTGTGCCTAACAGGTGTTGCTCATTAGCAATCGCACCACCGGCCTCGCGCCGTTCTCTCACGTCCCTCGGCCGTCCTGTTCGCCACATACGTCAAATGCCTTTAAGCCTTCTTTGAAACTGCGCGCTCCAGACCGCAGCAAACCACGTGACGCTCCAACGGAACACACAAAGACCAGCAGCTCACACACGCCGCAGGGCTCAGACACATGAGAACTATATGCAAGTATATTTGAGTAACCAAGATTTTAGAGCATTAAGACTGTTTTTCCGTGTTGTCTCTTAAAGGTTTAAATGTCCAGGTGAATTTTGCCAAACTGTGATCCTACGGCTCTCTCTCCCTCTCGTTTTTATCTTTCTCTCTCATCCTATTTTAATTCGTGTTTGTAATGTTTTTCGTTTTGTTTGTTTCGGGTGTATATACATATATTCTGTGTGAATTGTAGTTTGATGTATTATTAGTCCAACTATTAAAACCATTATATTCTTGATTGCCTTCTGTCTAAAATGGTCATTTTACAAAGTCAATGAGATCTCGATCCTAGCAACAAAGCAAGTCAATGAGATCTCGATCCTAGCAACAAAGCTTTCATTATTGACTATGTTGCGTAGTCTAATTTTATAAACACAGGAAAATTAATGTTCACGGCCAGAAAATTGATATTTCTTGGAGTTTATAAGGAGGGATAACTTTGTTGAGAAGTTGATAAGTTAATCTTACGGCCGTTTGCTGGACAAACAGTTCGATAGCTAAATTAACTCCATTAAAGGTTATCTCATATAATCGATCTGAAAGTGGACCATTGACATATGAATGAGAAATTATAATTCTTTGTGATTGATCATTCGTGTGTACAATCAATCTATTTTCAACTTCGATAATTTAACTGTAATATGCAATATATTAATCATATTCATGATTAATTATTATAATTCCCTATATATAATTTGAGCTAATTTAATGTAAAACTAAATGTTGTTACATCTGTATGAAATGCAATTTTTGTTCAAGTGGTGTGATCTGAATCTGCTGAATGGTGTTTTTTCAATCATCAACAAAATGTTCAAATGGTGCGACATGCATGACAGATACAACAAGATTAAAGTACAGTTGTTCCACCCGGAGAGATGCGTGCGCAGCGGTATAGGCTGTCTACCGTCCTCCACCATTCACTACACCCATCATAAACCTCGACGGGGAGACCCTCCCAAGCGTCGTTTATAAATCGGCGTCTCCACCCCTTTACTACAATGACCATAAATTCAGGCACCCAAACCCTCTATGCACCATTTATAAACCATGGCTGAAGATAGGGGTTCAGAAGCCGACCATGTGTGCAGCTGCGGAATTTCTTTTTCGGCAGCATTCTTGACCCTCCCAACGACAACGCCTGTGACCCGCCGGACCACCACAAAGACTGGGCTTCGACTAAAACTATCAAACGTTGCATAGGCTTTGAAACGTGCATTAAAAACGATTGGGGTCCGGGTAACTATCAACCCTGAACCATTGAACACTCAAAACAACATCGGTCCGGGTAACAGTATTGAGCGCGACAAAGACCAGGATTTGGGGGTCGAGCACAACCAGCCCTACGAGACATTCAAAATTTTCAAGCTCCATAACGATCAGCAATCGTATGACAGATCTAAAATCGACCGGCCCCTGCCTCATGATAATCAAACCTTCGACGTCACAGACGGATGTTTCGATGTGTTGGGCTTCAAACTCATAAAAGCCGCGACCGCGGTTTTGCTCCAACATCTCATCGGAACGAAGCTGAAGAACGAGTCCGAGGGGTGTGAGATTGATCACCCCAGCCAGCTGCAGCATTCCTGCCTGTTTGACCCTCCTAACTACTACTTGGACACGCATTTTGTTGAACTTTCAGCCAAACTGTTTAGACACTATTTTCATGCCATCATCGCTATCGTGCTAAAACGGTGTGGGTTAAAATCTCACCCTCAACGGATTCAAGGATCAGTCGGGACTATTCTGCATGAATTAAAAGACGAGCAATTCATTGGTGTTAAGCTTGAAGAAATCAGAGTTGGACTTCTGGAGAAACCCTGCGACGAAATAGTTCACGACGTCGTCGATCTCTGGGAAGGTCTCGCTATTGTGAATGGAGACTGACCAAGACGCCACCGCTTTGGGAGCTGCCTGTACCGTAAAGAACACTATGGAATTCATGTTTAAAAGACATTACAAGCGACAGATGACCAAACTGGTGAATAAGATTATTACAGATGCAGCGCGATGGTCATCCATTTATGGAAGACACTACACGTGAAGCAAATTTCAAGAAACAAATGGTGTATATAAGAGGACTGGCTAATTCCTGGGATGAGTTGGTTCGTAAATGGATTCATGGTATTGAAAAACCCGATGTGATGACAAAACAGATTTTGGATATGATGTGTGAATCACAATCCCCACTCACGGTCACAGATATGCTCTGTACTTGTACGTATGTGGCAGATGTCTGTACCATGCTAACCTTGAGGTCAAAACAATACGACCCGGATGATGACGACGATGGTATTAAAATTGACGAAATCAGTACCACCATCGACAAAATTGTTGTAATGTATATCGACTACATCCTAGACAAACACATGTTGGCCTGTCGCGATTTTCTTTTCTGGCTCGACTATCAGTGACGTCATTATGACTATCCTACTTTTATCACCGTCCATTTTACTTAGACTATGCATGTAACGTCGTTATATCCAATTATTCTATATTTTATTATATGCATTTTGTACTAACCTCATTATATTCAATTTTACTTAGATTTTGTAGTACTATATTATTCTATTTACTTTCTGTTTGATTTTTATTATTATTATTATTATAGCCATGTCTAGTATCATGTATTATATTATTGCCATTTATTTAAATTGTGTATCCTGTAACTTTTTTTTTAATAAAAGATTGATTCAAACTGCATGTACGAGTTATTATTTTACAGTGATCGAAACGACAGCATGACGGAGCTCATGAAAAAGGCTTATTATACACCCTCCAACCCCGGTTCTTTAGGGGGTAAAAAACGATTAAAAGAAGCCATCTTAAAAGATAGCGGGGTCCATTTAAGGGATAAAAAGGTTTCAGAATGGCTGTCTGGTGAGGATGCTTACACTTTACACAAAACAGCTCCTATAAAATACAACCGAAATAGAGTAGTTGTGTACGGGGTCGATACGCAGTTCCAGGCCGATCTAGTCGACATGATCGCCTATGCCAAGGATAATGACGATAATAAATATCTGCTGACCTGTATAGATGTGTTTAGTAAATATTCGTGGGTTCGTGTATTGAAGAATAAGAGTGGCGTAGAGGTTACTAGAGCTTTCGAGTCTATACTCGAAGAGGGACGTGTGCCGCAGAAATAGCAGACGGATCAGGGAAAGGAATTTTTTAACAAACAATTTCAAGATGTAATGAAAAAGCACGATATTAATCATTTCGCTACCGCTAGCGGTTTGAAAGCCAGCGCCGTGGAACGATTTAATAGAACGTTCAAAAGTCGAATCTGGAGATTTTTAACGGCTACAAATTCACGACGATACATAGATGTTTTGCAAGACATTATGCAGGGGTACAACGTCAGTTATCACCGAAGTATTAAAATGAGATCCGTGGACGTCAACAAACTAAATGAGGGTCATGTGTTTCAAAACTTGTACGGGGATATAAAGAAGACCGAGAGACCCACATTTAATTTCAAAGTCGGCGACATTGTCAGGATTTCTAAAGTGAGAGGCCCATTCGCCAAAGGTTATGAGCAGAACTACACGGAAGAATTTTTCACCGTATCCGAGCGCATTCCGCGCAAACCACCAATCTACAGACTCACAGATTACGACGGCGATGTCATCGAGGGAGTATTTTATGAAAAAGAGATGCAAAAAATAATTGTGAGTAAAAACAAATCTTTTAAGGTGGAAAAGATTTTAGGTCAGAAAAAACAGGGAAAATCTACGCTTGTTTTAGTGAAATGGTTAGGCTGGCCTTCAAAATTCAATAGTTATATAGATAAAAAAAACTCTGGTGGACTTATAATCTCCTTAAAACAAGCCAGCGTTTAACGGATGAGATCATACGAGTGAAGGACTACCATGGACAATCAAGGTTTCTACGTCACGCTACCGTGCAATGCATCTTCGGCAGTTTACCCCGGAAATCGTATATCCGCCTACACAACCAGGATAGCAAAAGCTATAGAATTGAAAGGACAATGGGAGGTGGGACTAGCCGAAATCGAATATCCTAGAAGCTGGTATAACTTTAATGATGAAGACGGTTATTTCGTCCTACACACAGCCCCAGGACCTACGAATAACGCCTCCCCTACAGACAGCGGACCTTTTAAAAAAGACTTATCAGGGTTTTTTTTATCGAGAAAATTACAAATAAGCGGGGGGTACTTCGCAAACATTTGTGCAATCATCCGTTTGATAAATCAAGTTCTCGCACCCTTGGCAGTGTTGGATCACGATGAATTAAAAAACAAAGTGTTTCTGGTCTAGAGACCCAACATTTCAGTCAGTTTCCAAGGTAAACTCGCTACTATTTTAGGAATGATACCGGACGATAATCTCGGACGTTCAAACTACCATGAAGCAGCCGATTTTACTACGAGCGTCACTACATATGCTCCTCATCAATCCGATATCAACGGTGGGTTCTACACATTGTACGTTTACACCGACATCATCCAATATCAATCGGTCGGCGATTCTTACGTTCCCCTTTTGAGATGCGTACATACATCTGGTAAAAGCAATGACACAGTCATTGCTAGATACGACTCCCCCCATTACGTATCGATAAACAAGGATCACATCACTTGCATTACCATAGAGTTGAAAGACGAGCAAAACCGCGAAATACCATTTTCTTACGGGAAAGTCATCATAAAACTACACTTTAAACCAGCGAATAATTCTATTATTTAAAAATGAGTTATTACTATAATCCTAGAGAGCCCTATACAGCCGACTATGTGGACTATTACCGAAATCAGGCCGGAGGGGGTTTGGCAGGCTATTCCGGCGGATCGGTTATGAATGGATCTGAACTAGGAGGACTTTTCAGAGGTCTGTTCAGGATGGCCATACCTCTGTTAAAAAGAGGATTTAGCATCGCGAAACCCCATCTAAAATCCGCTGCTAAAAATATAGTATCCGACGTCGTCTCAAACGTATTGACGCGTGCCCATAGCAATAATGCTAATGGTCAAGACGGATCAGGGCTGATGGTCATGGCCCGTAAGAGGATGTCTAAACCACCGGGTGTGAGGAGGCGTGGTCAATGTGGTAAGAAGAAGAAGAAAACAACAAGTGGACCAAAGAAGCGACCAGTCATACGCAGAAAGCGTAAGAAGTCTGTTAGTCGAAAATCCTCCGTCAAGAGATTCGTAAAAAACATATTCTAGCATGCCGCTACTGCATCGTATGTCGGGAGAATGCATCAAGTCCGAGTTGGACTTATTTACAGTCCCGCTGACACAGACGGTTATTGAGAAAAACAGTTATTTAGAAGTAGCCCCTTTATCCGCCATATCGGACACCGCCCCATTAGAGTTTTTATCGCGGGCAACGGCGATGATTATGTAGATCTAAATAACACGATGCTCTACCTACGCCTGAAAATCACAAGACCTAATGGAACCGACATCGTACATCCAGCAAGGGTCGCGTTAATAAATTATCCTAGCGCCACAATATTTTCACAAGTCGACGTGACCCTAGGCGATCGTCTGATATCCCAGAGTTCGAACACCTATCCTTATCGATGCATCATAGAGAGTCTGATCAACTATAGTAAAGATTCGTTGGAATCTCTTTTCTCTGCTGGACTGTTTTACAAAGACACTTCTGGTCATATGGATTCTAACGTCCCAGTTGGGTGTAACGCAGGGCTGACGAAGAGATCGATCTACACTAGCGAGAGCAAGGTGGTGGAACTGATGGCCCCTATACATAGCGATATATTCTTTCAAGAAAAACTTTTGTTAAACGGTGTAGACATCAAAATACGCCTAATTAGAGCAAAAGATGAATTCTGTCTGATGAGGTGCAATGATGCGGCTTACAAAATAAAAATAGAGTCGGCATCCCTATTTGTCAAGAAAGTCACTGTAGCACCGCCGGTGAGACTGGGACATGCCCAGGCGTTACTCTCGACAACAGCCAAGTATCCCATAGATAGGGTGGTTCTAAAAAATTTCTCCATACCTGAGGGGACACGTGTTTCAAATCAAGAAAATCTGTTTTTAGGAACCCTACCAAAATCTATCGTCATAGCTATGGTCGACAATGACGCATTCACCGGTCCCTACGAAAAAAATCCATTTGCATTCAAAAATTACGATCTGGAGTTCCTAGCCGTCTATGTCGACGGACAACAATTCCCCGCAAAGCCTCTACAACTTAATTTCGAAGCCGGTTCGGCTGTACGCGAATTTTATCAGTTGGCGATGACGACGGGGAGACATCTTAAAAACCAAGCACTCTCCATAGACAGGGGTGATTTCCTGAACGGATACACACTTTACGCATTTAACCTGACGCCTGATGAAGACTGCGGTCAGCACATATCCCTCATCAAGTCCTGGAATATCAGACTCGAAGCACGATTCAGACACCCATTGCCGAATACCGTTAATTTATTAATTTACTCAGTATTTGACTCGATTATAGAACTGTCTAATCGCAGACAGGTACTAGTCGATTACTAGATGAATACGCTACAACTCACCGCTATCATGGATAAAATTACGTGCAGGATTCATTTTCTCGGGGTGCTACCATGCGATCAACTTCCCAAAAAAACGCTGAGGATCTTACCGTCGATGGCCATCATAAACACTCACCCTGCACAGCTGCCGGGAGAGCATTGGGTCGCCGTTTATTTAACCCAAGATGGACCATCTTGTTTTTTCGACAGCTTCGGCAATCTACCCGACAGCCCCCGCTTTCCAATCAGCATCAATAACTTTCTAACAACCAACGATGTTGATGTGTTACATTCCGGCAGACGTGTCCAGGATTTTTCATCGGATACCTGCGGACAGCATTGTGTGTTTTTTCTCTATCATTTAGCTAGAGGCTACGAGTATAACCACGTGATGAAATTATACACTGATGATTCTATTAAAAATGATAAAATGGTGTCCCTATTTGTGAAGAGATTAAGACCGTATGCTTGTAATGATAAAATGTTATTGTAGTGAAGTTCAGTGTGGTTGAAGGAAGAAGAAGACGAGGTCGGCGAAATTGGGACTTGCACTTTATTAACAATAATAACATTCAACAGTTATGGTGCGCTCGTGCGCGGCCGCCGTGTCACTATTCACGGCAAAATAAAAGAACAGGTAGACAACAAATAGACAGTCACGATCGCAGCTTCACGGGCTTGTGCGAGTCCCAGGTCTCTCTCCCTTCTCTCTCTCAGCCGGCAGCTTATATGCAGTCTCCACGCCAATTACTGCAATCAAACACAGGTGTTCATCATCTGCACTTGACCCACTTACTCACCTGCTCGCTGACTTCTCTCCCGCTACAGACTTCGCGGAACCTAACACGGCGAGGGCTTGGGGTGCCGGGTTTACGCTTTAGAGAGTTAATTTTGTGTCTGACCTGCTGATTCGGCACTGTAGAAAATGGGATGTTTAATTCAGCAAACGCTCGTAGAAACTCTGTCCATCCTATAGGTCTCCGATCATCGCTAACCTTTTGAGGGGCCGTAACATTTTTTAACAAATCGACCATGTGTGACCCTCGTATGGTGTTGCCCCTGAACACAAACTCGCCCGATTTGTTCCATGCGCTTAGACCTTTAGCTTTAGACATCTTGTCTAATATGTATCTGCTGTTTTCCATGCTTCTCGAAGGGACATTCTTCAGAACTTCATCGACAATATCCTCCCCCACAGCTCTGCCGTCTTCAACGATAGCACCAGCAGCACCCCCCTCTGGTTCATCTTTATGACCGGAATCAGTATTAGGTAGCCAAAGCGTTAAAACGCCACTCTCACGATCGCCTTGTTTAACGGTGTTCAAAAACCTGGTAAGGGTATTGGTGTAAAGTTTGGCTTTTTTTATGGATTTAAGTCTGTGCGACGTAGAATATTTCTTATGGCGTCATCCAAATCGTTCTCTACGCTCCGTTGAATGTTCTCGCGAGGGTTTTCACTCTTCATCTTATCCAGTTGATGGTGCGGAACTAAATACATCTTCTCTGCATACTCCATCCTATCGATTCGCTATTAAACTTGTAATAAAGGGCACTGCGACGCTTAGGAGTGGCAACAGGAATCCACCCTTCTGGTTAAAGACTCGTTTCTTGGCAGTTATGCCAATTTTTTTATCGACTACAAATTTGATTTCAGCTTTTCTCTTTTTCAACTTTCGATACTGTTGCTTATTGACCGGGATGGTACCGTAGAGGATGTTAAGCGCCACTTCGCACAGCGCTAAAATGAATTCATTGGACGCCGATTGTAAAATAAGACGTCGCTGTTTAGGACTGGCTTTATGTAAGTTTTAACACAGGCAAATGTTTACAAAGTCTGGCAGACATGGTGATTTATAGCGTTCTTCTTTTTTTCGGAATATAAACCACTTGACGGTCGGAAAGTAATCCTGTTCTGAGACGGTACTGCTCCGGAGTTTTCGCTTTATAGTCTATCATTAGGAAGCCGAAAGCCCGATCGACAGCGTCTTGATAACACTCTATAAAGTATTTTGTGTTTCCCGGGTACATTTGACGTCCTAGCATCGCCACTGAATTGACGTCTCGTGGATTTTTAAACAGAATAATATAATTGGCATTTAAGCTTATGGTTTGGCTGGACTTACCCTGGGCAAATAAATGTTGCACTATATAGATAGAGCTGAGATTGCGGTGGTGACAGTATTGGGTGAAAACACGTTGAAGTTCCACGTTACCGTTAGCTTGCTCCATTAAATCATCCACCACGAGCAAGTTTGTCTTTGTGACAGGCAGTAAATCATCATCATTCAGAGTCTGGGGTATTCCTTGCACAAATTTAATGTCGTACAATTGAAGTAAATCATCATACAAAGTCTGCCAGCAATCATAAAACCAAACAATGTTTTCAATTTTCATGGAAATGATATTCAAACCTTTTTCCAACAAAAGTTTTACAAAATATGAATTTCCAGAGTTGGAAGGCCCACTCACGACACAACTGAAAGGGTGTTGAAGTCTGAAATCAAAATCGGAAACATCCTGACCCCCTCTATGCATCATTTGATCATTAGCCATAAGGAAGTGTGGTGAAATCAGACAGAAGCCTACGTTTATTATAGACCACCTTAAACCTTTTAACGACTGATTTGTTGTGCAGTGTGAGTGACTTTTTATTCCTCACAATGTCTTCCATCTGAGCCAGGATGTATTTGGATCTATCATGCGACGTCACATAGCTGTCAACCAGACCAATCAGGGATTCGAGACAGATAGCTTGGGAATTTTTAGCATTCAGGGTTATCCCCTAAGCGTTCATGCACGATTTACCTTTGACCGTTTCAAAACCGTACGATTTGGGCTCGCTCGAGCAAAAGACCGTTATATGGTCATCATCGTCTAATTCGCTAGTAAGATCCCCTAAATAATCCCCCAACGGAGGCTCCCAGTCCCCATCCCTAGACACAAATACGACGCTGTCTGTGTCAGAGTATAACAGTCGGTCGCCGAGTCTATCCATCAGTTCGTACAATTCCAGTCGGGCGTGTGCGGTAGTAAAGGCCCCTACAAAAACATTCACATCGCGTGCCTTGCAAACATCCTCTTTGGACGGTCTATGCTGGACGAGAGCTACGTCTTCTGCGATGAATGAGAAATACGTCAATGTGTCGGTATTGCCAAAAACAATTCTGGTGAAATCTTCGGGGTCGCTCACCAGAGTCGTTTGAGGCAAGTTCTTTCTTAAAGAGAAGCGCCCCAACAAACTATTCAGAATTAATTTTGTGATTGCCCTCTGGGCGGCGTTGTACTTGATCTTTTCAGGGTCGAGTTGAATCCCCTCTTTTTGAAAATAGTCACGAATGTAAGTCTCTTTCTCAGCATCCGTGACAACATTCGAAGGGTAGCCCGACGCTTACTGTTTCAAACACAAGAACGTTTTTACATATTCGGCGAACAACGTGTCTGACTGTTGTGGAAAATGCCAAACCTCGTCTATTTGGCTACCACCTAACCCTTCTCGATGGCTTTTAAAAGCTCGATAGTGACCCAACAACCGGAGAGCGCTCTTTCCTTATCCGTATGGGTGCAGTTCGTGGTCTGGTTTTGGTCGTGAGCACACGCGTCACAAAGGGGAAACATGAGTTTTCCTTGGTATCTGTAAGGGAGAACCGGGTGCAGTAATTTGTGGGGAGGGAACACGGTCGCTTTGATAAGACAGTAATAATTTTCAATCGGTTCAAAATCTTTGAAAATGATTTGGGGGTGTTCAATCGGGTAGCTTTTCCTCGCCAGACTGGTGAAGTCCAGATACTTTATTTTCTCATCACCGGTCACTTTGTGATGGAGTTTATAGGCGTTCGTTCTCCCGCCGTACAGAGCGTCTCGCGGGTTCAATCTCTCTGGCGCGGAATAATCAGTCATAAATTCGATCACGGACGGGTCGGTTTTTTTCATATCGGTCCATTGGCATTCCCAAAGAACTTCGATTTGCAAACCGTACGCGTTCCGCAGAATTTCGATCTTATCGTGAAACTGGTTCCTGAGAACCTCGTAGGGCACTCCAGACAAGGGATGCGTCTGATGAGGTGTAAAACGACAGCAATGAGCATGGAAAATACAACCCGCGTACTCTAGACCGCGTCGAATACCATCGTGTTCATAGAATCCATCTAAAAAGTACTTACCGATCGATACTTCGCCGTGGTTTAAGGCGTGGTGAACGTCTACGTTTCGAGTCTTTTTTATATACTAGAGCCATTCGATCGAACCGCTTGAGTATGTCTTATTCTGATGGACGTACGCTTTGTTATGAGTGAGGGCGAGCGTGTTTCTGGTGAGATAATGTGTTTTGAAGATCCCCATCGAACAGCCGGCGATCGTCGTGAACGAAAAAGGGTCGAGTTGGGTGCAATGTATGAAAGACTCCCTATATTTCATACATCCTTCACGTAATAAGACGACGCCGTTAACGTCGTACTCGTGCAGTTCTTTCTTGAAGTCAAAGAACTTGCCCTCAACCGTCTGGTACCACTCGCAAAACTTTTGTCTTTCTTTGACCGACATGTTATCGTAATTGTAGAGCTTTTTGTCAGGGTATGTCCCGAAATAGTTCTCATTTTCCACCCTGTTGAAAAGGTGGGGGAAGTAACCTTTTTCAGTCGTCGTTAAGTCTAACGCCGCGGGCATTTTGGCAAGAGCCATTGGGAAAAATGAGTAGCTATCGATATATCGCTGGGCATACGCCTCATCGTACATGAAAATTAATTTGCAGCCTTGCATTATAACGCAGAAAAATTCAACAATTAAAAAGGAGTCAAATCGGGATGAATAATGCGCTATGAAGCAGTAACCATTATATCGCGGTTGTCTGAAGCGATTGATTAGCTTAGCAAAACAGTCGGTACCGTGAGCGGTAAATTTCTCCCCTTTGAATGTGATGGCGCAAACAAAATTGGCCTCGTGTCTACCGTTTTCGTAACGCGTTTCAAAATCGTACAAGATGTATTTCTCACACAGTTCCTTAGGCGGTAATGCTGTATGAAGCATTGATGCTCACCATCCCCCGTCAGACGCTCCCGACAATGCACACATCTGTCCGATGCGCATGTGTTTTTGGTTTTCTTGTCGCCCGGTTTAACGTCATAACGCCTGTTACATAGTTTGCAAAATTTTATAATATCGCAGGCGGGGTGTTCCTTACCGGGAGGCAAGTTTTTTTTATGCATTTCGAAACAATAGGCAGATTTACAGTAACGCAGACAATCGGGGAAATGTATGATTCTTACAGGGAACGTGTAACAATCGGCGTCGAAACAGATGTTGCAGACATGCTTACATCGATGGTCTCTGCGACAGCTATAACTTTTATAGCAGAATGAGCACACGTATCTAGAACCCATAAATCTCTCCAAATTCAGTATCATGTAATAATGATCTTTGTGGATGTATAGGAAAACTGTTTTTGGGTGGGGTTCGTCAGAATTTTTGAAGGTTTCTACAATCCTAGCATTAGATCTGTAAAATACGATAATTTTAATGTCTAGCGCACGTTCAGACGATGCTATGTCGTCAAGACCGATTTGATCTTGGATTGAGAAGCCGGCGTTGTTTTGGATAGCGGTAGCCAGTTTTTCTAACTCGTTCTCGGGTAATTGGGGGCTAAGAAAACGGGCGAGACAGATGGAGAAACACAAATTATTCGAAATATTTGTGGGGCAGAATAAGTTCGTCTTTTTTCTTTTAATCACCTCATCAACAGCCAGATCTGTTAGTTTACGTCGACCCCCACCTTGTCGGTTAAAGACTACAGACGCGTCGATTTCAGCGGACTGGTCAGATAGTATTCGATTGTTGCTCTGTAAAACTTTTTCAATTTGATCAAAAACCGGATCTATGTCATAATTATTACCGCGAGTTAAAATCCCGCTGACGGGTTCTTGGAGACTGGGAGCTGACAATGTAATATTGATTACGGGATCACTCTGGTCGAATTCTCTAGCAAAATTAACAATCCCTGCTAACATGTCGTGTAAGTAAGTATGATAAGAGGCTAAATCTGTAGAGTTAATCTCTCTCAGATTCATAGTCCTTCTCAGCGTTACGCCATTGAAACGAGGTCGTGGTAAAACATGATATCCGTTAACGTCCCCACCGTCGCGAATCAATCTATCGATGTCGGTGCGGCTTAATCGAGGCTGTGTAGTAGAATCAACATTACCTGATGTCGATGGTTGTGATGTATCTTTACCGTCAGGGAGCTCTGCTGATTGCGATGGTTGGTTGTTTAAAACACCGGCGAATTGTACAACAGGATCGAACAAATTCATATTTGGATTTACAGCTAATTCGAAAAGATCCAAGTTAGCGACGGGTTGCGAAGATTCTAAATTAACCAAATAGTCTTCTAAAGACTTCGGAAGTATACTTAGCATTTCGATTTCGTCCGGTGACAGTTCTGTATCGTCTGCGTCAAAGCTTTTAGCACCCTCCATTTTAGATTTCAGACCAAAACATGAGATATAAAAAGCATACACGAAATAGTACAAAATCAGAGTATATGTAAAAAGTATAAAAAAGCATACATGAAATAGAAATAAATGAAATGCGTGATTTGATAACACAGCTCTATTTTACTCATCCTACTGTTCAACGAGAATGAGAAGAAGATGATGAATCAAAAGTATCAGTCCGTGATGGAATTCGGCGAACATGTGCCCGTTTCTATTGACACAACGAAATATTTCGTCACCCAAATTTCGAATAAATGGATCTTGCGTATCGATTCTGTCATGTATCTCCTGCTGAGAGTAGCGAAGATCTCGGCTAAATTAGGATAATCTACTATGTGTTTCGATCTGCGCATCACAAACCTGAACTTGCAGTTTTTCTTTTCTACCAAGTGCTTCGATATGTGCGTCGCGAAGCTCAGCATGGAATGTCTCTAAACGGTTTTGTGTATCGGTGTGTGCATCACGAAACTGCTGTCTCAATGATTCTACTGAATCAATAAGCGCATGCATCAGAGGAGTTGGATGCTCATCATCAGCCGGCCGAGTCACTGGTACTACTTCTTCAGCAGCAATGTCTCCTTGATCTTCTTCCGACGATT
The DNA here is from genome assembly GCA_030578275.1 of Meda fulgida. Lineage (NCBI taxonomy): Eukaryota > Metazoa > Chordata > Actinopteri > Cypriniformes > Leuciscidae > Meda > Meda fulgida. The sequence continues at coordinate 686,484 of CM060630.1, read as the reverse complement.
GGTGAAAGCAGTTGTTTTCATCTATAGTTTGATTCGTTTTTATGACCGATACCTCGTCGTCGAGTCCATTCGCCCAAGAACCACAGGACCATGCTTCCAGTTGATCGCTATTCCAATCCGTCATATCATTATGCTCTCCGGTCGAACCTATTGTGTAGAAAAATAACAAAATCATATTCGTCTTGTTCAATTTAGATTTTTAAACTTCCGATAATGTAGTTAGTCTTACCGTAAAACACTGTTGTATCAGGACTGAGGCGATAGTTGCATGGCCAACTGGTAGATGGACCAGCAGACTGGTTGATAGCCAAGGTACCAGGGGTAATGGCAGGCGGAGTAGCCGGTGGGGTGTTAGGTAGAATGGCCAGAGGGATGGCAGGAGAACCGGCATGCGGGGTGATAGGACTGGGGGGTGGTACGGCAAGCGGTGTGGATGGCGTGGTATCGGCCGTGCTGGAACCGTCGGTCTTTCTGACCTTTTTCAAAGGTTCATCGCAGATCCACGACATCTAATACTGCAAATTAAAAATTATGTTAAAATAAAACAATTCATTTTAATTTGTAAAACAATATAAAAATTCTCACATGCGTCATTAATGGCTTGGAAGACAACCAATTCGATGTTCGGGGTATTTGTACCTGGAAAATATAAAACCTGTTTATGCATGAAAGACAAATTGGTGAGATGATTTTATACACATCAACTCTGAATAATAAAACACATACGCATGTAATGTAATGTAACCCGCATCTACAACCTTCCGCATCGAGAGGGTAACTGACGCTAGAATCTAAATGGCTGTTCTTTTAACAAATTTTGCCAACAAACACACACACACGCACGCGCACACGCACACACACACAAAAATAACAAATTTTAAAATATATAATAATAATAAATAAATAAAAATAAATAAATGAAAAGAATTAAAATAATTAAGTTAAAAAAGATTATCGATCCTAAAATCAAATCAGCATGTCATAACAGTTAAAACCACTAGATGGACCTATTTCACAAATCAACATGTCATACCAGTTACAACCACTAGATGGACCTATTTCACTAATCAGCATGTCATACCAGTTATAACCACTAGATGGACCTATATCACAAATCAACATGTCATACCAGTTACAACCACAAGATGGACCTATTTCACAAATCAGCATGTCATACCAGTTACAACCACTAGATGGACCTATTTCACAAATCAGCATGTCATACCAGTTACAACCACTAGATGGACCTATTTCACAAATCAACATGTCATACCAGTTACAACCACTAGATGGACCTATTCCACAAATCAACATGTCATACCAGTTACAACCACTAGATGGATCTATTTCACAAATCAACATGTCATACCAGTTACAACCACTAGATGGACCTATTTCACAAATCAGCATGTCATACCAGTTACAACCACTAGATGGACCTATTTCATAAATCAGCATGTCATACCAGTTACAACCACTAGATGGACCTATTTCACAAATCAGGATGAAGTACACACATGCCCGTGGCTAGGGGTGTTATGTGGCGCCAGTTTTAAAACACTAACAACAACAACTTTCAGACAGTGTTAAAACAGGCTTTTAGGTTTTAAAACATTGCGAAAACAAACCGATCTAACTTCAGAACCATGTAGACTGCAGAAAAACTAGTTTGTCATACAACGAGTCATATAATCAATAGAACATAAACCACAGTTAGCATACAGATGATATAAGCCATGCCAAGAACTATAATAGGACATCGAAATGAGATCGGTCTAGAACCGCGATAGTATATGGGATACGATTAAGGTAATAAAAAATGTTTGTCTCTGTTTATTGTCGAACATAGAAAAACATTGTAGCATGCTAACTATACAGTCAACCTACATTAAGGAAGGCCTAGTCTTTTCATAATAAAAGCCATGGGTATGTATAAAATTAATATCGTAACAATGATAGAGATTTTAACCGATGCATCCAGCATCATCAAACGTCGGATAAAAATAACAGATAGCAGATAATGGCTGCAATAGCAGATAAAGCAGTTAAAAACATCAGACAGCGGATAAAAATAACAGATAGCCTACAAATAACAGATAAAAGGTAACAATAGCATAGAAAACAGTTAAAAACATCAGATAAAAATAATATAGTTAAAACAATCTTTTTAGATAAAACAATTCTACAACTCCAACAACTACTCAACCAATGATTAAACCAGTAATGCATTATTCCTAATGTATAAAAACAGTATATTAATATAACATATAAAACACTTACTTTTTTGCATCTTGACGAAGGTGAGCGCTGATGGTCGGCAGACAAGGGTAGTTGACAAATGTTTTTAGCGTTTGGCTGGAATCCAAGATTTATTTATACACCTGTAGCACGTGGTGAAAAACGTCTCGGTTACATATGGTAACCCTCGTTCCCTGAGGGAGGGAACGGAGACGTAGGTCATGACTGACCAATAGGAATCTCGCCAGAGAGGCCAATCTACTTCGAGTGAAACTAAAACAGGCCAATGCACATTGGCGTGCAATCATTTGCATCAGCTGCGCGACCTCGTTAGCGCGGGTATTTAACAAGCAGCTGAGCGATTGCACAGTTACTTTTTTGCTGAGGAGCCAAGCCTGAGAAGCTGGCCGCCCCGGCGGGCGGCAGCAGATGTGGCGACGGGACCTACGTCTCCGTTCCCTCCCTCAGGGAACGAGGGTTACCATATGTAACCGAGACGTTCCCTATCGGTCAGTCACTACGACGTAGGTCATGACTGACCAATAGGAATCCCTACCAAAGCGCCACAGCTGCTGCACCCCATCCAGCGCCCCCGTGCAAGCCTCTACACCTTCTTGCCTGGAAGGACGATAGGAGGAGGCCTACACAGAGAGTTTGACACTGTTGTTCCGTGATAACCCACACAGTGACATATTGGATAACACTGGGAAAGCGTGCCTTTCCTGTTTAGGAAGGAACGCTGCGGAAGCCACTTCTTTAAAGAGTTACGTGGAAATACACATGGACTAACCCGAAGGCTGTACTGCATATGAAATAATGGGTGACTTAGCCCAAGGGAAAGACACGGGCTTCCGATAGGAGCATCCGTGGAATATATACACATATGGGATCCCCGTAGGGTCACACATATGGAACCCAGCCCAGATCCGGTTCTCAAGGATTCAACGGATAAGGGCCTGGCGCCGGACGCTCCGCCAAGTCCGGGACGAGGGGTTTTGGAGGACTCGACAGGTTTTTCACTCTGGAGCAATAGGGGTGCACAGTAGGGTGCAGCAAGCCGACAGAGCCGGACCTCTCAGTGCTTCTACCCGTTTAGGGTGAGAACACGGGAGGAGACCGGCTCTACACGTAGGCTATAGTATCGAGCGAACGTGTTAGGTGTCGCCCAGCCCGCAGCTCTACAGATATCTGTTAGCGAGGAGCCACGTGCCAGCGCCCAGGAGGATGCAACGCCTCTCGTAGAGTGTGCATGCAACCTAAGCGGGCAGGGCACGCCCTGTGCTTGGTAAGCCAAGGCGATGGCATCCACTATCCAGTGGGCCAACCTCTGCTTGGAGACAGCCTTTCCCTTCTGCTGGCCTCCGCAACAGACAAAGAGCTGATCTGAGGTCCTGATGCTTTGAGTTCTGTCCACGTACATACGCAGAGCGCGAACGGGACAGAGCAAAGCCCGGGCTGGGTCTGCCTCCTCCAAGGGCAGCGCTTGCAGGTTCACTACCTGGTCTTTGAGGGAGTGGTAGGAACCTTGGGCACAAGCCAGGCCGGGGTCTTAGTACCAGGTGGCCGTCACCCGGCCCGAACTCTAGGCACGATTCGTCGACCGAAAATGCATGCAGGTCTCCTACCCTCTTGACAGAGGCCAATGCAACCAGTAGCAAAGTCTTCATGGAAAGAAGCTTTAAGTCTACTGATTGCAGAGGCTCAAAGGGAACATCCTGAAGTGCTCGAAGCACCAGGGAAAGATCCCAAAAGGGTATGGAGGGGGGTCGAGGAGGATTTAATCGTCTCGCCCCCCTAAGAAACCTGACGACCAGGTCGTGCTTTCCAACTGTTTTGCCATCTATGTGGTCATGATAAGCAGAAATAGCGGCAGCATGTACTTTGAGGGTGGAAGGGGACAGTCTACGCTCCAACCCCTGCTGCAAGAAGGAAAGCACAGACCCTATCGAACATCTTCGGGGGTCTTCTCGGCGAGAAGAACACCACTCGACGAACAGGTTCCACTTCAGGGCGTAAACACGTCTCGTGGACGGCGCCCGTGCTGAAGTGATGGTGTTAAGTACCTCTGGGGGTAAGTCACCTAGAACCTCCGCGTCCCGAGGGACCAGACATGGAGTTTCCAGAGGTCTGGGCGCGGGTGCCATAGGGTGCCCCGTCTCTGAGTCAGGAGGTCCTTCCTCAGAGGAATGGGCCAAGGAGGGACTGTCGCGAGGAGCATGAGTTCCGGGAACCAAGTCCGGGTGGGCCAATAGGGAGCCACCAGAAGGACCTGCTCCTCGTCCTCCCTGACTTTGCACAGTGTCTGTGCAAGTAGGCTCACTGGGGGAAACGCATATTTGCGGAGGCCCCGGGGCCAGCTGTGTGCCAGTGCGTCCGTGCCGAGTGTTCCCTCGGTCAGGGAGTAAAACAGCTGGCAATGGGAGGTCTCTGAGGAGGCAAACAGGTCTACCTGAGCCTCTCCGAACTCTCTCCAGATCAGCTGAACCACCTGGGGGTGGAGTCGCCACTCTCCCGGAAGCACAGCTCGTGATAGCTCGTCGGCCACACGGTTGAGCACGCCGGGGACATACATGGCTCGAAGCGACCTCAGATGCTTCTGACTCCAGAGGAGGAGATGGCGGGCGAGTTGCGACATGCGACGGGAGCGTAGACCACCTTGTCGGTTGATGTACGCAACGGTCGCAGTGTTGTCCGTGCGGACCAGTACGTCCCTGCCCCGTAGCGGCCTTTTCAAGCGGCTCAGAGCGAGATGTACTGCTAGCAACTCGAGGCAATTGATGTGCCAATGCAGTTGGGGAGCCGTCCACACCCCTGACACTGCATGCCCGTTGTACGTGGCACCCCAGCCGGTGGCAGAGGCATCTGTGAATACCACAGCATGCCTGGAGACCTGTTCCAAGGGGACTCCTGCCCGAAGGAACGAAAGGTCTGACCACGGGCTGAAGGTCTGACGGCAGGCCGGTGTGATTGCCACCCGGTGAGTGCCGTGATGCCACGCCCATCTCGGGACTCGGCCGTGAAGCCAGTGCTGAAGCGGTCTCATATGGAGCAGGCCGAGCGGGGTTACCACTGCTGCCGCTGCCATATGCCCCAGGAGCCTCTGAAAAAATTTCAGTGGGACCGCCGTCCTGCCTTTGAACGTGTTCAAGCAGTTCAGCACCGACTGAGCACGCTGCTCTGTGAGGCGCGCTGTCTGAGCGACCGAATCCAACTCCATACCGAGAAAAGAGATCCTCTGCACAGGGGAGAGTTTGCTCTTTTCCCAGTTGACCTGAAGACCCAACTGGCTGAGGTGCCTGAGCACGAGGTCCCTGTGTTCGCATAGCTGATCTCGAGAGTGTGCTAGTATGAGCCAGTCGTCGAGATAGTTGAGGATGCGAACGCCCTGTTCTCTCATGGGAACAAGGGCCCCCTCCGTGACTTTCGTGAAGACACGGGGGGACAGGGACAGCCCGAAGGGTAGGACTTTGTACTGATATGCTCGACCCTCGAACGCAAAGCGCAGGAACGGCCTGTGTCGAGGAAGAATCGAGACATGAAAGTACGCGTCTTTCAGGTCGATCGCTGCAAACCAATCTTGGGGACGGATGCATTCGAAAATGCGTTTCTGCGTGAGCATTTTGAACGGTAGCTTGTGGAGGCTCCGATTCAAAACTCGCAGATCCAAGATCGGTCGTAACCCACCACCTTTCTTGGGTACAATGAAGTAGGGACTGTAGTGCCCTGACCTCATATCGGCTGGAGGGACCGGCTCTATCGCGTCCTTCGCCAGTAGGACTGCGATCTCCGCACGCAAGACATGGGCATCGGCTGCTCTCACTGTAGTGGAGTGGATGGCCCGAAACTTGGGGGGACGCCGGGCGAACTGAATCGCATAGCCGAGCCTGATGGTCCGAATGACCAAAGGGACCGCAGGCGTACCCGGAGTGGGGCAGCGAGGTGGAACACAGGGACGCGGCTCGGGGGGCTCTCTCTGGGAGGCGGCCCGTAGCGGGGTCTGTGTGCGCTGTGCAGCACTTACCTGGTTCCACAGGGCAGGAGGTGCAGGAGGCGGCTCGGTGGCGTTCTCGAACTGCACACTGCTGCTCACTGGCGATAGAGGAGGCGGATGAGAGTGGTGAGGATTCTGTCCCCCCACTGCTCTCCGGGTCCCCTTCGGACCCAGAGATGGTAGAAACTGCTCTTTTATTAAAAATGTGGGTACCGCTGGTTTTAAGGCCAGCGGCGGAACAAAAAGATTTTCCACCCAGCCCTCCTCCGGGGGAAGGAGCGATGCGGTCATCGTCTCCTGAAGAGCAGTTCCCTCCATCTCCGGGTCGCCCGTCCTAGGGCCGCTTACTCTTGGCTTTGCCGCCCTTCTTGGCGGGGGCCTGGACGGGCAGGGCGCCCTGCCTGCGACTGGCTCCACGGCGCCGCTTAGGTGGAGGTTGCTGCTGCGGCGCGGGAGCAGGGGCAGACGCAGGAGGACGCCCTCGGCGACGAGCAGACTGAGGAGCCGCAGGCGGTGGAGTGGAGGCAGCAGCTGACCGCCGCGGCAGGATGTGACTGATCGCCTCAGTCTGCTTCTGTACAGCCGAGAACTGCTGGGCAAAGTTCTCGACCGCGTCGCCGAAGAGGCCGGTCTGGGACACGGGGGAGTTAAGAAACCTGAGCTTGTCGGTTTCCCTCATGTCGGCCAGACACAGCCAGAGATGGCGTTCCTGGACCACCAAAGTGGACATCGCACGACCCACAGACCGCGCGGTAACCTTCGTCGCACGAAGCGCGAGGTCCGTCGCGGTACGAAGTTCTTGGAGAACTTGTGGGTCGTGACCACCCTCGTGCAGGTCCTTCAGTGCCTTAGCCTGATGAACCTGCAACAACGCCATAGCGTGTATGGCAGAGGCAGCTTCCCCGCAGGCCTTGTAAGCCTCGTCGGTTAAGTCCGACGAGTACCTACAGGCGCGTGAAGGAAGACACGGTTCCCCACGCCAAGTGGAGTTAGGGCACAGTTGCATAGCAACGGCCCGTTCCACTGGCGGGACACGCGTGTATCCCTTAGCTGCCCCGCCATCAAGGGTGGTGAGGGAGGAGGAGCCACCGGGACGGTTTCTGGCAGTGAAAGGTGCCGTCCACGTCCCTGTGAGCTCCTCATGCACCTCCGGGAAGAAAGGCACTGGAGTGGGTTGCTGAGAACCAGCGCGCGCCACCCCGAGATACCAATCATCCAGCCTCGAGGGCTCGGGACACGGTGGAGGGTTCCACACGAGCCCGATCCTGTTGGCGGCCCGGGAAAGCATGGCCATCATCTCCGGGTCCGACTCGGGCACCGCTGGCACACCCGAAGGAGGCAGCGGCTCCGAGCCGTCGTCCGCGGAGCGGTCTGACCCACCCTCCGATGCAGCGATCGACATCTGGTCGTCGCGGGGAGCGCCGAACGAAACGACCGGTACGCATCTCGAGGATGGTCCGGCGCGTTCCGTTGGCAGCTGAACTGGTTGCAGAGCATGAGAGGAGTGGGGGTTCCTAGGGGGTTGGTTCCCCGAAGGAAGCGCGCTCACTGTAATCCTCAAGTCACCCATGTCACTGCCGGAAGCAACCCGCGAAGGGGGGTTGGACCGAGGTGCAGGCACGGGGACTCCGCCCCTTTGCAGGAACGAGAGTCTCGACCTCAGCTCTGAGATGGTCATCTTCCCACAATGGGTACATGACTCATCCACGAACGCTGCCTGTGCGTGTTCGAGGCCCAGACACACAAGGCAGCGATCGTGACCATCCCGCGATCCCAGGTAACGACCGCATCCAGAAACACACAGATAGAACGTCATCTTGAAAAAGACGCGAACTATCTGTGTTTGCTCTTTTAGGGACTACTCTCACTGGTGCTGAAGCACGCAGGGGAGCAGCCTCAGCGATCACAGGGGAATGTGCACCCGACTGTGCGCTGGGAGATCTTACCAGCCGTTAAAACAGCTTTTTTGTTTGCTCTTTAAAGAGGAGGCTGCTCACGCTGCCGTGCTGTCGCGCCCAGCACCAGAAAAAAAAGAGAGAAGTTCAAAAAAGAAAAGCCTGTAGAAGTTTTCCACTGCAGTAGAGGCATCGAAGTGTTTGGCTCCGAAGCAAAAAGCTAACTGTGCAATCGCTCAGCTGCTTGTTAAATACCCGCGCTAACGAGGTCGCGCAGCTGATGCAAATGATTGCACGCCAATGTGCATTGGCCTGTTTTAGTTTCACTCGAAGTAGATTGGCCTCTCTGGCGAGATTCCTATTGGTCAGTCATGACCTACGTCGTAGTGACTGACCGATAGGGAACAGTACTCTTTCGCCATTAGATGGAGGTATTGCATAAGGAATAACTTCGCATCCAGGATGTTGCTATCGCTATCTTGACGGAACAGATCGTAACCATAGTGTCGTAATTTAATCAAATCTGTCAAACGGACTGGTAAATGTCCGCATTAGTGTTTTTAAACAAATACCTATTCAACCGTGTGTATCAGAGATAGATTGTTTACTGCTTTGACACCCTGACACACACACACACACACACACACACACACACACACACACACACACTGATAAGCATACATAGAGACACGGTGCTTTTACTCTTATAGACACTGTAGTCACGACTGTTTACTATTATAGACATTGTAAACTCATTCGTGAGAAACACTGTTTTTTGTTTTACAACTTTTAACTGCATGTTTCAACCATACAGTTAAATTATTTTATAACCAATTCATTTATACTCTTTTAACTGTATGTTTTCAACTTTAGTTAAATTATTTTATAACCATTTTATTTATACAATTTTAACATTACGTTTTCAGCTTAAATTGTTTTATAATCATTTCGTTTATACATTTATAAAGATCAGTATGTTTTTCAACTCTAGTTTCATTTGAATCATATTTTAAACGATCAACCTTAGTTAATTTATTTTATAACCATTTCATTTACACCATTTTAACTATGTTTTCAACTTTAGTTACATTATTTTATAACCATTTCATTTATAAATTTATAAAGAATAGTATGTTTCAACCTTAGTTAAATTATTTTATAACCATTTCATTTACACCATTTTAACTATACGTTTTCAACTATAGTTAAATTATTTTATAAACATTTCATTTATACAATTTTAACACTACGTTTTCAACATAAATTGTTTTATAATCATTTTGTTTATATATTTATAAAAATCAGTATGTTTTTCAAATCCAGTTTCATTTCAATAATATTTTAAACGGTCAACCTTAGTTAAAATATTTTATAACCATTTCATTTACACCATACTAACTATACGTTTTAAACTGTAGTTAAATTATTTTATAAACATTTCATTTATACATTTATAAAGATCAGTATTTTTTTCAACTCTACTTTCATTTGAATAATATTTTAAATGATAGACCCTGTTTATGTAACATTGTTTCAGATATCAGAGCAGACATGGAGGGGTAGGCAAGAACCCCCGGGACACACTTGCAGAGGTAGGGGGAGCGTCTGTGACACACATGCAGAGGGAGGTGAGGGACAGCCTGTGACACTGACTTTTCGTCTCACATTACACAGGAAACCACAATGGCCACTGGAATGCCGGTGATACATGTTCTATAACAACCGCTTCAAACTTTCTACCATAAAAACGCACAATGCTATGGTAAACCACCCAGAATCAAAAGAAGTTCCCTCCAAAGACCTAAAAAGATGGCTGGTCTAGCTTTACCTAATTTTATTTACTATTACTGGGCATGTAATATAAAGACAATGCTACATTGGATGGGTGGAGAGGGTTCCAATGGGGATGAGTTCTGGACGCAAATGGAGTTTGCCTCTAGCTCATTTGATCTAGGCTCCATACTTTGTGCCCCATCTCCTCCTCCTCGAAGCCAATTCTGGGCTAACCCATTGGTCTATCACTCTATTAGAATTTGGTCTCAATTTAGAAGACATTTTAAGTTGCAGACAACGTCGATACATTCCCCTGTAAAGAACAATTATAATTTCCCACCCTCTCTCTCAGACTCTACCTTCGGAACCTGGTCCTCGAAGGGCATTAAATCTATTTCCAGTCTTTACATAGATGGCAAGTTCGGATCGTTTGCTCAACTCTCACAATTATTCGATTGACCTAAGTCCCACTTCTTTAGATTTCTCCAAATTAAACACTTTGTCCAGAAAAATATTACCTCCTTTCCAGATCTCCCAGTGAGCAACACAGTCGACCATATCCTTGCATTACCCCCGTCGCGTAAAGGTCTAATCTCGACTCTCTATAACAGTATATGCAATGTCTCCCCGCATTCCTTGCAGGATGTCAGGAGACTTTGGGAGAACGATCTCGGGGAGGAATTTACTGATGTTCATTGGAAAGCTGTGCTTGACTCAATTCATACATCTTCTCCTTGTGCCAGACACAGTGTGATACAACTCAAAATAGTTTTAAGAGCACACTTGACCAAGACAAGGCTGGTAAAAATTTTCCCTAATGTTGACCCTGCTTGCCCTCGCTGCAAAGGTCAGCCGGCAGATTATATACATATGTTCTGGTCCTGCCCTAAACTTAATATTTTCTGGGCCAACATCTTTGGTGCCTACACTAAGATGCTTCAAAAAAACATTTCTCCCAATCCTGTCAGTGCCCTATTTGGATTCACCCCTGATAATCTCCCCCGAAATTATCCCCTTATAGCATTCACTTCCCTGATTGCCAGGCGTCTCATCCTGCTATCCTGGAAGGAACATTTTTCATTTTTCATTTTGATGAACATCTGTATAATACAGCCATAATATGTTTGTATAGATTTGGCCCAACATGTGCTGTAGTAGAAAATGTTACATCGTTTAACAGAAATTCAATAAAAAACTGTTAAAGTAAAAACGCACAATGCTTATGTCAAAACACTTGATTGATCAGATAGCTCAACACCACAACCCTTATCAATAGAGGCCAGATGGTCAAAACATTTCATTGATCGGATAGGCGGGGTCAACTGCTTGACCCTTAACAATAGAGGTCGGGTGCACAACCTGTCAAAACACATAATCGATTGGATGGGTGGGGTCAATAGGTCAATCCTTATCTATAGATACCGGATGCACACCCGGAAAAGCCGGGGCCGGAAAAGGTCAAAGGTCAACCGGAAGTCATCAATCATTTTGACACATGGTGTCCGGTAAGAACTACTGGCATACAATGGGCGGCCTGGCCAGACTTGGGCGAGAGCGTCTGTGCTCTTTGAAAAGAAGAGAGGGCAGTGCGCATTTTCCTTGGAGGCAAAGAGGTCGACCTCTGCTCTGCCAAAGGTGTGCCATAACCACTGAATCGTCAGGGGGTGGAGAGACCATTCTCCTGGGAGAACTTTGTCTCTGGACAGCATGTCCGCTCCCTGGTTCAGTTCCCTGGCCATCGAGTGCAGGGAGCTCGACCTGAGTCCACCTTGGCGATTTATATATGAGATTGTTGTCCGTTCGGACCAGGACGTGCTCGTCTTTCAGGTACGGAAGCAGGGCTCTGAGAGCCAAAGCGACCGCTTTCAATTCCAGACAGTTTATATGTAGGCGTTTCTCCGGGTTTGACCACAAGCCGGAGACAGGCCTGCCCTCGTAAAGGGCTCCCCAACCTATTTTGGAGGCATCTGTCGTGATCATTTTTCTCCTAGTGTTCACGCCCAAACTCACACCGGACTGATACCAGTCGACAGCTTTCCAGGGCGTCAGGGCTTTTATGCAGCCGTGATTCGCTCTGATTAAAAAATGGCCCGAGCGCCACGCGTGAGTGGGGACACGGCTTTTGAGCCAGCGTTGGAGAGGACGCATGTGCAACAATCCTAGCTGGAGTACAGCTGATGCCGAGGCCATGAGACCGAGCATCCTTTGAAATCGCTTGACGGGGGCGTGCGCGCCCGCTCTGAACGATGTTGCAAGGCGCCGAATAGTGAGCGCGCGCTCTGATGAGAGCCGCGCCGTCATCTGCACTGAGTCTAGCACTATTCCCAGAAAAGAAATATTCTGGCTGGGAGATAGAATGCTCTTTGCAAAATTGATTCTTAGACCCAGACATTCTAGAAGGCTGGTAATCCAAGACCTGTGTGTCATTAACTGACTCTCTGATTGTGCTAGGACTAGCCAATCGTCGAGATAATTCAGTATTCGCACTCCCCGCTGTCTCAGGGGGGAAAGTGCTGCATCCATACATTTCGCGAATGTACGGGGTGCCAGTGATAGGCCGAATGGTAGTACTGTGTACTGGTATGACTGTCCCTCGAAAGCGAATCTCAGAAATGGCCTGTGATGAGGCGCTATCGGAATGTGAAAGTAAGCGTCTTTCAGATCCACTGATAGAAACAAATCCCCGGGGCGAACTTGCCCAGTTTCTATAGGAACAGTTTCTATAGCGCCCTTCTCTATCAGTTTGAGCACCTCGGTGCGTAGAACATGTGAAACATCTTTTCTCACTTTCGTCTCAACCACCGCTGAGAAGCGGGGTGGTCTGCTAGCGACCCATTTCGGCATGTCGGGGATATTTTCCCAAGCTTTCGCTCGCACAGATATGGGCTGAATGCTGGCCGGGGGCGTGTCGCAGTGACGTATGGCTCCCGCCGGCGAATCGCTCCGTGCTAACACTGAGCTTACAGCTCTCAGAGGCGCGGGCGCGCGCTGATCAACTTTGTTGAGTGTCAAGTGCAGGGGTGCGTGTGACATAACAGGCACGCTCGCCACATCTGTAATGCTCACAGCGTGGGCTGGAGAAATGTTTAAGACTGTATGGACAGTGCTTATGGGTGGGGGTGCATAAACCGTGGTAGGCAAGCGCGCCACTTTCATAAAACTTCCCGCTCGTGGCGGGAGGTTTTTGGCCATGTAAACAGTGTTTGTGAGTAGGGGTGCGTGCATGACAGCGGGCACACGCGCTACCCTGATAGAATTTCCCGCTTTTGCTGGGGAAGTGTTTATAACTGTGGGAACAGTGCTTATGTGTAGTGGTGCATACATGACAGTGGGCACACAATCTACATTTATGGGGCATCCATCCTGAGCTGGGGAAGCATTTGGCACTGCATTGAAAGTTTTGATATGTGGGAATGCGCACTTTAGTGTGGACACGTGACCCCTTAATGACACAGGCAGAAAATGACTCTTTATGTGATTTCTGTGTGTCGCCGTTAAAACGGCGTTTGTTTGCAGGTGAGCGAGCTGTGTGGCTGGCCCATTGGCTGCTGTACAGACATTTCCAGCCGCCTGTATGGGGACTGGGTAATGCTTTAAACGTTTTGGTCCGGCTTTTGCGAGACACGCGCTCTCTCTTTTTCTCCCTATAGCTAGGAAGACTTACGAGGCTCCGGGTTCAGCACAATCTTGGGCCGAGGTCCCCGTCGCTCGGGCGGTTGCTTCCTGTTGGCGGAGCGCGAGCGGCGTCGGAAGTCAGTTTCAGGTCTGGGCTGAGAGACTGGAGGTGCCGTCTTGACTCGCTGCTGCTGAGGCGGCTTTTGGCGGCTCTGCGACGAGCTGGAGCGCTTGGGCAGGAAGTGACGCATAGCCTGCGAATCCTTCCGGGCTTCGGTGAAGCGCTCAGCGAACTCTCTCACCGCCGGTCCGAACAGGCCGCTCTGGGAGATAGGCGCATCGAGGAACGACGCCTTATCTGCATCCTTCATCTCTGTTAGCGTCAGCCACAGATGGCGCTCAAGGACAGTCAGGTTAGCCATAGCACGGCCGATGGATTGGGCGGTGGGTTTTGTGGCTCGCAGGGCTATGTCGGTGGCGCTGCGCAGGTCCTTGAACACCTCAGGATCAGGTCCGGACTCGTCCATGGTGCGGAGAAGTTTGGCTTGATAAACTTGGAGGACAGCCATGGAGTGAAGCGCTGACGCAGCTTGGGCGGCGGCGGCGTATGCGCGACCGGCGAGAGCTGAGGTAGATCAGCAGGGCTTCGAGGGATGGGAAGCTTTGGCTTTCCATCCAGCAGTGGAGGGTGGGCACAGGTGGTTGGCCACGGCCTCCTCGAGGGGCGGAGTTCCCTCTTAGCCTCTTTCTTTCACGCCGTCCACAGAAGAGAGCGATGAAGAGAAAGAAGGCTTCAGGCGAGCGGAGTGAGGGGCTTTCCACGACTTCGTGACTTCGCTGTGAACTTCCGGGAAGAAAGGGGAGGGCCTTTGTCGAGGGGCCTGCCGGCGCCCCTGTAGGAACCACTCGTCCAGTCGGCTGCGGGCGGGTTCTTCCGGGGAAGACCAATCGAGCCCGAGGTCTTCCACGGCCTTGGACAGGATGCGGACGATCTCCGAGTCCATGCTGGAGCCCACACTCGTGCCTGCTAACGTCGATGGCGCGGGGTCGAAGGACGAGCCCGGCCAGTCGTCGGATGCAGCATCAAAGGAAAGGTTGTCATCCTTTCCGTCGTCATCCCCTGACGCGCCAAACGAGATGAGACCCAACGCTCCGCTGGGGGGGTGCTGGTCCGCCTGCGTGAACCGAACTGGCGGCGGGGAGTCCTCGGGTAGCGGTGAAGCACGCGGGGATTGGCCCGGCGTGACGTCACTATAATCCTGGTGCTCTGGCGGCCTCTGGGAGCGGCGCTTCTTCTTGCTAGACTCAACTAGAGTGAACGGTAGCACGGTGGTGGCAGGCTCTTTCGCCGAAAACGGCGAAGCGAACGCGCAGCTCGGTGAGGGCCAGGGAGTCACACTCGGGGCATCCGCCTTGAGTAAGGGCAGCCTCTGCGTGGTCCGGACCCAGGCAGCGAGTGCAGATAATGTGACGATCCCCGTCCGGAAGAAGGCCTCGACACGAGGCGCAGGAAGGCATTTGAAGAAACGCCTTAATTTGCTCTTTAGAAGAGTGTCGCGGGAGCGAACACTTGATTATTTTTAGCTTGAAAGGATATGAGGTGATGCGCGCCGGATGGCTTAGCAGAAGGCGTTCGAAGGCAGCTGAAGGCGCCGGCGTCCTTGTAGCAGTCCTGCTGTAGGCTTGTCAACGGCGGCTGCGAAAAGACTCCAAAAATCCGGAGGATCCAGCGAAGAGAATGGTCTTTGCTGAAGGAGAGTAGTTATTACCGGTTGACCTTTGACCTTTTCCGGCCCCGCCTTTTCCTGGTGTGCATCCGTTATCTATAGATAAGGATTGACCTATTGACCCCACCCATCCAATCGATGTGTTTTGAGAGATTGTGCATCCGGCGTCTATTGTTAAGGGTCAAGCAGTTGACCCCGCCTATCCGATCAATGAAATGTTTTGACCATCTGGCCTCTATTGATAAGGGTTGTGGTGTTGAGCTATCTGATCAATCAACTGTTTTGGCATTCCAGAGGCCATAGTGGTTTCAATGTGATGTGGGTAATGTGAGAGGAAAAAAGTCAGTGTCACCGGGGGTCCCTCTGTATGTGTGTCACAGACACTCCCCCTACCTCTGCTCTGGCCTCTATTGATAAGGGTTGTGGTGTTGAGCTATCTGATCAATCAACTGTTTTGGCATAAGCATTGTGCGTTTTTTTTTTTTTTTTATGGTAGAAAGTTTGAGGCGGTTGTTATAGAACATGTACCACCGGCATTCCATAGGGCAGCTCTATATATAAATGGGGTCAGTGTGTTCTACAACCAACAGAACCATGAGCTACATGAGCATGGACGGTTTAGCCTCCCCACAACCCCCCGAGACGGGGCTGACCAGCAGGATGATGGAAAGTTTGACTATGGCTCCGAGAAAACCTTATGGTCATGTTCGTTTGACAAATTCTCCATGAAGTTTCGGAATGGACTGAAGCCGAATTTATTTTGTGTAGTAATCGTGTATTCGGGTATAAATTTCACAAACCAACACGCGTGGTTATGCTCTACACCACTGACGGCGTTGGCGAGTTTCAGGCTGGGGAAGATCCATGTGTGACATTTCCTGAAAAAGACTGGGGTCTATTTTACAAATTTGTCTGGAAGGATCTGAATGACGCTGGGGAAGAGCCTTTGTATGTGGCGGAGTGGGTCGGGGAGACCCCGAATGTCCAATACCGTGTGGTAGGCGACCATACTAACAAGCCGCCGAATGATTCTGTATACATATTCAGCTGTAAAGACAAGACTAAGCTCACCAACACCCGATCAGGATGTGTCCTCCCCAAGGATCATCATGACCTGTATGAAATGCAATTTTTGTTCAAGTGGTGTGATCTGAATCTGCTGAATGGTGTTTTTTCAATCATCAACAAAATGTTCAAATGGTGTGACATGCATGACGGATACAACAAGATTAAAGTACAGTTGTTCCACCCTGAGAGATGCGTGCGCAGCGGTATAGACTGTCTACCGTCCTCCACCATTCGCTACAGCCATCATAAACCTCGACGGGGAGACCCTCCCAAGCGTCGTTTATAAATCGGCGTCTCCACCCCTTTACTACAACGACCATAAATTCAGGGACCCAAACCCTCTATGCATCATTTATAAACCATGGGTGAAGATAGGGGTTCAGAAGCCGACCATGTATGCAGCTGCGGAATTTCTTTCGGCAGCATTCTTGACCCTCCCAACGACAACGCCTGTGACCCGCCGGACCACCACAAAGACTGGGGTTCGACTAAAACTATCAAACGTCGCATAGGCTTTGAAACGTGCATTGAAAACGATTGGGGTCCGGCTAACATTATCAACCCTGAACCATTGAACACGCAAAACGACATCCGTCCGGGTAACTGTATCAAGCGCGACAAAGACCAGGATTTGGAGACATTCAAAATTTTCAAGCTCCATAACGATCAGCAATCGTACGACAGATCTAAAATCGACCGGCCCCTGCCACGTGCTAATCAAACCTTCGACGTCACAGACGAAGTTTCAATGTGTTGGGGTTCAAACTCATAAAAGCTGCGACTGCGGTTTTGCTCCAACATCTCATCGGAACGAAGCTGAAGAACGAGTGCGAGGGGTGTGAGATTGATCACCCCAGCCAGCTGCAGCATTCCTGCCTGTTTGACCCTCCTAACTACTACTTGGACACGCATTTTGATGAACTTTCAACCAAACTGTTTAGACCCTATTTTCATGTCATCATCGCTATCAGGCTAAAACGCTGTGGGTTAAAATCTGACCCTCAACGGATTCAAGGAACAGTCGGGACTATTCTGCACGAATTAAAAGACGAGCCATTCATTGGTGTTAAGCTTGAAGAAATCAGAGTTGGACTTCTGGAGAAACCCTGCGACGAAGTAGTTCACGACGTCGTCGATCTCTGGGAAGGTCTCGCGATCGTGAATGGAGACTGATCAAGACGCCAGCGGTATGGGAGCTGCCTGTACCGTAAAGAACACTATGGAATTCATGTTTAAAAGACATTACAACCGACAGATGACCAAACTGGTGAATAAGATTATTACAGATGCATCGCGCGATGGTCATCCATTTATGGAGGACACTACACGTGAAGCGAATTTCAAGAAACAAATGGTGAATATAAGAGGACTGGCTAATTCCTGGTATGATTTGGTGGGCAAATGCATTCATGGTATCGAAAAACCCGACGTGATGATAAAACAGATTTTGGATATGATGTGTGAATCACAATCCCAGCTCTCGGTCATCGACATGCTCTGTACTTGTACGTATGTGGCAGATGTCTGTACCATGCTAACCTTGAGGTCAGAACAATACGACCCGGATGATGACGATGATGGTATTAAAATTGACGAAATCAGTACCACCATCGACAAAATTGTTGTAATGTATATCGACTACATCCTAGACAATCAGTGACGTCATTATGACTATCCTGCTTTTATCACCCTCCATTATACTTAGACTATGCATGTAACGTCGTTATATCCAATTATTATATATTTTATTATATGCATTTTGTACTAACCTCGTTATATTCAATTTTTACTTAGATTTTGTAGTACTATTCTATTTACTTTCTATTTGATTTTTATTATTATTATTATTATTATAATAGCCATGTCTAGTATCATGTATTATATTATTGCCATTTACTTAAATTGTGTACCCTGTAACTTTTTTTTTTTTAATAAAAGATTGATTCAAACTGCATGTACGAGTTATTCTTTTACAGCGATCGAAACGACAGCATGACGGAGCTCATGAAAAAGGCTTATTATACACCCTCCAACCCCGGTTCTTTAGGGGGTAAAAAACGATTAAAAGAAGCCATCTTTAGAGATAGCGGGGTCCATCTAAGCGATAAAAAGGTTTCAGAATGGCTGTCTGGTGAGGATGCTTACACTTTACACAAAACAGCCCCTATAAAATACAAACGAAATAGAGTAGTTGTGTACGGGGTCGATACGCAGTTTCAGGCCGATCTAGTCGACATGATCCCGTATGCCAAGGACAATGACGATAATAAATATCTGCTGACCTGTATAGATGTGTTTAGTAAATATTCGTGGGTTCGCGTGTTGAAGAATAAGAGTGGTGTAGAGGTTACTA
Organism: Meda fulgida; assembly: GCA_030578275.1. Classification (NCBI taxonomy): domain Eukaryota; kingdom Metazoa; phylum Chordata; class Actinopteri; order Cypriniformes; family Leuciscidae; genus Meda; species Meda fulgida. Next base: position 667,824 of record CM060630.1, on the reverse strand, counting down.
GAGCGTTCGAGTCTATACTCGAAGAGGGACGTGTGCCGCAGAAATTGCAGACGGATCAGGGAAAGGAATTTTTTAACAAACAATTTCAAGATGTAATGAAAAAGCATGATATTAATCATTTCGCTACCGCTAGCGGTTTGAAAGCCAGCATCGTGGAACGATTTAATAGAACGTTAAAAAGCCAAATGTGGAGATTTTTAACGGCTACAAATTCGCGACGATACATAGATGTTTTACAAGACATTATGCAGGGGTACAACGTCAGTTATCACCGAAGTATTAAAATGAGACCCGTGGACGTCAACAAACTAAATGAGGGTCAAGTGTTTCAAAACTTGTACGGGGGTATAAAGAAGACCAAGAGACCCACATTTAATTTCAAAGTCGGCGACATTGTCAGGATTTCTAAAGTGAGAGGCCCATTTGCCAAAGGTTATGAGCAGAACTACACGGAAGAATTTTTCACCGTATCCGATCGCATTCCGCGCAAACCACCTGTCTACAGACTCACAGATTACGACGGCGATGTCATCGAGGGAGTTTTTTATGAAAAAGAGATGCAAAAAATAATTGTGAGTAAAAACAAATCTTTTAAGGTGGAAAAGATTTTAGGTCAGAAAAAACAGGGAAAATCTACGCTTGTTTTAGTGAAATGGGTAGGCTGGCCTTCAAAATTCAATAGTTATATAGATAAAAAAACTCTGGTGGACTTACAATCTCCTTAAAACAAGCCTGCGTTTAACGGATGAGATCATACGAGTGAAGGATTACCATGGACGATCAAGGTTTCTACGTCACGCTACCGTGCAATGCATCTTCGACAGTTTACCCCGGAAATCGTATATCCGCCTACACAACCAGGATAGCAAAAGCTATAGAATTGAAAGGACAATGGGAGGTGGGACTAGCCGAAATCGAATATCCTAGAAGCTGGTATAACTTTAATGATGAAGACGGTTATTTCGTCCTACACACAGCCCCAGGACCTACGAATAACGCCTCCCCTACAGACAGCGGGCCTTTTAAAAAAGACGTATCAGGGTTTTTTGTATCGAGGAAATTACAAATAAGCGGGGGGTACTACGCAAACATTCGTGCAATCATCCGTTTGATAAATCAAGTTCTCGCACCCTTGGCAGTGTTGGATCACGATGAATTAAAAAACAAAGTGTTACTGGTCGCGAGACCCAACATTTCAGTCAGTTTCCAAGGTAAACTCGCTACTATTTTAGGAATGATACCGGACGATAATCTTGGACGTTCAAACTACCATGAAGCAGCCGATTTTACTAGGAGCGTCACTACGTATGCTCCTCATCAATCCGATATCAACGGTGGGTTCTACACATTGTACGTTTACACCGATATCATCCAATATCAATCGGTCGGCGATTCTTACGTTCCCCTTTTGAGATGCGTACATATATCCGGTAAAAGCAATGACACAGTCATTGCTAGATACGACTCCCCCCATTACGTATCGATAAACAAGGATCACATCACCAGCATTACCATAGAGTTGAAGGACGACCAAAACGGCGAGATACCATTTTCTTACGGGAAAGTCATCGTAAAACTACACTTTAAACCAGCGAATCATTCTATTCTTTAAAAATGAGTTATTACTATAACCCTAGAGAGCCCCATACAGCCGACTATGTGGACTATTACCGAAATCAGGCCGGAGGGGGTTTGCCAGGCTATTCCGGCGGGTCGGTTGTGTACGGAGCTGTACTGGGTGGACTTTTCAGAGGTCTGTTCAGGATGGCCATACCTCTGTTAAAAAGAGGATTTAGCATCGCGAAACCCCATCTAAAATCCGCTGCTAAAAATATAGTATCCGACGTCGTCTCAAACGTATTGACGCGTGCCCATAGCAATAATGCTAATGGTCAAGACGGATCAGGGCTGATGGTCATGGCCCGTAAGAGGATGTCTAAACCACCCGGTGTGAGGAGGCGTGGTCAATGCGGTAAGAAGAAGAAGAAAACAACAAGTGGACCAAAGAAGCGACCAGTCATACGCAGAAAGCGTAAGAAGTCTGTTAGTCGAAAATCATCCGTCAAGAGATTCGTAAAAACCATATTCTAGCATGGCACTACTGCATCGTATGTCGGGAGAATGCATCAAGTCCGAGTTGGACTTATTTACAGTCCCGCTGACACAGACGGTTATTGAGAAAAACAGTTATTTAGAAGTAGCCCCTTTATCCGCCATATCGGACACCGCCCCATTAGAGTTTTTTATCGCGGGCAACGGCGATGATTATGTAGAACTAAATAACAAGATGCTCTACCTACGTCTGAAAATCACAAGACCTAATGGAACCGACATCGTACATCCAGCAAGAGTTGCGTTAATAAATTATCCCGGCGCCACAATATTTTCACAAGTCGACGTGACCCTAGGCGATCGTCTGATATCGCAGAGTTCGAACACCTATCCTTATCGATGCATCATAGAGAGTCTGATCAACTATAGTAAAGATTCGTTGGAATCTCTTTTCTCCGCCGGACTGTTTTACAAAGACACTTCTGGTCATATGGATTCTAACGACCCAGTTGGGCATAACGCAGGGCTGACGAAGAGATCGATGTACACTAGCGAGAGCAAGGTGGTGGAACTGATGGCCCCTATACATAGCGATATATTCTTTCAAGAAAAACTTTTGTTAAACGGTGTAGACATCAAAATACGCCTAATTAGAGCAAAAGATGAATTCTGTCTGATGAGGTGCGATGATATGGCTTACAAAATAAAAATAGAGTCAGCATCCCTGTTTGTCAAGAAAGTCACTGTAGCACCGCCGGTGAGACTGGGACATGCCCAGGCGTTACTCTCGACAACAGCCAAGTATCCCATAGATAGGGTGGTTCTAAAAAATTTCTCCATACCTGAGGGGACGCGTGTGTCAAATCAAGAAAATCTGTTTTTAGGAACCCTACCAAAATCTATCGTCATAGCTATGGTCGACAATGACGCATTCACGGGTTCCTACGAAAAAAATCCATTTGCATTCAAACATTACGATCTGGAGTTCCTAGCCGTCTACGTCGACGGACAACAATTCCCCGCAAAGCCTCTACAACCTAATTTCGAAGCCGGTACGGCTGTACGCGAATTTTATCAGTTGGCGATGACGACGGGGAGACATCTTAAAAACCAAGCACTCTCCATAGACAGGGGTGATTTCCTGAACGGATACACACTTTACGCATTTAACCTGACGCCTGATGAAGACTGCGGTCAGCACATATCGCTCATCAAGTCCGGGAATATCAGACTCGAAGCACGATTCAGACACCCATTGCCAAATACCGTTAATTTATTAATTTACTCGGTATTTGACTCGATTATAGAACTGTCTAATCGCAGACAGGTACTAGTCGATTACTACTGAGATGAATACGCTACAGCTCACCGCTGTCATGGATAAAATCACGTGCAGGATTCATTTTCTCGGAGTGCTACCATGCGATCAACTTCCCAAAAAAACGCTGAGGATCTTACCGTTGATGGCCATCATAAACACTCACCCTGCACAGCTGCCGGGAGAGCATTGGGTCGCCGTTTATTTAACCCAGGATGGACCGTCTTGTTTTTTCGACAGCTTCGGTAATCCACCCGACAGCCCCCGCTTTCCAATCAGCATCAATAACTTTCTAACAACCAACGATGTTGATGTGTTACATTCCGGCAGACGTGTCCAGGATTTTTCATCGGATACCTGCGGACAGCACTGCGTGTTTTTTCTGTATCATTTAGCTAGAGGCTACGACTATAACCATGTGATGAAATTATACACTGATGATTCTATTAAAAATGATAAAATGGTGTCCCTATTTGTGAAGAGATTAAGACCACATGCTTGTAATGATAAAATGTTATCATGCATTCACTGTGTGCAGACGTGTTTGACGTATAAATAAAAAGCTTTAAATCATTATATATTTGTTTATCGTCTTTTATTTAATGTATACATTGAATAGAAATGTTCATTAAAATTCCAACCATCGCTTTCGTTTGAGAGTCGGCGATTTAAACACAGTGTCTTTGGACTCTGGAACCGCGTAAGGCGTATATCTTTGTGTTTTTTTATAAGGTGTAACACGGCGAGGGCTTGGGGTGCCGGGTTTACGCTTTAGAGAGTTAATTTTGTGTCTGACCTGCTGATTCGGCACTGTAGAAAATGGGATGTTTAATTCAGCAAACGCCCGTAGAAACTCTGTCCATCCTATAGGTCTCCGATCATCCCTAACCTTTTGAGGGGCCGTAACATTTTTTAACAAATCGACCATGTGTGACCCTCGTACGGTGTTGCCCCTGAACACAAACTCGCCCGATTCGTTCCATGCGCTTAGACCTTTAGCTTTAGACATCTTGTCTAATATGTATCTGCTGTTTTTCATGCTTCTCGAAGGGATATTCTTCAGAACTTCATCGACAATATCCTCCCCCACAGCTCTGCCGTCTTCAACGATAGCACCAGCAGCACCCCCCTGGGTTTCATCTTTATGACCGGAATCAGTAATAGGTAACGAAAGCGTTAAAACGCTACTCTCACGATCGCCTTGTTTAACGATGTTCAAAAACCTGGTAAGGGTATTGGTGTAAAGTTTGGCTTTTTCGTACGGATTCAAGTCTGTGCGACGTAGAATATCTCTTATGGCGTCATCCAAATCGTTCTCTACGCTCCGTTGAATGTTCTCGCGGGGGGTTTCACTCTTCATCTTATCCAGTTGATGGCGCGGAAACTAAATACATCTTCTCTGCATACTCCATCCTATCGATTCGCTATTAAACTTGTAATAAAGGGCACTGCGACGCTTAGGAGTGGCAACAGGAATCCGCCCTTCTGGTTAAAGACTCGTTTCTTAGCAGTTATGCCAATTTTTTTATCGACTATAAATTTGATTTCGGCTTTTCTCTTTTTCAACTTTCGATACTGTTGCTTATTGACCGGGATGGTACCGTAGAGGATGTTAAGAGCCACTTCGCACAGCGCTAAAATGAATTCGTCGGACGCCGATTGTAAAATAAGACGTCTCTGTTTAGGACTGGCTTTATGTAACAGTTTTAACATAGGCAAATGTTTACAAAGTCTGGCAGACATGCTGATTTATAACGTTCTTCTTTTTTTCGGAATATAAACCACTTGACGGTCAGAAAGTAATCCTGTTCTGAGACGGTACTGCTCCGGAGTTTTCGCTTTATAGTCTATCATTAGGTAGCCGAAAGCCCGATCGACAGCATCGTGATAACACTCCATAAAGTATTTTGTGTTTCCCGGGTACATTTGACGTCCTAGCATCGCCACTTGATTGACGTCTCGTGGATTTTTAAACAGAATAATATAATTGGCGTTTAAGCTTATGGTTCGGCTGGACTTACCCTGGGCAAATAAATTTTGCACTATATAGATAGAGCTGAGATTGCGGTGGTGACAGTATTGGGTGAAAACACGTTGAAGTTCCACGTTACCGCTAGCTTGCTCCATTAAATCATCCACCACGAGCAAGTTTGTTTTGGTGACAGGCAGTAAATCATCATCATTCAGAGTCTGGGGTATTCCGTGCACAAATTTAATGTCGTACAATTGAAGTAAATCATCATACAAAGTCTGCCAGCAATCATACAACCAAACAATGTTTTCAATTTTCATGGAAATGATATTCAAACCTTTTTCCAACAAAAGTTTTACAAAATATGACTTTCCAGAGTTGGAAGGCCCGCTCACGACACAACTGAAAGGGTGTTGAAGTCTGAAATCGAAATAGGAAACATCCTGACACCCTCTATGCATCATCTGATCAGTAGCCATAAGGAAGTGTGGTGAAATCAGACAGAAGCCTACGTTTATTATAGACCACCTTAAACCTTTTAACGACTGATTTGTTGTGCAGTGTGAGAGACTTTTTATTCCTCACAATGTCTTCCGTCTGAGCCAGGATGTATTTGGATCTATCATGCGACGTCACATAGCTGTCAACCAGACCAATCAGGGATTCGAGACAGATAGCTTGGGAATTTTTAGCATTCAGGGTTATCCCCTTAGCCTTCATGCACGATTTACCTTTGACAGTTTCAAAACCATACGATTTGGGCCCGCTCGAGCAAAAGACCGTTATATGGTCATCATCGTCTAATTCGCTAGTAAGATCCCCTAAATAATCCCCCAACGGAGGCTCCCAGTCCCCTTCCCTAGACACAAATACGACACTGTCTGTGTCAGAGTATAACAGTCGGTCGCCGAGTCTATCCATCAATTCGTACAATTCCAGTCGGGCGTGTGCGGTAGTAAAGGCCCCTACAAAAACATTCACATCGCGTGCCTTGCAAACGTCCTCTTTAGACGGTCTATGCTGGACGAGAGCTACGTCTTCTGCGATGAATGAGAAATACGTCAATGTGTCGGTATTGCCAAAAACGATTCTGGTGAAATCTTCAGGGTCGCTCACCAGAGTCGTTTGAGGCAAGTTCTGTCTTAAAGAGAAGCGCCCCCACAAACTATTCAGAATTAATTTTGTGATTGCCCTCTGGGCGGCGTTGTACTTGATCTTTTCAGGGTCGAGTTGAATCCCCTCTTTTTCAAAATAGTCACGAATGTAAGTCTCTTTCTCAGCATCCGTGACAACATTCGAAGGGTACCCCGACGCTTGCTGTTTCAAACACAAGAACGTTTTTACATATTCAGCGAACAACGTGTCAGACTGTTGTGGAAAATGCCAAACCTCGTCTATCTTGGCTACCACATAACCCTTCTCGATGGCTTTTAAAAGCTCGATAGTGACCCAACAACCGGAGAGCGCTCTTTCCTTGTCCGTATGGGTGCAGCTCGTGGTCTGGTTTTGGTCGTGAGCACACGCGGCACAAAGGGGAAACATGAGTTTTCCTTGGCATCTGTAGGGGAGAACCGGGTGTAGTAATTTGCGGGGAGGGTACACGGTCGCTTTGACAAGGCCGTAATAATTTTCAATCGGTTCAAAATCTTTGAAAATGATTTGGGGGTGTTCAATCGGATAGCTTTTCCTCGCCTGACAATACGGGTACAGACTGGTGAAGTCCAGATACTTTATTTTCTCATCACCGGTCACTTTGTGATAGAGTTTATAGGCGTTCGTTCTCCCACCGTACAGAGCGTCTCGCGGGTTCAATCTCTCTGGCGCGGAATAATCAGTCATAAATTCGATCACGGACGGGTCGGTTTTTTTCATATCGGTCCATTGGCATTCCCAAAGAACTTCGATTTGCAAACCGTACGCGTTCCGCAGAATTTCGATCTTATCGTCAAACTGGTTCCTGAGAACCCCGTAGGGTACTCCGGACAAGGGATGCGTCTGATGAGGTGTAAAGCGACAGCAATGACCGTGGAAAATACAACCCGCGTACTCTAGACCGTGTCGAATACCATCGTGTTCATAGAATCCGTCTAAAAAGTACTTACCGATCGATACTTCGCCGTGGTTTAAGGCGTGGTGTACGTCTACGTTTCGAGTCTTTTTTATATACTCGATCCATTCTATCGCACCGCTTGAGTAAGTCTTATTCTGATGGATGTACGCTTTGTTATGAGTGAGGGCGAGCGTGTTTCTGGTGAGATAATGTGTTTTGAAGATCCCCATCGAACAGCCGGCGATCGTCGTGAACGAAAAAGGGTCGAGTTGGGTGCAATGTATGAAAGACTCCCTGTATTTCATACATCCTTCACGTAATAAGACGACGTCGTTAACACCATACTCATGTAGTTCTTTCTTGAAGTCAAAGAACTTACCCTCAACCGTCTGGTACCACTCGCAAAACTTTTGTCTTTCTTTGACCGACATGTTATCGTAATTGTAGAGCTTTTTGTCAGGGTATGGCCCAAAATAGTTCTCATTTTCCACCCTGTTGAAAAGGTGGGGGAAGTAACCTTTTTCAGTCGTCGTTAAGTCTAACGCCGCGGGCATTTTGGCAAGAGCCATTGGGAAAAATGAGTAGCTATCGATATATCTCTGGGCATACGCCTCATCGTACATGAAAATTAATTTGCAGCCTTGCATTATAACATGAAACGCAATCCCGGCTTTGCAGAAAAACTCAAGAATTAAAAAGGAGTCAAATCGGGATGAATAATGCGCTATGAAGCAGTAACCATTATATCGCGGTTTTCGGAAGCGATTGATTAGCTTAGCGATACAGTCGGTACCGTGAGCGGTAAATTTCTCCCCTTTGAATGTGATGGCGCAAACAAAATTGGCCTCGTGTCTACCGTTTTCGTAACGCGTTTCAAAATCGTAGAATATGTATTTCTCACACAGTTCCTTAGGCGGTAGGGGCTGTATGAAGCATTGATGCTCACCATCCCCCGTCAGACGCTCCCGACAATGCACACATCTGTTCGAGGCGCATGTGTGTTTGGTTTTCTTGTCGCCCGGTTTAACGTCATAACGCCTCTTACATAGTTTGCAAAATTTTATAATATCGCAGGCGGGGTGTTCCTTACCGGGAGGTGAGTTTTTTTTATGCATTTCGAAGCAATAGGCAGATTTACAGTAACGCAGACAATCGGGGCAATGTATGATTCTTACAGGGAACGTGTAACAATCGGCGTCGAAACAGATGTTGCAGACATGCTTACATCGATGGTCTCTGCGACAGCTATAACTTTTATAACAGAATGAGCACACGTATCTAGAACCCATGAATCCCTCCAAATTCAGTATCATGTAATAATGATCTTTGTGGATGTATAAGAAAACTGTTTTTGGGTGGGGTTCGTCAGAATTTTTAAACGTTTCTACGATCATAGCATTAGATCTGTAAAATACGACAATTTTAATGTCTAGCGCTCGTTCAAACGATGCTATGTCGTCAAGACCGATTCGATCTTGGATTGAGAAGCCGGCGTTGTTTTGGATAGTGGTAGCCAGTTTTTCTAACTCATTCTCGGGTAATTGGGGGTTAAGAAAACGGGCGAGACAGATGGAGAAACACAAATTATTCGAAATATTTGTGGGGCAGAATAAGTTCGTCTTTTTTCTTTTAATCACCTCATCAACAGCCAGATCTGTTAGTTTACGTCGACCCCCACCTTGTCGGTTAAAGACTACAGACGCGTCGATTTCAACGGATTGGTCAGATAGTAACCGATTGTTGCTCTGTAAAACTTTTTCAATTTGATCAAAAACCGGATCTATGTCATAATTATTACCGCAAGTTAAAATCCCGCTGACGGGTTCTTGGAGACTGGGAGCTGACAATGTAATATTGATTACGGGCTCACTCTGGTCGAATTCTCTAGCAAAATTAACAATCCCTGCTAACATGTCGTGTAAGTAAGTATGATAAGAGGCTAAATCTGTAGAGTTAATCTCTCTCAGATTCATAGTCCTTCTCAGAGTTACGCCATTGAAACGAGGTCGTGGTAAAACATGATATCCGTTAATGTCCCCACCGTCGCGAATCAATCTATCGATGTCGGTGCGGTTTAATCGAGGCTGTGTAGTAGAATCAACATTACCTGATGTCGATGGTTGTGATGCATCATTACCGTCAGGGAGCTTTGGTGATTGCGATGGTTGGTTGTTTAAAACACCGGCGAATTGTACAACAGGATCGAATAAATTCATATTTGGATTTACCGCTAATTCGAAAAGATCCAAATTAGCGACGGGTTGCGAAGATTCTAAATTAACCAAATAGTCTTCTAAAGAATTAGGAAGCATACTTAGCATTTCGATTTCGTCCGGTGACAGTTCTGTATCGTCAAAGCTTTTAGCACCCTCCATTTTAGATTTCAGACCAAAACATGAAATATAAAAAGCATACACGAAATAGTACAAAATCAGAGTATATGTAAAAAGTATAAAAAAGCATACATGAAATAGAAATAAATGAAATGCGTGATTTGATAACACAGCTCTATCTTACTCATCCGACTGTTCAAGGAGAATGAGAAGAAGATGATGAATCAATAGTATCAGTTCGCGATGGAATTCGGTGAACATCTGCTCGTTTCTATTGACACGACGAAATATTTCGTCACCCAAATTTCGAATAAATCGATCTTGCGTATCGATTCTATCATGTATCTCCTGCTGAGAATTGCGAAGATCTCTGCTAAATGAGGATAATCTACTATGTGTTTCGATCTGCGCATCACAAACCTGAACTTGCAGTGTTTCTATTCTACCAAGTGTATCAATATGTGCGTTGCGAAGCTCAGCATGGATTGTCTCTAAGCGCTTTTGTGTATCGGTGTGTGCATCACGAAACTGCTGTCTCAATGATTCTACTGAATCAATAAGCGCATGCATCAGAGGAGTAGGATACTCATCATCAGCCGGCCGAGTCGCTGGTACTACTTCAGCAGTGATATGCTCTTGATCTTCTTCCGACGATTGGTGATAGCAGTTGTTTTCATCTATAGTCTGATTAGTTTCTATGACCGATACCTCGTCGTCGAGCCCGCTCGCCCAAGAACCACAGGACCATGCTTCCAGTTGATTGCTATTCCAATCCGTCATATCATTATGCTTTCCGCTCGAACCTATTGTGTAGAAAAATAACAAAATCATAATCGTCTTGTTCAATTTAGATTTTTAAACTTGCGATAATGTAGTAAGTCTTACCGTAAAACACTGTCGTATTAGGACTGAGATGAAAGTTGCATGTCCGACTGGTAGATGGACCAGCAGACTGGTTGATAGCCAAGCTACCAAGGGTAATGGCAGGCGGAGTAGCCGGTGGGGTGTTAGGTAGAATGGCCTGAGGGACGGAAGGAGAACCGGCATGCGGGGTGATACGACTGGGGGGTGGTACGGCAAGCGGTGTGGTATCGGACGTGCTGGAACCGTCGGTCTTTCTGACTTTTCTCAAAGGCTCATCACACGGTCCTGCACTCTCACCGTCATTATCAACATGTGTAAGATCCACGACATCTAATACTGCGAATTAAAAATTATGTTAAAATAAAATAATTCATTTTAATTTGTAATACAATATAAAAGTTCTCACATGCGTCATTAATGGCTTGGAAGACACCCAATTCGATGTTCGGGGTATTTGTGCCTGGAAAATATAAAACCTGTTTATGCATGAAAGACAAATTGGTGAGATGATTTTATACACATCAACTCTGAATAATAAAACACATACGCATGTAATGTAATCCCCATATACAACCTTCAGCCTCGAGAGGGTAACTGACGCTAGAATCTAAATGGGTGTTCTTTTAACAAATTAGACCAACACACACACACACACACACACACACACACACACACACACACACACACACACACACACACACACACACACACACACACACACACACACACACACAAACACACATACACACATACACACACACACACACACACACAGATAAGCATACATAGAGACACGGTGCTTTTACTTTTATAGACACTGTAGTCACGACTGTTTAGTATTATAGACATTGTAAACTCATTCGTGAGAAACACTGTTTTTTTTTGTTTTACAACTTTTTAACTGCATGTTTCAACCATACAGTTAAATTATTTTATAACCATTTCATTTATACTCTTTTAACTGTATGTTTTCAACTTTAGTTAGATTATTTTATAACCATTTCATTTATACAATTTTAACACTACGTTTTCAACTTAAATTGTTTTATAATCATTTCGTTTATACATTTATAAAGATCAGTATGTTTTTCAACTCTAGTTTCATTTGAATAATATTTTAAACGATCAACCTTAGTTAAATTATTTTATAACCATTTCATTTACACCATTTTAACTATATGTTTTCAACTTTAGTTAAATTATTTATAACCATGCCATTTATAAAGAATAGTATGTTTCAACTTTAGTTAAATTATTTATAACCATTTCATTTATACATTTATAAAGAATAGTATGTTTCAACCTTAGTTAAATTATTTTATAACCATTTCATTTACATCATTTAAACTATACGTTTTCAACTGTAGTTAAATTATTTTATAAACATTTCATTTACATCATTTAAACTATACGTTTTCAACCGTAGTTAAATTATTTTATACACATTTATAAAGACCAGTATGTTTTTCAACTCTGCTTTCATTTGAATAATATTTTAAACGATAGACCCTGTTTATGTAACATTGTTTCAGATATCAGAGCAGACATGGACGGGTAGGCAAGAACCCCCGTGACACACTTGCAGAGGTAGGGGGAGCGTCTGTGACACACATGCAGAGGGACACCCGGTGACACTGACTTTTTTCCTCTCACATTACACAGGAAACCACAATGGCCTCTGGAATGCCACACTTGCAGATGTAGGGGGAGTGTCTGTGACACACATAGAGAGGGGAGGTGAGGGACAGCCTGTGACACTGACTTTTTTCCTCTCACATTACACAGCAAAACACAATGGCCTCTGGAATGCCAAAACAGTTGATTGATCAGATAGCTCAACACCACAACCCTTATCAATAGAGGCCAGATGGTCAAAACATTTCATTGATCGGATAGGCGGGGTCAACTGCTTGACCCTTAACAATAGACGCCGGATACACAATCTCTCAAAACACATCGATTGGATGGGTGGGGTCAATAGGTCAATCCTTATCTATAGATAACGGATGCACACCAGGAAAAGGCGGGGCCGGAAAAGGTCAAAGGTCAACCGGAAGTCATCAATCATTTTGACACATGGTGTCCGGTAATAACTACTAAGGAGATTAAATCTAAAGAACTCAGACGACGGGGCGCCCAATATATACCCTTGGCCACGCCCACCTTGGCGGGCTCTGACGCACGTGGGCGCGAAGCACGCTCATTGGAAGCGTGTTCAGAGTCGCCCCGTCATAGGTTTGTGCAGTTGCCTTAGCACAGCCAATGACCGAGCTGCCTCGCTCACTGCTGTATGCTGTGCAGCTGCAATGCGTTTTACATAAAGACTTCAATATTTCTCGAGAAAAGGAGTTTTCCCCATAGCGTAAGCTACTTACGCAATAGGAGAGACCTCTCGAAAGGGAACTTGTGTTGTTTACAGTTAGTCATTTGTCCTGCATTAGTTATTGATTAGTTTTGCATGAATTATGAAACTTTTTCAGTAGTTATCTGGGAAGCATTAAATAAATAGTAGTTATTGATTAGTTAATAGTGAACTACCACTTTCATGTGTGTGCTATTGCTTACTAATTCTTTAATCAGAGTTTCTTGTTAGTTAATAGTAGTTACTAGATTCTTAATATTGTGTTACTTATTTGTTCCTGTGTAGTTATTCATTAACGAAGGAACCATATTCTAAAGTGTTACCGTGAAATGTGTTCCTTGAAATGCTATTTAAGATGCTTTGGATAAAAGTGTCTGTCAAATGCGTGAATGTAAGTGTAAAAATGTAAAAAATAAAAAATAAATGATAGAAAAGTCAATATTTAGACCTATTTTACACATTTAGACCCATTTTAGACCTATTTTACCCAATTAAAAAACAATTTGCAAGAATAAAATGTACAACACATACTTTCCACAATTATAGTTTATTCCAAAAGCTCGAATGTAACGTACGTTATATGTAATAATAATAAAAAAATATATATATACACAAGTACAAATATATGTAAATACAATTATTTATTATACAATTACTACCACAAAGTCTGAAATCCAACATTTACAATAGAAGGAACATATATATATATATATATACATATATATATATATATATATAATTAAAATGGTTTTGTATATAATAAACACTACCACAAATTTGGTTTCATAATAATAATAATATACACATTACATATAAAAATAATACACTTTCCCAAATAAAAGCTCAAATCTATATAACTTTATAATAAATACAAATTTAAATAGCTACATGTAATGATAATAATAAAAACTTACTACTATTACAAATAGTTTGATAAATGAATATATATAAATAGTATAACTAGTATTTTGGTAGTTTTATAATAATAATTATAATTATAATAATAATATTAATAATAATTAGCCATTTAGATACACATACACACTCACACAATTACAATGGCTAGATATAATAATAGTAATAATATAACTTCCACAAATAGTTTAATAAAAATTTATAAAAAAATTATTATATATACATAAACATATTTTTAAGAGCTTTCCTTCAAATGTACTTAATGCACTAACGTAAAAATTAAAGTTTTATAAAGTTCTATAAAATTTTATTAAATTAAAATTATCACAATTATAAAAAATAAAAAATTAAATATAATTGTGAATGAAAGACAAAATAAATCCTAAAGAGACTCTTTCCACTTGTCACGGTTGATGAATTCACTGACTGTTCCTTGCGCTGTGTTTGTGGATGTGTCTAGCCTGTTCCAGTTCCTTGTGTCCCAGTCTGGTTCTTCATTGGATTTTCGCCTTGTTTCATCACCATCGTGTCTTGTCTTCACGGAGGATTCGCTACACACTGACGGTGCACCTCTGAGTTGCCCACGCAAGCCTGCGCTGCCGACGCTTCAATTCCTGCACGGTTTCCAAGGGTTGCGTGGGCAACCCGAGGTGCACCGTCAGTGTGTAGAGAATCCTCCATGAAGACAAGACACGATGACGATGAAACAAGGCGAAAATCCAATGAAGAACCAGACTGGGACACAAGGAACTGGAACAGGCTAGACACATCCACAAACACAGCGGAAGGAACAGTCAGTGAATTCATCAACCGTGAAACCACTCTGCAGTGGTCTGGCCAGATGCTGGACAGTACCACTTTCCTCTAACCTGGGAATGGCCAGTGAGTTTACTTTTCGATTGGCCACATATTTTACACTCATAATGGTAATGTTCCTTCGTCTGACGCCTCTTTGGTGGCTCCCATCTTGCCACACGCTCTTGATCCTCAAGTGCTGCCTTGTGCTGTCTCCATGCACGCTGTCGGTTCTGAGGAGGTGGTGGAACTGATGGCCGTTGGCCTGGCGGAAAAGACGACCAACCCTGAGAGTGCGATGGTGGAACTGATGGCTGTTGGGACGGCTGAAGAGAAGACCAACCCTGAGAGTGCGATGGTGGAACTGATGGCTGTTGGGACGGCTAAAGAGAAGACCAACCCTGAGAGTGCGATGGTGGAACTGATGGCGGTTGGGACGGCTGAAGAGAAGACCAACCCTGAGAGTGCGATGGTGGAACTGATGGCTGTTGGGACGGCTGAAGAGAAGACCAACCCTGAGAGTGCGATGGTGGAACTGATGGCTGTTGGGACGGCTGAAGAGAAGACCAACCCTGAGAGTGCGATGGTGGAACTGATGGCCGTTGGGACGGCTGAAGAGAAGACCAACCCTGAGAGTGCGATGGTGGAACTGATGGCCGTTGGGACGGCTGAAGATAAGAACAACCCTGAGAGTGCGATGGTGGAACTGATGGCCGTTGGGACGGCTGAAGAGAAGACCAACCCTGAGAGTGCGATGGTGGAACTGATGGCTGTTGGCCTGGTGGAAAAGACGACCAACCTTGATAGTGCGATGGTGGAACTGATGGCTGTTGGCCTGGCTGAAAATATGACCAACCCTGAGAGTGCGATGGTGGAACTGATGGCCGTTGGGACGGCTGAAGAGAAGACCAACCCTGAGAGTGCGATGGTGGAACTGATGGCCGTTGGGACGGCTGAAGATAAGAACAACCCTGAGAGTGCGATGGTGGAACTGATGGCCGTTGGGACGGCTGAAGAGAAGACCAACCCTGAGAGTGCGATGGTGGAACTGATGGCTGTTGGCCTGGTGGAAAAGACGACCAACCTTGATAGTGCGATGGTGGAACTGATGGCTGTTGGCCTGGCTGAAAATATGACCAACCCTGAGAGTGCGATGGTGGAAAAGACAAATCAGAATACCCAGGCCAGACATGCCACCCAGGAAAGTGCTGGGCCCCAGGCCAGTCTGTGCCAGATGGAGATGTGTCTCCAAGCCCAGTGTCTATGTGCGTAATAGAAGACACTGCAGGTCCAGTTCGTGCACATTTACGTTGACGTATAACTGCCTCACCCTCCCGATTTTCAGGCTCCTGGAACTCAATGGCAACATGTCCTTGTTCAACAGGTGCAGATGGGAGTTCTCTAGGCTTTGGCAGTGGCTCCTTTGCCAAACCGACAGGCTGGGGAAGCTCTACTCCACGTAGCAAGATGTCCCGGTCAGTTCTTTTCTGTCTGTCGAGAAGCCTGGGAAAGAATAACAGACATTTTTAGCTTTACGCACAGTACATTTACAAAACATCTCTACTGATTGGTTATTATAAACTATGTACACTAAACTATTCAAAAACTATCCATCACTTGGATACTTCAGCATTAAAGGAACACGCCGACTTTTTGGGACTTTAGCTTATTCACCGAATCTCCGAAGCACTGCTACTTCTGTGGAGTGATTTACTCCAACTCTGAGCGAACTCTCTGCTCCTCACCAGTTCTCAGGTGCTGCGAGTAAATCACTTCATCCAAGTAGCAGTGCTTCACCTTCTGAGAATATAGTTCCCAGTATGTATTTGGTTAGAAGATGGCTGTGTCTCATATGGCCTTGTTATTTGTACACACTGTTGCTATACAAATCACAACATGTAAATAGGAAAATGTTGCTATTATTTTGTCACTTATTGGGAGCAGTATGCTAGATGGAGCCATTTACCTAGAGTATTTGTGCTAAGCTAGGCCAGTGGTGGGGGCGTCGGATAGAGTTACAGCATGCACGGAGATGAGAAGGGTATGTATGGACTATCTGACTCTGGGGGATACGGTGAATAAGCTAAAGTCCCAAAAAGTCAGCGTGTTCCTTTAACATTCAGCAATATTATCAATTTGACTATACTGACATTATTGGACAATAACTAAACTGATAACATTACAGCTGATTTATTGCCAAATTGACCTCATTTCGTAATTGATGAACTTTGCACTTTGTGAACATTATCAGAGAAAAACAGACTGCGGAATGTCTCAGCTGATAAATCAGAATCAAGCATTTCAGAGAGCTGTGTAATAAGCAACAATGTATTCTAAACCGTAACATTCTGAATTTCTGAAAAGCTTTTGTTTAACAATGTATGCATTTATTACCAATTTTTTTAAATCCTTTTTTTCGCAGACATATAAAAGGTTACAAGTTTCAAAATGAGACGGTGTCTGAAAACAATGTATACATTTAATGAATGTATATATACAAATACATGTGGAATAGAGAATAGTTCAATAGATGTATTATTTCAGAAGTGCAGTCGTTCATCATAGGAATAGATTTCATATTACTGAAGTGAATTTAGGAAGCTTAAATCCAACAAACCATGAAGACACTGTGGTGTTGTTTATAGTAACTAGCACCAAGTTGGTCTGGTCTAGTAGCTCTCTGCAGTCTTCAAGCAGCTGCTTGATGTGGCTATAAATCATCACAATTGCCTGAGGAATGGGAAAGGTTTTGCCCTTGTTATCTTTAGGCCTATTTCTGGCTTCCCTGAATTCCTTCAGAAGCTTGAGTGCGACACATTCTGAAACCCTGTTGCCATCAGGTCTCTGGGCAGCCTGACCATGAGTCATGAACAGTCTGTGAATAAAAAGATGCATGATTGTATTATGTATGATTAGTATTCTATGGTTCATTATAGCTTTGTAAACATATAGACTGATTATGTTTTGGAATTTTATGGCAATGAGGGATAGACTTTATGATCTATCCTGGATCTCAATAAAACAGTTTTTTAAAGTATCTTTAACCTTTGAAAGGTATTCAATTATACAGGGAGCATTCAACAAGACTCAAATTGCACTACAATTTAACTCACCTCTCAGCTGCTTGCTGACCAGGGGCTGAGCCACTACGCTTCCGAGAAGCTCTCCAAGGACCTTCCAAGGTCTTTTTCTTGCACTTAAGGGAATACTTGGAGTGGGAATGATCAATGGTTTGCAAATACGAATACAACCGCAAGACCTCTGCTATCTCGTTGGTTGATAAACCAGTGATCGTGTGGTTGAGACTGATGAGATACCCTGCCAGGTTATCCGCTGCCTCCCATCCAGGAACACCCCTTGAATCACATCTACTGTCCTCAAAATGGAAACAAAAACAGAATCCTGCATTAGGAAATTATTTTGATAAACCACTATAACTTTGATAAACCATTCAAAAATTACAAGCATCAGGTATTAGAAACTTTACCGGAGCTGGTGTGCTGGGCCGAGCACAGGAAATGTCTTCAATGTCAGGACTATAAGAGCCACCACTTGGCGCACTGGTTTCCTAGATTATTTTTAAACATTTTAAAGAGAAGAATAAACTTTAGTTACAAAATTGACTGTTCAAATTGACTATTATTAATCATTTAATTAAATGAACGTTTAATCATGAATTAACTCAATCATTGCTCCTTAAAATTAACATTCCTATGTAATTTTAATTCAAAATGATCAAGGAAATTGACAGGTCAATGAATCACCATGACTGCTGAAACTTGCAAGGGTGTGTGTGCCCAAATTGATGTCTGCCGCATCACATATTGTGACATCCAGACACTCATCCTCCTGAACTTCAACCTCCATTTCTGGCAAGGCGATTTCACGTTGCTCCAGTGGAGAAAGCAGGTCTCCTCTGTCAGACTGTGCCAGCAAGTACTCCACAGCTACAGTATACGCTCATCTGCCATAAAGATTCAATAAACATTTTGTAATAAGAGCTATATATCAGGCTAAAGCAGTAGGCTACCGTGCATGTGATGAATGAAAAATCTATTTTGCGATTAACATGAAAAATGTAATTAAATTAAAAGCAAAAATCACAAAAGAAAAACTAAAACAATTACACTTCAACTTCACAAAGCTGACATATCTTATAACTAGGAACGAGCAGCTTTACAGCAATGATCAGTCATGAAAACGATGGTCTGATTGGTTAGCGTTCAGGCAGTAAGTGATGTACCACTCATGTCCACAGCTTGATGAGCTCATTGATGTTCCACCTAGATGCACCCTCAAGCATGTACATTTGAGTATGTAGTGCATTATATCTCCAGTCTGAAAGACAATGTTTCACATGATTAAAATATTATTATATAACCCCCCACTCAGAACTACCAGGCCTAAGAAAAAGGTTGGCTCCAATTTGATGCCTTTAATTTTCAGTATTGTGACAACACTATTTAAATATACACATAATATTGTTTTATATTTTCAATTTACCTGGAATAAAAGTGCACTGGTGGCGATGGAAGCTTTCCAGAGAGGAAGACCATCTGCCACACCTCAGTACATCCAGAACCTTGTCACCTTTCTGTAAACCGGAGCCCAGTTTTGTGTACAACTGAACACCGGGTGGATCTTGGATGCAAGGTAAGTGTTTCTGCTGTACCTCCCACACACGTGTCATGCTCTCTGGATTGATGAGGCGCAAACCAGTGGTGTCGGTCAGTTCCCACATGGAGTCCAGTAGTCCTTGTATCAAGACACGAGTTTCTTCAACTCCGCGTGTCCTCCTCCTGCAGTGCTTGGCCAGCTCACTGGAGGTGATGCTTGACAGGATTTGGGCCTCTGTTGAAATATGACCCCCATGTTTTTTTAAAAGCATGGTCTTTTTCGCCTCTTTAAGACGAGAGATGTCATCCTTGTCCCATTCAAATATACAGCTGGACAACTTGGAGCAGAAAGTGCCATATAGTGGATGGTGCTCCGTTGTAAGGCCAGCAGTAAACCGCCGCATGAAGTGGAACACATCAAGTTGCACTGTGATATTCCATGGTCGAAACCAGGTAAGAACTGGAGTCACGCCTACACCAATGAGAAACAAGGAGTGATTGTTTTCTCAGATTTACATTTGCATCATTAAAGAAATATACTAATGCTGTTTTACATAAGCTTTTGTTTACTTGATTGCAAACACTGAACAGGGTTCTCATACTAAATTGCTACTGTAAATAGAAATTAAGAATTTTAGAACCATTGTAAATAGATCTAAAAAAAATATATACATTTCTATAGTAAATAGTTCTAAAAATTCTCTTTATGAGTGTTCTAAAAGAATATGAACAAACACCTAGAAATACCATGTACAGGAATGAAATTTAGTTTTTAGTAATTTAGAAACATGCCTGAAATGGTTGCTAATATGAATTAGAAATGCAAACACATTCATATTAGGTAAAGACTTAATGTAACAAACCTCAACGTAAATCACAGCTGGCTCTGGCTCCTCAGCATCCTTGTATCGCTTTACGATGCCCTGGCACAAGTCATCTATGCCAGCTCCCTCGCCAGTGATTAGGACACAGTTCAGGACTTGGCCAAACTCATTGCCAACATTGGTCATCCATGCAGCAGTGTCCGCAATGCCACCAGCAAGCTTTTTAGTTATCTATATAAATACACAAACATTACAATCAGGTAAAAATCACTGAACATCAAGTTGAAGTTAACATGCATGGAGGTGTGGCAGATAAGGAAGAGTTAGAAGAGTTAGAAGAGCAGCCAGGCACCAGTGAAGATGCTGAAGCTCTGGGCTAATAGAAGCGGCAAGAGAGGGAACAGGGCGAGGAGACTGTTGGGCAAAAAAGAGAGAAAAACTTTAATTGATTTATTTGAACCATTAACATTAAACACATGCACTCGAGAAGAACTGAACATTTCAATAACCATGTGGAGAGGCCATGAGGTAAAGCTGACCCCATCTCTTACTTATCTGTATAGGAAAGGGAAAATAACTGCAAGAGGTCGGTGGTTTGAGGACAACATAACCTGGGAGTTCGAATTAATTTACTTGGGGGAGGACATCATTTGGAAACGCAGCATACACGACAAACTTGGAGACGACGAGCTAGAAGAAGTGACGCCGAAGCCACTGTCTGAGGTACCAATACGAACCATATTGAAATACCTTCAAAGAACAAAACAAATATCTGAATTAATAAATTTAACAGAAGCATTTATACTGTACCAATAATTGGTTGCAGCAATGGCTTCGGTGTCACCTCAAGGGGAGACACCAGTAGAGCAGCTTGCATCACAATATCCAATATGTAGGGACACCATTAAAAAATTATCAAAGAAGTGGGAAAAAAGGACCAAAAAGTTAAATACTAACTGCCCAGCAGAGGGAACATTTGACTTGGCTATGTGTAGGGAAATGGGAGCACTGGTGTTTGAGGCCTCAGGTTAATTTCCAGGGATGGTGTTTGAGGCCTCAGGTTAATTTCCAGGGATGGTGTTTGAGGTGCAGTTTGTGGAACGCCTTGCTGCTCTTCAATGTATGTGGGTGATTCAGTAAATGATGTTGTTGGAGAAGATGTTGGTGGATCCACAGATTCTGTCCCTGCAAGACTGGTACAAGGATGATTACTTTCAATGTGGTGAAGAAGTCCAACCGCACCCCAGACTTTTGCACCACACTGGTCACAACATTCTTGGACATGGTAGTCTGACAGATGTTTGGTGAAACACTCCACATCAATGTCTTCACCACAAAGACACTATATTGAAGAACTGCTCTCTTGGACTGATCTTGAGCCTGCACTGCTCTCTGGGGCTGGTTTTGCACCTGCACTGCTCGCTGGTTTTGCCTGCGCACCTGCACTGCTCCATGAGGCAAGTTTTGCACCTGCACTGCTCTGTGGTCCTGCTTGCATGCCTAACACTGTCTGCTCTGCTGACTGTAAAAAAGCATTAGTGTTTTCCCTAGGATTAGTGTTTTCCCTAGGTCTCAAAATCTGCAAATTATCAAAATCAAAACGTTGCTGAAAAACATGATGTACACAATTACTACATGCAAACTGTCGTCTGATTCATAGGTTGTTGTTTTTTAAGGAAAGTAATACACCTTTTAGTAGAATTGTAAAAACACCCACCTTCAGCTTCAGGTCTTTGTGCAGGTATCTTTTTACTGAGTTAAATTGACATTTATATGCATTTCATGCAAGTAATCTGTTATACCATTATAAAGACCTCACTGATTTACATTAAAAGCTAAGAAATTAATCTAGTGTACTGACAGCATTTGCACTAAATTGCACAGCTTTGCTCAGTTTGTGCACATTATATATATATATATATATATATATATATACACACACACACACCTTTTTCTGACTCAGGCTTTACAGCTCAAATAATGAATTTTTCTCTCTAATTAAAAAATGTTTTTAAATTAGTAATGATCACCAGCGTAGGTAAAATAATCACATTCATTACATACCTTATGATAACCACATTTGCATGTGATTATTTTCCCAAATATATCATATGCACAGGTCTGTTTGTGTAATGGACAGTTATTAATTCTTTCCAAGGCGTGCTTCCACTTCTTCGCCCCTGGCTTCTTGCCTGTTGAGAAGTGGTACTTCCCTTGGGCATACTTGCACATGATTTCATGCCAGTATGAGTCTGGTTTACCAGTCTTAGTCATGTCTATAAATATGAAACAACAGGGTAAATACCAGACAACTTGAGAACAACTTAAGAGAGATACAAATGAAGTGAAATTTAAAGAAAAGGCTTAGGGGAAAACATTTAAGACACATTTCATGTAGAAGAGGGATTTTACAAATGGATGGTTGTCAAATGACGTATGTTTGTTAATTTATTCATGTTAAAAGACAATTTTTAAACTATGTTAAATAGAATGAATGATAACGTTGCTCTAATTTCAAATTGGTGCAGTGAGAGATGCAGGTGCAGTGAGAGGTGCAGTGAGAGGTGCAGTGAGAGATGCAGGTGCAGTGAGAGATGCAGTGAGAGATGCAGTGAGAGATGTGCAGTGAGAGATGAGAGGTGAAGTGAGAGGAGCAGGGCCAGGGAGAAGAGCAGGCCCAAGGAGAGGGCAAGGTAGAGGTGTAAGAATGTGTGGTGTTGGCATTCCAAGGGCTGCAAGAGCAGTAGTCAGCGATGAAATTCATGCCACTATCATTGACAAGAAATTTGGTGTAAAAACGGTGGATTGCATGTTTTGCTGCAAATACATGTAAAGCTGTAACACAAAAGTCTATGAAGTTTTTGTAATGTCAATAATAGCCAGTATTTTGAAACCTGGTGTACTTTGATTGACTGCATGCACCTTGTGACGTGAAAACAAGTGTTATTCTTTGACAGAATGATTTCATTCTGAGTCAGATTTTCAGTGTTTTGGTAAAGTTAGTGTGTGCAGAGAAAGATGTGTTCTATTTTGAAATGAAGAGTTAGTATATATTTGACAAAATGTGTTTTTGAGAAGAAAATCGTCCATTTGGCCAATTGCGTTTTGTAGGTGTTAGTCTGTTTTAAGAGTTTAGAAAAATTATCTGAAGTATGGGTAAGCTGTAATAACTTTATTAAATTGAAAACAGTAAAAAGCAACAGAGAGTAAAAATAAAGCAGTTCATTATGTAAAAATTCTAACATAATTAGTTTCTAAAGTTATAATTAGTCTTTTTATTATGGTTTTATTTGTACACTCTATGGTTAATACAAAACAAGTCCCCTCTCTGTATTTTAATATTAATCATCATAGGAATTATTATCCTCATTTACAGTCTATATACTGTGAACTTAAAGCAGTCCGGCTACGCTTTTGCAATATGAAGGCCACGATTTATATCACTATATCAAAACACGGCCTCCGAACTCTATATAAGTGTTAAAAAAACGAATTAAAAATAAAGATAGCTGAATTAAACGTATGCAACCTAAACCGAGTTTGAACCGTAATGTCCAACGAAGAGATACTGTTTCTCTTTCACGTTAAAATGTTAATTAATCTTTACTTGCCTGCATCAAAATACAAAACCGTCTCAGGTAGTGATGGGGTGAGTGACAAGTCCTTTTCGCGCCATCGCTCTTTATGACGGTGGTCACAAAACTATGTTTCGGCCAATGACTGTTTTGGCCCGTCCAGCCAATGGCTGTTTTGCCCCGCTGTTCGGAACTGTTAGGACCCGCTGTTCGGAACTGTTAAGACGTAATTAAGAAGTGTTAGGACCTGTGTTAGGAATTGTTAGGACTTATTTAGATTGTGTTGGGACTTGTGTTAGGACTTGTAACAAATGGTTAGGAATAGTTAGGCTGTCCATTCGCCGGAGAGCCACAAAAAGCTAAGCTTTAAGATGCTATTGCATGCACATCACTTCTCAGATTTAAACTTTTTGTGCAGATACTCACTGTTCAGCATGTAAAGATTTACATATGTAAAAAGTTAAGTGAGCGGTATCCACATCCTGTGGCATAGGCACTGCTGGGATTTGAACCCAGGATCTCCTGTTTACTAGACAGGCACTTTGACCAACTAAGCCACAGTGCCAGGAACTGTCCTGGGTTCGATGCTTTTGTATACTCACTCTAAAAGAGGTAGCACGTCAGGAGAATAGCTGATTACATCAAGAATAGGTCCCTGTGGAGTTAGAGGATGTTTTCCATAGTAGCGCTCTGTTCCTGGTACTCCAGTAACTGCAAAGTGCTGTTGTGGAGGGTACCACCACATCCTGTCTACTCTGCTGAAGTCCATTTCAGGTTGGTTGTGGGATGAAAACTTAAACAAAGCCTTTGATATCCACAGCTGATCAGCAGGTGGCAATGTGTGAGTCCAGCCCACTGGGAGGCACATTTGTTTACCTTCGCAAAATGAACAGAAAAAAACGCCAAAAACTTTTAATACGTGACTTTACAAAATAAAACAAAATATCTTTCAGATGTCCAGGGCCTTACTGGACACTTGCGATTCCAGCAAGTCTGCCTGTTCAACCAGCTCATGGTCACCCTGCTCAGATGATGCAAAAGAGGCCACACTTGTAGATTCTACAGGCACTGGTACAGTTGGTTGAGATCTCTTTGTAGATCTTCCAATTAAAGCTGAAAAATACAGATACTACAAATTACACATAGTACACTTTGTACTAACAATCACTTTAATTTAGAATATAAATAAGTGCATATTAATAGAAACAGTTATTTTAAATTTTATAAAAATATTTCACAATTGTACTGTCCACTGTATTTTTAAACCAAATAAATGCAAGCTTGCATAAGTCACTTCTTTGGAAAAACATTACAATGTTTCATAAAACTATGCAAATTTTAATGCACTTTGACTTTACTCTACACTAATAAACACTCTATGCACTGACAGATTAAGGGAAAACAACCAATTTCTAAAGACTGCTTACCTGGTTGGAGTACAGGTGATGTTAACCTTTTTTGGCGGCTTTGTCAATGCTTTGTGGATTTCGAGATTTGCCAATCAAAAGAGTGCGGACAGATGAGACTGAAGGTATGGACCGTGGGGCACTGGAAGACTTCTGCTGGGAGCCTGTGGATAAAGACTGTGGAGGACTGGAAGACTTCTGCTGGGAGCCTGTGGATAAGGACTGTGGAGGACTGGAAGACTTCTACCGGGAGCCTTTGGATAAGGACTGTGGGGCACTCGAAGACTTCTGCCGGGAGCCTGTGGAATCCATATTTTCTTCCTTGATACGGATGGCCTCACGACCCTCTGGGAAAAGCCCAATGGAGTCGGCAAAGGCTGCTTTATTAGCATAGTTGTTTTTTTTAGTCTTTCACTTCAGTTGATTCCCTCTTCATGCTTGCCACCAGATACCCAGCATATCCCAGAGCATTTTCAGCAACCCACTTAAAGGTCTGACCTTTGAAGACCACAAACTGCATCGTATGTTGGCCAAGAATGTACGATTTTCTGCTTGGGTCTTCACCTTGGTGCACTACAGCTCACCTTGCAGTTTCCAAAACCTTTTCTGGGGAGAGAGCCCGAGACCAGGGTTTCTTTTTGTTCTCTTCCTTCACCCTTAGAGCGACCAAAGAGTCACACATATTAAGACTCCCTTCAGGTTTCTTCCTGAATTTAGGCTCCATTCTATAAAATAAACATATAAAAAACACACATCACATGCAAAGCTTCACACATTTCTTGTAAAAGCAAACACTTCATTCAAAACTATTTGAACTCTTTTAAAAATGGTGTGACTGCATAGTATCTCTACAAGCAAACATCAAATAAATACATAAAATAGCCATTATATATGGCAAACTAAAAGAGATACTGACATGTACATGTTTGTGCACAATGAATAGCCTACACTGTACATATAGTGGCTATGTATGCACTTCACACTGTTATTGAACTCACATGAGCTGTATTGACACTATGGTCTAGTTAGAGCTGTTTTACAACAGAATATGAATATGTGGAATATTTGTTCCTATTGTTTAACTTTGCAACACAATGTATTGTATAAAGCAATATAGAAATATTGGTAACTTGGTAACTAAAGGTAACCTGGCTCCTATGCATTTTCAGTATACTGTGCATTTCTAAAATAAACAGAAATACAAAGGTGCCAGTTTTATCTGTTTTTCAAAACATTGAGTTTTGATTTTAACTGAATACATAAGTGTTTTTGTACATGATAATGGGGTGTGGGTACTGCAGTAATAGCAAAATGAAGTACCACTTTTAAATGATGTATCAACAGTAACTGTTGTTTTTTTTAGTTTTGCAAAAAAAAATAGCTTACAATTGCATACTGAGTGTAAAGAACAGTACTGAATATTTGGTAGTGAATTATTTCACTAAGTGGGCCGCAAGTACCACTTTTTAGTGGTTGAAAAAACGAATGATTGAAAGACCAAAATCACCTTATAGTTAACTTACACTGTACAATATGAATAATAGCGAAGTTCTGTATTATAAGCAAACAAATACCCCAGAAAACAACACATATAGAACAAACAAACAAACAAATATATGTCGAACAATGAATGAATGAATAAATGAAACTATGAATGCACTGTGTAACATTATAATGAAATAAATATAACTTACCTCAGTTTCTACGGCGTCGTCAAATGTAACGTTATAACGTTATTAACAAGAAAGAAAAACGTATTGTAACAGCAGCGCAACAGGCGAGAAACTTATTATAATAGCCGCTGTAGATTATCGTTAATACAAATGTACCGGTCAAAAAGAAATATGTATTTACAAAGGTAAAATTTTACTGTTACAGTAGCGATGTGGATTCACTCTTATTATAACACCCGTGAAGAGAACCTGATTGGTCAATATCTAGGTATGAGCCATTTACTGATTGGCCAACGCATCACTGTGGGCTTTAGCGACAGTCATACCCTTGATTGGCCAGTGACGTAATTAAAGGGATTTTTCTCATTGGTCAATTCCTCGAAGAATTCTCGAAGCGCTGCAAACAGTGATTGGGTCATTTCTGGATGTCACTACCAGAAATAAGGTCGTCTGACAGGTTGCTGTGAGCGCCACAGAGCCACAAAAAGCCAAGCTTTAAGATGCTATTGCCTGCATATCACTTCTCAGATTTAAACTTTTTGTGCAGATACTCACTGTTCAGCGTGCAAAGATTTACATATGTTAAAACTTAAGTAAACGGTATCCGCATCTTGCGGCATAGGCACTGCTGGGATTTGAACCCAGGATCTCCAGTCAACTAGACAGGCGCTTAGACCAACTAAGCCACAGTGCCAGGTAATGTCCACGGTTCGATGCTTTTGTATACAAAGTCTAAGTAAGGAGAATAGCTGATTACATCAAGAATAGGTCCCTATGAAGTTAGAGGATGTTTTCCAAGACCTGAAATGTGTGCAGGCTTCTGTTCAGGGACGAGGGAATATCTCAAACCATTTCATGTTGGATCGAAACTCTCAGTACTTGTGTCTCAAATGTTTTGGGAACCTCCAGTTATGATATATCTAAACGATGTGTCAGCTAGGAGAAATGGAAAGCATGTTTTTTTTTTTGTTTTTTTTTGCTAGGTAGGTGGCCAACAATAGGTAGTTGCAGATCTTGGCCTAAGCCAGTGGATGTCAACCCATTCTTGTTATCTCCCTTATTTAAATAGGTGACTTAAGCTAATTAGTAGTGTACTCTATGATCTGAGTTGGGTGTGTCCAATAAGGAAAATAAGCAGAACGTGCAGGGTATGCTTCTGAAGTAATTTGTGGATCCCAGGTTTAAGCATATGCTTGTCCAACACAAAGACATCTGAGCAAAAGAGGGAATGCACGACTCTAGTGGGACTCGAACCCACAACCTTTGAATACCTCCATTCAAAACCTAGAAGTCCAATGCGCTATCCATTGCGCCACAGAGCCACAAAAAGCCAAATTTTAAGATGCTATTGCATGCACATCATTTCTCAGATTTAAACTTTTTGTGCAGATACTCACAGTGCTTAAAGAAGATTAAAGAAAATAGTCCAATGCCGTGGTGCAACAAGCACACTCAGGCCCTTAAGAGAGCAGCCAGAAAAATGGAGCGCAACTGGAAGAAAACTAAACTAGAGGTATTTCGGATTTCATGGAAAGAGAGCTCGATTGCTTACAGAGAGGCTTTAAAAGCTACTAGATCTGCTTATTTTTCAACCCTATTAGAAGAAAATAAACATAATCCTAGGAATTTATTTGAAACAGTGGCTAAACTAATGAAAAAGAAAGCTTCAAGCACAGAAGTTTCCGGGCAACACAGTAATGACTTTATGAACTTCTTCACTTATAAGATTGATAATATCAGGGACAAAATTATAACTATGCAACCGTCTACTACAGTATCGCATCAGGGAGTGCATTGTAGTCTCCCTGAGGAAAAATTTTATTCATTTTTTGCTATAGGAGAGGAAGAATTCTGCAAACTCGTTAATTCATCTAAATCGACAACTTGTATGTTAGACCCTATACTGACTAACCTATTGAAAGAGATGCTTCCAGAGATCATAGATCCTCTTCTTAATATCATTAATTCGTCTTTGTCTCTAGGATACGTACCAAAAACCTTTAAGCTGGCTATGATAAAACCGCTTGTTAAAAAAACGCAACTTGATCCTTCAGAATTAGTCAATTACAGGCCGATCTCAAATCTGCCTTTTCTGTCAAAGATATTAGAAAAAGCAGTATCCTCACAACTGTGTTCCTTTCTTGAAAGAAATGATATCTGCGAGGATTTTCAGTCAGGATTTAGACCGCACCATAGTACTGAGACAGCTCTCATTAGAGTTACAAATGATTTACTTTTATCATCCGATCGTGGTTGTAGCTCTCTATTAGTGTTACTTGATCTTAGTGCTGCATTTGACACAATTGACCACAACATTCTTTTAAATAGACTAGAAAACTATGTTGGCTTTAGTGGAATTGCACTAGCATGGTTTAAATCATACTTATCTGACCGTTATCAGTTTGTAGCAGTAAATGAAGAGATGTCTTATCGATCACAAGTTCAGTATGGCGTACCACAAGGCTCAGCACTAGGACCGCTTCTGTTCACTCTGTACATGCTACCATTAGGAGATATCATTAGGAAACATGGAATTAGCTTTCACTGTTATGCCGATGATACTCAGCTGTATATTTGTTCAAAACCTAACGAAACTTACCAATTCACAAAATTAACGGAATGCATAGCTGATATAAAAAATTGGATGACTTGTAATTTCCTACTACTAAACTCTGAAAAAACAGAGATTCTAATTATTGGACAAACAACTTCCACACGTAATAACCTAGAATACTGTCTAACACTTGATGGCTGCTCTATTAAGTCTTCGTCGTTGGTTAGGAACCTGGGTGTGCTCTTTGATAGCAATCTTTCATTTGAAAGTCATGTGTCTAGTATCTGTAAAACCGCATTTTTCCATCTTAAAAATATATCTAAATTACGACATATGCTCTCATTAACAAATGCTGGACAATTAGTTCATGCTTTCATGACATCAAGACTAGATTATTGTAATGCTCTACTGGGTGGTTGCCCAGCACGCTTAATAAATAAACTACAGCTGGTCCAAAACGCTGCAGCTCGAGTTCTTACTAGAAGCAGGAAATATGACAATTTTTGCCCGGTTCTGTCAACACTGCATTGGCTGCCTATTAAACATTGTATAAATTTTAAAATACTGTTGATTACTTACAAGGCACTAAATGGTTTAGCTCCGCAGTACTTGAGCGAGCTCTTAACGCATTATAGTCCTTCACGTCTATTGCGATCTCAAAATTCGGGCCAGTTGATAATACCTATAATATCAAAATCGACTGCTGGCGGTAGATCCTTTTCCTATTTAGCACCAAAACTTTGGAACAGTCTTCCTACCATTGTCCGGGAAGTAGACACACTCTGTCAGTTCAAAGCTAGACTAAAAACACATCTCTTTGACCTAGCATACACATAATATATTATAGACTTCTATAGTTCAATGTTAGGCTGCATAGATTAGGTCAGCCGGAACTGGGAACACTTCCCTTAAATCCTGATGTACTCTTTACATCATCATAAGAAGAATGGCATCTACGCTAATTTTAGTGTCTTTGTTTATCCCGAGGTTTTCCCGCAGCCTACCGGATCCAGGCCTTATCCAGATCTGACTAGGAGCTTCGCCTGGACCCGATGACAACGCAGTGCTGAAGTGCCAACTAGCCTCTCCCTCGCTTTCCCACTCTACAGATAAAACGTTGTGATTCCGGTTCGCGTACCCACCCCGAAGTGCTAAAATAAAACAAAATTCTGTATCAAATTACAGTTACTGTAAATCCGGCCTTTAGTTCATAAACGCCAGAGGAGAACTGGCCCCCGACTGAGCCTGGGTTCTCCCAAGGTTTTTTTTTTCTCTCCATTAAGTCACCTGATGGAGTTTTAGGACACCAGTAGGTCACTTGATGGAGTTTTTCGGTTCCTTGCCACTGTTGCCTTTGGCTTGCTCAGTTGGGGATATTCAAATTAATTAACCAAGCATTAATAACATTATTCAGCCCCACCAAACGTGGATGTTTTTTCCACTAAGAAACAAACATTGTTATTTGATTGATACTGTGAAGCTGCTTTGATGCAATTTATTTTGTGAAAAGCGCTATATAAATACACTTGACTGTTCAGCGTGCAAAAATTTACATATGTAAATAGTTAAGTGAGCGATGCCCACATCCTCTGGCATAGGCACTGCTGGAATTTGAACCCAGGATCTCCTGTTTACAAGACAGGCGCTTTGACCAACTAAGCCACAGCGCCAGTTGGTCTAAAAGTGCAGTGAAATTTGCCCACATTCTGCAGCATAGGCACATGCTGGGACATCGGGCCCACTGTAGCGCCACTGTCTAAAAGAGGTAGCACATCAGAAAAATTGCTGATTACGTCATGAAAGAGGTCCCTTAGAAATAGGAGGATTGTTTCCAAAACATGAGGGCCTTTCAGGCCTCAAGGGAATGTCTGAACTCATTTCATTTTGGCTCTACACTCTCGATACTCATGCCTAAAATGTTTGCTGAGCTTTCTTCTGATATGAAAGGGCAAAATCTAGAAAGATATCCATGTGTTATTCTTCATATATGTATAGACTTTGTTTGTACAAATATCCATAGTCTTGAACTTATAAATAGGAAGTAGCAGATTTCAGGCCTAAGCCAGGGGCTTGCAAACCATACTTGAAGCGAATCCGCACCACATTTTTTTTTATCATCTCTCTCATTTAAAACAGGTGAATCAAATAATTGACTGATTAGTAATGTACTCGATGATCTGACTTGGGTGTGCCCAATAAGGAAAACAAGACAAATGTACTGCGTAGAAAAAGTTGGAAAACCCCAGATTTAAGCAAATGTCAGTCTGGCAAAGACGTCGATGCAAAGGGACACCATTCGTGACTCTAGTGGGACCCAAAAACCAACAACCTTTTTATAGCCTTCATTTGAAACCGAGAAGTCCAGATTGTCTTTCCTGCCGAGACTTTTACATCTAAAAAGTTTGAATGACTTCTCCTAGAAGCCAAAGATTAGGCACTGCTAGGATTTGAACCCAGGATCTCCTGTTTACAAGACAAGCACTTTGACCAGCTAAGCCACAGCGCCAGTTACAGGTGTGTGGAGAAATTTGTCGATAAAACAGGTTTAAAAGAGGTAGCACATCAGGAAAACTGCTGATTACATCAAGAATAGGCCCCTATGAAGTTAGAGGATGTTTTCCAACACCTGAAATGTGTGCAGGTAGTTGAAGATTTTGGCCTAAGCCAGTGGATTTCAACCCTTTCTTGTTATCTCCCTTATTTAAATAGGTGACTTAAGCTAATTAGTAGAGTACTCTATGATCTGAGTTGGGTGTGTCCAATAAGGGAAATAAGCAGAACGTGCAGGGTATGCTTCTGAAGTACTTTGTGGATCCCAGGTTTAAGCATATGCTTGTCCAACAGAAAGACATCTGAGCAAAAGAGGGAATGCACGACTCTGGTGGGACTCGAACCCACAACCTTTGAATACCTCCATTCAAAACCTAGAAGTCCAATGCGCTATCCATTGCGCCACAGTGCCACAAAAAGCTAAGCTTTAAAATGCTATTGCATGCATATCACTTCTCAGATTTAAACTTTTTGTGCAGATAATCACTGTTCAGCGTGCAAAGATTTACATATGTAAATAGTTAAGTGATCGATGCCCACATCCTGTGGCATAGGCACTGCTGGGATTTGAACCCAGGATCTCCTGTTTACGAGACAGCCGTTTTGACCAACTAAGCCACAGCGCCAGTTGGTCTAAAAGTGCAGTGAAATTTGCCCACATCCTGCGGCATAGGCACTGCTGGGATTGGAACCCAGGATATCCTATTTAAGAGACAGGCGCTTTGACCAACTAAGCCACAGCGCCAGTTGGTCTAAAAGCGCAGTGAAATTTGCCCACATCCTGCGGCATAGGCACTGCTGGGATTTGAACCCAGGATCTCTTGTTTACAAGACAGGCACTTTGACCAGCTAAGCCACAGCACCAGTTACAAGAGTGTGGTGAAATTTGGAACATTAGGAAAAAAGCTGATAACATCAAGAATAGGTCCCTATGAAGTTAGAGGATGTTTTCCAAGACTTGAAATGTGTGCAGGCTTCTGTTCAGGGATTAGGGAATTTCTCAAACCATTTCATGTTGGATAGAAACTCTCAGTACTCATGTCTCAAATGTTTTGGGAACCTCCAGTTACAATATATCTAAACGCTGTGTCAGCTAGGAGAAATGGAAAGCATTTTTTTTTTTTTGCTAGGTAGGTGGCCAACAATAGGCAGTTGCAGATTTTGGCCTAAGCCAGTGGATTTCAACCCATTATTATTATCTCCCTTATTTAAATAGGTGACTTAAGCTAATAAGAAGAGTGCTCTATGATCTGAGTTGGGTGTGTCCAATTAGAGAAATAAGCAGAACGTGCAGGGTATGCTTCTGAAGTAGTTTGTGGATCCCAGGTTTAAGCATATACTTGTCCAACACAAAGACATCTGAGCAAAAGAGGGTATGCACGACTCTGGTGGGACTCGAACCCACAACCTTTGAATACCTCCATTCACAACTAAGCCACAGCGCCAGTTACAAGAGTGTGGTGAAATTTGTTGGTAAAACAGGTATAAAATAGGAAGCACATCAGGAAAATTGCTGATTACATCATGAAAGAGGTCCCTTAGATGTAGGAGGATTGTTTCCAAAACATGAGGGCCTTTCAGGCCTCAAGGGAATGTCTGAACTCATTTCAATTTGGCTCTACACTCTTGATACTCATGCCTAAAATGTTTGCTGAGCTTTCTTCTGATATGAAAGGGCTTGTCCAACACAAAGACATCTGAGCAAAAGAGGGTATACACGACTCTGGTGGGACTCGAACCCTCAACCTTTGAATACCTCCATTCACAACCTAGAAGTCCAATGCGCTATCCATTGCGCCACAGAGCCACAAAAAGCCAAGCTTTAAGATGCTATTCCATAGATATCACTTCTCAGTCCTAACTTTCCCCCTATGTTTATCTTGCTTTCTTTGTCTTTTACTCTTTCTAATCTTCCCACCAGACCCAAACAAATCCGCATGGACATCAGGAAGGGGTTGTAGCCCTTTAGATTGAGATCGAGTTACCACTGCACAAGTTTTGGGTGTTGCATTGACCAGATCAATTAAAAAAGGAAAATCATCACCTAACACCACATCATATGCCAGATTGTCAATTACCCCCACCCTCAGCAAAAATGCCTGTCCATCAACAACCATGGATACATCAGCAGTTGGATAGATTTTTTCTTCCCCATGTACACAACCTAAGCGTACTGTGTCCCCATAGTTTAACACTTCACAGTTCAGTAAATGTGATTTTACCAAGGTTTGTGTACTCCCCGTATCTTCAAGTGCTTATGCAGGCTGACCATTGACAATTACTGATAAGATATGTCTATGCTTGTCAGTAAATTTTACCAGTTCATTGGACCACTCCTCTCGGGGAACATAACATGTTTGTTTCCTTGGGTTTTCTTAATGGGCAAAGAGATGCCTTATGCCCAGGCTGCTGGCAGTAAAAACAAATCAGAGGCCCTTTGGCAAAAGTAGAAGTTTTCCCCACCACTCCCACAGTCTGATCACTGGGCTCCTCAGTTTTACTCTTACCCACAGTACCTTTGTAAGTCTGTTGTGGTTCCCGATGTGCTGCCATATACCTCTCTGCCAATCTCGCAGCTTCCTCTCCCATCTGGGGTTGATTTTCTTTAACCCAAGTCCTCACATCTGGACGAAGAATCCTCAAGTACTGCTCAAGAATGATCGTCTCTCCTATCTGATCCTTGGTCTTGACTTGAGGTCGCATCCACCTCTTGTACAACCCTTTAATTCGATTATAGGTCTCTCTAACACTCTCACCAGATGGCACTGTGAGACTCCTAAAGCGTTGACGATAAGTCTCCTCCGTTACATTGTACTTAGATCGATTGCTCCTGTCTGCCTTCCTGCCTGCTGTGAGTTTGTTTGCGTCGAGGCTGTAAGTTCTACGCCTCGTATTAGCTTCGTATTTCTTTCTGTTTTGACCAATCATTTACTATCTTTTCTAGTTGTTTATATTACTAAATATAGTTTACCCACCATTTCAGATTAACCTTACATCGCTAGCTTCCGTTATTGTTAGCACCGCACGCTAGTGTTTACGCGCCACCCGCGCTCATTTATTTATTATTTATTTTCTCTCGCGCGCCCGCGCCTTTGAGTTCATAAAAGCCCAGGTAAGTAAGAATCAGTCAACACAAACGGTGAGTAGTGTCTTGTCCTGTTATTGTCACCTGTGTCACATGTCATATGTTTAGTATAGCCTTCTCCGATGGCAATATAGGATTTATTTGTGATAAATGCAAGGAGACAGGCAGGCTGACGGAGAAGATTTCAGACCTAGAGACACGTATCCAAACTTTAATTGAGGATAGTAAGGATAGTACTAGAGCTTTAGATACTATTTTGGATGCGCCTAGCATAGTGAACTCTGTACATGATTCGGTTCCGGCTGAAGTAGAGCCCACGCAGCAGGGCAGATGGGTGACCGTGAGAGATCGCTCTAGTCGCGGATTAAAAAAACACTCTTGCGTTCCGATTACCATAACCAATCGATTTGCCCCACTCAGTGAAACACCCACTAAGAATTCTGTTGATTGTGCCCTGGTAATTGGTGATTCGATCACACGGAACGTGAAAATAGAGACACCAGCCACCATAGTCACATGTTTGCCGGGAGCCAGAGCGCCTGACATCAAAGTAAATTTAAAAGTGCTGGCTAATGCTAATCGTAAATTCTCTAAGATCATTATTCATGTCGGCACTAATGATGTTCGACTCCGCCAGTCGGAGATCACCAAAATTGATATTAAAGAGGTGTGTAAACTCGCAAGTACGATGTCAGGCACTGTAATTTTCTCTGGCCCCCTTCCTGTTCGCAGGAGTGATGAGATAGTTAGCAGATTGGCCTCACTCAATGGTTGGTTGTCTAAGTGGTGTCCGTTGAATAATATAGAATTCATAGACAATTGGAAAAGTTTTTGGGGCAAGCCTGACCTGTTGAAAAGAGATGGTGTTCATCCCTCCTGGGATGGTGCTGCTCTTCTCTCTAGTAATATGGCACATAGTCTTAGAGCTAAAACACGACAATCTGGGGCTCAGGTCAGGAAGCAGACAGACTGGCTAACCCGACCGTCTGCTAGCGGCCTCGCGTCACCAAGGTCAGATAAATCCCATCACATAGAGCCTCTTTCACCTAGATATCATCATATAGAGACTGTGTCTGTTCCCCGAATTTGGAAATCCAAAAAAACGTCAGGTAAAAAATTTAATTGATGTTTGTAACAACATTTAGTTTTACATTAAATTAGCTCAAATTATATATAGGGAATTTTAATAATTAATCATAAATATGATTAATATATTGCATATTACAGTTAAATTATCGAAGTTGAAAATAGATTGATTGTACACACGAATGATCAATCACAACGAATTATAATTTCTCATTCATATGTCAATGGTCCACTTTCAGATCGATTATATGAGATAACCTTTAATGGAGTTAATTTAGCTATCGAACTGTTTGTCCAGCAAACGGCCGTAAGATTAACTTATCAACTTCTCAACAAAGTTATCCCTTCTTATAAACTCCAAGAAATATCAATTTTCTGGCCGTGAACATTAATTTTCCTGTGTTTATAAAATTAGACTACGCAACATAGTCAATAATGAAAGCTTTGTTGCTAGGATCGAGATCTCATTGACTTTGTAAAATGAGCATTTTAGACAGAAGGCAATCAAGAATATAATGGTTTTAATAGTTGGACTAATAATACATCGAACTACAATTCACACAGAATATATGTATATACACCCGAAACAAACAAATGGAAAAACATTACAAACACGAATTAAAATAGGATGAGAAAGAAAGATAAAAATGAGAGGGAGAGAGAGTTGGGAAGAGAGAGAGAGAGAGAGAGAGAGAGAGAGAGAGAGAGAGAGAGATCCGTAGGATCACAGCTTGGC
Organism: Meda fulgida; assembly: GCA_030578275.1. Classification (NCBI taxonomy): domain Eukaryota; kingdom Metazoa; phylum Chordata; class Actinopteri; order Cypriniformes; family Leuciscidae; genus Meda; species Meda fulgida. The sequence goes on along the minus strand of CM060630.1, from coordinate 631,058 downwards.
AAAATTCACCTGGACATTTAAACCTTTAAGAGACAACACGGAAAAACAGTCTTAATGCTCTAAAATCTTGGTAACTCAAATATACTTGCATATAGTTCTCATGTGTCTGAGCCCTGCGGCGTGTGTGAGCTGCTGGTCTTTGTGTGTTCCGTTGGAGCGTCACGTGGTTTGCTGCGGTCTGGAGCGCGCAGTTTCAAAGAAGGCTTAAAGGTCTTTGACGTAAATTACCAAATAAATAATTCAGACTAAGTTCATTTCTGGTGAAATGAACAAAGGAAAAACAAACTTAAGCAAAAGAAAAGAAGAGGAAAGATCCCCCAGGGTGGGGGATCACGAGTATGATGGTTACATTGGATCGAAGGAGAGAGAAGAGTCCAGACCAAAGTCGAAGTTCCCTCGAAGAAGGGAGTTCCCCCAAAGATGCAGTTCTTTCTCCCCCCTCCTTACTCTTCCAAAAACTAAAAACCTAAAGATGAGGTGCTTGGTGGTCTTCTTTAAGGACACTTCTGTTTACGCCTCCTCTGGCGTGAATGCACCAATCAGCTGGGAGGAAAGTGTGCGGATAAGTGTTCCTTTGTTCCCTCGAGATCGACTTTGCATGTTTCATGACCGTGATGTAAAAATGCGTTCAATTTTACTCCAGAGATGATAAAACATAGTAACATACATTTTACGGTTTGCACCCATATATATATGGTTTGGTCAGATCAAGAGGATTCTAAAGGTGTGAAGAACGACATACAAACATTATAGGAAAACACAGTTACATTAAAAATGCATCTAAAAGCACCTCTGTTCATTTAGAATTATAATACGATCGCATCTAACCCCAATGGAACATGGGCAAACATAAAAACATATTGAATATATCATAGTACAAGTCTCTCAATTGAGGAGATTGGAGAAAAGTTCTTGTGTGTGTGTGTGTGTGTGTACTGTGGACGTGGCTGGGTCATTCGTTGGTGAAGATGTGGTGAACTTTTGCTCACCCCCCTCCCGGGCAATGATATGTGTGTGCGTATTCTTTGAATTGATGAGTTTTAAGTCTGGATTACAATGACCAGTGTGGTTCATTACACAAGGTTGTCTGTGTTTGTGAGGTGTCCTGCAGAGGGGACACCACGGGATCTCCGACCAGAGAGGCGCCCCTGTTGGGTCACATGTGGTAAGACAGAGGACCCTGTGATTACTTATCAGCGAAAAACGCCGCGGGGGCACTTCTGGCATCGGTCATTTAATTAAGTCCCATCGCCATTCATCGCTTGTGTGTGAATCAGTAACTTAAAAAGTCCCATGATATCTGTTTCTTTCACAATCTGAAGAATGGAGGAGTGTTTACTTAATTAGAGACTTAGTTGATTAAAACCACATGATTGCGCTGATCATCTGATTATTGCTACATGTTCAACAAATAAAAAACAGATATAATACAGATTAGCAAATGATAAAGCTTGGGTTGCTGAATATTCGATCCCTTACTTCAAAATCGCTCATAGTTAATGATATGATTTCAGATTATAATCTAGATGTGCTGTGTTTGACAGAAACCTGGCTAAAACCAAACGATTACATTACTTTAAATGAGTCCACCCCACAAGATTACTGTTATAAACATGAACCTCGTCTAAAACGCAAAGGGGGAGGTGCTGCTGTAATTTATAGTAATATTTTCTAAACCACTAAGAAATCTATTTTTAAATATACTTCTTTTGAAATGTTGGTGCTTAATGTAAAAATATATAGTGTAAACGATAAATCACGTTTGAGATTTCTGCTGGCTACTGTATACAGGCCACCAGGGCACCATAAAGATTTTATCAAAGAATTTGCGGACTTTCTATCAGAATTAGTATTGGCTAACGATAAAGAACTAATTGTTGGTGATTTTAATATACATGTAGATAATGAAAAAGATGCATTGGGATTGGCACTTAAAGACATTGTAAACTCAATTGGAGTTAGACAACACGTGTCAGGACCCACTCATTGTCGTAATCATACTCTAGATCTAATATTATCACATGGAATAGATGTTGATGACGTTGAAATTCTGCAGCAGAGCGATGACATCTCAGACCATTATCTAGTCTCATGTAAATTACATTTAGCCAAGGCTGCAAAGCCGACTCCGTGTTATAAATATGTTAGACCTATAACTTCTGCCACTAAAGATTGCTTTATCAATAATCTTCCTAATCAGTTTCATCATCTCAGCATCCCGGATAGCTAAGAAGAACTTGATATTGCAACAGAAACTTTTAACTCTCTCTTTTCCAGCACTTTAGACGCAGTTGCTCCGTTGCGCTTAAAGAAGATTAAAGAAAATAGTCCAACGCCGTGGTACAACGAGCACACTCAGGCCCTTAAGAGAACAGCCAGAAAAATGGAGCGCAACTGGAAGAAAACAAAACTAGAGGTATTTCGGATTTCTTGGAAAGAGAGCTCGATTGCTTACAGAGAGGCTTTAAAAGCTGCTAGATCTGCTTATTTTTCAACCCTATCAGAAGAAAATAAACATAATCCTAGGTATTTATTTGAAACAGTGGCTAAACTAACGAAAAAGAAAGCTTCAAGCACAGAAGTTTGTCTATAAGGTACTGCTGGTGATTGACTCATAGCTGGTATGCTATCAACAACAGGGTGAGCTTGAGGTGAATGCATCATACCTCTAAATGGTGGTGGATGAAAAGTTATTGGTGTAGGTAAGGGGTGGTGAGTATTTTGGCTGACTTGTTCTTCAAACCCCCATTCATTTCTAGGTTTCTGGAAAATGGTGGATTTCAAATCATGCAGTTCATCAAACAGAACTTGCTCATTTCTTTGTTGTTGTCTCATGAAATCTCTTATTTCTGTCAAAAATTCCTGTCCCATAACAACATTGTCTTTACCATCTCGAGGAGTACTAGCTGTCCCAGTCTTAGGTCTTACCACCAGATCAGTCTCTTCTTGAATATTGCCTGCTTGGTGAAACATGCTTGAAATGGCTTCCTCCTGGGCATCAGCCCCCAGCTCTAAATCACCAACCTGAGCTTCCAATTTATCCTCTTCTCCCTCTGAGAACAAAACAGGATGTGCTCTGGTAATCCGTAGAGGACCAGCATGCCCTTTAGCAGTCACCTTCTTCTTCCAGTTTTCCTCTTCTACTGCCAGTTCCCGCAGAGACGTCATAATCCCACTTCTGACACCAATTCTGGTAAAAATAGTCTTGTTGTGGCTAAGCAGGCAGCAGGAAAAAAAAAAAAAAAACTCTGAAGTCTCTCAAAGGTGATTTACTTTTCTTGTCAGGGCATGCTCCAAACAGTGAACAGGGTTCCATCCACCAAAATTCCAATACAAGAAAATTCAAAATAGAAACAAAAATAAAGGAAAAAAAAACATAACAAAATAATATTTACATGAGAAACATCAAACGCGTTGGCTACTGGCCCAACAGTCACCCTTTGTTCTCTCCCCCTTTTGTCCAAACAATCAGACTCTGTATAGTTGAGGCTCCTCCCTTCAAATTCAAACATACCAATGGCAAGGCTGTCTCAAATACAATCTACATAGCTTATTTATAAGATCATATTTAACATCAATATTCAAACATGAATATTAGCATCTTCTTTACCAAGCTCTATTTTCATCATGAAAATCAACGAGAATCTTAAAAGACATGCATTTAATTTAATAACATTCAACATTTTCAATACTTGAACTCCTCCTTCTTTGGGAAGGTATAAGTCAGGCTTCCTGTGGGCGAGCCCCTCCTATTAAGAAGTTCCAGGAAGAAGGTAAGACAACATTCACCATTAACAAACAGATCATTATTTGTGTAGTTTACATTCACCTTCTCATTTACAGGCACCAAAGGCTAAGACCAACAAAAATGAGTCGTAATGAAATGTGCACCTTCCATTCGACACATGTGAGACAAAACAGTATATAAACTTATTTTGAACACAAAACCCATTGTTTGGTTCTTTGAATTGAAAGTTACATACCTCACTTTATCACAACTTGTGTCTCAAATGTTTTGGGAACCTCCAGTTATGAAATATATAAACGCTGTGTCAGCTAGGAGAAATGGAAAGCACCTTTTTTTTTTTTTTTTTTTTTTTTTAGCTAGATAGGTGGCCAACAATAGGTAGTTGCAGATTTTGGCCTGAGCCAGTGGATTTCAACCCATTCTTGTTATCTCCCTTATTTAAATAGGTGACTTAAGCTAATTAGTAGAGTACTCTATGATCTGAGTTGGGTGTGTCCAATTAGGGAAATAAGTAGAACATGCAGGGTATGCTTCTGAAGTAGTTTGTGGATCCCAGGTTTAAGCATATGCTTGTCCAACACAAAGACATATGAGCAAAAGAGGGTATGCACGACTCTGGTGGGACTCAAACCCACAACCTTTGAATACCTCCATTCACTACCTAGAAGTCCAATGCGCTATCCATTGCGCCACAAAAAGCCAAGCTTTAAGATGCTATTGGATGCACATCACTTCTCAGATTTAAACTTTTTGTGCAGATACCCACTGTTCAGCGTGGAAAGATTTACATATGTAAAGAGTTAAGTGAGCGATGCTCACATCCTGTGGCATAGGCACTGCTGGGATTTGAACCCAGGATCTCCTTTTTACGAGACGGGCGCTTTGACCAGCTAAGCCACAGCGCCAGTTACAGGAGTGTGGTGAAATTTGTCAATAAAACAGGTTTGAAAGAGGGAGCACATCAGGAAAATTGCTGATTACATCAAGAATATGTCCCTATAAAGTTAGAGGATGTTTTCCAAGACCTGAAATGTGTGCAGGTAGTTGCAGATTTTGGCCTGAGCCAGTGGATTTCAACCCCTTCTTGTTATCTCCCTTATTTAAATAGCTGATTACATCATGAAAGAGGTCCCTTAGATGTAGGAGGATTGTTTCCAAAACATGAGGGCCTTTCAGGCCTCAGGGGAATGTCTGAACTCATTTCAATTTGGCTCTACACTCTTGATACTCATGCCTAAAATGTTTGCTGAGCTTTCTTCTGATATGAAAGGGCAAACTCTAGAAAGATATTCTTGTGTTATTCTTCATATATGTATAGACTTTGTTTGTACAAATATCCATAGTCTTGAACTTATAAAAAGGTAGTAGCAGATTTCAGGCCTAAGCCAGGGGCTTGCAAACCATTCTTGAAGTGAATCCGCACCACATTTTTTTTTTATCATCTCTCTCATTTAAAACAGGTGAATCAAATAATTGACTGATTAGTAATGTACTCGATGATCTGACTTGGGTGTGCCCAATAAGGAAAACAAGACAAACGTGCTGCGTAGGCTTCTGAAAAAGTTGGAAAACCCCAGATTTAAGCAAATGTCAGTCTGGCAAAGACGTCGATGCAAAGGGACACCATTCATGACTCTGGTGGGACCCAAAAACCAACAACCTTTTTATAGCCTTCATTTGAAACCGAGAAGTCCAGATTGTCTTTCCTGCCGAGACTTTTACATCTCAAAAGTTTGAATGACTTCTCCTAGAAGCCAAATATTAGGCACTGCTGGGATTGGAACCCCGGATTTCCTATATACTAGACAGGCACTTTGACCAACTAGGCCACAGCGCCAGGTACTGTCCTGGTTTCGATGCTTTTGTATACTAAGTCTAAAAGAGGTTGCACGTCTGGAGAATAGCTGATTACATCAATGATAGGCCCCTATGAAGTTAGAGGATGTTTTCCAAGACCTGAAATGTGTGCAGGCTTCTGTTCAGGGATGAGGGAATATGTCAAACCGTTTCATGTTGGATTGAAACTCTCAGTACTTGTGTCTCAAATGTTTTGGGAACCTCCAGTTATGAAATATATAAACGCTGTGTCAGCTAGGAGAAATGGAAAGCACCTTTTTTTTTTATAGCTAGATAGGTGGGCAACAATAGGTAGTTGCAGATTTTGGCCTAAGCCAGTGGATTTCAACCCATTCTTGTTATCTCCCTTATTTAAATAGGTGATTTAAGCTAATAGGTAGAGTGCTCTATGATCTGAGTTGGGTGTGTCCAATAAGGGAAATAAGCAGAACGTGCAGGGTATGCTTCTGAAGTAGTTTGTGGATCCCAGGTTTAAGCATATGCTTGTCCAACACAAAGACATCTGAGCAAAAGAGGGTATACAAGAATCTGGTGGGACTCGAACCCACAACCTTTGAATACCTCCTTTCACAACCTAGAAGTCCAATGCGCTATCCATTGTGCCACAGAGCCACTAAAAGCCAAGCTTTAAGATGCTATTGCATGCACATCACTTCTCAGATTTAAACTTTTTGTGCAGATACTCACTGTTCAGCGTGGAAAGATTAACATATCTAAAAAGTTAAGTGAGCGATGCTCACATCCTGTGGCATAGGCACTGCTGGGATTTGAACCCAGGATCTCCTGTTTACGAGACAGGCGCTTTGACCAACTAGGCCACAGCGCCAGTTGGTCTAAAAGTGCAGTGAAATTTGCCCAAATCCTGCGGCATAGGCACTGCTGGGATTTGAAAACAGGATCTCCTGTTTACGAGACAGGCGCTTTGACCAACTAAGCCACAGCGCCACTTGGTCTAAAAGTGCAGTGAAATTTGCCCACATCCTGCTACATAGGCACTGCTGTGATTTGAACCCAGGATCTCCTGTTTACAAGACAGGCGCTTTGACCAGCTAAGCCACAGCGCCAGTTACAAGAGTGTGGTGTAATTTGTTGGTAAAACAGGTCTAAAAGAGGAAGCACATCAGGAAAATTGCTGATTACATCATGAAAGAGGTCCCTTAGATGTAGGAGGATTTTTTCCAAAACATGAGGGCCTTTCAGGCCTCAGGGGAATGTCTGAACTCATTTCAATTCGGTTCTAGACTCTTGATACTCATGCCTAAAATGTTTGCTGAGCTTTCTTCTGATATGAAAGGGCAAAATCTAGAAAGATATCCCTGTGTTATTCTTCATATATGTATAGACTTTGTTTGTACAAACATCCATAGTCTTGAACTTATAAATAGGTAGTAGCAGATTTCAGGCCTAAGCCAGGGGCTTGCAAACCATACTTGAAGCGAATCCGCACCACATTTTTTTTATCATCTCTCTCATTTAAAACAGGTGAATCAAATAATTGACTGATTAGTAATGTACTCTGTACAATGTACTCATTAGTAATGATCTGACTTGGGTGTGCCCAATAAGGAAAACAAGACAAGTGTGCTGTGTAGGCTTCTGAAAAAGTTGGAAAACCCCAGATTTAAGCAAATGTCAGTCTGGCAAAGACGTCGATGCAAAGGGACACCATTCGTGACTCTGGTGGGACCCAAAAACCAACAACCTTTTTATAGCCTTCATTTGAAACCGAGAAGTCCAGATTGTCTTTCCTGCCGAGACTTTTACATCTGAAAAGTTTGAATGACTTCTCCTAGAAGCCAAAGATTAGGCATTGCTGGGATTTTAATCCCAGGATCTCCTGTTTACAAGACAGGCGCTTTAACCAGCTAAGCCACAGCGCCAGTTACAGGTGTGTGGAGAAATTTGTCGATAAAACAGGTTTGAAAGAGGGAGCACATCAGGAAAATTGCTGATTATCTCAAGAATAGGCCCCCCAGAAGTTAGAGGATGTTTTCCAAGACCTGAAATGTGTGCAGGTAGTTGAAGATTTTGGCCTAAGCCAGTGGATTTCAACCCATTCTTGTTATCTCCCTTATTTAAATAGGTGACTTAAGCTAATTAGTAGAGTACTCTATGATCTGAGTTGGGTGTGTCCAATAAGGAAAATAAGCAGAACGTGCAGGGTATGCTTCTGAAGTAGTTTGTGGATTCCAGGTTTAAGCATATGCTTGTCCAACACAAAGACATCTGAGCGAAAAAGGGTATACACAACTCTGGTTGGACTCAAACCCACAACCTTTGAAAACCTCCATTCACAACCTAGAAGTCCAATGCAATATCCATTAGGCCACAGAGCCACAAAAGCCAAGCTTTAAGATGCTATTGCATGCACATCACTTCTCAGATTTAAACTTTTTGTGCAGATACTCACTGTTCAGCGTGCAAAGATTTACATATGTAAATAGTTAAGTGAGCGATGCCCACATCCTGTAGCATAGGTAGTGCTGGGATTTGAACCCAGGATCTCCTGTTTACGAGACAGGCGCTTTGACCAACTAAGCCACAGCGCCCGTTGGTCTAAAAGTGCAGTGAAATTTTGCCCACATCCTGCAGCATAGGCACTGCTGGGATTTGAACCCAGGATCTCCTGTTTACAAGACAGGCGCTTTGACCAGCTAAGCCACAGCGCCAGTTACAGGTGCGTGGAGAAATTTGTCGATAAAAAAACGGTTTAAAAGAGGTAGCACATCAGGAAAATTGCTGATTGAATCAAGAATAGGCCCCTATGAAATTAGAGGATGTTTTCCAAGACCTGAAATGTGTGAGGGTAGTTACAGATTTTGGCCTAGGCCAGTGGATTTCAACCCATTCCTGTTATCTCCCTTATTTAAATAGGTGACTTAAGCTAATTAGTAGAGTACTCTATGATCTGAGTTGGGTGTGTCCAATAAGGGAAATAAGCAGAACGTGCAGGGTATGCTTCTGAAGTAGTTTGTGGATCCCAGGTTTAAGCATATGCTTGTCCAACAGAAAGACATCCGAGCAAAAGAGGGTATACACGACTCTGGTGGAACTCAAACCCACAACCTTTGAATATCCCCATTCACAACCTAGAAGTCCAATGCGCTATCCATTGCGCCACAGTGCCACAAAAAGCCAAGCTTTAAGCTGCTATTGCATGCACATAACTTCTCAGATTTAAACTTTTTGTGTAGATACTCACTGTTCAGCGTGCAAAGATTTACATATGTAAATAGTAAAGTGAGCGATGCCCACATCCTGTGGCATAGGCAGTGCTGGGATTTGAACCCAGGATCTCCTGTTTACGAGACAGGCGCTTTGACCAACTAAGCCACAGCGCCAGTTGTTCTAAAATTGCAGTGAAATTTGCTCACATCCTGAAGCATAGGTACTGCAGAGATTTGAACCAAGGATCTCCTGTTTACAAGACAGGCGCTTTGACCAGCTAAGCCACGGCGCCAGTTACAGGTGTGTGGAGAAATTTGTCGATAAAACAGGATTAAAAGAGGTAGCACATCAGGAAAATTGCTGATTACATCAAGAATTGGCCCCTATGAAGTTAGAGGATGTTTTCCAAGACCTGAAATTTGTTCAGGTAGTTGTAGATTTTGGCCTAAGCCAGTGGATTTCAACCCATTCTTGTTATTTCCCTTATTTAAAGAGGTGACTTAAGCTAATTAGTAGAGTACCCTATGATCTGAGTTGGGTGTGTCCAATAAGGGAAATAAGCAGAACGTGCAAGGTATGCTTCTGAAGTAGTTTGTGGATCCCAGGTTCAAGCATATGCTTGTCCAACACAAAGACATCCGAGCAAAAGAGGGTTTACACGACTCTGGTGGGACTCGAACCCACAACCTTTGAATACCTCCATTCACAACCGAGAAGTCCAATGCGCTATCGATTGCTCCACAGAGCCACAAAAAGCCAAGCTTTAAGATGCTATTGCATGCACATAACTTTTCGGATTTAAACTTTTTGTGCAGATACTCACTGTTCAGCGTGCAAAGATTTACATATGTAAATAGTTCAGTGAGCGATACCCACATCCTGTGGCATAGGCACTGCTGGGATTTGAACCCAAGATCTCCTGTTTACGAGACAGGCGCTTTGACCAACTAAGCCACAGCGCCAGTGGGTCTGCAAGTGCAGTGAAATTTGCCCACATCCTGCAGCATAGGCAGTGCTAGGATTTTAATCCAGGATCTCGTGTTTACGAGACAGGCGCTTTGACCAACTAAGCCACAGCGCCAGTTGTTCTAAAAGTGCAGTGAAATTTGCTCACATCCTGCAGCATAGGTACTGCTGAGATTTGAACCAAGGATCACCTGTTTACAAGACAGGCGCTTTGACCAGCTAAGCCACAGCGCCAGTTACAGGTGTGTGGAGAAATTTGTCGATAAAACAGGTTTAAAAGAGGTAGCACATCAGGAAAATTGCTGATTACATCAAGAATAGGCCCCTATGAAGGTAGAGGATGTTTTCCAAGACCTGAAATATGTGCAGGTAGTTGTAGATTTTGGCCTAAACCAGTGGATTTCATCCCATTCCTGTTATCTCCCTTATTTAAATAGGTGACTTAAGATAATTAGTAGAGTACTCTATAATCTGAGTTGGGTGTGTACAATAAGGGAAATAAGCAGAACGTGCAGGGTATGCTTGTAAAGTAGTTTGTGGATCCCAGGTTTAAGCATATGCTTGTCCAACACAAAGACATCTGAGTAAAAGAGGGTATACACGACTCTGGTGGGACTCGAACCCACAACCTTTGAACACCTCGATTCACAATCTAGAAGTCAAATCCGCTATCCATTGCGCCACAGAGCCACAAAAAGCCAAGCTTTAAGATCCTATTGCATGCACATCACTTCTCAGATTTAAACTTTTTGTGCAGATACTCACTGTTCAGCTTGCAAAGATTTACATGTGTAAATAGTTAAGTGAGCAATGCCCACATCCTGTGGCATAGGCAGTGCTGGGATTTGAACCCAGGATCTCCTGTTTACGAGACAGGAGTTTTGACCAACTAAGCCACAGCGCCAGTTGGTCTAAAAGTGCAGTGAAATTTGCCCACATCCTGCAGCATAGGCACTGCTGGGATTTGAACCCAGGATCTCCTGTTTACAAGACAGGCGCTTTGACCAGCTAAGCCACAGCAGCAGTGTGTGGAGAAATTTGTCGATAAAAAAAACGGTTTAAAAGAGGTAGCACATCAAGAAAATTGCTGATTACATCAAGAATAGGCCCCCATGAAGTTAGAGGATGTTTCCCGAGACCTGAAATGTGTGAGGGTAGTTGCAGATTTTGGCCTAAGCCAGTGGATTTCATCCCATTCCTGTTATCTCCCTTATTTAAATAGGTGACTTAAGATAATTAGTAGAGTACTCTATGATCTGAGTTGGGTGTGTCCAATAAGGGAATTAAGCAAAACGTGCAGGGTATGCTTCTGAAGTAGTTTGTGGATCCCAGGTTTAAGCATATGCTTGTCCAACACAAAGACATCTGAGCAATAGAGGGTATACACGACTCTGGTGGGACTCGAAACCACAACCTTTGAATACCTCCATTCACAATCTAGAAGTCAAATCCGCTATCCATTGCGCCACAGAGCGACAAAAAGCCAAACTTTAAGATGCTATTGCATGCACATCACTTCTCAGATTTAAACTTTTTGTGCAGATACTCACTGTTCAGCGTGCAAAGATTTACATATGTAAATAGTTAAGTGAGCGATGCCGACATGCTGTGGCTTAGGCACCGCTGGGATTTGAACCCAGGATCTCCTGTTTACAAGACAGGCGCTTTGACCAGCTAAGCCACAGCGCCAGTTACAGGTGTGTGGAGAAATTTGTCGATAAAACAGGTTTAAAAGAGGTAGCACATCAGGAAAATTGCTGATTACGTCAAGAATAGGCCCCTATGAAGGTAGAGGATGTTTTCCAAGACCTGAAATATGTGCAGGTAGTTGTAGATTTTGGCCTAAACCAGTGGATTTCAACCCATTCTTGTTATCTCCCTTATTTAAATAGGTGACTTAAGATAATTAGTAGAGTACTCTATGATCTGAGTTGGGTGTGTCCAATAAGGGAAATGAGCAGAACGTGCAGGGTATGCTTCTGAAGTAGGTTGTGGATCCCGTGTTTAAGCATATGCTTGTCCAACACAAAGACATCTGAGCAAAAGAGGGTTTACACGACTCTGGTGGGACTCGAACCCACAACCTTTGAATACCTCCATTCACAACCTAGAAGGCCAACGCGCTATCCATTGCTCCACAGAGCCAAAAAAAGCCGAGCTTTAAGATGCTATTGCATGCACATAACTTCTCAGATTTAAACTTTTTGTGCAGATACTCACTGTTCAGCGTACTAAGATTTACATGTGTAAATAGTTAAGTGAGCGATGCCCACATCCTGTGGCATAAAAAAAATGGTTTAAAAGAGGTAGCACATCAGGAAAATTGCTGATTGAATCAAAAATAGGCCCCTGTGAAATTAGAGGATGTTTTCCATGACCTGAAATGTGTGAGGGTAGTTGCAGATTTTGGCCTAAGCCAGTAGATTTCAACCCATTTCTGTTATCTCTATTATTTAAATAGGTTACTTAAGCTAATTAGTAGAGTACTCTATGATATGAGTTGGGTGTGTCCAATAAGGGAAATAAGCAAAACGTGCAGGGTATGCTTCTGAAGTAGTTTGTGGATCCCAGGTTTAAGCATATGCTTGTCCAACACAAAGACATCTGAGCAAAAGAGGGTTTACACGACTCTGGTGGGACTCGAACCCACAACCTTTGAATACCTCCATTCACAACTTAAAAGTCCAATAAGCTATCCATCGCTCCACAGAGCCACAAAAAGCCGAGCTTTAAGATGCTATTGCATGCACATCACTTCTCAGATTTAACCTTTTTTTGCAGATACTCACTGTTCAGAGTGCAAAGATTTACATATGTAAATTGTTAAGTGAGCGATGCCCACATGCTGTGGCATAGGCAGTGCTGGGATTTGAACCCAGGATCTCCTGTTTACGAGACAGGCGCTTTGACCAACTAAGCCACAGCGCCAGTTGGTCTAAAAGTGCAGTGAAATTTGCCCACATCCTGCAGCATAGGCACTGCTGGGATTTGAACCCAGGATCTCCTGTTTACAAGACAGGCGCTTTGACCAGCTAAGCCACAGCAGCAGTGTGTGGAGAAATTTGTCGATAAAAAAACAGTTTAAAAGAGGTAGCACATCAAGAAAATTGCTGATTACATCAAGAATAGGCCCCCATGAAGTTAGAGGATGTTTTCCAAGACCTGAAAAGTGTGAGGGTAGTTGCAGATTTTGGCCTAAGCCAGTGGATTTCATCCCATTCCTTTTATCTCCCTAATTTAAATAGGTGACTTAAGATAATTAGTAGAGTACTCTATAATCTGAGTTGGGTGTGTCCAATAAGGGAATTAAGCAAAACGTGCAGGGTATGCTTCTGAAGTAGTTTGTGGATCCCAGGTTTAAGCATATGCTTGTCCAACACAAAGACATCTGAGCAAAAGAGGGTTTACACGACTCTGGTGGGACTCGAACCCACAACCTTTGAATACCTCCATTCACAACCTAGAAGGCCAACGCGCTATCCATTGCTCCACAGAGCCAAAAAAAGCCGAGCTTTAAGATGCTATTGCATGCACATAACTTCTCAGATTTAAACTTTTTGTGCAGATACTCACTGTTCAGCGTACTAAGATTTACATGTGTAAATAGTTAAGTGAGCGATGCCCACATCCTGTGGCATAAAAAAAATGGTTTAAAAGAGGTAGCACATCAGGAAAATTGCTGATTGAATCAAAAATAGGCCCCTGTGAAATTAGAGGATGTTTTCCATGACCTGAAATGTGTGAGGGTAGTTGCAGATTTTGGCCTAAGCCAGTAGATTTCAACCCATTTCTGTTATCTCTATTATTTAAATAGGTTACTTAAGCTAATTAGTAGAGTACTCTATGATATGAGTTGGGTGTGTCCAATAAGGGAAATAAGCAAAACGTGCAGGGTATGCTTCTGAAGTAGTTTGTGGATCCCAGGTTTAAGCATATGCTTGTCCAACACAAAGACATCTGAGCAAAAGAGGGTTTACACGACTCTGGTGGGACTCGAACCCACAACCTTTGAATACCTCCATTCACAACTTAAAAGTCCAATAAGCTATCCATCGCTCCACAGAGCCACAAAAAGCCGAGCTTTAAGATGCTATTGCATGCACATCACTTCTCAGATTTAACCTTTTTTTGCAGATACTCACTGTTCAGAGTGCAAAGATTTACATATGTAAATTGTTAAGTGAGCGATGCCCACATGCTGTGGCATAGGCAGTGCTGGGATTTGAACCCAGGATCTCCTGTTTACGAGACAGGCGCTTTGACCAACTAAGCCACAGCGCCAGTTGGTCTAAAAGTGCAGTGAAATTTGCCCACATCCTGCAGCATAGGCACTGCTGGGATTTGAACCCAGGATCTCCTGTTTACAAGACAGGCGCTTTGACCAGCTAAGCCACAGCAGCAGTGTGTGGAGAAATTTGTCGATAAAAAAAACAGTTTAAAAGAGGTAGCACATCAAGAAAATTGCTGATTACATCAAGAATAGGCCCCCATGAAGTTAGAGGATGTTTTCCAAGACCTGAAAAGTGTGAGGGTAGTTGCAGATTTTGGCCTAAGCCAGTGGATTTCATCCCATTCCTTTTATCTCCCTAATTTAAATAGGTGACTTAAGATAATTAGTAGAGTACTCTATAATCTGAGTTGGGTGTGTCCAATAAGGGAATTAAGCAAAACGTGCAGGGTATGCTTCTGAAGTAGTTTGTGGATCCCAGGTTTAAGCATATGCTTGTCCAACACAAAGACATCTGAGCAATAGAGGGTATACACGACTCTGGTGGGACTCGAAACCACAACCTTTGAATACCTCCATTCACAATCTAGAAGTCAAATCCGCTATCCATTGCGCCACAGAACGACAAAAAGCCAAACTTTAAGATGCTATTGCATGCACATCACTTCTCAGATTTAAACTTTTGTGTGTAGATACTCACTGTTCAGCGTGCAAAGATTTACATATGTAAATAGTTAAGTGAGCGATGCCCACATCCTGTGGCATAGGCAGTGCTGGGATTTGAACCCAGGATCTCCTGTTTACGAGACAGGCGCTTTGACCAACTAAGCCACAGCGCCAGTTGTTCTAAAATTGCAGTGAAATTTGCTCACATCCTGAAGCATAGGTACTGCAGAGATTTGAACCAAGGATCTCCTGTTTACAAGACAGGCGCTTTGACCAGCTAAGCCACGGCGCCAGTTACAGGTGTGTGGAGAAATTTGTCGATAAAACAGGATTAAAAGAGGTAGCACATCAGGAAAATTGCTGATTACATCAAGAATTGGCCCCTATGAAGTTAGAGGATGTTTTCCAAGACCTGAAATTTGTTCAGGTAGTTGTAGATTTTGGCCTAAGCCAGTGGATTTCAACCCATTCTTGTTATTTCCCTTATTTAAAGAGGTGACTTAAGCTAATTAGTAGAGTACCCTATGATCTGAGTTGGGTGTGTCCAATAAGGGAAATAAGCAGAACGTGCAAGGTATGCTTCTGAAGTAGTTTGTGGATCCCAGGTTCAAGCATATGCTTGTCCAACACAAAGACATCCGGGCAAAAGAGGGTTTACACGACTCTGGTGGGACTCGAACCCACAACCTTTGAATACCTCCATTCACAACCTAGAAGTCCAATGCGCTATCGATTGCTCCACAGAGCCACAAAAAGCCAAGCTTTAAGATGCTATTGCATGCACATAACTTTTCGGATTTAAACTTTTTGTGCAGATACTCACTGTTCAGCGTGCAAAGATTTACATATGTAAATAGTTAAGTGAGCGATACCCACATCCTGTGGCATAGGCACTGCTGGGATTTGAACCCAAGATCTCCTGTTTACGAGACAGGCGCTTTGACCAACTAAGCCACAGCGCCAGTGGGTCTGCAAGTGCAGTGAAATTTGCCCACATCCTGCAGCATAGGCAGTGCTGGGATTTTAATCCAGGATCTCGTGTTTACGAGACAGGCGCTTTGACCAACTAAGCCACAGCGCCAGTTGTTCTAAAAGTGCAGTGAAATTTGCTCACATCCTGCAGCATAGGCACTGCTGGGATTTGAACCCAGATCTCCTGTTTACAAGACAGGCGCTTTGACCAGCTAAGCCACAGCGCCAGTTACAGGTGTGTGGAGAAATTTGTCGATAAAACAGGTTTAAAAGAGGTAGCACATCAGGAAAATTGCTGATTACATCAAGAATAGGCCCCTATGAAGGTAGAGGATGTTTTCCAAGACCTGAAATATGTGCAGGTAGTTGTAGATTTTGGCCTAAACCAGTGGATTTCATCCCATTCCTGTTATCTCCCTTATTTAAATAGGTGACTTAAGATAATTAGTAGAGTACTCTATGATATGAGTTGGGTGTGTCCAATAAGGGAAATAAGCAAAACGTGCAGGGTATGCTTCTGAAGTAGTTTGTGGATCCCAGGTTTAAGCATATGCTTGTCCAACACAAAGACATCTGAGTAAAAGAGGGTATACACGACTCTGGTGGGACTCGAACCCACAACCTTTGAACACCTCGATTCACAATCTAGAAGTCAAATCCGCTATCCATTGCGCCACAGAGCCACAAAAAGCCAAGCTTTAAGATCCTATTGCATGCACATCACTTCTCAGATTTAAACTTTTTGTGCAGATACTCACTGTTCAGCTTGCAAAGATTTACATGTGTAAATAGTTAAGTGAGCAATGCCCACATCCTGTGGCATAGGCAGTGCTGGGATTTGAACCCAGGATCTCCTGTTTACGAGACAGGAGTTTTGACCAACTAAGCCACAGCGCCAGTTGGTCTAAAAGTGCAGTGAAATTTTCCCACATCCTGCAGCATAGGCACTGCTGGGATTTGAACCCAGGATCTCCTGTTTACAAGACAGGCGCTTTGACCAGCTAAGCCACAGCAGCAGTGTGTGGAGAAATTTGTCGATAAAAAAAACGGTTTAAAAGAGGTAGCACATCAAGAAAATTGCTGATTACATCAAGAATAGGCCCCCATGAAGTTAGAGGATGTTTTCCGAGACCTGAAATGTGTGAGGGTAGTTGCAGATTTTGGCCTAAGCCAGTGGATTTCATCCCATTCCTGTTATCTCCCTTATTTAAATAGGTGACTTAAGATAATTAGTAGAGTACTCTATGATCTGAGTTGGGTGTGTCCAATAAGGGAATTAAGCAAAACATGCAGGGTATGCTTCTGAAGTAGTTTGTGGATCCCAGGTTTAAGCATATGCTTGTCCAACACAAAGACATCTGAGCAATAGAGGGTATACACGACTCTGGTGGGACTCGAAACCACAACCTTTGAATACCTCCATTCACAATCTAGAAGTCAAATCCGCTATCCATTGCGCCACAGAGCGACAAAAAGCCAAACTTTAAGATGCTATTGCATGCACATCACTTCTCAGATTTAAACTTTTTGTGCAGATACTCACTGTTCAGCGTGCAAAGATTTACATATGTAAATAGTTAAGTGAGCGATGCCGACATGCTGTGGCTTAGGCACCGCTGGGATTTGAACCCAGGATCTCCTGTTTACGAGACAGGAGTTTTGACCAATTAAGCCACAGCGCCAGTTGCTCTAAAAGTGCAGTGAAATTTGCCCACATCCTGCAGAATAGGCACTGCTGGGATTTGAACCCAGGATCTCCTGTTTACAAGACAGGCGCTTTGACCAGCTAAGCCACAGCGCCAGTGTGCAGAAATTTGTCGATAAAAAACGGTTTAAAAGAGGTAGCACATCAGGAAAATTGCTGATTACATCAAGAATAGGCCCCCATGAAGTTAGAGGATGTTTTCCAAGACCTGAAATGTGTGAGGGTAGTTGCAGATTTTGGCCTAAGCCAGTGGATTTCAACCCATTCCTGTTATCTCCCTTATTTAAATAGGTGACTTAAGATAATTAGTAGAGTACTCTTTGATCTGAGTTGGGTGTGTCCAATAAGGGAAATAAGCAGAACGAGCAGGGTATGCTTCTGAAGTAGTTTGTGGGTCCCAGGTTTAAGCATATGCTTGTCCAACACAAAGACATCTGAGCAAAAGAGGGTATACACGACTCTGGTGGGACTCGAACCCACAACCTTTGAATACCTCCATTCACAACCTAGAAGTCCAATGCGCTATCCATTGCGCCACAGAGCCACAAAAAGCCAAGCTTTAAGATGCTATTGCACGCACAAAACTTCTCAGATTTAAACTTTTCGTGTAGATACTCACTGTTCAGCGTGCAAAGATTTACATATGTAAATAGTTAAGTGAGCGATGCCCACATCCTGTGGCATAGGCAGTGCTGGGATTTGAACCCAGGATCTCCTGTTTACGAGACAGGCGCTTTGACCAACTAAGCCACAGCGCCAGTTGTTCTAAAGGTGCAGTGAAATTTGCTCACATCCTGAAGCATAGGTACTGCAGAGATTTGAACCAAGGATCTCCTGTTTACAAGACAGGTGCTTTGACCAGCTAAGCCACAGCTAAGCCACAGGTGTGTGGAGAAATTTGTCGATAAAAAAACGGTTTATAAGAGGTAGCACATCAAGAAAATTGCTGATTACATCAAGAATAGGCCCCCCTGAAGTTAGAGGATGTTTTCCAAGACCTGAAATGTGTGAGGGTAGTTGCAGATTTTGGCCTAAGCCAGTGGATTTCAACCCATTCCTGTTATCTCCCTTATTTAAATAGGTGACTTAAGATAATTAGTAGAGTACTCTTTGATCTGAGTTGGGTGTGTCCAATAAGGGAAATAAGCAGAACGGGCAGGGTATGCTTCTGAAGTAGTTTGTGGATCCCAGGTTTAAGCATATGCTTGTCCAACACAAAGACATCTGAGCAAAAGAGGGCATACACGACTCTGGTGGGACTCGAACCCACAAGCTTTGAATACCTCGATTCACAACCTAGAAGTCCAATGCGCTATCCATTGCGCCACAGAGCCACAAAAAGCCAAGCTTTAAGATGCTATTGCACGCACAAAACTTCTCAGATTTAAACTTTTTGTGTAGATACTCACTGTTCAGCGTGCAAAGACTTACATATGTAAATAGTTAAGTGAGCGATGCCCACATCCTGTGGCATAGGGAGTGCTGGGATTTGAACCCAGGATCTCCTGTTTACGAGACAGGCGCTTTGACTAGCTAAGCCACAGCGCCAGTTACAGGGGGGTGGAGAAATTTGCTCCAAGAAGTCCAATGTGCTACCCATTGCGCCAGAGAGCCAGAATGCCAAGCTTTAAGATGCTATTGCATGCACATCACTTCTCAGATTTAAACTGTTAGTGCAGATACTCACTGTTCAGCGTGCAAAGATTTACATATGTAAATAGTTAAGTGAGCAATGCCCACATCCTGTGGCATAGGCAGTGCTGGGATTTGAACCCAGGATCTCCTGTTTACGAGACAGGAGTTTTGACCAACTAAGCCACAGCGCCAGTTGGTCTAAAAGTGCAGTGAAATTTGCCCACATCCTGCAGCATAGGCACTGCTGGGATTTGAACCCAGGATCTCCTGTTTACAAGACAGGCGCTTTGACCAGCTAAGCCACAGCAGCAGTGTGTGGAGAAATTTGTCGATAAAAAAACGGTTTAAAAGAGGTAGCACATCAAGAAAATTGCTGATTACATCAAGAATAGGCCCCCATGAAGTTAGAGGATGTTTTCCGAGACCTGAAATGTGTGAGGGTAGTTGCAGATTTTGGCCTAAGCCAGTGGATTTCATCCCATTCCTGTTATCTCCCTTATTTAAATAGGTGACTTAAGATAATTAGTAGAGTACTCTATGATCTGAGTTGGGTGTGTCCAATAAGGGAATTAAGCAAAACGTGCAGGGTATGCTTCTGAAGTAGTTTGTGGATGCCAGGTTTAAGCATATGCTTGTCCAACACAAAGACATCTGAGCAAAAGAGAGTAAATACGACTCTGGTGGGACTCGAACCCACAACCTTTGAATACCTCCATTAACAACTTGGAAGTCCAATGCGCTATCCATTACTCCACATAGCCACAAAAAGCCAAGCTTTAAGATGCTATTGCATGGACATCAATTCTCAGATTTAAACTTTTTGTGCAGATACTCACTGTTCAGCGTGCAAAGATTTACATATGTAAATAGTTAAGTGAGCGATGCCCACATCCTGTGGCATAGGCACTGCTGGGATTTGAACCCAGGATCTCCTGTTTACGAGACAGGAGTTTTGACCAACTAAGCCACAGCGCCAGTTGGTCTAAAAGGGCAGTGCAATTTGCCCACATCCTGCAGCATAGGCACTGCTGGGATTTGAACCCAGGATCTCCTGTTCACAAGACAGGCGCTTTGACCAGCTAAGCCACAGCGCCGGTTACAGGTGTGTAGAGAAATTTGTCGATAAAAAGACGGTTTAAAAGAGGTAGCACATCAAGAAAATTGCTGATTACATCAAGAATAGGCCCCTATGAAGTTAGAGGATGTTTTCCAAGACCTGAAATGTGTGAGGGTAGTTGTAGATTTTGGCCTAAGCCAGTGGATTTCAGCCCATTCCTGTTATCTCCCTTATTTAAATAGGTGACTTAAGATAATTAGTAGAGTACTCTATGATATGAGTTGGGTGTGTCCAATAAGGGAAATAAGCAGAACGTGCAGGGTATGCTTCTGAAGTAGTTTGTGGATCCCAGGTTTAAGCATATACTTGTCCAACACAAAGACATCTGAGCAAAAGAGAGTATATACGACTCTGGTGGGACTCGAACCCACAACCTTTGAATACCTCCATTAACAACTTGGAAGTCCAATGCGCTATCCATCGCTCCACATAGCCACAAAAAGCCAAGCTTTAAGATGCTATTGCATGGACATCACTTCTCAGATTTAAACTTTTTGTTCAGATACTCACTGTTCAGCGTGCAAAGATTTACATATGTAAATAGTTAAGTGAGCGATGCCCACATCCTGTAGCATAGGTAGTGCTGGGATTTGAACCCAGGATCTCCTGTTTACGAGACAGGCGCTTTGACCAACTAAGCCACAGCGCCGTTGGTCTAAAAGTGCAGTGAAATTCTGCCCACATCCTGCAGCATAGGCACTGCTGGGATTTGAACCCAGGAACTCCTGTTTACAAGACAGGCGCTTTGACCAGCTAAGCCACAGCGCCAGTTACAGGTGGGTGGAGAAATTTGTTGATAAAAAAACGGTTTAAAAGAGGTAGCACAACAGGAAAATTGCTGACTGAATCAAGAATAGGCCCCTATGAAATTAGAGGATGTTTTCCAAGACCTGAAATGTGTGAGGGTAGTTACAGATTTTGGCCTAGGCCAGTGGATTTCAACCCATTCCTGTTATCTCCCTTATTTAAATAGGTGACTTAAGCTAATTAGTAGAGTACTCTATGATCTGAGTTGGGTGTGTCCAATAAGGGAAATAAGCAGAACGTGCAGGGTATGCTTCTGAAGTAGTTTGTGGATCCCAGGTTTAAGCATATGCTTGTCCAACAGAAAGACATCTGCGCAAAAGAGGTTATACACGACTCTGGTGGAACTCGAACCCACAACCTTTGAATATCTCCATTCACAACCTAGAAGTCCAATGCGCTATCCATTGCGCCACAGTGCCACAAAAAGCCAAGCTTTAAGCTGCTATTGCATGCACATAACTTCTCAGATTTAAACTTTTTGTGTAGATACTCACTGTTCAGCGTGCAAAGATTTACATATGTAAATAGTTAAGTTAGCGATGCCCACATCCTGTGGCATAGGCACTGCTGGGATTTGAAACCAGGATCTCCTGTTTACGAGACAGATGCTTTGACCAACTAAGCCACAGCGCCAGTTGGTCTAAAAGTGCAGTGAAATTTGCTCACATCCTGCATTATAGGTACTGCTGAGATTTGAACCCAGGATCTCCTGTTTACAAGACAGGCGCTTTGACCAGCTAAGCCACAGCGCCAATTACAGGTGTGTGGAGAAATTTGTCGATAAAACAGGTATAAAAGAGGTAGCACATCAGGAATATTGCTTATTACATCAAGAATAGGCCCCTATGAAGTTAGAGGATGTTTTCCAAGACCTGAAATGTGTGAGGGTAGTTGTGGATTTTGGCCTAAGCCAGTGGATTTCAGCCCATTTCTGTTATCTCCCTTATTTAAAGAGGTGACTTAAGATAATTAGTAGAGTACTCTATGATATGAGTTGGGTGTGTCCAATAAGGGAAATAAGCAGAACGTGCAGGGTATGCTTCTGAAGTAGTTTGTGGAGCCCGTGTTTAAGCATATGCTTGTCCAACACAAAGACATCTGAGCAAAAGAGGGTATACACGACTCTGGTGGGACTCGAAAACGCAACCTTTGAATACCTCCATTCACAATCTAGAAGTCCAATGCGCTATGCATTGCGCCAGAGAGCAACGAAAAGTCAAGCTTTAAGATGCTATTCCATAAACACCATTTCTCAGATTTAAACTTTTTGTGTAGATACTCACTGTTCAGCTTGCAAAGATCTACATATGTAAATAGTTAAGTGAGCGATGCCCACATCCTGTGGCATAGGCACTGCTGGGATTTGAACCCAGGATCTCCTGTTTACGAGACAGATGCTTTGACCAACTAAGCCACAGCGCCAGTTGGTCTACAAGTGCAGTGAAATTTGCCCACATCCTGCATTATAGGTACTGCTGAGATTTGAACCCAGGATCTCCGGTTTACAAGACAGGCACTTTGACCAGCTAAGCCACAGCGCCAGTTACAGGTGTGTGGAGAAACTTGTCGATAAAACAGGTATAAAAGAGGTAGCACATCAGGAATATTGCTGATTACATCAAGAATAGGCCTCTATGAAGTTAGAGGATGTTTTCCAAGACCTGAAATGTGTGAGGGTAGTTGTAGATTTTAGCCTAAGCCAGTGGATTTCAACCCATTCCTGTTATCTCCCTTATTTAAATAGGTGACTTAAGATAATTAGTAGAGTGCTCTATGATCTGAGTTGGGTGTGTCCAATTAGAGAAATAAGCAGAACGTGCATGGTATGCTTCTGAAGTTGTTTGTGGATCCCGTGTTTAACCATATGCTTGTCCAACACAAAGACATCTGAGCAAAAGAGGGTATACACGACTCTGGTGGGACTCGAACCCACAACCTTTGAATACCTCCATTCACAACCTAGAAGTCCAATAAGCTATCCATCGCTCCACAGAGCCACAAAAAGCTAAGCTTTAAGATGCTATTCCATGCACATCACTTCTCAGTTTTAAAATTTTTGTGCAGATACTCACTGTTCAGCATGCAAAGATTTACATATGTAAATAGTTAAGTGAGCGATGCCCACATCCTGTGGCATAGGCACTGCTGGGATTTGAACCCAGGATCTCCTGTTTACAAGACAGGCGCTTTGACCGACTAAGCCACAGCGCCAGTTGGTCTGCAAGTGCAGTGAAATTTGCTCACATCCTGCAGCATAGGTACTGCTGAGATTTGAACCAAGGATCTCCTGTTTACAAGACAGGCACTTTAACCAGCTAAGCCACAGCGCCAGTTACAGGTGTGTGGAGAAATTTGTCGATAAAACAGGTTTAAAAGAGGTAGCACATCAGGAAAATTGCTGATTACATCAAGAATAGGCCCCTATGAAGGTAGAGGATGTTTTCCAAGACCTGAAATATGTGCAGGTAGTTGTAGATTTTGGCCTAAACCAGTGGATTTCAACCCATTCTTGTTATCTCCCTTATTTAAATAGGTGACTTAAGATAATTAGTAGAGTACTCTATGATCTGAGTTGGGTGTGTCCAATAAGGGAAATAAGCAGAACGTGCAGGGTATGCTTCTGAAGTAGTTTGTGGATCCCGTGTTTAAGCATATGCTTGTCCAACACAAAGACATCTGAGCAAAAGAGGGTATACACGACTCTGGTGGGACTCGAACCCACAACCTTTGAATACCTCCATTCACAACCTAGAAGGCCAACGCGCTATCCATTGCTCCACAGAGCCAAAAAAAGCCAAGCTTTAAAATGCTATTGCATGCACATAACTTCTCAGATTTAAACTTTTTGTGCAGATACTCACTGTTCAGCGTACTAAGATTTACATGTGTAAATAGTTAAGTGAGCGATGCCCACATCCTGTGGCATAAAAAAAACGGTTTAAAAGAGGTAGCACATCAGGAAAATTGCTGATTGAATCAAAAATAGGCCCCTGTGAAATTAGAGGATGTTTTCCATGACCTGAAATGTGTGAGGGTAGTTGCAGATTTTGGTCTAAGCCAGTGGATTTCAACCCATTTCTGTTATCTCCCTTATTTAAATAGGTGACTTAAGATAATTAGTAGAGTACTCTATGATATGAGTTGGGTGTGTCCAATAAGGGAAATAAGCAAAACGTGCAGGGTATGCTTCTGAAGTAGTTTGTGGATCCCAGGTTTAAGCATATGCTTGTCCAACACAAAGACATCTGAGCAAAAGAGGGTTTACACGACTCTGGTGGGACTCAAACCCACAACCTTTGAATACCTCCATTCACAACTTAGAAGTCCAATAAGCTATCCATCGCTCCACAGAGCCACAAAAAGCCAAGCTTTAAGATGCTATTGCATGAACATCACTTCTCAGATTTAACCTTTTTTTGCAGATACTCACTGTTCAGCGTGCAAAGATTTACATATGTAAATAGGTAAGTGAGCGATGCCCACATGCTGTGGCATAGGCACTGCTGGGATTTGAACCCAGGATCTCCTGTTTACGAGACAGGAGTTTTGACCAATTAAGCCACAGCGCCAGTTGGTCTAAAAGTGCAGTGAAATTTGCCCACATCCTGCAGCATAGGCACTGCTGGGATTTGAACCCAGTATCTCCTGTTTACAAGACAGGCGCTTTGACCAGCTAAGCCACAGCGCCAATTACAGGTGTGTGGAGAAATTTGTCGATAAAACAGGTATAAAAGAGGTAGCACATCAGGAATATTGCTTATTACATCAAGAATAGGCCCCTATGAAGTTAGAGGATGTTTTCCAAGACCTGAAATGTGTGAGGGTAGTTGTGGATTTTGGCCTAAGCCAGTGGATTTCAGCCCATTCCTGTTATCTCCCTTATTTAAATAGGTGACTTAAGATAATTAGTAGAGTACTCTATGATATGAGTTGGGTGTGTCCAATAAGGGAAATAAGCAGAACGTGCAGGGTATGCTTCTGAAGTAGTTTGTGGATCCCGTGTTTAAGCATATGCTTGTCCAACACAAAGACATCTGAGCAAAAGAGGGTATACACGACTCTGGTGGGACTCGAAAACGCAACCTTTGAATACCTCCATTCACAATCTAGAAGTCCAATGCGCTATGCATTGCGCCAGAGAGCAACGAAAAGTCAAGTTTTAAGATGCTATTCCATAAACACCATTTCTCAGATTTAAACTTTTTGTGTAGATACTCACTGTTCAGCTTGCAAAGATCTACATATGTAAATAGTTAAGTGAGCGATGCCCACATCCTGTGGCATAGGCACTGCTGGGATTTGAACCCAGGATCTCCTGTTTACGAGACAGATGCTTTGACCAACTAAGCCACAGTGCCAGTTGGTCTACAAGTGCAGTGAAATTTGCCCACATCCTGCATTATAGGTACTGCTGAAATTTGAACCCAGGATCTCCTGTTTACAAGACAGGCGCTTTGACCAGCTAAGCCACAGCGCCAGTTACAGGTGTGTGGAGAAACTTGTCGATAAAACAGGTATAAAAGAGGTAGCACATCAGGAATATTGCTGATTACATCAAGAATAGGCCTCTATGAAGTTAGAGGATGTTTTCCAAGACCTGAAATGTGTGAGGGTAGTTGTAGATTTTAGCCTAAGCCAGTGGATTTCAACCCATTCCTGTTATCTCCCTTATTTAAATAGGTGACTTAAGATAATTAGTAGAGTGCTCTATGATCTGAGTTGGGTGTGTCCAATTAGAGAAATAAGCAGAACGTGCAGGGTATGCTTCTGAAGTTGTTTGTGGATCCCGTGTTTAACCATATGCTTGTCCAACACAAAGACATCTGAGCAAAAGAGGGTATACACGACTCTGGTGGGACTCGAACCCACAACCTTTGAATACCTCCATTCACAACCTAGAAGTCCAATAAGCTATCCATCGCTCCACAGAGCCACAAAAAGCTAAGCTTTAAGATGCTATCCCATGCACATCACTTCTCAGTTTTAAAATTTTTGTGCAGATACTCACTGTTCAGCATGCAAAGATTTACATATGTAAATAGTTAAGTGAGCGATGCCCACATCCTGTGGCATAGGCACTGCTGGGATTTGAACCCAGGATCTCCTGTTTACGAGACAGGCGCTTTGACCGACTAAGCCACAGCGCCAGTTGGTCTGCAAGTGCAGTGAAATTTGCTCACATCCTGCAGCATAGGTACTGCTGAGATTTGAACCAAGGATCTCCTGTTTACAAGACAGGCACTTTAACCAGCTAAGCCACAGCGCCAGTTACAGGTGTGTGGAGAAATTTGTCGATAAAACAGGTTTAAAAGAGGTAGCACATCAGGAAAATTGCTGATTACATCAAGAATAGGGCCCTATGAAGGTAGAGGATGTTTTCCAAGACCTGAAATATGTGCAGGTAGTTGTAGATTTTGGCCTAAACCAGTGGATTTCAACCCATTCTTGTTATCTCCCTTATTTAAATAGGTGACTTAAGATAATTAGTAGAGTACTCTATGATCTGAGTTGGGTGTGTCCAATAAGGGAAATAAGCAGAACGTGCAGGGTATGCTTCTGAAGTAGTTTGTGGATCCCGTGTTTAAGCATATGCTTGTCCAACACAAAGACATCTGAGCAAAAGAGGGTATACACGACTCTGGTGGGACTCGAACCCACAACCTTTGAATACCTCCATTCACAACCTAGAAGGCCAACGCGCTATCCATTGCTCCACAGAGCCAAAAAAAGCCGAGCTTTAAGATGCTATTGCATGCACATAACTTCTCAGATTTAAACTTTTTGTGCAGATACTCACTGTTCAGCGTACTAAGATTTACATGTGTAAATAGTTAAGTGAGCGATGCCCACATCCTGTGGCATAAAAAAAAACGGTTTAAAAGAGGTAGCACATCAGGAAAATTGCTGATTGAATCAAAAATAGGCCCCTGTGAAATTAGAGGATGTTTTCCATGACCTGAAATGTGTGAGGGTAGTTGCAGATTTTGGTCTAAGCCAGTGGATTTCAACCCATTTCTGTTATCTCCCTTATTTAAATAGGTGACTTAAGATAATTAGTAGAGTACTCTATGATATGAGTTGGGTGTGTCCAATAAGGGAAATAAGCAAAACGTGCAGGGTATGCTTCTGAAGTAGTTTGTGGATCCCAGGTTTAAGCATATGCTTGTCCAACACAAAGACATCTGAGCAAAAGAGGGTTTACACGACTTTGGTGGGACTCAAACCCACAACCTTTGAATACCTCCATTCACAACTTAGAAGTCCAATAAGCTATCCATCCCTCCACAGAGCCACAAAAAGCCGAGCTTTAAGATGCTATTGCATGAACATCACTTCTCAGATTTAACCTTTTTTTGCAGATACTCACTGTTCAGCGTGCAAAGATTTACATATGTAAATAGTTAAGTGAGCGATGCCCACATGCTGTGGCATAGGCACTGCTGGGATTTGAACCCAGGATCTCCTGTTTACGAGACAGGAGTTTTGACCAATTAAGCCACAGCGCCAGTTGGTCTAAAAGTGCAGTGAAATTTGCCCACATCCTGCAGCATAGGCACTGCTGGGATTTGAACCCAGGATCTCCTGTTTACAAGACAGGCGCTTTGACCAGCTAAGCCACAGCCGCAGTGTGTGGAGAAATTTGTCGATAAAAAAACGGTTTAAAAGAGGTAGCACATCAAGAAAATTGCTGATTACATCAAGAATAGGCCCCCATGAAGTTAGAGGATGTTTTCCGAGACCTGAAATGTGTGAGGGTAGTTGCAGATTTTGGCCTAAGCCAGTGGATTTCATCCCATTCCTGTTATCTCCCTTATTTAAATAGGTGACTTAAGATAATTAGTAGAGTACTCTATGATCTGAGTTGGGTGTGTCCAATAAGGGAATTAAGCAAAACGTGCAGGGTATGCTTCTGAAGTAGTTTGTGGATCCCAGGTTTAAGCATATGCTTGTCCAACACAAAGACATCTGAGCAATAGAGGGTATACACGACTCTGGTGGGACTCGAAACCACAACCTTTGAATACCTCCATTCACAATCTAGAAGTCAAATCCGCTATACATTGCGCCACAGAGCGACAAAAAGCCAAGCTTTAAGATGCTATTCCATGCACATCACTTCTCAATTTAAACATTTTGTGCAGATACTCACTGTTCAGCGTGCAAAGATTTACATATGTAAATAGTTAAGTGAGCGATGCCCACATCCTGTGGCATAGGCACTGCTGGGATTTGAACCCAGGATCTCCTGTTTACGAGACAGGCGCTTTGACCAACTAAGCCACAGCGCCCGTTGGTCTAAAAGTGCAGTGAAATATGCCCACATCCTGCAGCATAGGCACTGCTGGGATTTGAACCCAGGATCTCCTGTTTACAAGACAGGCGCTTTGACCAGCTAAGCCACAGCGCCAGTTACAGGTGTGTGGAGAAATTTGTCGATAAAAAAACGGTTTAAAAGAGGTAGCACATCAGGAAAATTGCTGATTGAATCAAGAATAGGCCCCTATGAAATTAGAGGATGTTTTCCAAGACCTGAAATGTGTGAGGGTAGTTTCAGATTTTGGCCTAAGCCAGTGGATTTCAACCCATTCCTGTTATCTCCCTTATTTAAATAGGTGACTTAAGATAATTAGTAGAGTACTCTATGATATGAGTTGGGTGTGTCCAATAAGGGAAATAAGCAGAACGTGCAGGGTATGCTTCTGAAGTAGTTTGTGGATCCCAGGTTTAATAATATGCTTGTCCAACAGAAAGACATCTGAGCAAAAGAGGGTATACACGACTCTGGTGGGACTCGAACCCACAACCTTTGAATACCTGCTGTGCCAGTGCCGATCCACTTCTGAAGCTGTGGCGCGGGCGTATCACTGCCTCACCTTCACGATTTTCTGGATCCTGAAACTGTATTTTTGCATGTCCATGTTCCACGGGTGCAGAAGGAAGTGCTCTTGCTTGTTGCAGAGGATCCTTAGCCACATAGACCTTCTGGGGTAGCTGTACGCCTTGCAGCAATGAGTCCCGGTCGGTTCTTTTCTGCCTGTCCTGCAACCTGGAAAAAGTACAAAACAAAATGTTTACCATTTCATAGAAGCACAATTGCAAAGGTTGTAGCTTAATCAAATCCTACCTGGTTAAGTTAAAAATAATGCAATATATTTACACTTCTCAAATGCAGTTGTTAAAGTGAATGTAGGAAGCCAAAAAAGATATCTCACCAAGAAGACACTGTGGTGTTGTTGATAGTAACTAGCACCAAGTTGGTCTGCTCTTGTATCACCCGGCTGTCTTCAAGAAGTTGCTTAATGTGATGGTAAGCTTGTACAATAGACTGTGGAATGGGCAGGGTTTTACCCTTGCAGTCTCTTGGCCTATTTCTAGCTTGGGCAAACTCCTTCAAAAGCCTGAGGGAAACACATTCTGAAGTCCTGTTGAAATCAGGTCTCTGGGCAGCCTGGCCATGGGTCATGAGTAGTCTGAATGAAAAAGACAATATTTTTATATAATAAATATCTATATCTATCTAGGTATATATAATCAATATAATACAACAGGCGGTTTTGGTTCGCTACTATGATTGGAGAGGCGTTTTATGAGGCATAGTATAATTCCACTTCACGATTTGACTATTTATAGCAGTCCACCTGTCTGAATTATTGCTCGTGTAATACAGCTTAAGTTTTATAATTTGATAATTATGATAAATATGAATTACATAATATGTGCATCAACTATTGGTCAGTTCACCTTTCAGCTGCTTGTTGACCAGGTGCAGAGCCACTGCGTTTCCTGGAAGCTCTCCATGGCCCTGGCAAGGTCTTCTTCTTGCTTTTCAGAGAATATTTGGAGGGAGACTTGTCCATTTCATGCAATCTAGAATACAGCCGCACAATCTCAGCTGTTTCTGTGGTTGACAAAGCAGTTATTGTGCGTTTGAGGTTCACGAGGTACTCCGCCAGGTTATCAACCGCCTCCCAGCCAGGAAAACCTCTTGAATCACATCGGCTTTCCTGAAAAATGAAAAACAGCTGTTGAAGAAATAACTTACTTTGTACTTAATAGTCCTCTTAGGGGGATTTATTTTGGGTGCAGTGTTGCTGCATTTAACAAATGTCATCCTACTTTAAACAGAGTATATAGACAGGTGACACAGTCACATATGTCATTATTGCAAGAAAGATAAACTGTGTTTGGGCTAAGAGGAATATATCCAAATTAGGAACACTGGTGTCAAAGGGTGAGTTGGAGATGATCATTCATGCTTTTATTTCCTCTCGTTTAGATTACTGTAACAGTCTTTTTACTTGTTTGAGCAAGAAGGAGCTTCACCGTCTCCAGGCTGATCAGAACTCTGCTGCAAGGCTTTTAACCCACATTAACAAACATCACACCTGTTTTAGCAGCACTTCACTTGTTACCAGCCCTAGTATAGAATTCAATTTAAAATCCTGGTCCTTTCTTTTAAAGCCCTGCACGGTCAAGTTCCTCCCTACATCTCTGAGTTAATACAGCTTCATACTCCGACCCGTAGTTTGAGGTCATCAGGTCAGAGGCTGTTAGTGGTTCCCTACACTCATTTTAAATCCAGTGGGGATCGTTCAATCCAAGCAGTGGCAACTAGGCTGTGGAATGCTTTGCCTCCCTGTGTGAATTCTGTTCATTTATTTACTACACGCAATGTGATCTAACAAACCTAACCGTAATTTAGTGAGAGTGCAACAGCATCTGTGTTTAATACGTTTGAAAGGAAGGTGCAAACCGCCAAGTGTTGCGCAGAAATGGCTGCCGCTATCGTTGACAGAAGGAGACAGAGCCGTAATGAAAGAAGACGTAGAGAAATTAACAATATTTTATAATATTATTCTATATCCAATACATAGAAATATAATTAGTTTATTTTATTTATTCGATGAACTTTATGAATGGAATTGTTTTTTTTGTATTTTTCTTTAGCTTTGGTAATACTGTTGTATTAACATTCATGCCAATAAAGCAAATTTCGTTTCGACCTGACTCCTTTTCTCTGTCAGATGGAAGTCTGCTGCAGTGCATGGATCACGCGTGCGTTATCTCTACAATTGTAGGTATCGGAGAGGGAATAGGACATTGGAGTGTACAGGGCCAGGAGAACGCGGAGCAACCGCACACGGATCATCTGGCTGGATGAAGCACGATCTGCTGGCATTTTCTTGAGTCTGGGACATTGCAGAACACTGTATCTGTTTCTGCTGGGGTTCCCCAAAGCGGCTTTTAGGTGTGCCTTCCCAAGTACTTAGTGCAATCTTAGGCAGGACAATTACCGCATACTCGGGATGCACTGAGTGGAACAAACAAAGGTTTTTACGCAGTGGCTGCTTTCCCTCCCAACTCTCCATGGCACAAACCGTTAAAATACGCAAAACCCTCATTTAAATACTGCCACCTCCATTGTGTTAGCTTCTGTTGTCATCTACGCAATAATTGTAAGTAAATCACTCATAAGAGGTATGAAAACTGCACATGCAATATTTTAGAATTCACTCGGAAATTAGTATTGTTTATTCGGGATGTTAGTAAATTGGACCCATAGTGTATAGTTACATGGTAAATTTGAATAGCCTACATTTGAGCATAAAATATTTGAGAAGATTGACAGCCCTAGTACATACATTCAAGTGCTATTCAGGTGAAAAGCAGGACATAACACCGGGTTCGCAAGCGTAACAGAGCCACAGAATAATACAGAAAGACATTAGTCTCATTACCTGGACTGATGTGCTGGGTCTACTAGAGGAATTGTCCTCAGCAGGTAAACTACTGGCTGGACTGACAGGACTGCAAGAGACACCGCTTACATCAAAACCGGTGTCCTGGGGATTTGTGTGACAGAGAGAGAGAGAAACAAATATCCTTTTGATTATTAAATTGCCTTTGTACAAAATGTATTGCTGTATATGCACACATCATTCATAGTATATACAAATGAATAACTTTTCCTGTAGAATTTCAATGACAGATGATCAGGAAATGGTCAGATTACCTGAGATGATGTGTTGGATGAGTCGTCAGGTGGTAAAGGATTCTGAGGCGGTGCAATATTCAGCTGGTCATCACACTGGGTGGCTTTAGGTGGTCTCTGAATGAGGATGCCAGCTGCATCACTTATTGTGAGATCAAGACACTGCTCCTCCTGAACTTCTACCTGCAGGTCTGGCAGAATGATGCCAAGTTCACTGTGCTGTTGTGGATTCAGCAGATCTCCTTTGTCAGACTGAGCCAGCAAATACTCCACAGCAATACGCTCACCTATGTAAAGAATCATGAGGAAAAAGACATAGTTTAATTCAGAATTGACAGATTGCCACTGTAATGGGTGAGTGAAGACAGGTAAAGGTTTATTTGTTGACTTTATAAAAGTGTAGTCACAAGGAAAATGCTCTCTCCTGGAGGATCTTACCGGTGGGTTTCCCAGGTAGAATAAATTCTGGAATGAGTGCACGGCCAAGGACACTGTTGCTGAGGGCATTGACGTTGGACATCAAGCGGACATCATAGATTCTTGTGTGTGACGTTTCACTCACATCCACAGCTTCATGGGCTCGGTTCATGTTCCACCTAGATCCACCCTCAAGCATGTACATCTGCGTGTGAATGGCATTACTTCTCCATCCTTGGGGGAAAAAAACCCCCACAAATGATAATTGAAATATTAGTTTTGTATCTCCTCTTAGACACTTGAGACATACCAGAAAATTATAACTTAGATTGATAAGATATTTTCTGCTGCTTTGTGGGGATTGACCTGCCTGCTTTGTCCCTGTACTTTATTGCCTCTCACAGGACAACAGAAAGGCTGAACATTTAAACAATATACACATTTAAAGCCATCTACAAACACACACCCACCCAAGATAGAACTAAAAGAATGTCTAAACATTGACATTGTTAAACAAATTATAGTACAGTGCCTTTTTTTGTTTGTTCAGAGTAATGATCGCAGAGGATCAAAATATTATTTTTCATAGACGTTGCTCCAAACCAGTGGGACTTTGCAACGTTGACCTGATGGCAGTGACTGAAGGTGACTGGTGAAGGGGGTGATGGGGGCTTAATCAAAGAGGCTATCCTGATTACCGCCCGGGTGTACAGTTCAGATAGGGGGGGCTTTGATATGCTGAGCGGATTAGTTATGCGGGAGAGTTTTGTTTTGTGCTTGATGTTGAGGGCGTTTAAAAAAATTATATTTCTATCACTATAGAATTTCTACTTACCCAGGATAAAGGTGCACTGGTGGCGATGAAAGCTTTCCACAGAGGACGACCCTCTGCCACATCTGAATACATCCAGGACCTTGTCTCCCTTTTGTAACCCAGAGCCAAGTTTGGTGTATAGTTCAACACCAGGTGGATCCTGGATGCATGGCAAGTGTTTCTGTTGCACCTCCCACACATGTTTCATGCTCTCAGGGTTTATCAGGCACAATCCTGATGTGTCAGTCAGAGCCCACATGGAGTTCAGCAATCCTTCAATCAGGCTGTGTGTCTCCTCAACCCCACGAGTTATCCTTTTGCAGTGCTTGGCAAGTACACTGGAGCTGATGTTGGCCAGAACTTGCGCTTCCGTGGGAGCATGACCACCATGCTTTCTCTTAAGCTGTGACCTCTTCGCATCCTTGAGACGAGAGATGTCATCCTGGTCCCACTCAAAGATACAGCTTGACAACTTGGAGCAGAAGGTGCCATACAGAGGATGGTGTTCTGTTGTGAGACCAGCAGTGAATCGCCTCATGAAGTGAAAAATATCCAGTCTCACAATGGTCTTCCATGGTTTAAACCAAACAAGAACTGGGGGTGCACCTGTACACATGAGCAATGATGTGACAATCATGAAAGGATGCAACATATCATATAGAATGACGTACCTCATTACAAAAACTTGAATCCTTGTTTAATTTAGGAATACATTTAAAACTAAATCAAGTTAGGCATGTTGGTAAAAGTTTACTTTTGTGCCTGTAATAAATATTACATTACAACGCAAACATTATGACGGTAGTTTTAATTATCACAGTCCAGCAGGGTTGTAAAATGAAACGTGTATTGTAACTCCCTTCTGCTACATAGTAGAGAATATACAGTATACAAAAAACAATCATAGAAAGGTAAAACAGAAGCAAACTATACACTATATATACTGTACCTGTCTCGCTGCAGCAATCCCGGTCAACATAAATTACTTCTGGCTCTGGCTCCCCCGGCGTCCTGGTAGCGCTTGACAATGGCTTGGCACAAGTCCTCAAGACCAGCTCCCTCACCTGTGGTTAGCACACAGTTCAGAACCAGGCCACATTCGTTGCTGATGTTTGTCATCCACGTAGCTGTGTCCGCAATGTCACCAGCAAGTTTCTTTGTGATCTATAAAAATAAATCAGTATTACAACATAAACAAATAATAAATAAAACAGATTACTCAAAACACAATAAATATAGCCAACAAAACACCCACATTTCTGCGCCTGGGGATCAATTAAGTGTTCCCTTATCAATTTTAATCAATGACCACTGATGAAAAAAAAAAGACCTGCCTGTACCTTTTTTGTGGAGTCAAGCTTTAAGATCCTGCCGTATGTTGAGGTGATGACACCCTTCATCTCATCCAGGTGAGCAAGGATCTCATTGGCATGCACTGTTTCAAACCACTGTGCCAGAGGTAGGGGGCAAAAAGGTGGTGGTGGCTCATAGACTGCTTCCTCACACTGGTACATGGAGCTTCTCCTTTTGTGAAGCTCACAGTCAGACAAGTAGTCGATTGTCCGCCTTGCCCATTCCTCACTGTGAACTTCCTCCAGTGCTTTCTGTAGGTAACTGGAGCTGTTCCCTGCAGTTCGGGGTTTCAACATTGTAACACACCTCCTGTCCAGAGCCAGCTGTGTTGTGAGAACAGCAGGGAATCGGTTTCTGTGAGCAGGATCTAGCTGTCCCAACATTTCAGTACTCCACGGACAGACGGGGATCATGCACTTACTGCATCGTGGATAGTCCCCTCCAATCAAGTAGTACCTGGTGTCAACGTCAATCACTTCCCTTGCCTTAGTGTAAATCCCAGAGTGGTGCATCTTGCGGTTACACTGATGACACTTAAGCGGAATACCCCACATCCTCATTGGTGCCCACAGGAACATCCTCTGCCTGAAGTAGGTCATTGGATCAGGTGGTGCAGTTGTCACCTTTGGTGGACTGGGAGGATAGAACCAGTTTTGTGAAAGCTGCTGCTTCAGCTGTCCTGTGGGTTCATAAAGGGACTGGGCAATCCACTCCCTGTCAGCTAGCTTAATGACCCGCATGAACTGCTTAGGCAAAAAACTTGGCCAATTCACCACCAATGGCCTCAGGGGGATAATATATGGTGATGTAGCAGGAGTAGGAGGTGGTGGTTGTGGTTGTGGAGGAGGTTGTCTCAGTTGTGGAGGAGGTTGTCTCGGTTGTGGAGGAGGTTGTCTCGGTTGTGGAGGAGGTTGTCTCGGTTGTGGAGGAGGTTGTTTTGGTTGTGGAGGAGGTTGTCTCAGTTGTGGAGGAGGTTGTCTCGGTTGTGGAGGAGGTTGTCTCGGTTGTGGAGGAGGTTGTTGTAGTGGTGGGGGTTGTTGTGGTGGGGGTTGTTGTGGTGCATACTCGCTGGTGACTGGAAGATCATGACCTTCTGAAATATGTTCGAGAAGCCCAAGTGCACCACTGACCTTCTTCCCACACTGCTCACAACATTCCTCTGCATGGAAGTCAGATAAATGCTCTGAAAATTGTTCAGCATTAATGTTCTCGCTACAAAGACAGCACTTAATCTGACAGCTTGAACTGCTGTGTGCCACGGGGCCTGCCTGCTGAGTCCCTGTACTGGAGGTGCTGTGTGTCACGGGGCCTGCCTGCTTCATCCCTGCACTGGAGCTGCTGTGTGTCACGGGGCCTGCCTGCTTTATCCCTGCACTGGAGCTGCTGTGTGCCACGGGACCTAACTGCTGCATCCCTGCACTGGAGCTGCTGTGTGCCACGGGGCCTGCCTGCTGCATCCCTGCACTGGAGCTGCTGTGTGTCACGGGACCTAACTGCTGCATCCCTGCACTGGTGCCACTCTGTGCCTCACCTGTCTGGTCGCCTGACTGTAAAAAAGGAGTTCACTTTTCTTTCCTTAGTCTAAAAATAGGTTTAAAACATTATTGTTAATAATTTAAATTCAACCCAAACACAAGTAATGGGACATTTAATGCATTTTCTTGTGTAGATGTTTTTATTTGCCTATTGAAAAAGCTCAAAGCTAACACAATGGCTTATGGCAACTGCCACAGATTTCAACATTAAGTATACTCATTACTTACCTTATGATATCCACAACTGCAGGGGATTCTTCTCCCGAAGATGTCATAATACCGGACTTGTAGGTTAAACGGGGGAGTCAACGGACAGGCATCAATCCGCTGTATGACAGCCTTCCATTTCCTGGCCCCTGGCCGCTTACCTGTGGTAAACTTGTATTTCCCCAGCGCATACTGGTACATGATACCTGTCCAGTATCCGTCGGGTTTGCCTGTCTTTGTCATATCTACAAATATCAGTGTACATGTCAGGGAAAACACTGAGATATTGATGATTGGGAATAGGGAAGTGTTGGTTGCATGTTGTTTTTCTATTCATAAACAAGCATTTCTTGGCTCTTTAGAGACATTATCTACATTTTTTTTGCGTACTATTCATTCAGTTTCAATGAGTATTATATCATCAAATCATAATATTTTTTAATTACATTTTTATTTATGAATAATCTTCATAGGGTGAGGATTTGGTAATAAAAACATATTTTTATTTTTTAGTTTATCCATGTCGTTTAAATGGTTGTCCACCATTTGTAACGTGAGATAACGTTACATCGAGTCACAGCAACAACAACAACTAACGTTATTGCTAAAAAATAACAGAGAGTTTGACACGTAGTTAACAGACACTTTTTTGTTGTGTAGTTAATTATAAGAGTCTCTTTCTGGGATGCTAGTAGTGATGCACAGATGGTTGACAGCATAACTTAACATTATCACTCTCCGATTGTTATGTTCAATATAAATAACAGCTTGTAACTTAATAGTTTAAGCATTCAAATTTGCTTGTAACGTTAAATACCGATTTTCTTCTGTTGTCACTAAGTTGACTGTCGACCGGACATTTTTTCTCTGCTCTTCTCCGCAGAGACTGCGCTTAAAGTCACGTGGAGCAAAAGGACCAATGGGGAAAAGGGATGTTTCCCTTTTCCCTATTGGTCCTTTTGCCCCACGCTAGGACTTGGTAGGAAAACTGTTAGGAATTGTGAGGACTTTGTTAGGACCTGTTAGGAACTGGTAGGACTTTGTTAGGAACTGGTAGGACTTTGTTAGGAACTGGTAGGAACTTTTAGGAACAGAGTTAGCAGGCCGGTCGCCGCAGTGTACGGCCACGACTACGCTGTCGAAAGCGTGCATGTCATTTCATTTGGTGCCTTGCAGCGTCACTGCCCGAGGACAGTGCAGGTCAGCAAGAACTCAACGCTCCACGAAAAAAGAGGGTCATTCGCCCGAACAGGGACTTGAACCCTGGACCCTCAGATTAAAAGTCTGATGCTCTACCGACTGAGCTACCCAGGCTCTTTCCCGAAACGCGTGCGTGTTGCATGGAAACCCAAGGCAAAATGAATCGTCTTGGCTGGAAAAAAAATACGATTCTCTCAAGCATCGCTTTCCCTTCTTTGACGATTAAGAACGGTCGTCCAAACGTCTGGCGTGTCAAAATATATTTGCGAATTAGTGGGAATGCAGCCTATTAGAATGATAATAATAATCAAAGGACAATAATGCTAGGAAAAAGAACAAAAACTCACCGCTTCGTGTTTGGAAAGCATCTTTACATGCTTTAATGCTGTGGACTTGCGGCGCTCTTATCGTTATTGTAAACTTGCTTCAAAGGTGCAGTTGTTTGGAGCAAATAGCAAGTCCACTGCACTCTAGGTAGCAGCCAGCGAGTGTACTGACACCTAGCGACTAGAAAATATACCAGCACCATATTCTCTCTGAAGCAAGTTTCTTCCAAACTAAATGGGAGCGTTTTGTTTTCAGTCTTTTCTCTAAGGGTTCAAACCTAAGAGCTCGTGCTCTCAAAGAAGGTCCCAGTGGCAATTCACTCAATCATCCAGAGCACGTCAAGGACGCACCGTGCAACAAACAAATAAAAAAGTGTCCTGAAGGACGGGGTGAAGAGAGGTGGTAACGTGGAGCTCAATTTCAAAGGAACCCAGCAAAACTTGCCGTAACCCGGATCCGAACTGGGGTTGCTGCGGCCACAATGCAGAGTAATAACCACTATATGATCACGGCGAGCTACCTGTATCCCCAATGTGTTACAGAGTACAAAAGGGCCCTTGTCATCTTTAGCTTGCAGGCAAATCTGCTTCTTACCAACATAACTCTTTTCAAGGGTAATATTGTCATAAAGAATGTTTTCTTTTTATAAAGTTTGGCAAGGCCTCCAGAAGGTTACAACTTAAAGCAGGAGGATGCTGACAAACGTAGTCGGCAGGATTCGAACCTGCGCGGGGAGACCCCAATGGATTTCTAGTCCATCGCCTTAACCACTCGGCCACGACTACACTGTCGAAAGGGGTATGTCATTTTACTTGGTGCCTTGCAGCGTCACTGCCCGAGGCCAGCGTAGGTCAGCAAGAACTCAACGCTCCACGAAAAAAGAGGGTCGATCGCCCCAAACAGGGACTTGAACCCTGGACCCTCAGATTAAGAGTCTAATGCTCTACCGACTGAGCTACCTGGGCTCTTTCCAGAAATGCGTGCGTGTTGCGTGGAAACGCAAGGCAAAATGAATCGTCTTGGCTGGAAAAAAAATACGATTCCCTCAAGCATCGCTTTCCCTTCTTTGACGATTAAGGACGGTCGTCCAAACGTCTGCCGTGTCAAAATATATTTGCGAATTATTGGGAATGCAGCCTATTAGAATGATAATAATAATCAAAGGACAATAATGCTAGGAAAAAGAACAAAAACACACCGCTTCGTGTTTGGAAAGCATCTTTACATGCTTTAATGCTGTGGACTTGCGGCGCTCTTATCCTTATTGTAAACTTGCTTCAAAGGCGCAGTTGTTTGGAGCAAATAGCAAGTCCACTGCACTCTAGGTAGCAGCCAGCGAGTGTACTGACACCTAGCGACTAGAAAATATACCAGCACCATATTCTCTCTGAAGCAAGTTTCTTCCAAACTAAATGGGAGCGTTTTGTTTTCAGTCTTTTCTCTAAGGGTTCAAACCTGAGAGCTCGTGCTCTCAAAGAAGGTCCCAGTGGCAATTCACTCAAACATCCAGAGCACGTCAAGGACGCACAGCGCAACAAAAAAATAAAAAAAGTGTCCTGAAGGACGGGGTGAGGAGAGGTGGTAACGTGGAGCTCAATTTCAAAGGAACCCAGAAAAACTTGCCGTGACCCGGATTCGCTGCGGCCACAATGCAGAGTAC
The DNA here is from genome assembly GCA_030578275.1 of Meda fulgida. Lineage (NCBI taxonomy): Eukaryota > Metazoa > Chordata > Actinopteri > Cypriniformes > Leuciscidae > Meda > Meda fulgida. Next base: position 591,683 of record CM060630.1, on the reverse strand, counting down.
TAACCACTATACGATCACGGCGAGCTACCGGTCTCCCCAATGTGTCACAGAGTACAAAAGGGCCCTTGTCATCTTTAGCTTACAGGCAAAACTGCTTCTTACCAACATAACTCTTTTCAAGGGTAATATTGTCACAAAGACTGTTTTCTTTTTATAAAGTTTGGCAAGGCCTCCAAAAGGTTGCAACCTAAAGCAGGAGGATGCTGTCAAACGTAGTCGGCAGGATTCGGACCTGCGCGGGGAGACCCCAATGGATTTCTAGTCCATCGCCTTAACCACTCGGCCACGACTACAAGCTGTCGAAAGAGGGCATGTCATTTCACTTGGTGCCTTGCAGCGTCACTGCCCGAGGCCAGTGCAGGTCAGCAAGAACTCAACGCTCCACGAAAAAAGACGGTCGATCGCCCGAACAGGGACTTGAACCCTGGACCCTCAGATTTAAAGTCTGATGCTCTACCGACTGAGCTATCCGGGCTCTTTTCTGAAACGCGTGCGTGTTGCGTGGAAACGCAAGGCAAAATGAATCATCTTGGCTGGAAAAAACACGATTCTCCCAAGCATCGCTTTCCCTTCTTCGACGATTAAGAACGGTCGTCCAAACGTCTGCCGTGTCAAAATATATTTGCGAATTAGTGGGAATGCAGCCTATTAGAATGATAATAATAATCAAAGGACAATAATGCTAGGAAAAAGAACAAAAACTGACCGCTTCGTGTTTGGAAAGCATCTTTACATGCTTTTATGCTGTGGACTTGCGGCGCTCTTATCGTTATTGTAAACTTGCTTCAAAGGCGCAGTTGTTTGGAGCAAATAGCAAGTCCACTGCACTCTAGGTAGCAGCCAGCGAATGTACTGACACCTGATGACTAGAAAATATACCAGCACCATATTCTCTCTGAAGCAAGTCTCTTCCAAACTAAATGGGAGCGTTTTGTTTTCAGTCTTTTCTCTAAGGGTTCAAACCTGAGAGCTCGTGCTCTCAAAGAAGGTCCCAGTGGCAATTCACTCAAACATCCAGAGCACGTCAAGGACGCACCGTGCAACAAACAAATAAAAAAGTGTCCTGAAGGACGGGGTGAAGAGAGGTGGTAATGTGGAGCTCAATTTCAAAGGAACCCAGCAAACTTGCCGAGACCCGGATTCGAACCGGGGTTGCTGCGGCCACAACGCAGAGTACTAACCACTATACGATCACGGCGAGCTACTGGTATCCCCAATGTGTCACAGAGTACAGAAGGGCCCTTGTCATCTTTAGCTTGCAGGCAAAACTGCTTCTTACCAACATAACTCTTTTCAAGGGTAATATTGTCACAAAGACTGTTTTCTTTTTATAAAGTTTGGCAAGGCCTCCAGAAGGTTGCAACCTAAAGCAGGACGATGCGGTCAAACGTAGTCGGCAGGATTCGGACCTGCGCGGGGAGACCCCAATGGATTTCTAGTCCATCGCCTTAACCACTCGGCCACGACTACGCTGTCGAAAGGGGGCATGTCCTTTTACTTGGTGCCTTGCAGCGTCACTGCCCGAGGCCAGTGCAGGTCAGCAAGAACTCAACGCTCCACGAAAAAAGAGGGTTGATCGCCCAAACAGGGACTTGAACCTGGACCCTCAGATTAAAAGTCTGATGCTCTACCGACGGAGCTATCCGGGCTCTTTTCTGAGACGCGTGCGTGTTGCATGGAAACGCAAGGCAAAATGAATCGTCTTGGCTGGAAAAAACACGATTCTCCCAAGCATCGCTTTCCCTTCTTCGACGATTAAGAACGGTCGTCCAAACGTCTGCCGTGTCAAAATATATTTGCGAATTAGTGGGAATGCAGCCTATTAGAATGATAATAATAATCAAAGGACAATAATTCTAGGAAAAAGAACAAAAAGTTACCGATTCGTGTTTGGAAAGCATCTTTACATGCTTTAATGCTGTGGACTTGCGGCGCTCTTATCGTTATTGTAAACTTGCTTCAAAGGTGCAGTTGTTTGGAGCAAATAGCAAGTCCACTGCACTCTAGGTAGCAGCCAGCGAGTGTACTGACACCTAGCGACTAGAAAATATACCAGCACCATATTCTCTCTGGAGCAAGTTTCTTCCAAACTAAATGGGAGCGTTTTGTTTTCAGTCTTTTCTCTAAGGGTTCAAACCTGAGAGCTCGTGCTCTCAAAGAAGGTCCCAGTGGCAATTCACTCAAACATCCAGAGCACGTCAAGGACGCACCGCGCAACAAAAAAATAAAAAAAGTGTCCTGAAGGACGGGGTGAGGAGAGGTGGTTTCGTGGAGCTCAATTTCAAAGGAACCCAGAAAAACTTGCCATGACCCGGGGTTGCTGCGGCCACAATGCAGAGTACTAACCACTATACGATCACGGCGAGCTACCGGTCTCCCCAATGTGTCACAGAGTACAAAAGGGCCCTTGTCATCTTTAGCTTACAGGCAAAACTGCTTCTTACCAACATAATTCTTTTCAAGGGTAATATTGTCACAAAGACTGTTTTCTTTTTATAAAGTTTGGCAAGGCCTCCAAAAGGTTGCAACCTAAAGCAGGAGGATGCGGTCTAACGTAGTCGGCAGGATTCGGACCTGCGCGGGGAGACCCCAATGGATTTCTAGTCCTTCGCCTTAACCACTCGGCCACGACTACGCTGTCGAAAGAGGGCATGTCATTTCACTTGGTGCCTTGCAGCGTCACGGCCCGAGGCCAGTGCAGGTCAGCAAGAACTCAACGCTCCACGAAAAAAGAGGGTCGATCGCCCGAACAGGGACTTGAACCCTGGACCCTCAGATTAAAAGTCTGATGCTCTACCGACTGAGCTATCCGGGCTCTTTTCTGAGACGCGTGCGTGTTGTGTGGAAACGCAAGGCAAAATGAATCGTCTTGGCTGGAAAAAACACGATTCTCCCAAGCATCGCTTTCCCTTCTTTGACGATTAAGAACGGTCGTCCAAACGTCTGCCGTGTCAAAATATATTTGCGAATTAGTGGGAATGCAGCCTATTAGAATGATAATAATAATCAAAGGACTATAATGCTAGGAAAAAGAACAAAAACACACCGCTTCGTGTTTGGAAAGCATCTTTACATGCTTTAATGCTGTGGACTTGCGGCGCTCTTATTGTTATTGTAAACTTGCTTCAAAGGCGCAGTTGTTTGGAGCAAATAGCAAGTCCACTGCACTCTAGGTAGCAGCCAGCGAGTGTACTGACACCTAGCGACTAGAAAATATACCAGCACCATATTCTCTCTGAAGCAAGTTTCTTCCAAACTAAATGGGAGCGTTTTGTTTTCAGTCTTTTCTCTAAGGGTTCAAACCTGAGAGCTAGTGCTCTCAAAGAAGGTCCCAGTGGCAATTCACTCAAACATCCAGAGCACGTCAAGGACGCACCGCGCAACAAAAAAATAAAAAAAGTGTCCTGAAGGACGGGGTGAGGAGAGGTGGTAACGTGGAGCTCAATTTCAAAGGAACCCAGAAAACCTTGCCGTGACCCGGATTCGAACCGGCGTTGCTGCGGCCACACCGCAGAGTACTAACCACTATACGATCACGGCGAGCTACCGGTCTCCCCAATGTGTCACAGAGTAGAAAAGGGCCCTTGTCATCTTTAGCTTGCAGGCAAAACTGCTTCTTACCAACATAACTCTTTTCAAGGGTAATGTTGTCACAAAGACTGTTTTCTTTTTATAAAGTTTTGCAAGGCCTCCAGAAGGTTGCAATCTAAAGCAGGAGGATGCTGTCAAACGTAGTCGGCAGGATTCGGACCTGCGCGGGGAGACCCCAATGGATTTCTAGTCCATCGCCTTAACCACTCGGCCACGACTACAAGCTGTCGAAGGCGGGCATGTCATTTCACTTTCTGCCTTGCAGCGTCACTGCCCGAGGCCAGTGCAGGTCAGCAAGAACTCAACGCTCCACGAAAAAAGAGGGTCGATCGCCCGAACAGGGACTTGAACCCTGGACCCTCAGATTAATAGACTGATGCTCTACCGACTGAGCTATCCGGGCTCTTTTCTGGGACGCGTGCGTGTTGCGTGGAAACGCAAGGCAAAATGAATCGTCTTGGCTGGAAAAAACACGATTCTCCCAAGCATCGCTTTCTCTTCTTCGACGATTAAGAACGGTCGTCCAAACGTCTGCCGTGTCAAAATAAATTTGCGAACTAGTGGGAATGCAGCCTATTAGAATGATAATAATAATCAAAGGACAATAATGCTAGGAAAAAGAACAAAAACTCACCGCTTCGTGTTTGGAAAGCATCTTTACATGCTTTTATGCTGTGGACTTGCGGCGCTCTTATCGTTATTGTAAACTTGCTTCAAAGGCGCAGTTGTTTGGAGCAAATAGCAAGTCCACTGCACTCTAGGTAGCAGCCAGCGAGTGTACTGACACCTAGCAACTAGAAAATATACCAGCACCATATTCTCTCCGAAGCAAGTTTGTTCCAAACTAAATGGGAGCGTTTTGTTTTCAAACTTTTCTCTAAGGGTTCAAACCTGAGAGCTCTTGCTCTCAAAGAAGGTCCCAGTGGCAATTCACTCAAACATCCAGAGCACGTCAAGGACGCACCGCGCAACAAAAAAATAAAAAAGTGTCCTGAAGGACGGGGTGAGGAGAGGTGGTAACGTGGAGCTCAATTTCAAAGGAACCCAGAAAAACTTGCCGTGACCCGGATTCGCTGCGGCCACAACGCAGAGTACTAACCACTATACGATCACGGCGAGCTACCGGTCTCCCCAATGTGTCACAGAGTACAAAAGGGCCCTTGTCATCTTTAGCTTGCAGGCAAAACTGCTTCTTACCAACATAACTCTTTTCAAGGGTAATTTTGTCACAAAGACTGTTTTCTTTTTATAAAGTTTGGCAAGGCCTCCAGAAGGTTGCAACCTAAAGCAGGAGGATGCGGTCAAACGTAGTCTGCAGGATTCGGACCTGCGCGGGGAGACCCCAATGGATTTCTAGTCCATCGCCTTAACCACTCGGCCACGACTACGCTGCCGAAAGGGGGCATGTCCTTTTACTTGGTGCCTTGCAGCGTCACTGCCCGAGGCCAGTGCAGGTCAGCAAGAACTCAACGCTCCACGAAAAAAGATGGTCGATCGCCCGAACAGGGACTTGAACCCTGGACCCTCAGATTAAAAGTCTGATGCTCTACCGACTGAGCTATCCGGGCTCTTTTCTGAGACGCGTGCGTGTTGCGTGGAAACGTAAGGCAAAATGAATCGTCTTGGCTGGAAAAAACACGATTCTCCCAAGCATCGCTTTCTCTTCTTCGACGATTAAGAACGGTCGTCCAAACGTCTGCCGTGTCAAAATAAATTTGCGAATTAGTGGGAATGCAGCCTATTAGAATGATAATAATAATCAAAGGACAATAATGCTAGGAAAAAGAACAAAAACTCACCGCTTCGTGTTTGGAAAGCATCTTTACATGCTTTTATGCTGTGGACTTGCGGCGCTCTTATCGTTATTGTAAACTTGCTTCAAAGGCGCAGTTGTTTGGAGCAAATAGCAAGTCCACTGCACTCTAGGTAGCAGCCAGCGAGTGTACTGACACCTGATGACTAGAAAATATACCAGCACCATATTCTCTCTGAAGCAAGTTTCTTCCAAACTAAATGGGAGCGTTTCGTTTTCAGTCTTTTCTCTAAGGGTTCAAACCTGAGAGCTCGTGCTCTCAAAGAAGGTCCCAGTGGCAATTCACTCAAACATCCAGAGCACGTCAAGGACGCACCGTGCAACAAACAAATAAAAAAGTGTCCTGAAGGACGGGGTGAGGAGAGGTGGTAACGTGGAGCTCAATTTCAAAGGAACCCAGAAAAACTTGCCGTGACCCGGATTCGCTGCGGCCACAATGCAGAGTACTAACCACTATACGATCACGGCGAGCTACCGGTCTCCCCAATGTGTCACAGAGTACAAAAGGGCCCTTGTCATCTTTAGCTTACAGGCAAAACTGCTTCTTACCAACATAACTCTTTTCAAGGGTAATATTGTCACAAAGACTGTTTTCTTTTTATAAAGTTTGGCAAGGCCTCCAAAAGGTTGCAACCTAAAGCAGGAGGATGCGGTCAAACGTAGTCGGCAGGATTCGGACCTGCGTGGGGAGACCCCAATGGATTTCTAGTCCATCGCCTTAACCACTCGGCCACGACTACGCTGTCGAAAGGGGGCATGTCCTTTTACTTGGTGCCTTGCAGCGTCACTGCCCGAGGCCAGTGCAGGTCAGCAAGAACTCAACGCTCCACGAAAAAAGAGGGTTGATCGCCCAAACAGGGACTTGAACCTGGACCCTCAGATTAAAAGTCTGATGCTCTACCGACGGAGCTATCCGGGCTCTTTTCTAAGACGCGTGCGTGTTGCATGGAAACGCAAGGCAAAATGAATCGTCTTGGCTGGAAAAAACACGATTCTCCCAAGCATCGCTTTCCCTTCTTCGACGATTAAGAACGGTCGTCCAAACGTCTGCCGTGTCAAAATATATTTGCGAATTAGTGGGAATGCAGCCTATTAGAATGATAATAATAATCAAAGGACAATAATTCTAGGAAAAAGAACAAAAAGTTACCGATTCGTGTTTGGAAAGCATCTTTACATGCTTTAATGCTGTGGACTTGCGGCGCTCTTATCGTTATTGTAAACTTGCTTCAAAGGTGCAGTTGTTTGGAGCAAATAGCAAGTCCACTGCACTCTAGGTAGCAGCCAGCGAGTTTACTGACACCTAGCGACTAGAAAATATACCAGCACCATATTCTCTCTGGAGCAAGTTTCTTCCAAACTAAATGGGAGCGTTTTGTTTTCAGTCTTTTCTCTAAGGGTTCAAACCTGAGAGCTCGTGCTCTCAAAGAAGGTCCCAGTGGCAATTCACTCAAACATCCAGAGCACGTCAAGGACGCAATGCGCAGCAAAAAAATAAAAAAGTGTCCTGAAGGACGGGGTGAGGAGAGGTGGTGACGTGGAGCTCAATTTCAAAGGAACCCAGAAAAACTTGCCGTGACCCGGGGTTGCTGCGGCCACAACGCAGAGTACTAACCACTATACGATCACGGCGAGCTACCGGTCTCCCCAATGTGTCACAGAGTACAAAAGGGCCCTTGTCATCTTTAGCTTGCAGGCAAAACTGCTTCTTACCAACATAACTCTTTTCAAGGGTAATGTTGTCACAAAGACTGTTTTCTTTTTATAAAGTTTTGCAAGGCCTCCAGAAGGTTGCAATCTAAAGCAGGAGGATGCTGTCAAACGTAGTCGGCAGGATTCGGACCTGCGCGGGGAGACCCCAATGGATTTCTAGTCCATCGCCTTAACCACTCGGCCACGACTACAAGCTGTCGAAAGCGTGCATGTCATTTCATTTGGTGCCTTGCAGCGTCACTGCCTGAGGCCAGTGCAGGTCAGCAAGAACTCAACGCTCCACGAAAAAAGAGGGTCGATTGCCCGAACAGGGACTTGAACCCTGGACCCTCAGATTAAAAGTCTGATGCTCTACCGACTGAGCTATCCGGGCTCTTTTCTGAGTCGCGTGCGTGTTGTGTGGAAACGCAAGGCAAAATGAATCGTCTTGGCTGGAAAAAACACGATTCTCCCAAGCATCGCTTTCCCTTCTTTGACGATTAAGAACGGTCGTCCAAACGTCTGCCGTGTCAAAATATATTTGCGAATTAGTGGGAATGCAGCCTATTAGAATGATAATAATAATCAAAGGACTATAATGCTAGGAAAAAGAACAAAAACACACCGCTTCGTGTTTGGAAAGCATCTTTACATGCTTTAATGCTGTGGACTTGCGGCGCTCTTATCGTTATTGTAAACTTGCTTCAAAGGCGCAGTTGTTTGGAGCAAATAGCAAGTCCACTGCACTCTAGGTAGCAGCCAGCGAGTGTACTGACACCTAGCGACTAGAAAATATACCAGCACCATATTCTCTCTGAAGCAAGTTTCTTCCAAACTAAATGGGAGCGTTTTGTTTTCAGTCTTTTCTCTAAGGGTTCAAACCTGAGAGCTCGTGCTCTCAAAGAAGGTCCCAGTGGCAATTCACTCAAACATCCAGAGCACGTCAATGACGCACCGCGCAACAAAAAAATAAAAAAAGTGTCCTGAAGGACGGGGTGAGGAGAGGTGGTTTCGTGGAGCTCAATTTCAAAGGAACCCAGAAAAACTTGCCATGACCCGGATTCGCTGCGGCCACAATGCAGAGTACTAACCACTATACGATCACGGCGAGCTACCGGTCTCCCCAATGTGTCACAGAGTACAAAAGGGCCCTTGTCATCTTTAGCTTACAGGCAAAACTGCTTCTTACCAACATAACTCTTTTCAAGGGTAATATTGTCACAAAGACTGTTTTCTTTTTATAAAGTTTGGCAAGGCCTCCAAAAGGTTGCAACCTAAAGCAGGAGGATGCGGTCTAACGTAGTCGGCAGGATTCGGACCTGCGCGGGGAGACCCCAATGGATTTCTAGTCCTTCGCCTTAACCACTCGGCCACGACTACGCTGTCGAAAGAGGGCATGTCATTTCACTTGGTGCCTTGCAGCGTCACGGCCCGAGGCCAGTGCAGGTCAGCAAGAACTCAACGCTCCACGAAAAAAGAGGGTCGATCGCCCGAACAGGGACTTGAACCCTGGACCCTCAGATTAAAAGTCTGATGCTCTACCGACTGAGCTATCCGGGCTCTTTTCTGAGACGCGTGCGTGTTGTGTGGAAACGCAAGGCAAAATGAATCGTCTTGGCTGGAAAAAACACGATTCTCCCAAGCATCGCTTTCCCTTCTTTGAGGATTAAGAACGGTCGTCCAAACGTCTGCCGTGTCAAAATATATTTGCGAATTAGTGGGAATGCAGCCTATTAGAATGATAATAATAATCAAAGGACTATAATGCTAGGAAAAAGAACAAAAACACACCGCTTCGTGTTTGGAAAGCATCTTTACATGCTTTAATGCTGTGGACTTGCGGCGCTCTTATCGTTATTGTAAACTTGCTTCAAAGGCGCAGTTGTTTGGAGCAAATAGCAAGTCCATTGCACTCTAGGTAGCAGCCAGCGAGTGTACTGACACCTTATGACTAGAAAATATACCAGCACCATATTCTCTCTGAAGCAAGTTTCTTCCAAACTAAATGGAAGCGTTTCGTTTTCAGTCTTTTCTCCAAGGGTTCAAACCTGAGAGCTTGTGCTCTCAAAGAAGGTCCCAGTGGCAATTCACTCAAACATCCAGAGCACGTCAAGGACGCACCGTGCAACAAACAAATAAAAAAGTGTCCTGAAGGACGGGGTGAAGAGAGGTGGTAATGTGGAGCTCAATTTCAAAGGAACCCAGCAAACTTGCCGAGACCCGGATTCGAACCGGGGTTGCTGCGGCCACAAAGCAGAGTACTAACCACTATACGATCACGGCGAGCTACCGGTCACCCCAATGTGTCATAGAGTACAAAAGGGCCCTTGTCATCTTTAGCTTGCAGGCAAAACTGCTTCTTACCAACATAACTCTTTTCAAGGGTAATGTTGTCACAAAGACTGTTTTCTTTTTATAAAGTTTTGCAAGGCCTCCAGAAGGTTGCAATCTAAAGCAGGAGGATGCTGTCAAACGTAGTCGGCAGGATTCGGACCTGCGCGGGGAGACCCCAATGGATTTGTAGTCCATCGCCTTAACCACTCGGCCACGACTACAAGCTGTCGAAAGCGTGCATGTCATTTCATTTGGTGCCTTGCAGCGTCACTGCCCGAGGACAGTGCAGGTCAGCAAGAACTCAACGCTCCACGAAAAAAGAGGGTCATTCGCCCAAACAGGGACTTGAACCCTGGACCCTCAGATTAAAAGTCTGATGCTCTACCGACTGAGCTACCCGGGCTCTTTCCCGAAACGCGTGCGTGTTGCATGGAAACGCAAGGCAAAATGAATCGTCTTGGCTGGAAAAAAAATACGATTCTCTCAAGCATCGCTTTCCCTTCTTTGACGATTAAGAACGGTTGTCCAAACGTCTGCCGTGTCAAAATATATTTGCGAATTAGTGGGAATGCAGCCTATTAGAATGATAATAATAATCAAAGGACTATAATGCTAGGAAAAAGAACAAAAACACACCGCTTCGTGTTTGGAAAGCATCTTTACATGCTTTTATGCTGTGGACTTGCGGCGCTCTTATCGTTATTGTAAACTTGCTTCAAAGGCGCAGTTGTTTGGAGCAAATAGCAAGTCCACTGCACTCTAGGTAGCAGCCAGCGAGTGTACTGACACCTGATGACTAGAAAATATACCAGCACCATATTCTCTCTGAAGCAAGTTTCTTCCAAACTAAATGGGAGCGTTTCGTTTTCAGTCTTTTCTCTAAGGGTTCAAACCTGAGAGCTCGTGCTCTCAAAGAAGGTCCCAGTGGCAATTCACTCAAACATCCAGAGCACGTCAAGGACGCACCGTGCAACAAACAAATAAAAAAGTGTCCTGAAGGACGGGGTGAGGAGAGGTGGTAACGTGGAGCTCAATTTCAAAGGAACCCAGAAAAACTTGCCGTGACCCGGATTCGCTGCGGCCACAATGCAGAGTACTAACCACTATACGATCACGGCGAGCTACCGGTCTCCCCAATGTGTCACAGAGTACAAAAGGGCCCTTGTCATCTTTAGCTTACAGGCAAAACTGCTTCTTACCAACATAACTCTTTTCAAGGGTAATATTGTCACAAAGACTGTTTTCTTTTTATAAAGTTTGGCAAGGCCTCCAAAAGGTTGCAACCTAAAGCAGGAGGATGCTGTCAAACGTAGTCGGCAGGATTCGGACCTACGCGGGGAGACCCCAATCGATTTTTAGTCCATCGCCTTACCCGCTCGGCCACGACTACAAGCTGTCGAAAGGGGGCATGTCATTTCACTTGGTGCCTTGCAGCGTCACTGCCCGAGGCCAGTGCAGGTCAGCAAGAACTCAACGCTCCATGAAAAAAGAAGGTCAATCTTCCGAACAGGGACTTGAACCCTGGACCCTCAGATTAAAAGTCAGATGCTCTACCGACTGAGCTATCCGAGCTCTTTTCCCAAATGTGTGCGTGTTGCGTGAAAATACAAGGCAAAATTAATCGTCTTGGCTGGAAAAAAACACGATTCTCCCAAGCATCGCTTTCCCTTCTTCGACGATTAAGAACGGACGTCCAAACGTCTGCCGTGTCAAAATATATTTGCGAATTAGTGGGAATGCAGCCTAGTAGAATGATAATAATAATCAAAAGGACAATAATGCTAGGAAAAAGAACAAAAACTCACCGCTTCGTGTTTGGAAAGCATCTTTACATGCTTTAATGCTGTGGACTTGCCGCGCTCTTATCGTTATTGTAAACTTGCTTCAAAGGTGCAGTTGTTTGGAGCAAATAGCAAGTCCACTGCACTTTAGGTAGCAGCCAGCGAGTGTACTGACACCTGATGACTAGAAAATATACCAGCACCATATTCTCTCTGAAGCAAGTTTCTTCCAAACTAAATGGGAGCGTTTCGTTTTCAGTCTTTTCTCTAAGGGTTCAAACCTGAGAGCTCGTGCTCTCAAAGAAGGTCCCAGTGGCAATTCACTCAAACATCCAGAGCACGTCAAGGACGCACCGTGCAACAAACAAATAAAAAAGTGTCCTGAAGGACGGGGTGAGGAGAGGTGGTAACGTGGAGCTCAATTTCAAAGGAACCCAGAAAAACTTGCCGTGACCCGGAGTCGAACCGGGGTTGCTGCGGCCACAACGCAGAGTACTAACCACTATACGATCACGGCGAGCTACCGGTCTCCCCAATGTGTCACAGAGTACAAAAGGGCCCTTGTCATCTTTAGCTTGCAGGCAAAACTGCTTCTTACCAACATAACTCTTTTCAAGGGTAATATTGTCACAAAGACTGTTTTCTTTTTATAAAGTTTGGCAAGGCCTCCAGAAGGTTGCAACCTAAAGCAGGAGGATGCTGTCAAACGTAGTCGGCAGGATTCAGACCTGCGTGGGGAGACCCCAATGGATTTCTAGTCCATCGCCTTAACCACTCGGCCACGACTACAGGCTGTCGAAAGGGGGCCTGTCTTTTCACTAGTTGCCTTGCAGCGTCACTGCCCGAGGCCAGTGCAGGTCAGCAAGAACTCAACGCTCCACGAAAAAAGACGGTCGATCGCCGGAACAGGGACTTGAACCCTGTACCCTCAGATTAAAAGTCAGATGCTCTACCGACTGAGCTATCCGGGCTCTTTTCCAAAATGCGTGCGTGATGCGTGCAAACGCAAGGCAAAATGAATCGTCTTGGCTGTAAAAAAACACGATTCTGCCAAGCATCGCTTTCCCTTCTTCGACGATTAAGAAAGGTCGTCCAAACGTCTGCCGTGTCAAAATAAATTTGCGAATTAGTGGGAATGCAGCCTATTAGAATGATAATAATAATCAAAGGACAATAATGCTAGGAAAAAGAACAAAAACTCACCGCTTCGTGTTTGGAAAGCATCTTTACATGCTTTAATGCTGTGGACTTGCCGCGCTCTTATCGTTATTGTAAACTTGCTTCAAAGGCGCAGTTGTTTGGAGCAAATAGCAAGTCCACTGCACTCTAGGTAGCAGCCAGCGAGTGTACTGACACCTGATGACTAGAAAATATACCAGCACCATATTCTCTCTGAAGCAAGTTTCTTCCAAACTAAATGGGAGCGTTTCGTTTTCAGTCTTTTCTCTAAGGGTTCAAACCTGAGAGCTCGTGCTCTCAAAGAAGGTCCCAGTGGCAATTCACTCAAACATCCAGAGCACGTCAAGGACTTACCGTGCAACAAACAAATAAAAAAGTGTCCTGAAGGACGGGGTGAGGAGAGGTGGTAACGTGGAGCTCAATTTCAAAGGAACCCAGAAAAACTTGGTGTGACCCGGATTCGAACCAGGGTTGCTGCGGCCACAACGCAGAGTACTAACCACTATACGATCACGGCGAGGTACCTGTCTCCCCAATGTGTTACTGAGTACAAAAGGGCCCTTGTCATCTTTAGCTTGCAGGCAAAACAGCTTCTTACCAACATAACTCTTTTCAAGGGTAATATTGTCACAAAGACTGTTTTCTTTTTATAAAGTTTGGCAAGGCCTCCAGAAGGTTACAACCTAAAGCAGGAGGATGCTGTCAAACGTAGTCGGCAGGATTCGAACCTGCGCGGGGAGACCCCAATGGATTTCTAGTCCATCGCCTTTACCACTCGGCCAAAGATGGGGCAAAAGGGACTGCTAAGGGGGGGGGGGATGCCTAAAGAAATGCCTAAAGAAGGGGTAGAAAACGGAAGAATCGTGGGTTCGATTCCCAGGGAAAGCAAGAACTGACAAAAAAGTAAAATGTGCTCCTTGAAATACAATGTACGTCGATTTGGATAAAAGCATCTGCCAAATGAATATATGTAAATATAAAAATAATTAAATGACTGAAAAGGCTATATTTAAACCCATTTTAGACCTATTTTACAAAAAAAATGTGTCAAATTGTATTTTATCACAAAACAATTTGACAGAATAAAATGTACAACACATTTTTTCCACAAATATTGTATTCCAAAATATCAAATGTAACGTATGTTATATGTAATAATAAAAATGAAATATAAAAGTATAAATATATGTACGCCTCCGGATTGCCTCCGGATCGTCCTGGGGTCCCATTTTGTTGAGAGGCAGGGGCGGGGCCGAGGGCGTTGCTGGAGCGGGGACGGCCCGAACCTCCCGGTCGAGCCAGCTCCGGAACAGCTCGCGGTCTTCTTGCTGGCCTTGGAGCAGCATCTGGAACCGCTGATCTTGCTCCTCTTTTACGGCCAGCAGCGCGTGATGTTGCTCCCGGTGAAGACCCGCGAGCGTCTGGATGAGTTCCGCAAATGGCGTTCCCGGCGGGGTCTGCATGGCGGCGGCAGTCTTCTTCCCGGGTTTCGGCACCAGTGTAGTGTGTTCAGTGTGATTGGAGGAAGAAGAAGACGAGGTCGGCGAAATTGGGACTCGCACTTTTTTGTTCACAATAAAAATAAAAATAAACAAACAGGGTGCGCTCGTGCGCGGCCGCCGTGTCTCTTCCCCACGGCAAACAAAGAACAAACAAACAGTACAAATGTAGGCTCAGTCCACGCAGCCACGAAGTCCCGTGCGAGTCCCAGGTCTCTCTCTTCTTCTCTCTCTCAGCCGGCAGCTTATATGCAGTCTCCACGCCAATTACTGCAATCAGACACAGGTGTTCGTCATCTGCACTTGACCCACTTACTCACCGCGCAGCTCGCTGACTCCTCTCCTGCTACAGACTTCGCGAAACCACGCCCCCCTCGCCACAGTAAGATTATTTTATTTTTGTTTGGAAAAGATTATTCTAATCTATATGCGACATTAGAAAAATTATTTTCCCACTAACCCCACTACACGGCTGGCATGGATGGGGAATTCCCCAACCGAATCTTCCGGAGTTTTTCCCCACCGGGGTCAATAGGCCAAAATCAATGGGTAAAACTGAATGGTAAAATCAGCCATCGTAATACAGATCAAAGACAACTGGCGACTTGATGTATAATATAAAAGTCAATAGGGTAAAACTAACTGTCAAAATAAATGATTATACCACAACTGGCATACCCAGGATCAAAGACAACTGACAACTTGACATATAATACAAAGGTCAATGGGGCAAAGACGACTGTCAAAATAAATAATTATACCCCAGATCAAAGACAACTGGCTACTTGACGTATAATACAAAGGTCAATAGGGCAAAGACAACTGACAACTTGATCGATCGATAGGTCAAAGGTTAATCCCTAGATCAAAGGGACCTCCGGAACACCTCCTTCGGAAGGGCAAAGGTTAGCCCCGCCCACCTGTCAATCATAGGGTCATAAATCATCTTGACAGAAGGTGAATGGTATATCTACTATTGTTACATAGATGTCATGATTGTAACAAGTGTAACATAGATGTCATGATTGTTACATAGATTTCATGATTGTAACACAGATGTAGATGTCATGATTGTAACATAACTATAACATTATTGTCAGAATGGTCAATGGAAAACAGCTGAACTGATGACAGATGAGTACAGTAGTGAGGTAGACATTGCACCAGGCTCAAGTAGACCTTCAGAAACACATGTGAGTACTAGTTTAGCGTTTTCAGATAATTGTTTTTTTTTTCTCTCTCTCTCAGGTACACATGTACTTCTTTAAGTTTTGAATTATAAATGTATCATTTTGGAGGGTCTGTACGTTTAAAAATATACAACAATGAACCTACGTGAATAAGTGTATGAGCAGACCTACAAACAACAATACCTTTAACAGAGATGTTGCTTTTTTAAAGGCATACAAACGTAAATGGCAGGTATGGAGCCATTCTTTTTCTGCACTATTTTGGCTTTCATAAAATATTATATTTGATTCACTCCTTTTTATCTTTATCTTTAAAGCAACCTGATGTAAGTGTTTTAAATAACTAGATCGGTATAGTCTTGTGGCTGGTCATCCAATATCACTCCAAGGTAGGAGTATTGAAAGCACATGTTGAGGAAAGTGAAAATAAGATAAAAGTGGGAAAGGAAAGGGAGAAGGAGATACTTAAGTGCCTTTCTGGTGTCCTTGCTCAGTGGAGTCGCGCAGGTAGAGTCGATGGTAGCTGCTGGTAGGCAGTACTTAAGTGCAATAAAACTGCAATCATTTTCACTCGCTGTTGTTAAAGTCGAAACGTGTCTAAATAAAATAAAATTAGAAAGTTAAAAATGAAAAGTAATCTTTTAAGGATTACTTAAAAAGTGTGACGCAAAAATGGTGCATCTATATTTTAAGTAAATACAACACATGTGAGATCAAAATGAATCTTAGTTGTGTTAACTTAACATTTAAGCTAATTTATAAATAAAATTAAGACAATTAAATGAATTAACATTTTTACTTAACATTTTTAATGTTAATTACTTAACATTTTTAACTTATTTTAGATCTTCAGCTATTGGTCTGTTTACTGCACTGCTTTCAATGTCTTAAAATAAATTAAACATGCAAATCACACACAATAAAGCATTTCACTTTATTTTTTGCCACAGCCTGAAACCACACATGAAATGTACAACAAAATATGGCAAATTGACAAATGGAAGTTCACTTACAACTTTTTCAGCAAATCTGCATTTACTTGCAACTTCACTTGTTATTGTTCAGACTGTCGCGAAAAATGCATTGCATTGAAAATACATGGTATTGGAGAGCAAAAATTGGCACTTTTTGCTGATGATTTATTATTGACTATATCTTACCCCACACAGGTTGTTCCTAAAATCATTAATACCTGTGTTTTATTTACATTAACCTTGTACCCTGCAAAAAGAGCCATAGTCTAGTAGTAGTTTAACTCTGAATTATGCCCCACCAGAAGAAATTAAGGATAGTTATATATGGAAATGGGAGGCAGACAATATCAGATATCTAGGGGTGGTATTGCACCGAGATTTCACTAAAATGTTTGAAGCTAATTAGGGCCCTCTGAATATAGCAAGAAAACCGGATATACAAAGATGAATTACCATACCTTTTTTGGATTTATACTCTAGGATCGATTCAATAAGATTAAATGTTCTCCCCCGAATGCTCTACTTATTCCAGTGCTTACCAATTTTCATGCCTCAAAAACAATTTGTAGAGTGGGATAGAATGCTGTCAAAATATATTTGGAAAGGGAAAAAATCTAGAGTTAAATATAAAACCTTACAATTGAAGAAAGATAAAGGAGGTCGTGGTCTTCCTTGTTTACGAGAATACTACTATGCTGCACAGTTAAGACCATTAATATGTTTGTGTTCTTCATATTACACCGCAGGATGGAAGGGGGTGGAGGGGACAACTATTGAAGAAATACCAGTTGAAGCTTTATTAGCAGATATCAAACTGCAGAATAAGATTCATTTAACAGACGAACCCATTTCACATGTAATGATATCTGCCTGGAATGAAGCAATTCAAATTTGTGGTTTGGAAGACACTTCAAAAATCTTAAAATGGTGTGCATACGATTCAGATTTTACCCCGAATCAGCATGATGACCGATTTAAGAATTGGATTTTAAAAGGATTGACTGATTATAACTCTGTAACAGTCAATGTTCAAGAGGGTGGAAGGAAGAGGACAGGGTCGGCTTTAGTGAATTCGGGGTTTTTTATTTCTCCCAAAACAAACAAAACCAAACAGAACAAAAGATGCGCCACACGCGCTCTGCTTAGACTTCAGAATTTAAAGGGGCTCGCTCTCCGCTCTCTCTCTCAGCTCCTCGCATACACTTGTCAGCTCTCTCTTTTTTTCCTTCTCTTTCCTCGTGGCTTTTATCCGTCTCCCCACGCCAATTACTGAAACAAGACACAGGTGTTTGTCATTCACACTTAACCCACTCACGCCGCACCTGTCTCCCGATCCTCTCCCGCGTCACGGACTTCGCGGAATGAAGATTCAAAATTTAATCTTTTAATATTATTTTATTATTAAATATTATGTATCTGTATTATTATTCTTTATTAATATTCATAATCAGTTGTATCATCTTATGAAGTTGCAAAAGCATGAGTTTGAATGCATGAGGGAACTATAGATAGCATGGATCCATGGGAGGATCATATGTCAGACAGGGGGAAGCTATATTTTGCTATGGGGTGTGTACAATGTAACATGTTCGACTGATGTAAGTGCATCACAGATGTAAACAACAAGGATAGTTCTTAATATGGAAGTGAATTGTGACATGCTAAACATAACGTATACGTATGACATACGTTCTAATTTTAAGAAGCTCAGAGCAACATGTTTTGTTACCTTACAAGGAAGCTGTAAGACTCTCTGTGATGTATAAAAGCTCAATCTTACTGTACTACCTCAGAGAAACACGGAAACGCATAGACCTGGCATGAATACAACATCTTGAAGTTTCTCTCCTGACATATAAGAATAAAATCTTTCTTGGCAAGATAACTGGTGTCTGGTCCCGTAAATCAAATAATAACGGGGAAACAAAAGAGGCTTTAATTCCAAGTCTACATTTGGCGTCACGAGAACAGGATTGCATCTTCAGGCATTTGTCAATCATTCAAGGTAAGACTTTTCCTATTCTAAATAATTCTAAGTCTGCCTGATGATTGGACATTGACTGAAACTGCTTAAAAGAACTGTGTTATTTAAAGTACCAGTTGTTTTGCCAATGAATATATGTGTCAGAAAAAAAATAAAAATAATTTAAATAATTAGAATGTGGCTTATTTGAGTTGCTCTGGTCAGTAAACCTCTGAATATTGAATGATGCTGGGGAAGTCTTTCTCATTTTTGAAAAGACTGTAGAAAGTGGATCTTTTTTAGGAAAAGACCATCTTAGTCAAATTTTGGAAATAGCTGTAAGGCGATTTAGCAATTAGCTTGTAAGGTGGTTGGAATATGGCGAGATTGCGATAAAGGGCAGATTTATCTCTAAAATATATCCAATACACAAAGAATCGTTTCAGAAGAAGACGAGGATAGTGTGACAAGCAGTGATTTATAGCGGTTTACAGTGGCGGGTCTGTGCTTGAAGTTAGTACAGTGCAGTATAAAAAAAATACAAATAAACCCTAAAACGTAAATACGCAGAGGATTGAACCCTTAGAAGAAGGGTATCAATGAAATAGATGCTAGAATTGCATGCATTCTGATTTTGACAATAAAGCTGTTCAGTGTTTGGAGGAAAAGACTGATCTGAGAGCAACTTTAATGTGTGTGTATATATATATATATATATGTGTGTATATATGTGTGTATGTATATGTATATATATATAAATTAATCTGAATTAAGACAAACAAAAAAGAAAAACAGAAAATATTAGAGTTGTTTTTTGTTTTTTTGTTTCCCAACCCCTTCTTTGTTCTTGAGAAATTAGAACAGGTGGAGAGTGAGAAAAGCAGAGGGCCTCCCCTGGAATTCACACACACACTCCCTCACAAAAATAGCCCTGCTGTTTGAGCACACAGACACAGAGTGACAAATAATTTGCAATGGCAGAAAGTGGATTTAACAGCAGAACAATATCTGCTTGGTACTTAGAAAGAAAACAGAAAAAGCAAGCTAAGTTTTTGAAAAAAGGACTGGACATTAACAGATCTATGGATGTGCAGTTAAGCTGGCTTGAGTCCCAGAAGGACTCTATCAAGTCAAAAGTATTTCCAATCCTCGCCGCACATTGGATTTTGAAACAAGGTGGAATTTGTTGTGGTATCAATGGGTGCCCGGTCCCACTTGTTGAAGCAATGAAGCCTCAAATTGAAGCATATAACAAATTGAACAAAATTATGTCTATTAAATGTTCAGATGGAGAGAATACAACCAATGATGATTCATTTGATCCAGATTGGACAAATATAATAACTTAAGCTGAAAAGAAATATTCACAAGCACCATTGAAATCTGCAACAACTGTAACGCCTCCTCCTTACAACCCAATTTATCCAATTTTGCCTGAACAATATACAAATTCATCTAAACCTCTGACACAGCCTCAAGCTTCGAGATCAAATGGAGGTCCAGTTGACAAAATGTATATTGCATCTGCACAAGCAGCTCCGGTAATAACAAGATCTAAAACAGTTCAGCCAAACAGAAACATGCTGCGATGTACACCAGTTCGGAATTATGATTCTGACTGGGGTGATGAGACAAGAGATGACGACATGATCACAATTGACAAGCTTGGTCCTGAATTTTCTTCACCTGTAATTAAAAGGGAAGGATCTGAGATGATGACAGAAGAGAGACCATTCACACCAGGAGAACGTCAAGCCATTCTCACAGCCTTGCCTCCTCTGAAGAGACAAGATCCAAACACAGAGTTTTGGCGAGAATTAGACTCATTGATTGAAGCACATCAAATGACATTAAGAGACATACACACCATTGTGAAAGCTAAAATCCCAAGAGACAGATGGGAACGCTTGCCAGCTTCGATAACAACCGCCCGATGGATAGATTTGTGGGTTGATGGCCAGGGACGACCCCTGGGTCTTTGGCAAGCATTAGATGTGTTCCGAAAAGAAATCCAGGAAATCTTGGGCAGTGGTAAATTTCCTTTCATATTAGTGACATTGATTAAGCAAAAGGATGATGAATCTCCAGATGAATATGCTCTACGTAAGTGGAATGCTTATGAGAGATGGGCTCTCTGTGCCAAGAAACAACCTGACAGAGATGATGTACAGTTCACTGACACACTTGTGGATGGACTTAGCACAAAATACCAACAAGCCTTATCACTTGGAGTCAACCCAGGTGAGACATTTGACCAAATTATGCAATGGGCTGGCCGCTTAGAGATGGCTATGAGATCAAATAAAGAAGAAGGAAACAAGCCATATCGAAGAGGAGTGGCAACAGCTCAATACAACAAGGACACAAAGAATAGGGTGATTTCCTGCAGCAACTGTGGAAAGCGTGGACACTCAAAAATAGATTGTTGGGCTAAAGGAGGTGGAGCAGAAGGTCAAGGCCCATCATTTAGACAGGTCAGTGCAAAAAACCATAATGAAACCCCTCAAGGGAAGACGTGGACTGAAGCACAAGTCCGTCAGCTCATTGAGGGAATTATGCGTCCGCAATAGGAATCAGCGGCCCCCTGTATTAGTAAGAAAAGAGACAATCGCCTTTTCGTCAATGCATTAATAGGGGGCCACCCATGTGACATCCTTGTGGACACAGGCGCAGCCATTTCAATAACAGATCTGAACCTACCTACAACAGAGGAAACTATGGATGTTGAAGGAGTTGGAGGAGGTATCACAAAATTCCGCAAAAGTATTCAAGTTCCACTGCAAATACATGAAGATGAAGTCTTATGGACATCTTTCTGGGTTGGGCCGAATTCACAAGGAAGCCTTATTGGCATGGACATTCTTCCATTGTTAAACATGATCATATTCACTGACAGTCGTCAAATCACTACAACTGCTGGGATAATACCACACGAAGATCGCACATGTAATCTAAGGTCTGTTGGTACAGCAAAACCAATTATCAGAAACTGGAAGAAAGACGGTGTGTGGGGTCTTCTGTGCAGTTTATATCCGGATGTTTGGGCTAAACACAAATTGGATTGTGGTAAAGCCAACATTGATCCCATTGTTATTGAGGGACCGATACATGCCCCTCATAAACAATACCCCATCCGACCTGAAGCAAGACGAGCCGTGGAGGAGATAGTGGCAGACTTGGAAGCTGAAGGAATCATCAGACAAACTTCATCTACCACTAATAGTCCTGTCTGGCCTGTCAAGAAATCTGATAACTCATGGAGACTAACCATTGATTACACAAGACTTAACAGTGTAACACCAAAACCGCATCCTATTGTGGCCAATCCTGCCACCATTCTGAATGACATTCCAGGAAATGCTAAAATTTTTACGGTACTGGATGTACTGTCGGCTTTCTGGTCTATACCTATAGACAAAAGATCTCAAGAGAAATTAGCCTTCACAGTGGGCGCAAAACAGTATGTTTGGAACAGACTCCCACAAGGTCTTAATCTTTCTCCTGTTGTATTTCATAGAGCTTTGGACCAGTTCTTAACGGAGCAAAAAGCTGAAATTGAGAAATCAGGAAGTGTCTGCCTCCAATATGTTGATGACTTGTTAATTGCAAGCCCAGATGAAAACAGCCATGTATTTGCTCTGAATGTTGTCCTACAAGCCCTTAGGAAAGGGGGATTCAAAGTTAACCCCGATAAAGCACAGCTGGCCAAATCCAAGGTTATCTATTTGGGCCAAGAAATATCTGTGGAGGGAAGGAGAATGACAAAAGAGCGTGTAGAGGCATTACGACAACTTCCAAAACCCCTAACAGTTACAGGAATGCGGAAGGTGATGGGACTTTTCAACTATTGTCGTCAGTATATACCTGATTTTGCTAGCATCACCAGCCCCCTCATCGACCTGTACAAGGGAGGAAAGCCTGGAGTGGAACATATAAACTGGACACCAGAAGCTGAGGAAGCGTTTACTTCTATGAAAGAAAAACTGACTTCAGCCCCAGCATTGGGACTTCCTGACGGACGGTTGCATTTTCATTTGTGGACCAGGGTAGGAGATGAGACATATTCAGCAGTACTGTGTCAAAAACCAGGTGATCGATACAGACCAGTTGGATACTTTTCCACAAAGATTCCTGTCACTATGATTGGGCAACCACGGTGTATACAAGCCCTCGATGGTGCCACATGGGCAGTGGATGCTGTTGAGAATCTGATAGGAGCACAAACTATCATATTGCACACTCCACACAGTATAGTGACACTGTTGAACAACACGAACATCAAAACCATAACTGATGCAAGAAGAGCAAAATGGGAAGCAACTTTGTTGAACAAAGATTTAAGAGTGGAAATCATCAGGGACACGACTCTTAACCCTGCAACAATGATGCTGGAACCACACGAGGGAATACCACATGAGTGTGAAAAACAAGTAGAAGAAGATAGTCTTGGTCCAGTTAATCCAATCCCTCTTAAAAACCCAGACAAAGAGTTATGGGTTGATGGATCCAGTTATTATGTTGATGGAAAACGACATACTGGATGGGCTGTAGTAAAAGGAGATGGAACTGTTGTAAAGAAAGGAGCCCTTTCTGGGAAATCTTCAGCACAAGTAGCTGAACTTATAGCACTTACAGAAGCCTTTGAACTATCAGAAGGAGATCGAGTCAACATCTATACAGATAGTCGTTATGCTTTTGGCGTGGTCCATGACTACCTTGCTCTGTGGAAAAGACGTGGACTTATCACTAGCAGTGGGAGCGAAATACAACATGCTTCCATAATTCGTCGTTTGATTACAGCATGTTACTTACCCCGAGAAGCAGCCGTGATCAAAGTAAAATCACATCAATCTGACAAGTCCAAAGAAAGTCAAGGAAACACGGCAGCAGATGCAGCAGCTAGAGAAGCAGCTCTACTTCCTTTTACTCCTGTTACCTTGGTAAAGGAAAATAGCAAGGATAATCCTGAGCTCCATCTTCTGTCATATCAATTGGAGACAGATGAAGAGAAAGAACAATGGATGAAAGTGGGAGCGAAAGAGGATGATCAAGGTATCTGGAGAATTCCAACAGGACAAGTGGTGATGCCTATCGGAACAAGAAGAGAACTAATGCAGCTGTATCATGGAAAGGTACATGCTGGAGCAAAAGCAATGAAATCTCAAATCAGTGAGACTTGGTGGTGGCCAAGAATGATGAGAGACATTGATGATTACTGTGGGAGATGCTTGATATGCCTCAAAGCAAATGTAGGAAAATCTGTAAAGGTGCGAATGTCACATGCACCCAGACCAACAGGTCCATGGACACACCTCCAAATTGATTTCACAGGACCTTTATCACCCAGTGGAGGGTATCAATACATACTTGTAATCATGGACAGATTTACTAGATGGGTGGAAGCATACCCTACAAAATCCTGCACTGCTGAAGCGGCAGCACTAGTAATGGTGGAAGAAGTTTTTCCTCGCTGGGGCCTTCCATATGAACTTGATTCTGACAATGGAACTCATTTCACTGGGAAATTGATGAAGGAAGCAATGAAATTGATGGGAATTAAACAGAAATTCCACATTCCTTATAGGCCGGAAAGCTCAGGCCTGGTTGAACGAATGAATAGATCTTTGAAAACCGCTCTTACCAAAGCCATTCTGCAAACTGGCCAAGGCTGGCATAAGTTATTACCTGCTATTCTGTGGAACTTGAGAGCAACTCCGAACCGAGTTACAGGACTAACCCCTTTTGAACTAATGACGGGAAGAGCAATGGTTCTACCTCCTGATGCTCCGCCACCAGCGGGAACAGGAGGAGACTCTACTTTGTTCCAAGAAAAGTTACGCCGTTATCTCGCAATGCTAGACAAAGCTACTAAAGACAATAATAAGAAAGTGCGAGAAGCTCAACAGCAATGGGATGAAAAACACACCACTACTGACATTCCACACATTCCCGAGTTAGGTAGTTTTGTCATGATCAAACGAATTGCTAGGAAAGGTTTAGAGCCTAGATGGGAAGGACCATATGAGATACTCCTAACTACTGATACAAGTGTTTGTCTCAAAGGGAAGGGTGTAGGAACAGATAGATGGTATCATTGGTCACAAGTTAAACCTTGCTTAGTGAATGAACAAGATGATAATGATGGCTTATGGCCTGAGATTGAGCAATGTTCATCCATTAGGTTTAAAGATTGGGAACAAAGAAGTGATGTTAATTATTTCTCTGCTTCCATTTCAGGAATCAGTTCCATTGACATTGATTAGAGATGGTTGCAAGTTATTCTCGATACCCAACGACGATAGTCCTTATATGTGTTACTAGAAGGAAAAGTACCAAACCTGTCAAATTGATTATTTCTAACCAAATGGATAGAACTAAGAATGGGACATACAGCGTGAAATAAGAGATTTTATGCAAAACACTACCTCACAAACAATGAACATCCGCTTACTGATTTTCAACCCCAAGGGATAGGATCCTTTAACGTCAACGTTTATTTTAATTTCTTGTTTTGGTTCGGAACTGAAGGATTTAATTAATTAATGAGTTAATTAATTAATGAGTTCAGGCACGGGCAGAAGACTTATTAGTTTTTCTTTTCTTAGATGATTGGGGTTCATTTTAAAAAACATACACATAGATATTAAAATACACATAGTATACGGGGACATAACATGGGCTGGGGTTTTGTTCTTTGTTTTGTTTCTCTGTTTCCATTCTTCTGTTCTTTCTGTCTATTTTCTTGGTCTGCTATTTCTTCTCCTCACTATCACTTCTATAGGTTGGCCACCTGGGAATGATGGTGTGGAACTGACGGTCGTAGTTCCAGTGGAGGGAGATGAAGATTCAAAATTTCATCTTTTAATATTATTTTATTATTAAATATTATGTATCTGTATTATTATTCTTTATTAATATTCATAATCAGTTGTATCATCTTATGAAGTTGCAAAAGCATGAGTTTGAATGCATGAGGGAACTATAGATAGCATGGATCCATGGGAGGATCATATGTCAGACAGGGGGAAGCTATATTTTGCTATGGGGTGTGTACAATGTAACATGTTCGACTGATGTAAGTGCATCACAGATGTAAACAACAAGGATAGTTCTTAATATGGAAGTGAATTGTGACATGCTAAACATAACGTATACGTATGACATACGTTCTAATTTTAAGAAGCTCAGAGCAACATGTTTTGTTACCTTACAAGGAAGCTGTAAGACTCTCTGTGATGTATAAAAGCTCGATCTTACTGTACTACCTCAGAGAAACACGGAAACGCATAGACCTGGCATGAATACAACATCTTGAAGTTTCTCTCCTGACATATAAGAATAAAATCTTTCTTGGCAAGATAACTGGTGTCTGGTCCCGTAAATCAAATAATAACGGGGAAACAAAAGAGGCTTTAATTCCAAGTCTACACGGAACCACGCCCCCCCTGCCACATACCCCCCCCGCCCGACTCAGGCCGGGGTGCCGTCCGGCCTGCAGCCTCCCCCCCCCCCCCCCCCCCCTCCTGGAGAGGAAGTCAGCGACAGCCATCTGTGCACCCGGCCTGTGGACCACCTGGAACTTAAAAGGTTGTAAGGCTAGATACCAACGGGTGATCCGCGCGTTGGTATCTTTCATGCGGTGGAGCCATTGGAGGGGCGCGTGGTCCGAACAGAGGGTGAATTCCCGTCCCAAGAGATAATATCGGAGGGTGAGGACGGCCCACCTGATGGCCAAACATTCCTTCTCAATGGTGCTGTACTTAGTCTCTCTCTTTGAGAGCTTGCGACTAATGTACAGCACCGGCCGTTCCTCCCCCTCCATCTCCTGGGACAGGACTGCACCCAGCCCCCTGTCCGACGCGTCGGTCTGTAATAAAAAGGGGAGAGAAAAATCAGGAGCCTGTAGTAGCGGCCCTCCACATAGAGCAGCCTTTACCTGGGTGAAAGCCTGCTGACACTGCTCCGTCCACTGAACCGGATCTGGTGACTCCTTTTTAGTGAGATCAGTCAGCGGGCTGGCAAGGTCCGAATAATTAGGCACAAACCTTCTATAGTATCCCGCCAGCCCCAGGAACTGTCTCACCTCCTTTTTGGTCTTGGGTCTCGGGCACGTTGCAACAGCTGCTGTCTTATCAATTTGGGGACGCACCTGCCCGTGACCCAAGTGGAATCCCAGATACCTGACCTCTACGCGCCCAACCGCACACTTCTTTGGGTTGGCCGTTAGGCCGGCCAGTCTCAGCGCTCTCAGGACCGCGCGCACATGCTCCATATGGCGCTGCCAGTCATTACTATAAATAATGATATCATCCAGATAAGCAGCGGCATATGCAGCATGTGGCCGGAGTATCCGGTCCATGAGACGCTGGAAGGTGGCCGGAGCCCCGAACAACCCAAACGGAAGCGTAACGAATTGGTGTAACCCGAACGGCGTCGTGAAGGCTGTTTTTTCTGTAGACATAGGAGATAAGGGGATCTGCCAATATCCTTTAGTTAAATCCAGCGTCGAAAAAAAACGAGCAGTGCCGAGCCGATCAAGCATTTTGTCAATCCGGGGCATTGGATAAGCATCGAATTTCGATACAGCATTCACCCTGCGGTAATCCACACAAAATCGAACCGAGCCGTCGGGTTTAGGTACTAAAACTATCGGGCTCGCCCAGTTACTGTGGGATTCTTCTATTACCCCCATCTCGAGCATCGCCTCTAATTCCGACTGAACGACTTTTTTCTTGTGTTCAGGTAAACGATAGGGCCGGCTGCGCACTACCACGCCCGGCTCGGTCTCAATATGGTGCCGAATGAGATTGGTTCGACCGGGTAGGAACGAGAACACGTCAGTAAACTCCGCTTGCAACCTGGCAACGTCAGTAAGCTGATCTCCGTCCGGAGCCAGAGCGAGAGATGGTGATTTGACATTCGCCTCTGGCCCGAGATCTTCTTCCGCTCCGATCACCGTCGCCAGCATCCCTGACTCCGCCTCGCTCCACTTTTTTAGGAGATTGAGATGGTAAATCTGACGCGCCCCGTTCCTATCCGTTCGAAGAACCTCATAATTGAGATCCCCGACTCGCTGGGTGACCTCAAAGGGTCCTTGCCACTTAGCGAGTAATTTGGAACTCGACGTGGGAAGCAATAGAAGGACTTTATCTCCCGGTGAAAATTTTCTCAGTTTTGTTCCCCTATTGTACAACTGGGTCTGTTTGTCCTGAGCCTGTAACAAATTCTCCATTGAGAGCCGCCCCAAAGTGTGGAGTTTTGTTCTCAGGTCCAGGACATACTGAATTTCATTTCGACTCTCCGAGGGTCCCTCCTCCCAAGTCTCCTTCAGCACGTTCAGCACCCCGCGGGGTTGACGACCATAAAGGAGCTCGAAGGGGGAAAACCCCGTGGAGGCTTGCGGGACCTCGCGCACAGCGAACAACAAGGGTTCTAACCATTTATCCCAATTTTTGGCGTCTTCGTGAACGAACTTACGGATCATTGTCTTTAATGTGCGATTAAATCGTTCCACCAAGCCGTCCGTTTGTGGGTGAAAGAAGCTGGTGCGAATCGATTTAATGCCCAATAACTCGTAAAGTTCGCGTAACGTACGTGACATAAACGCCGTGCCCTGATCAGTGAGGATCTCTTTCGGGATCCCCACTCGGGAGATTAGACGAAACAGGGCATCCGCTACACTTTTCGCGGAGATGTTGCGGAGTGCCACTGCCTCAGGATATCGCGTTGCATAGTCCACTATGACTAATGCAAAGCGATGTCCCCGTGCTGACCGTTCTAATGGCCCGACGAGGTCCATCGCAATTCGCTGGAAGGGGACCTCGATTAGAGGAAGGGGGCGCAAAGGCGCTTTTGGGGCGGCCGGCGGATTTACCAGCTGACATTCACGACAAGCCGCGCACCACCTGCGCACGTTCTCGTGAATGCCCGGCCAAAAAAAACGGGTCATGAGACGGTTAAGTGTCGTTATTTGCCCTAAATGTCCCGCCATGGGATTTGAATGAGCCGCCTGGAAAAGCATTTCCCGACGGCTTTTCGGTACCAACAACTGGCTTGTAGTCTCTTTTGTCTGAGTGTCTTGTATCACTCTATACAACCGGTCTTTCAAGATTGCAAAATATGGATAAGTGAGCGGTCGAGCAGGCTGGAGAGGCTGACCGTCGATGGTACGGAGCTGTTCAAACGCATGTTTTAACGACTCATCCTGAGACTGTTCCAGGGGAAAATCATCACGCTCTGGGAGAATCTGTCTCCCAATTACGCTCAGATCCCCTGGATCCAGTCCCGGAGGTCCCAGTTCAGCCTCGCCCAACCGCACGACCGCCCCGCTCTCCTGCTTCTTATTCCCACAAGAGACATCCGCGCACAATAACCCCAATAACTCTGTAAAGGCCGGCCAATTAGTTCCCAAAATCAGCGGATGCCTGAGGTGCGGGTTAACTGCCACCTCCACACTATGCTTTTGCCCCCTAAATTTAATCAAAGCCGACATGAGCGGATACTTCACCACATCCCCGTGCACACACCTTACCCGAACCATGCGGCTCATATCCAATGTCTCAGGTTGAATCAGGCTTTGGTGGATCGAGGTTTGGTTACATCCTGAGTCCACCAGAGCCTGATAGGTACCCCCCTTTATACTCACGGGTATCTGGTACCGGCCAGCCTGATCGTGGGCAGCCTGCGGGGCATCCGGGACCCGGATCATTGTCCCCACCTCCATCATCGGACACCTGTCTATAAAATGGTCCGGGTCCCCGCAACGCCAGCAGGCCGGCCCAGGCCTCCCCACCGCTCTAGAGGCAGGAAGTGGGGTAAGTGACTGGCGTGAGGAGAGGGAGGGAAAGGAAGCCGGGTCCGCCCCCCCGGTAGTGAACCCCGAGCCCCTGGGCTGGGGTCTCAGGCCTCCTGCCGGATCCAGTGAAGTTCCCCCCCGTCCCCGGGGAGGGCCACGGAACGGTCCGGGAGGACGGGACCTGGGAAGAGGAGATGGTCGAGGAGACGAGGTAGAAGAGGGGGAGGGAGAAAAAAAAGAGGAAGAGAGAGACACATTAGGGAGGTTCTCGCCGACCCTGGAGCACGCCACCCAGCTGGTCCTCCGCCAACTGAATGGCCAAGTCCAGCGACGCCGGTCGGTGGCACTGGACCCACTCCGCCGTTTTCCGCGGCAAACGGCCGATGAATTGCTCCAGCACCACCCGGTCGATTATCTCCTGGACGTCGCTTCCCTCAGCCAACAGCCACTTGCGGCAGGAGTCCCGGAGCTGTTGAGCCAACACGAAGGGTCGACCGCTCTCGCCCAGATCCAGGGAACGGAACCGCTGGCGATGTTGCTTTGGGCTCCGGCCGACCCGCTGTAGGATGGCTCTTTTTAGATCATCGAAAACCAGGAGATTCTGGACGGGTAGCTGTTGGGCCGCCGCCTGCACCTCCCCGGTCAGCAAAGGGATGAGGCGCACCGGCCATTGCTCTTTTGGCCACCCACCTGCCTCCGCTGACCTCTCAAAGAGGTCGAGGAACGCCTCAGGGTCATCCTGTGGGCCCATCTTATTAAGGGGCAGGTGGGGGCGCTCGACCGGCGGCGGCGTTGAACCCGGCCGAACCTCCCGGTCCATCCAGCTCCGGAACCTCTCGCGGTCCTCCTGTTGGCCTTGGACGAGAAACTGGAACCGGCCTTCCAGATCGGTCCTCATCTCGACCAGGGCCCGATGTTGATCTTGGTGGAGGGCCGCGAGAGAAGCAACCACATCCGCAAGTGGCGATGTTTGCATGCTGGCGGCGGCTTCCGTCTTCCTTCCCGGGTTTTCGGCACCAGTGTAACAGTCAATGTTCAAGAGGGTGGAAGGAAGAGGACAGGGTCGGCTTTAGTGAATTCGGGGTTTTTTATTTCTCCCAAAACAAACAAAACCAAACAGAACAAAAGATGCGCCACACGCGCTCTGCTTAGACTTCAGAATTTAAAGGGGCTCGCTCTCCGCTCTCTCTCTCAGCTCCTCGCATACACTTGTCAGCTCTCTCTTTTTTTCCTTCTCTTTCCTCGTGGCTTTTATCCGTCTCCCCACGCCAATTACTGAAACAAGACACAGGTGTTTGTCATTCACACTTAACCCACTCACGCCGCACCTGTCTCCCGATCCTCTCCCGCGTCACTGACTTCGCGGAACCACGCCCCCCCTGCCACAAACTCATTTACTTATTTTGACAATAACTTCGATGGTTTAATAGACAGTCGTCGTTGTCATTTTGAATAATATTGTGCTTGAATCAAGATCGCCATTTTTGAATGATAAATCGTGCACACATCGAATTTAATATTTGCACGTTAACGTTTCCAAAAGTAACCCGGCCCCCAAGGCCTGGCCTCCCCCATTTCCCGCGATCCATAGGAATATGTAAACATGCAAAGATCAACTTATATGCATATAATAAATGACAAATACATTTACTTAAAAAAAATACTCAAGTATAAGCTACGTGACAACTCGTTGATGTAAAGTACGAATTTCTCCGTGCGGGAGAGCGAGCCCCCTGAATTGTCCTCTTAATGCAATCTTACGTGCAAATGCGATGCATGGTCATATCCCACAAAATAAACAATACATACTCTGACTACTATAAACACTTAACCTTCTCGCTTAATAAATCAAATAATATGTTTTTGAATACTTGCTCACAGTCACTCATTTCATAGGCTATACACCAACTAATATGTAGGCTAGCTAGTCTACAAACGTTTTCATACGTATTCATAAGTAACACGTTTCTAATTGTTGAAAATTCATAGCAATTCTGAAATTCAGTTTAAAAGTTAATTTATTGACCAAAAATGCAATAAACGATTGTACTTTAAGTTAAAAAAGTTGAGCTTACCTCTTTTCAGTGTCTTCATCACGTTGCGTCTCAGAAAATCTTCACCCACTAACACAAGAAACAAGTACTGTAAGTGTGTATTTGTCAGGGTTGTGTGCAGGTAGCTGAAGACGAGGTCACAAGGCGTAGAAATAAAGTGGATTTATTTACAAATTAAACTTTCTAGAACATACAGGAACAAAAGAACAGATACCAGGACTTCAGGGAAAACACAACCTTACAAAGACGACGACCAACCAACACTGAGGGAAAACACAAGGCTTAAATGAACAGGGACTGATGGGATAATTAACCAAACACAGGTGAAGGGAATACTAATCAGACATGGCGGGAAAACGAACAGGACTGAACCAAAATCACAAAGACAGGGGAAACCAAGATCACAAACAGGACTCAAACACATTGAAACATGACAGTACCTCCCCCCTCCCAAAGGCGCGACATAGCGCCGTATAACATCCAAAAGGGGTGGGAGGGTGGGCGCTCTGGAGGCTGACGAGGACATGGCGGTGCAGGGACGGGAAGCCTCCAGAGCGGAGCTGGTAGCTCAGGGAACCAGGGTGGAACAGGCTGTGGGCGTGACCAGGGCGGAGCAGGCTGTGGGCGCGGCCAGGGCGGAGCAGACTGTGGGCGCGGCCAGGGTGGAGCAGGCTGTGAACGTGACCAGGGCGGAGCAGGCTGTGGGCGCGACCAGGGCGGAGCAGGCTGTGGGCGTGGCCAGGGCGGAGCTGTCGGACCCTCGGGCGTCCAGGGCGGAGCTGTCGGACCCTCGGGCGTCCAGGGCGGAGCTGTCGGACCCTCGGGCGTCCAGGGCGGAGCTGTCGGACCCTCGGGCGTCCATGACGGTGATGACCCTTCGGGCGGCCATGGCGGCGAGGACCCTTCGGGCGGCCATGGCGGCGAGGACCCTTCGGGCGGCCATGGCGGCTGGGACCCTTCGGGCGGCCATGGCGGCGGGGACCCTTCGGGTGGCCATGGCGGCGAGGACCCTTCGGGCGGCCATGGCGGCGAGGACCCTTCGGGCGGCCATGGCGGCGAGGACCCTTCGGGTGGCCATGACGGTGAGGACTTCTCGGGTATACCCCCCCCCCCAAAATTTCCATGGGGAAATTGACAGGAAAGAGGGAGTCCAGGGGCCAAGAGGATCTGGGATTGGTCAGAAACAGCGGAAGATCAGTGGGTTTTGATGCAGGATCAGTAGGCTCTGGTGCTGGGTCAGTGGGCTCTGGTGCAGGATCAGTGGGCTCTGGTGCAGGATCAGTGGGCTCTGGCGCAGGGTCAACGGGCTCTGGCGCAGGGTCAACGGGCTCTGGCGCAGGGTCAACGGGCTCTGGCGCAGGGTCAACGGGCTCTGGCTCAGGATCAGCGGGCTCTGGCTCAGGATCAGCGGGCTCTGGCTCAGGATCAGCGGGCTCTGGCTCAGGACTGGACGGGACCGGCACATCATGTGACTCGGAACTGGACGGGACCAGTCCATCATGGGACTCGGGACTGGACGAGACCAGCACATCATGTGACTCGGAACTGGACGGGATCAACACATCATGTGACTCGGAACTGGACAAGACCAGCACATCATGTGACTCGGAACTGGACGGGATCAGCACATCATGGGACTCGGAACTGGACGGGACCAGCACATCATGTGACTCGGAACTGGACGGAAACAGCACATCTTGGAACTTGGAACTGGACGGAACCAGCACATCATGGGACTCGGAACTGGACGGGATCAGCACATCATGGGACTCGGAACTGGACGGGACCAGCACATCATGTGACTCGGAACTGGACGGAAACAGCACATCTTGGAACTTGGAACTGGACGGAACCAGCACATCATGGGACTCGGAACTGGACGGAACCAGCACATCATGGGACTCGGAACTGGACGGAACCAGCATATCTTGGGACTCGGAACTGGACGGAACCAGCACATCTTGGAACTCAGAACTGGACGGAACCAGCACATCGTGGGACTCGGAACTGGACGGGACCAGCACATCGTGGGACTCGGAACTGGACGGAAACAGCATACTCAGCTTTATTTTGAAGCAAAGCACATGAAAATAGCTTCAGATTTGGCTCATTTGCAAGCATTCTGGTGAGAACATGTTCACAAAAAAGCTTTGAATGACCATCGACAAGGGCTATGTGACCCCTGTTCTCTCGGGCCGCGAACAACATACAATAATCATCTTGTGCTCATGTGAGACTGCAAAACATGACCTTTTCAATTATATAAAGCTGACTCTGATTGGACTTTGTTTTAATGAACAATGAAGAAATATATTTTTAAATATAAATATATACAGAGAATACTGCCAGAATAGGGTATATTGTAATGATTATTATTAGCTTTCCCTTTGGGCTAAAATAATGTGCTTGTCCTTGATGGAAAGTAGGGATTCAGGGCTACAATTTGGTGTATCACAAGTGAAAGTCTGAGTTTCCTGGCCTGAACAGCCTGGTTAATATTTTGACAACATTTTGGAGCACTGAGAATACTGCCAGAATAGGGTATATTGTAATGATTATTATTAGCTTTCCCTTTGGGCTAAATTAATGTGCTTGGCCTTGATGGAAAGTTGGGATTCAGGGCTACAATTTGGTGTATCACAACTGAAAGTCTGAGTTTCCTGGCCTGAACAGCCTGGTTAATATTTGGACAACATTTTGGTGCGCTGAGAATACTGCCAGAATAGGGTATATGGTAATGATTATTATTAGCTTTCCCTTTGGGCTAAAATAATGTGCTTGGCCCTGATGGAAAGTAGGGATTCAGGGCTACAATTTGGTGTATCACAACTGAAAGTCTGAGTTTCCTGGCCTGAACAGCCTGGTTAATATGTTCAGGTTAGTAATTGTGTGTGGATAAACAACCAGGCCCTGCAAAAATATGCATGTCCACCGGGTGGCGATTTCCCCTTTTGGCCTACATCCCAATGAAACAAGGCCTATTCGACGACCTCTCATTCACGTTAGAAACATGATACAGCCAGACAATTAGGATATAAATAAAGCACACATACTCAGCTTTATTTTGAAGCAAAGCACATGAAAATAGCTTCAGATTTGGCTCATTTGCAAGCATTCTGGTGAGAACATGTTCACAAAAAAGCTTTGAATGACCATCGACAAGGGCTATGTGACCCCTGTTCTCTCGGGCCGCGAACAACATACAATAGTCATCTTGGGCTCATGTGAGACTGCAAAACATGACCTTTTCAATTATATAAAGCTGACTCTGATTGGACATTGTTTTAATGAACAATGAAGAAATATATATTTAAATATAAATATATACAGAGAATACTGCCAGAATAGGGTATATTGTAATGATTATTATTAGCTTTCCCTTTGGGCTAAATTAATGTGCTTGGCCTTGATGGAAAGTAGGGATTCAGGGCTACAATTTGTTGTATCACAACTGAAAGTCTGAGTTTCCTGGCCTGAACAGCCTGGTTAATATTTGGACAAAATTTTGAAGCACTGAGAATACTGCCAGAATAGGGTATATTGTATTGATTATTATTAGCTTTCCCTTTGGGCTAAATTAAGATACAAACAAATAATTGGTATATTAGTAAAGTACTCATACTGGGCTTTATTTTAATGCAAAACACATGAAAATAGCTTACGATGTGGCTGAATTAGAGATGTTTTGCTACGAACCACTGGACAGTGCCGGATGCTAGTGGCCTAAACCACACATCTTGGAGCTGTTCTCTTTCCCTCTCTGACCAAGACACAGCCTAATCAGTATGACATTGTGAACTACAATACTAACCTTTTAATACGAGGCAAAAAGCAGAAAGAAGGCTTGAAATTTGAGTTAGTTATAGAGATTTTGCTTCTAACCCATTCGGACCACTCAGGCCTGGTGACCTCAACTTTGGCTTTCTGTACTTTGCCCTTTAATTTTAACTCCCTGAACGAGAGAGAGAAACTTTATTGGGCACACGTTAAATTACACATTCTGAGCTTTAAATAGATGTGCAAAACATGGCTGTTGGATAAAAACTGATGGAAAGACAGTCATTTTAATAGGAGATTCAAAGTTGAAATCTGGTAATCTGCTCCCAAAAGTTCACCACGCCATCAAATCACAGCAAAACAAGGGCAATCGGACGAGCTCTCAGTCATGGCAGGGACGAGATACGGACAAATAATTGGTATATTAGTAAAGTACTCTCAGAGGGCTTTATTTAAATGCCAAACGCATGAAAATAGCTTACGATTTGGCTGAATTAGAGATGTTTTGCTACGAACCACTGGACTGTGCCGGATGCTAGTGGCCTAAACCACACATCTTGGAGCTGTTCTCTTTCCCTCTCTGACCAAGACACAGCCTAATCAGTATTGACAATGTTAACTACAATACTAACCTTTTAATACGATGCAAAAAGCAGAAAGAACGCTTGAAATTTGAGTTAGTTATGGAGATTTTGCTTGCAGCCCATTCTGACCACTCAGGCCTAGGTGCCTCAACTTTGTCTTTCTGAACTTTGCCCTGTAATTTGAACTCCCTGAACGAGAGAGAGAAAATGTATTGGGCACACGTTAAACTACACATTCTGAGCTTGAAATAGATGTGCAAAACATGGCTGTTGGATAAAAACTGATGGAAAGACAGTCATTTTAATAGGAGATTCAAAGTTGAAATCTGGTAATCTGCTCCCAAAAGTTCACCACGCCATCAAATCACAGCAAAACAAGGGCAATTGGACGAGCTCTCAGTCATGGCAGGTACGAGATACGGACAAATAATTGGTATATTAGTAAAGTACTCACATCGGGCTTTATTTAAATGCCAAACACATGAAAATAGCTTACGATTTGGCTGAATTAGAGATGTTTTGCTACGAACCACTGGACTGTGCCGGATGCTAGTGGCCTAAACCACACATCTTGGAGCTGTTCTCTTTCCCTCTCTGACCAAGACACAGCCTAATCAGTATTGACATTGTGAACTACAATACTAACCTTTTAATACGATGCAAAAAGCAGAAAGAACCCTTGAAATTTGAGTTAGTTATAGAGATTTTGCTTGCAGCCCATTCTGACCACTCAGGCCTAGGTGCCTCAACTTTGTCTTTCTGAACTTTGCCCTGTAATTTGAACTCCCTGAACGAGAGAGAGAAAATGTATTGGGCACACGTTAAACTACACATTCTGAGCTTTAAATAGATGTGCAAAACATGGCTGTTGGATAAAAACTGATGGAAAGACAGTCATTTTAATAGGAGATTCAAAGTTGAAATCTGGTAATCTGCTCCCAAAAGTTCACCACGCCATCAAAGCCATCAAATCACAGCAAAACAAGGGCAATTGGACGAGCTCTCAGTCATGGCAGGGAGGAGATACGGACAAATAATTGGTATATTAGTAAAGTACTCATACTGGGCTTTATTTTAATGCAAAACACATGAAAATAGCTTACGATTTGGCTGAATTAGAGATGTTTTGCTACGAACCACTGGACAGTGCCGGATGCTAGTGGCCTAAACCACACATCTTGGAGCTGTTCTCTTTCCCTCTCTGACCAAGACACAGCCTAATCCGTATTGACATTTTGAACTACAATACTAACCTTTTAATACGAGGCAAAAAGCAAAAAGAACGCTTGAAATTTGAGTTAGTTATAGAGATTTTGCTTGCAGCCCATTCTGACCACCCAGGCCTAGGTGCCTCAACTTTGTCTTTCTGAACTTTGCCCTGTAATTTGAACTCCCTGAACGAGAGAGAGAAAATGTATTGGGCACACGTTAAACTACACATTCTGAGCTTGAAATAGATGTGCAAAACATGGCTGTTGGATAAAAACTGATGGAAAGACAATCATTTTAATAGGAGATTCAAAGTTGAAATCTGGTAATCTGCTCCCAAAAGTTCACCACGCCATCAAAGCCATCAAATCACAGCAAAGCAAGGGCAATTGGACAAGCTCTCAGTCATGGCAGGGACGAGATACGGACAAATAATTGGTATATTAGTAAAGTACTCATACTGGGCTTTATTTTAATGCAAAACACATGAAAATAGCTTACGATTTGGCTGAATTAGAGATGTTTTGCTACGAACCACTGGACTGTGCCGGATGCTAGTGGCCTAAACCACACATCTTGGAGCTGTTTTCTTTCCCTCTCTGACCAAGACACAGCCTAATCAGTATTGACAATGTGAACTACAATACTAACCTTTTAATACGAGGCAAAAAGCAGAAAGAAGGCTTGAAATTTGAGTTAGCTACAGAGATTTTGCTTCTAACCCATTCGGACCACTCAGGCCTGGTGACCTCAACTTTGTCTTTCTGTACTTTGCCCTTTAATTTTAACTCCCTGAACGAGAAAGAGAAACTTTATTGGGCACACTTTAAACTACACATTCTGAACTTTAAATAGATGTGCAAAACATGGCTGTTGGATAAAAACTGATGGAAAGACAGTCATTTTAATAGGAGATTCAAAGTTGAAATCTGGTAATCTGCTCCCAAAAGTTCACCACGCCATCAAAGCCATCAAATCACAGCAAAACAAGGGCAATTGGACGATCTCTCAGTCATGGCAGGGACAAGATACGGACAAATAATTGGTATATTAGTAAAGTACTCTCACAGGGCTTTATTTAAATGCCAAACGCATGAAAATAGCTTACGATTTGGCTGAATTAGAGATGTTTTGCTACGAACCACTGGACTGTGCCGGATGCTAGTGGCCTAAACCACACATCTTGGAGCTGTTCTCTTTCCCTCTCTGACCAAGACACAGCCTAATCAGTATTGACAGTGTGAACTACAATACTAACCTTTTAATACGATGCAAAAAGCAGAAAGAACGCTTGAAATTTGAGTTAGTTATACAGATTTTGCTTGCAGCCCATTCTGACCACTCAGGCCTAGGTGCCTCAACTTTGTCTTTCTGAACTTTGCCCTGTAATTTGAACTCCCTGAACGAGAGAGAGAAAATGTATTGGGCACACGTTAAACTACACATTCTGAGCTTTAAATAGATGTGCAAAACATGGCTGTTGGATAAAAACTGATGGAAAGACAGTCATTTTAATAGGAGATTCAAAGTTGAATTCTGGTAATCTGCTCCCAAAAGTTCACCACGCCATCAAATCACAGCAAAACAAGGGCAATTGGACGAGCTCTCAGTCATGGCAGGTACGAGATACGGACAAATAATTGGTATATTAGTAAAGTACTCACATCGGGCTTTATTTAAATGCCAAACACATGAAAATAGCTTACGATTTGGCTGAATTAGAGATGTTTTGCTACGAACCACTGGACAGTGCCGGATGCTAGTGGCCTAAACCACACATCTTGGAGCTGTTCTCTTTCCCTCTCTGACCAAGACACAGCCTAGTCCGTATTGCCATTTTGAACTACAATACTAACCTTTTAATACGAGGCAAAAAGCAGAAAGAACGCTTGAAATTTGAGTTAGTTATAGAGATTTTGCTTGCAGCCCATTCTGACCACCCAGGCCTAGGTGCCTCAACTTTGTCTTTCTGAACTTTGCCCTGTAATTTGAACTCCCTGAACGAGAGAGAGAAAATGTATTGGGCACACGTTAAACTACACATTCTGAGCTTGAAATAGATGTGCAAAACATGGCTGTTGGATAAAAACTGATGGAAAGACAATCATTTTAATAGGAGATTCAAAGTTGAAATCTGGTAATCTGCTCCCAAAAGTTCACCACGCCATCAAAGCCATCAAATCACAGCAAAACAAGGGCAATTGGACAAGCTCTCAGTCATGGCAGGGACGAGATACGGACAAATAATTGGTATATTAGTAAAGTACTCATACTGGGCTTTATTTTAATGCAAAACACATGAAAATAGCTTACGATTTGGCTGAATTAGAGATGTTTTGCTACGAACCACTGGACTGTGCCGGATGCTAGTGGCCTAAACCACACATCTTGGAGCTGTTTTCTTTCCCTCTCTGACCAAGACACAGCCTAATCAGTATTGACAATGTGAACTACAATACTAACCTTTTAATACGAGGCAAAAAGCAGGAAGAAGGCTTGAAATTTGAGTTAGCTACAGAGATTTTGCTTCTAACCCATTCGGACCACTCAGGCCTGGTGACCTCAACTTTGGCTTTCTGTACTTTGCCCTTTAATTTTAACTCCCTGAACGAGAGAGAGAAACTTTATTGGGCACACTTTAAACTACACATTCTGAACTTTAAATAGATGTGCAAAACATGGCTGTTGGATAAAAACTGATGGAAAGACAGTCATTTTAATAGGAGATTCAAAGTTGAAATCTGGTAATCTGCTCCCAAAAGTTCACCACGCCATCAAAGCCATCAAATCACAGCAAAACAAGGGCAATTGGACGAGCTCTCAGTCATGGCAGGGACAAGATACGGACAAATAATTGGTATATTAGTAAAGTACTCTCACAGGGCTTTATTTAAATGCCAAACGCATGAAAATAGCTTACGATTTGGCTGGATTAGAGATGTTTTGCTACGAACCACTGGACTGTGCCGGATGCTAGTGGCCTAAACCACACATCTTGGAGCTGTTCTCTTTCCCTCTCTGACCAAGACACAGCCTAATCAGTATTGACAGTGTGAACTACAATACTAACCTTTTAATACGATGCAAAAAGCAGAAAGAACGCTTGAAATTTGAGTTAGTTATACAGATTTTGCTTGCAGCCCATTCTGACCACTCAGGCCTAGGTGCCTCAACTTTGTCTTTCTGAACTTTGCCCTGTAATTTGAACTCCCTGAACGAGAGAGAGAAAATGTATTGGGCACACGTTAAACTACACATTCTGAGCTTGAAATAGATGTGCAAAACATGGCTGTTGGATAAAAACTGATGGAAAGACAGTCATTTTAATAGGAGATTCAAAGTTGAAATCTGGTAATCTGCTCCCAAAAGTTCACCACGCCATCAAATCACAGCAAAACAAGGGCAATTGGACGAGCTCTCAGTCATGGCAGGTACGAGATACGGACAAATAATTGGTATATTAGTAAAGTACTCACATCGGGCTTTATTTAAATGCCAAACACATGAAAATAGCTTACGATTTGGCTGAATTAGAGATGTTTTGCTACGAACCACTGGACTGTGCCGGATGCTAGTGGCCTAAACCACACATCTTGGAGCTGTTCTCTTTCCCTCTCTGACCAAGACACAGCCTAATCAGTATTGACATTGTGAACTACAATACTAACCTTTTAATACGATGCAAAAAGGAGAAAGAACCCTTGAAATTTGAGTTAGTTATAGAGATTTTGCTTGCAGCCCATTCTGACCACTCAGGCCTAGGTGCCTCAACTTTGTCTTTCTGAACTTTGCCCTGTAATTTGAACTCCCTGAACGAGAGAGAGAAAATGTATTGGGCACACGTTAAACTACACATTCTGAGCTTTAAATAGATGTGCAAAACATGGCTGTTGGATAAAAACTGATGGAAAGACAGTCATTTTAATAGCCATCAAAGCCATCAAATCACAGCAAAACAAGGGCAATTGGACGAGCTCTCAGTCATGGCAGGGACGAGATACGGACAAATAATTGGTATATTAGTAAAGTACTCATACTGGGCTTTATTTTAATGCAAAATACATGAAAATAGCTTACGATTTGGCTGAATTAGAGATGTTTTGCTACGAACCACTGGACTGTGCCGGATGCTAGTGGCCTAAACCACACATCTTGGAGCTGTTCTCTTTCCCTCTCTCACCAAGACACAGCCTAATCAGTATTGACATTTTGAACTACAATACTAACCTTTTAATACGAGGCAAAAAGCAGAAAGAACGCTTGAAATTTGAGTTAGTTATAGAGATTTTGCTTGCAGCCCATTCTGACCACCCAGGCCTAGGTGCCTCAACTTTGTCTTTCTGAACTTTGTCCTGTAATTTGAACTCCCTGAACGAGAGAGAGAAAATGTATTGGGCACACGTTAAACTACACATTCTGAGCTTGAAATAGATGTGCAAAACATGGCTGTTGGATAAAAACTGATGGAAAGACAATCATTTTAATAGGAGATTCAAAGTTCTGGTGGACTACGCAACGCGATACCCGGAAACAGTCCCGCTTCGTAACATTTCGGCTAAAAGTGTTGCGAGCGCGCTCTTCTCGTTAATCTCCCGAGTGGGAATCCCCAAAGAGATTCTCACTGATCAGGGCACGGCGTTTATGTCACAAACGATTCGCGAACTCTACGAATTGTTGGGCATTAAATCGATTCGCACTAGCGTCTACCACCCACAGACGGACGGTTTAGTGGAACGATTTAATCGCACTTTGAAATCCATGATTCGTAAGTTCGTTCACGAGGACGCCAAAAATTGGGATAAATGGCTAGAACCCCTCTTGTTTGCTGTACGCGAGGTTCCCCAAGCCTCCACGGGGTTTTCCCCCTTCAAGCTCCTCTACGGACGGCAGCCCCGCGGGGTGCTTGACGTTCTTAGAGAGACTTGGGAGGACGGACCGTCCGCTGCTAAGAACGAAATTCAGTATGTCCTGGACCTGAGAACAAAGCTCCACACATTTTTGGGCGGCTATCAATGGAGAATTTGTTACAGGCCCAGGGCAGACAGAGTCAGCTATACAACAGGGGGACTAGACTCCGCCAATTTGCACCGGGAGATAAAGTACTTGTATTACTCCCTACTTCCAGCTCTAAATTACTCGCAAAGTGGCAAGGGCCCTTTGAGGTCACACGGCGAGTTAATGATCTCAACTATGAGGTAGCCCGTACAGACAGGGAAGGAGCACATCAAGTTTATCACCTCAACCTCCTCAAAAAGTGGGTTGAGGCAGAGTCAGTGATGCTGGCGACGGTGGTGAGCGGAGAGGAGGATCTCGGGCCTGAGGCGAGTTCAAAATCGCAATCTCTCGCGCTGGCTCTTGGTGGAGATCACCTCTCGCCCTCCCAGCTCACTGACGTTAAAAATGTACAAGCTGATTTTGCGGATGTGTTTTCTCCCCTGCCTGGCCGGACAAACCTCATTCAGCACCACGTTGAGACCGATCCTGGGGTGGTGGTACGCTGCCGCCCGTATCGTTTGCCTGAACATAAGAAAAAGGTGGTTCAGAGTGAATTAGAGGC
Source organism: Meda fulgida (assembly GCA_030578275.1). Classification (NCBI taxonomy): domain Eukaryota; kingdom Metazoa; phylum Chordata; class Actinopteri; order Cypriniformes; family Leuciscidae; genus Meda; species Meda fulgida. The sequence goes on along the minus strand of CM060630.1, from coordinate 549,691 downwards.
TATGCTGGATATGGGGGTAATAGAAGAGTCGAGCAGTGACTGGGCGAGCCCGATAGTTTTAGTTCCTAGATCAAGCAATTCGTCAACCCTCGGCATTGGATAAGCATCAAACTTAGACACCGCATTCACCTTCCTATAGTCTACACAGAAGCGGACCGAGCCAAGTTTGATGCTTATCCAATGCCGAGGGTTGACGAATTGCTTGATCGGCTGGGTACTGCTCGTTTTTATTCGACATTGGACTTAACGAAGGGTTACTGGCAGATCCCCTTGTCTCCAATGTCCAAGGAAAAAACAGCTTTCACAACGCCGTTTAGATTACACCAATTTGTCACCCTTCCTTTCGGGTTGTTCGGGGCTCCAGCGACCTTTCAGCGTCTGATGGACAAGATTCTCCGGCCGCATGCTGCATATGCCGCTGCCTACTTGGATGATATTATCATCTATAGTACCGATTGGCAGCGTCATATGCAGCATTTGCGGGCTGTCCTGAAGACGCTGAGAAGGGCGGGGCTCACGGCCAACCCGAAGAAGTGTGCAATTGGGCGTGTGGAGGTAAGGTATCTGGGTTTCTACTTGGGACACGGACAGGTGCGTCCCCAAATTGATAAGACGGCAGCGGTTGCGACCTGTCCGAGACCCAAGACCAAAAAGGAGGTTAGACAGTTCCTGGGGCTAGCGGGATATTACAGAAGGTTTGTGCCTAATTATTCGGACCTCGCTAGCCCGCTGACCGATTTAACTAAAAAGGAAGCGCCAGATACGGTTCAGTGGACGGAGCAGTGTCAGCAGGCCTTTACCCAGATAAAGGCTGCTCTGTGTGGCGGGCCGCTTTTGCATGCTCCTGATTTCTCTCTCCCCTTTATCCTACAGACGGATGCATCGGACAGGGGGCTGGGTGCCGTCCTGTCCCAGGAGGTGGAGGGTGTAGAGCGGCCGGGGCTGTACATCAGTCGTAAGCTCTCTAAGAGAGAGACGATGTACAGCACCATTGAGAAAGAGTGTTTGGCCATCAGGTGGGCTGTTCTCACCCTCCGCTACTACCTCCTGGGGCGGGAGTTCACCCTCTGTTCGGACCACGCTCCACTGCAGTGGCTCCACCGCATGAAGGATACCAACGCGCGGATCACCCGTTGGTATCTAGCTTTACAGCCTTTTAAGTTCCAGGTGATGCACAGGCCGGGTGCACAGATGGTTGTGGCTGACTTCCTCTCCAGGGGGGGGGGGGGGGGGGGGGGGAGGCTGCAGGCCGGACGGCTCCCCGGCCTGAGACGGGTGGTGGGGGTATGTGGCGAGGGGGGCGTGGTTTCGCGAAGTCTGTAGCGGGAGAGGAGTCAGCGAGCTGCGCGGTGAGTAAGTGGGTCAAGTGCAGATGACGAACACCTGTGTCTGATTGCAGTAATTGGCGTGGAGACTGCATATAAGCTGCCGGCTGAGAGAGAGAAGAAGAGAGAGACCTGGGACTCGCACGGGACTTCGTGGCTGCGTGGACTGAGCCTACATTTGTACTGTTTGTTTGTTCTTTGTTTACCGTGGGGAAGAGACATGGACGGCCACGCACGAGCGCACCCTGTTTGTTTATTTTTATTTTTATTGTGAACAATAAAGTGCGAGTCCCAATTTCGCCGACCTCGTCTTCTTCTTCCTCCAATCACACTGAACACACTACACTTACTTTATCAGGCGTTCCCAAAGATGTTGAAAAGAGTTCCTCCGAGTGATTCTCTCTCACCGGCCTTTTGCATCTGACAGGCATGGTCCGTGCTAAGTGTGTGCGTCTGTCTGTGTGTGTGTGTGTGTGTGTACTTGTCTACCTATCTAAGTGGGGACCTTGGTGTCGTTACACACTCACCAACAGGGGACCGCCGAGCCAAGTGGGGACATTTTTCAAGTCCCCTGTTGGTCATGCCTTAAAACATGTTAAAATCATCTAAAATACGCTCTGGTGAATTTCTTACATTTTCGACCAAGTGGGGACCTGCAAGTGTGTGTGTGTTTAAGCCCATACTCAGCAGCGCTCCTGTTGGCTGGAGCAGGAACTGCAGTGGCCCGTTAACACACGTCGTTCACACTTCTCTATTGTTGGAATGGCTTGCTGTCCCAGAGAGGCTCTGAAACTGTAGAGCTGCTGTTTAACTGCTGCTTAGTTAAAGAACTTAGGGTAACTTTATAATAACCCCACGCTATGTATCATTAGTTAAGCATTAGTAAACAGTTAATTCATAATTTATAAAGCATTAATAGACATTAATAAGCAGTATATAAATACAGCTATAAAAGCTTTATTCTTGCTTTAAAAGCATATCTATAATGTGTTTAATTGTTGTATTTTCATACTTTATTAATGATCAATTTATCATTTTTAAATGAAGTATAACATTATATACAAACCAGTTATTTAGGAGTCAGTGGTTCATAAGATCACTTAGAAAGTGTGAGTAAAATGATTAATAAACTATTTCAAATGTACATTCATACATTATACCGACATTTTGTAATAGGTACTTAGTGTATTAATAAATGCTTTATTAACATGTATTTCTACTGTAATTCAGGTAGTTATAAAGCATTTGGTAGTGGTGAGTATAAGTATTTTATAAAGTGAGGACTAGTTATGCCTTGTAAAGCTTTTATAAAGGAGATTTAAAGGTTCAGTTACATATTTCTATGTTCTGTATCACAGTGTTGTGTTTGTTTCATTTTTCTGTTTAGAAGATAACTGAGTCTTTAAATCGCCTTTATAAATGCTTTATATTTTGTGATGAGCTCACAAAAATAGTTAACTGACCACTACTAAATGCTTTATAACTACCTGAATTTACTGCATTTACTTACACTTAAGTGATCTTATGAATCACTGACAAATCCCAAATAATTTGTTTGTAAATAAAGCTATATTTCATTTAGAAATTATAAATTGATCATTAATAAAGTATGAAAATACAATTATTAAACAAAATATGGATATGCTTCTAAATAAAGAATAAAGCATTTATACAAGAACAAAGCATGTATGGCTGTATTTATAAACTGCCCTTTAATGCATATTAATGCTTTACAAATTATGAAGTAACTCTTTACTAATGCTTAACTAATTATTAATAGTGTGCAGTTATTATAAAGTGTTACCGAACTTTCAAGTATTTTCAAACATGCCCAAACATACATATATATGTAATTATATAATGTTCACACAGGCATCAGAGATCACAATATGCATAGATAAACATAAACAACTAAAAAAAAATGACCAAACCATCAGTTATCAATAATGTACAAATTTGAATTGCTTTAGGAAAGACCATTTAAATCTACAACGGGGTAAAAAATACAGACGGCAACAGTTCAAAAGCAGAGGCGAAAAGATGCTTCTTATCATTCATATTAATATTATTTTTCTTATTTAACTCTCTTTCTTCATAGATACTTTCTATTCTTAGTTATGCAGTCCCTAACAATTTATTTGCAATTATTATGTGCCATTGTACACACACACATACATGTAATATATATTAACAGAGCAGTGTCGCTCTACACTGGCCAAGAGGGGACCTGACCTCCATCTCTGAACGATCTCTAACCATCCAAGTGGGGACTCTCATAGCCTGCAATGAAACTGTGTGTGTGTGTGAACAATGAAGTCTGTCATCATTATGTAACACATATAAACTATTTTTATATATATATATATATATATATATATATATATATATATATATGTGTGTGTGTGTGTGTTTGAGTGTGTGTGTGTATTTTCACACTGGCATCAGAGATCACAATATGCACAGATAAACATATACAATATACAATTAAAAAAGAAGGACCAAACCATCAGTTATCAAAAATGTAAAATTATTATTTTTTTCAGGAAAGACCATTTGAATCTGTATTTCAACGGGGTAAAAAATATCGGTGGCAACAGTTTAAAAGCAGAGGCCTTAAGATATTCATATCAATCATAATATTATTTTTCTTCTTTAACGCTCTCTCTTCATAGATACTTTCTATTCTTGGTTATGCAGTCCCTAACAATTTTTTTGCCATTGTACACACACACACATACATTTCTATATTACTAACAGAGCACTGTCGCTCTACACTGGCCAAGTGGGGACCTGAACGATGTTTACCTATAAAACAGGGGACTCCCATAGCCTACAATGGAACTGTGTGTGTGTGTGTGAACAGTGAAGTCTGTCTTCATTATGTAACTTATATATATATATATATATATATATATATATTGTAGCAATGTTCAGGGAAGAAGGAGGCGGGAACCGGCGAACAATCAAAATATAATTTATTTTAAATAAAACAAACAATCAAAAATACCGCCAGCAGCCCCTCGCGGACGACTGCTGGCTACCGAAAATAAATATAACTAAAATAAAATACAAAAACAAAACACAACTAAAATACAGGCCTGTTCCTCTCTCGATCATCAACGTCGTCGCTCCTCCTTTATGCTTCCGCTCCTCCGTGAGAGATGCGAGACCGGTGTGCTTCACAGGTGTTGCTCATTAGCAATCGCACCACCGGCCTCGCGCCGTTCTCTCACGTCCCTCGGCCGTCCTGTTCGCCACATATATATATATATATATATATATATATATATATATATATATATATATATATTTATATATAATGTTTATATATTATATATGTAATATGTAATTATATAATGTTTACACAGGCATCAGACACACACAAACACACACATGTCTATATTACTAACAGAGCACTGTCGCTCTACACTGGCCAAGTGGGGACCTGAACGATGTTTACCTATCGAACAGGGGACTCCCATAGCCTGTAATGGAACTATGTAACTTGTGTATATATGTATATATATATTTATATGTATATGTATATGTGTGTGTGTGTGTGTTCATACAGGCATCAGAGATCACAATATGCATAACTAAACATATACAATATACAATTAAAAAAGAATGACCAAACCATCAGTTATCAAAAATTAAAAAAATTAGAATTTTTTTAGGAAAGACCATTTGAATCTGTTTTGTAACGGGGTAAAAAATACCGATGGCAACAGTTCAAAAGCAGAGGCTCTTATCATTCATATTATTATTTTTCTTCTTTAACGGTCTCTCTTCATAGATACTTTCTATGCTTGGTTATGCAGTCCGTTTAGGGTTCATGGGATAAATCAAACAGAAATAGCTCTTTAAAGTAACAATTTCAGGTCACTACTTTATACAGTCAATAATGATTATATTAATCAAAATGAACTTCGCGTCCCCAGTTGGATGGTAAAGAACGACACCAGTTCTTCTGCTTTGTACATTTCTTGCCATCACAAAAACACGGTAAAGATTTTGGAGGTCAATCTCAAAATGTTATGTTGACTTGCTGCACTGAACAATTTTACTTCATTCAGTTGAAATATATGAAGTAGAGATGTTCATTTAACATTTTGTTTTCTGACTGACAGCTGATGCTTGTTAACCAGTCATCAGCAGTTAACTGACATTATTTTAAGGTTAGATTAGAATTAAATGTAATTAGAAAAGATAAGTGTCTGTGACCCATTCAAATACCTCAAAAATGTAGATTTACATGTGCAAATAGCAGCATAAACAACAGAACATGAGGATTCACACACACCGTCACATCAAGCACCCGCAGTGCTTCTGTGAACACAGTAAACCAGAATAAAAGTGTATATATAACTGTATATATATATATTAGTGCTGTCAGTTTAACGCGTTATTAACGGCGTTAACGCAAACACATTTTAACGGCGTCAATTTTTTTAACGCGAGATTAACGCTCTTTTTGGCCTAGCAAACATTGTAGTTTTTTCACATGCTGTTGCAACAACTGGTAACGTTAGAAAAACTACAACATCACACCGGATAGCGAGACCGGAAAGAAAACAAAACGCGGGACTAGATTTGATGGCCGAGTGCGAGCGCGGGCGGTAATGCACTCACTCTGTGTGTGCGGGTACGGGACAATAAAACGATTAGGGACTCCCACAAACTAGAAAAATCTTTGAATAAAACATAAAAACTAATACATTTTTATTCTTATGTTGCAGATGGCCCAGTCTGCTGTGATTGGTCTACTCTGCTTTGATTGATCAGATGGCCCAGTCTGCTGTGATTGGTCTACTCTGCTCTGATTGACCAGATGACACAGTCTGTTGTGATTGGTCTACTCTGCTCTGATAGAACAGATGGCCCAGTCTGCTGTGATTGGTCTACTCTGCTTTGATTGATCAGATGGCCCAGTCTCTTGTGATTGGTCTACTCTGCTCTGATTGACCAAATGGCCCAGTCTGTTGTGATTGGTCTACTCTGCTCTGATTGACCAGATGGCCCAGTCTGCTGTGATTGGTCTACTCTGCTCTGATTGATCAGATGGCCCAGTGTGTTGTGATTGGTCTACTCTGCTCTGATTGACCAGATGGCCCAGTCTCTTGTGATTGGTCTACTCTGCTCTGATTGACCAGATGGCCCAGTCGGCTGTGATTGGTCTACTCTGCTCTGATTGATCAGATGGCCCAGTCTCTTGTGATTGGTCTACTCTGCTCTGATTGACCAGATGGCCCAGTCTGCTGTGATTGGTGTACTCTGCTCTGATTTAACAGATGGCCCAGTCTGCTGTGATTGGTCTACTCTGCTCTGATCAACCAGATGGCCCAGTCGGCTGTGATTGGTCTACTCTGCTCTGATTGATCAGATGGCCCAGTCTCTTGTGATTGGTCTACTCTGCTCTGATTGACCAGATGGCCCAGTCTGTTGTGATTGGTCTACTCTGCTCTGATTGACCAGATGGCCCAGTCTGCTGTGATTGGTGTACTCTGCTCTGATTTAACAGATGGCCCAGTCTGCTGTGATTGGTCTACTCTGCTCTGATCAACCAGATGGCCCAGTCTGCTGTGATTGGTCTACTCTGCTCTGATTGACCAGATGGCCCAGTCTCTTGTGATTGGTCTGCTCTGCTCTGATTGATCAGATGGCCCAGTGTGTTGTGATTGGTCTACTCTGCTCTGATTGGTCAGATGACCCAGTCTGCTGTGATTGGTCTACTCTGCTCTGATTGACCAGATGGGCCAGTCTGCTGTGATTGATCTACTCTGCTCTGATTGGCCAGATGGCCCAGTCTGTTGTGATTGGTGTACTCTGCTCTGATTTAACAGATGGCCCAGTCTGCTGTGATTGGTCTACTCTGCTCTGATCAACCAAATGGCCCAGTCTGCTGTGATTGGTCTACTCTGCTCTGATTGACCAGATGGCCCAGTCTCTTGTGATTGGTCTACTCTGCTCTGATTGATCAGATGGCCCAGTGTGTTGTGATTGGTCTACTCTGCTCTGATTAGTCAGATGACCCAGTCTGCTGTGATTGGTCTACTCTGCTCTGATTGACCAGATGGCCCAGTCTCTTGTGATTGGTCTACTCTGCTCTGATTGACCAAATGGCCCAGTCTGTTGTGATTGTTCTACTCTGCTCTGATTGGTCAGATGGCCCAGTCTGCTGTGATTGGTCTACTCTGCTCTGATTGATCAGATGGCCCACTGTGTTGTGATTGGTCTACTCTGCTCTGATTGACCAGATGACCCAGTCTCTTGTGATTGGTCTACTCTGCTCTGATTGACCAGATGACCCAGTCTGTTGTGATTGGTCTACTCTGCTCTGATTGGTCAGATGACCCAGTCTGCTGTGATTGGTCTACTCTGCTCTGATTGACCAGATGGCCCAGTCTGCTGTGATTGGTCTACTCTGCTCTGATTGACCAGATGGCCCAGTCTCTTGTGATTGGTCTACTCTGCTCTGATTGGTCAGATGGCCCAGTCTGCTGTGATTGGACCAGATGGCCCAGTCTCTTGTGATTGGTCTACTCTGCTCTGATTGACCAAATGGCCCAGTCTGTTGTGATTGTTCTACTCTGCTCTGATTGGTCAGATGGCCCAGTCTGCTGTGATTGGTCTACTCTGCTCTGATTGATCAGATGGCCCAGTGTGTTGTGATTGGTCTACTCTGCTCTGATTGACCAGATGACCCAGTCTCTTGTGATTGGTCTACTCTGCTCTGATTGACCAGATGACCCAGTCTGTTGTGATTGGTCTACTCTGCTCTGATTGGTCAGATGACCCAGTCTGCTGTGATTGGTCTACTCTGCTCTGATTGACCAGATGGCCCAGTCTGCTGTGATTGGTCTACTCTGCTCTGATTGACCAGATGGCCCAGTCTCTTGTGATTGGTCTACTCTGCTCTGATTGGTCAGATGGCCCAGTCTGCTGTGATTGGACCAGATGGCCCAGTCTCTTGTGATTGGTCTACTCTGCTCTGATTGACCAAATGGCCCAGTCTGTTGTGATTGGTCTACTCTGCTCTGATTGGTCAGATGGCCCAGTCTGCTGTGATTGGTCTACTCTGCTCTGATTGACCAGATGGCCCAGTCTCTTGTGATTGGTCTACTCTGCTCTGATTGGTCAGATGACCCAGTCTGTTGTGATTGGTCTACTCTGCTCTGATTGACCAGATGACCCAGTCTGTTGTGATTGGTCTACTATGCTCTGATTGGTCAGATGACCCAGTCTGCTGTGATTGGTCTACTCTGCTCTGATTGACCAGATGGCCCAGTCTGCTGTGATTGGTGTACTCTGCTCTGATTGATCAGATGACCCAGTCTGTTGTGATTGGTCTACTCTGCTCTGATTGACCAGATGGCCCAGTCTGTTGTAAGACTGGGCGATATGACAAAAATCTTATCTCATATCCTGATAATGATATATATCACAATATAGTAACTTTTCTGTAAATTCAATCATTAAGAGTTTATATATATATATATATATATATATATATATATATATATATATATATACCATATGGAGAAGACAATTTCTTTTCTACATTTCAAAGTAAATACTCAAATTTACTCATTAAATTTTTTTCTACCTTTATTTAGAACTCCTAGGCAAATATTTGATTAAGAATGAAGAAATAAAATATGAATGAAATATAAAACAATTTTCAAAAACAAATGATTACAGGTCCAACGTAAAATATTGCTATATAAAATGCCAAATATAAACATTAAATTAATAACATTATTTTATCGTTCAGTTAAATATTTTATTTTGGCAGTCAACCAATCATGAATTCAAAAAGTACAGACTGTACAGATGTGATATTGAAGCATTGCCTTTCCAACGTGTGAAATGCCGGTGCTAAGCTGTCAAGTCATCATAGGTGAGTCGCAATGGCAATATGCTGGCGTTAGTTTTTCCGAGGATATACTGGATGTGTCACTAACTGTCAAACAATTAGGCCTACATTTCAGTGAAAATGAATAGCAGGTACTATGCAGCTTGCTGTGTGTTTTGAAACCAGTGAAAATTGCAGGATAGTGTAGAACATGGATTCACACAATATCAAATCACCCACTGAAAGCGCTTCTGTGAACGGAGGAAACAGAATACAACTAAATATATAAAACTAAAATACCGCAATTCCTCAAATAATAACCGATAGTCAATTAAACGCCGGGCCTCTGATAGTGGCCGGGGGCGTGGTCAACACAGACAAATAAAGGCCGGTCTTAGATTAAGGCCGGGGAAAAATTAGTGTGGATAGGCAATCGCCTAAGTGCCTTTCATATAATGACAACGTAACTACCGGTATTTCATTTTCCACTAGATATTTTCCTCTTCATCTCATCATTTGGCACATTGTGCAGCAGCTGACCACTAACGGAGCGGATGTACAGTGACGTGACATAACTGCCATTTTCAAACTGTGCCATATTCACAATTATTCAGTGTTTTTAACCACATAATGTTTATTTTAGGTTTCAGACATTTAAATACATATAATTTATAGCAAAACAATACATTTTTAGTTTGTAAAATACACAATGGTGTCTACGGAAGCAGCAATAACAATTCATTCAAATATAGTGTATAGTGTATATCAGACACACAGTGTAAGTAACTACAAAGTTTACTCTATTCTTCTCCCAGTTCACCGGGCACTTACTTTCATGTATTTAGGGAGATAATAAATCCAACAGAAAGGAATCTCTGAACTGCGGCCCAAACAAACATCTCACGTTACAGATCAAGATCATTTATAAAGGTTTTACCACAACAAAACAAACTCACTTATTACACATGAATTTGAGAATCGGAATAGAAGATAGTTGATGACATGGTAAGCAAGTTTGTTAATATTTAGAAATAAAAGCGCTACATCTGTCATACAGGGCTAGTTTGGCTGTGGTGAATCACGTGCCAAGCATGACGCATTACCATGGATACATGGCGGGCGGGGGAGATTGCATCGTCTATCGCCCTACCCTATTATTTATCAAACAGATGGAATAAGAAATAAAGCCCTGCCTCTAACAAAAGCCTGCTTCAAATAAAAGCCTGTTACCTTCTGCAGTTCAGGTAAATAAAGGCCCCGGTTTTTATTTGAGGAATTACGGTATAGCCTATACGCGAAATATAGGCTATTTCTCACTTAAATAATTACGGATTAACAAAACGAAAGGAACACTTTTGAGTTTCGGTTCATTGTGACGGGGTCCAATGTTCACGGAAAGGAAACAGACGGCAGAAAAAGGAATCCTGCTTGTTTTCTGTATTTTAAAAAAGCTTTACAGTTTTGAATAATGTCTTGCTTCTATCCGTATGACCATAAATTATGGAGGAACAGGTTCCTCAGAAGGACAAAAACTCCCCTGATCGCGCCGGCGCCTCGCAACTTATTCTAGCATTGCTAACATGGTCATTATCACCATTACATCATGGTGGCGTGTAAGATTTCAGTCATCCAAATGATGAAAAGTTTTGCCGTAAACAATGTATTTTTTGTGACACCAAGAAATAAACGACTGAGCATAATATGAAACGATAGACTTTCCATCCGATTTATATCGTTATATCGCACAGCCCTATTCTGTGATTGGTCTACCACATACAGTGCCTGTCGGAAGCTACACACCCTATACTATAAAACTATACTTCAGCTCTGCTTCCTCAGTCCTCAGAGATTGTACACACTATAAAGACAGAAACAATGATATCGATTTTACCATATCAATCTGAGCGCGAGTCCGATGATGAAATATTAGAAGAACTAGTTATTCAACCTCGATTGCAAGGACGACTTGAGCAGGATGTTTCTTAGTGATACACTACTCAGTTTGAGGTACATTATGAGATGTACTGTAATTCCTCACCATCAGCATTAATAAGTGTATTTCCATCAACAAATGGAAATTTCAAATTCTCTTTATTGAGTTTTTTTGCATATAAAATACAGAAAGACAAAGACACAATAACAAACAACAGACATCAGAGGACATCATTGCAATTGCCATTGCCATGCTAAACAAATCAATTATAAATTCTCACCAAAGTAATCTATAAAAGTTTGCCACGTTGAATAAAATATTTCAGACTTCCCCCTCAACAAATATTTAATTTTCTCCAATTTCAAATGATCCATTATGTCTTTCATTAAGGCTGAGTGAGCAGGGGGCATTTTCTGTTTCCAACACAAGAGAATCAATCTCCGCGCCATCAAGGTCACAAAACAAACCATGCTGTTTTGGGTGTCCGAAAGTTGTACATTGACTGGCTTCACACCAAAAAGAGCCCAGATCGGTTCTGGCTTAAGCTGTTTTTTTGGAAAAGGTTTGAAATATATTGTTGCTTACTTTTCAGGCTTTTCCATGAAATTACTTGGCCTCTAATATATGCCTTTAGTGACTCCCAGAGGGTGGATTTTGTGAAGTCAGGAGTGTCATTGAATGATAAATACAAATTTATATATTTTTAATTTCTTCTATTCCTTCTTTGTATGATAGTATGCTGTTATCAAACCTCCAGCTCCTCAATGTTTGATTATGTCCATAGGCTAAATGCATAGTTTGAGGACTATGATCTGACAACATTAGTGTTTCATAATTGCAATGTTTCATTCGTTGAAGGAGTTTACCGTCTATTAAAAAGTAATCTATTCTGGTATAAGTCTGATGAACTGGGGAGTAATAAGAATATTGCCGTGTGTTGGGGTGCAGGGTTCTCCATTGATCTATTATTTTATAAGTATTCATGAATTTCTTAACACTTTTTGCTATTTTAGTCACAGTAACCGGTCTACGTGATGACCTATCCAGGTCAAAATCAAGCACTAAATTAAAATGTCCCCCAATTATCAGTTGATGAGAGTCCATGTCGGGTATTTTTGATAACAATGAGTTTATAAATTGTTCGTCATCAACGTTGGGCGCGTATACGTTAACTAATGTGATCAAATGATCATAAAGTTTACCAGTGACAATGATGAATCTGCCTTGAGAGTCCGGTATTATCTTTGAAGCGATAAACGGTACTGTTTTTTTTTTTATTAATATTGCTGTACCCCTACTCTTTGCACCAAAGTTAGAATGAAAAATCTGTCCAATCCATTTATTGCGTAATCTGTTGTGATCTTGATTTTTCAAGTGTTTCTTGTAGAAAGCCGATATCCATATCTAGTTTTTTCAAATGTGCTAAAATATTACGTTTTATGGCTCCATTAAGCCCTTTGCAATTCCAAGTCACAAATTTGACCAAGTTGTGTGCGGAATTGTTTTAGCCAACATGGTGTTAACCTTGGTCATATTTAATTAATGCATGGCAGTGAAAACTGTCTTGTACAATATCCTGAAGTAGAACAAAGTCTGAACAATTGAACTTTCTTAACATCCCTAAACTAAACATGCTAGGGTAAAAACAAAGAACAAAAAAGATCTTCATAAAGATCCACAAGTTCCTAAACCCTAAGTCCATGGACACTTATACTAATATACTCCTGGGTCAGATCACTTGTAGTTGTGGCCCACACTTATTGAATAAAAGTAAACAGAAATCAAATCTAGTTTAGTAATTAAATTTCTCCTTATCCCCTTCCCTAAACATGAAATTTAAATCAGATTGTTGTCCAATCCCTGTAAAAAATGTAAAAAAAAAATAAAAAAAAATAATAATTATTATTATTAACCAACCTTGTTATAAACAAAACTTGAGGGGTAGGAGAAGAAATAAATAAAATAAAATAAATAAATATACTATACCTACATACACGTATATATATGCACACACACATTCCCACACCTCCAGCTAATCCACCCGTCAACACATCATTTTTCTTCCCCCTCCTTTTCTTTCTGTCAAATCAACCATTATCCAATATCCTCTAAAAGCCATGTGTTACAGGCAAAAGAGAAGTGTCTTTTAATGTGTTTTCCTTGGTGGCATCACAATTGTATGTTGAAGGAAATACTCAAATACATTTAATCCTCTACTACCTGTACAGTTGGGGCCTGGGATTTGATAAAGTTTTCAGCTGCCCGTGGGTCAGTGAACGAATGTTTGGTGTTGTCCATCGTTATGATCAACTTTGCCAGGTAGTACAGACTGTAAGGTATTCCAGCGTTGTGTAGTTTCACCTTAACCGGTTGAAAGAAGCTCGCAGCTTGCTGACCTCTGGACTCATATCCTGAAAGATATGTACCCGTAATCCTTTGTAGAATAGGTTGCCTTTGCTCCTGGACAGCTGCAGAATCTTCTCCCTGTAGGTGTGGTAATGTAGGCGAGCTATCATCGCTCTCAGGCGCTCTCCTGCTCGGGGCTTAGGGGCCAGGGTTCTATGAGCTCGATCTATTAGAATTGGTGATTCAAAGTGTTCTTCGCCGAGCACTTCTGAAAAAAACTCCGCTATGAAGCGACTCGGATTCCCTGCCTCTATATCTTCGCTAATTCCCACCACACGTAGGTTTTGCCTGCGACTTCTGTTCTCCAGGTCCATGTATTTTTCCTGCAGTTTATTGTAGTCTTTCTGTAAGGTTGCGTGTGCTTTGTCCATGGCGGATATTTTGTCCGAAACATCACAAAGAGATCTTTCCATCTCTTTCTGTGTGTCCACTTTCCGCTTTATTATCATTCTTTAAATTTCCGCGGTATGCATGTAGCTCGCTTCGAAATATTCCCACAGAGAGAGCTGTTTCTTCTTCCGCCATTGCGCCTTCGTCTTGTGAGCAGGCCGGAGCTTCACTAGCTGGAGAGGTGTCAGTTGGGGCTTTGTTGGCCTGTGCTGCAATAGCATTCGCCGTGCCAGTTGAGACCTTGTTAGCCGAGACTTTGTTAACCGGAGCAGTGCCAACCGGTGCAGGTGTAGCTTGTAGAGTTTTTTGTGTGTATTTCCGAGTGTCCATCATATCAAATATTGTTCTAAATTATTTTTAAAGGGGAGTTGCTGATAGAGGGTGATGTTCGTTGACCCAGGATAATTAAATTCTTGAAACTTTTGCGGAGCTCCCTAACTTCGCTGCTCACTCCATTCGGCCGGAAGCGGAAGTCTCCCATGTATATTTCTAATTTACTGCGGTGAACATGTGGGAACTGTATCAATAACGATGTACAAGTTAATCGAGCTCTAGCGTGAATGACCGATGTAACATTAACGTTGGTAACGTTAACATTAACAAATCTTGCTCCATCCTTCATCTTCACTGATAGTAAGAACGAATGGTGTTTACTGAGTTTTGGATCACTGAGTTTGATAATATCATTTATTTCTTTTAATATCAGTCTAATGCATTAAGCCATGTTAGTGTTTCAGAACGTCCCCGAGGACGCGGGTTTCGTCACATATTCACGTACAATAGAAGTCCCATTTCAATGGCTTGGCGCCTACCAATAAAACGGCTAGGTTTGAACACCCCCGCTCCCGCCCCCCTTTTTCTCTCGCCGCCACTGAGTTGCAAGTGCACAAGTTAGTTTTGCATCTAATATATCGCGAAAAGAGTAGCAAAAGACAAGGCGCGAAATTGAAATTGCAGTGACAGATTTGAGAAGTTGCAAGTACCTAATTGAGCTTGTACTGCAAATGTGGATGTAAGAATAAGTGCAAATGTATATTTCAAGTTTGTGTCTGTCATTCTATTTCTTTTTTTAAATATTCTTTTCATTAAACATTTTAGTTATTTCAAATAAAACGTACTAAAACAAAAAATACAGCACAGAAAATGATATTAATAACCATATCTATGGGCATGTGGACAATTTCCATTTTAAATACAGCATTCGTCATATGCTTGTACATACATTATATCCAGTTTGAGTTTAGGACCATTTAATCTTCAGACACTTTAAAATGTTCTCCCATTTTTTAAACAGGTGCAATTTACCATGGAGACAATACCTCGATCTTTCTAGAGTTACAACTTCAGGTATCAGAGATTTCCACATCTGACTAGAGGGGGCGTCGCGACCTACCCATTTGGCCATTATAGCCTTTCGAGACAGCATCAGGAGAAACTGAACAGTCTCTTTGAGAGCTCTCAGAGGGTCAGGCCAGTAGGCACATTAGTGGGCTGTGTGGGGCTGTCTGTCCTATCACCAAACTGATTTCACTGCATACTGCCTGCCAGAATACCTTGATGTTCTTGCACTCCAAAAGACAGTGATATCTAGTGCCTTTAGCTGAGTTACATTTAGGACAGTTCGGAGAAACACCTGGAGTGTACTTACTATATATATAAGTTGATATGTAAACATTATGTAGAATATTGAACTGCATTTCTTTGTATCTATTCCAGATTGATATTCTAGCGGGCAGTATTACTATTTCCTCCCACGAGTCAATTGACATTTTAAGCAGCATATTCCAAGATGTTCGTAAGTGTTTCAGTTTGTCTACCGTTAGAGTCTGTAACTCAGAATAGAATCTAGACACAAAACGTCCATGTATCCGACAGTCCAGTAGAGTTTTTTCAAGCAAGTAACAGTTCGTTGGTAGCTCCAGAGATCCAGTCTTTGATTTTACGTAATGCCTGATCTGGAGATACTTGTAGAAATCTTTGGCAGGTATATTATATTGAGATCTTATATCTTCAAATGTCTTGAATTCACCTTTGTCCCACAGATCATACATTCTCCTAATCCCAGTTTCTTGCCATGACTTGAGATTGAGACCAGCGCCCTCTTCTGTTAAATCTGGGGTATCTACCAGAATTGTAGACTTCCCAAATGGTTTCTTCAAAATACTCCATGTCTTGATAACATTATTAATTAGGTAATTGTCTTTAACAGCAGGTGGCAGTTCTCTTGCACGTTTATCTAATAAGTTTATCAGACAGAAGGGTTGGCTAATTACTTTTTCAATCTCAAGCCAAGGTGTCACATCATGTTCAGCTGCCCACACTGAAACAATTCTAGCATGAATAGACACTACATAGTTCTCAATCTTTGGTAAGCCCCACCCACCCTGTTGTTTTGGAAGTTGTAAAGTATCCATTTTAAGCTTAGGTTTTCTGCCTGCCCAGATAAAGTCTGATATCAGTTTATTAATGTCCTTAAGATCATTTGGATTAAAAAACACAAAAAGCATTGACACTGGATAAGACATTTTTGGAAGTAGTACAATTTTAGCAAGGTTAATCCAACCAAGCATTGATAAAGGAAGCTTTTTCCAACTTGTAACTTTTTCTTTTATGTGACTAATTAAAGGATTGATGTTTTCTGCATACAGCTTACCAACTTTGGGTGTGATTTTTATTCCTAGATACTTAATTTCTTTAGGTGCCCAGCGGAAAGGTTTAATCAGGCTCGACCTGATCACTGTTTGTTAAAGGCATTATTTCTGACTTTTCAAATTTTACCTTATACCCTGATATTTGTCCAAATTCTTTAAAACAATCAACCAATACTGGAATTGATTTATCGGGATCTGTTAAAGTTAAAAGAATATCATCAGGATATAATAAAATGTTGTGCTGTTTTGTTCCTATTAAAATTCCTTCTATATTTATATTCTGTCTGACGGCTATCGCAAGCGGCTCTATAGCCAGGGAGAACAGCAAAGGTGATAAAGGACTGCCCTGAGCAGTACCGCGTGTAAGTTTAAATGATGTGGACAAAAGACCATTTGTCAAGACAGAGGCTACAGGCATATTGTACAAGATCTTCACCCAATCTATAAAAGTGGATTTAAAACCAAATCTTCTTAGCACTTTGAATATGTAGCCCAATTCGACATGGTCGAAAGCTTTTTCGGCGTCCATTGAAACAATGGCGCCGGGTATTTGATGGTAATTAAGATGATCGATAAGATTAATCAAGCATCTTGTATTGTTTGAGGACAGACGACCCTTAATAAATCCAGTCTGGTCTATGCTTACTATGTCTGATACAACCCGCTCTAATCTATTAGCCAACACCTTTGACAATATTTTCATGTCTACTCCTAACAAACCTATGGGCCGATAGGAAGAAGGCAGTTCTGGATCCTTATCCCTTTTTGGTATGACTGTAATATTGGCAATATACATAGTTCCCGGGAGACTTGAATGTTCAAAAGATGCATTAAATACCTTTCAGAACCTTAAAAAAACTCAACGGGATATCCGTCAGCTCCAGGGCATTTGCCCGATTGGAGTGATGAAATGGCTGTATCAATTTCTAACAATAGTGGGACCTTCCAGTAAGTTAGCCTGGTCTTCGGTTAGTCGTGGTATATTCAAGCTGTTTAGAAAGTGACAATCTTTTAATTTGTCACAGTCAGTCTCAGAACTATATAGTTCCTCATAAAATTGTCTAAAACGTTCATTAATGTGCTTATTATCCATATGACGCTGACCATTCTCATCCCTAACTGCCGTAATAAAGAATTTAGGGGAGCATTGTTTGCCAATCTCGCCAAGAATTTGTTTGGTTTATTGCCAAATTCAAATAGTCTTGTGTAAATAACATATCCTTCTCAGCTTTCCTTGCCTCTAAGTCACTTAACATGTCCCTGGATGTCTTTAATTCCTTAAGTACTTCATCTGATTTTGCTGCATAATATTCTTCTTCCAATCTTTTAATTTTTATTTCAAGGGCATTTTGTATTATATATTGTATTATATAATATTGTATTATATAATATAATATAATATTATATATTGTATTATAATTCATTCCTTCGTTATAAAGCTTGTATATGAGATTATAACCCCTCTCATATAGGCTTTATAAGCATCCCATACAATTCTAGGGTCAGCGTCCTCTTTGTCATTGATGTTTAGATACAAATCTGTCTGTTCTTCTATTAGTTTAATAAAATTGTCATCAAAAAGTATTAGCCTGTTTAACTTCCAGTAAATAGTTAGCTTTAGTGGTCTGGGTGGTTGCATCTCTAAACTAACAGGAGCGTGATCAGAAATGGCAAAAACTCCTATATCTGACTTCTCCACTAGATGAGCCAAATGTCTTGAAATAAATATATAGTCAATGCGGGACATTGATGAATGAGGTAATGAGCGAAATGTAAAGCTTTGTGTTGAAGGGTTTAAATGCCTCCAAATAACTAACAGGCCGATTTCCCTTTAATGCGTTTTTAAGCGATCTTGCACATTTAGACTGACTGCTCCGAGCTGGACTCCTGTCCAAAAAAGGACAAAGAGAGCAATTAAAATCGCCTCCTATCAAAATGTTGGAGGAGTCCATCTCAACCAGCCGGTCCAAAAGAAAATCATCATCATTTACATTAGGACTATAGATGCTACCCAGCAAAATAATTTCCCCATAAAGCATTCCTTTGGTTAAAACTATTCTCCCCTCTGTAACCTTATATGTGTCTGTAACAACAAACGGCAAGTTTTTTTGTATCAGTATTATTACCCCCCTCCTACTTGTTGAAAAGGATAAATAATAAACCTGACCAACCCACTCCCGGAGATATTTCTTATGTTCATTGTCGCTGAGGTGTGTTTCCTGTAGAAAGGCTATTTGGATTTTGCCCTTTTTTAGGGTTAGGGTTAGGATAGCTTTCCTTTTCACTGGATTACTGGATCCCTTGACATTCCAAGTACAAATTCTAATACTAATACTATTCTAAGCCTGCATTGTACTTATCTTAGGTTCTGGAAGCTGTTTTCCGTCAAATGTGCAGCGCACAGATAAACATTGGGATTATAGTGTTCAGGAACAGTATTTTAAATAAATTTTACCCATTCTAAGTTTGTCAGCCTTAGAAAGGTCAAACATATGAGTTAAAGGAATAATTCACTTAAAAATGAAAATTGTCATAATTTACTCACCCTCAAGGTATTAAAAACCTGTATGAATTTCTCTGTTCTGCTGAACACAAAAGAAGATCTTTTGAAGAATGTCCGTAACCAGACAGTTGATGTACCCCATTGACTAAACAACTTGAAGCTGAGTAAATTATGACAGAATTTTCATTTTTAAGTGAACTATTCCTTTAAGGAAAAAACAGCATCTTTTTGACATAGCAGCAGCTTATCCAGACGTCATCGTTCTTGGAAAGTGGATTCTGTTAAATAAAATAACTCCCTCTGGAGTGGACTTTGAGCTTTGTAATCTTACAGATGTTTTTTATGCTCAAACAGCAACATTACACACTAACTACAGTTGAAAAAGTGGAAAAGCAGAATAGGACCCCTTTAAGACTTCACATTGGTTCACTTCAGCCGGGAACGCACCTTACGACTAGCTGAAATATTCAAAGACTGAACTGGAGCAGATATGATATATTATATGATATTACTGTGGAAATGTTGCAAATCTCGGTCTTATCATTTTTTGTTGTTAGGTTTTGAAAATAAGTTTAACAGTTTTAAAAAAGAGAATGTAAACGTGCAAATTATCCTGTATAGAACATAAAATTGTTTGTGTTTAAGAGAGAAAATAATTCATGTAAATGGAACAAAATCCATCCGATGACATTGTTCAAAGCACTGATCCACAGTTTAGCTCATATAGACGGATGGTGTGATCACTGTGTGAAGAGAGTTTTCCACAGTAATATCATATTGAAATAAATGTTCTGATTCTAAAATCTAATATTAAACTGCAGTGAATTAAAAACAGTAGAGTAGTGCCATTCTTGTTTTGTAAAAGCAATTTGCAAAAGAAAATATTGTGTAATGCTCCTGTTGTTTGTGTTTTTTCTGTTTTATGAGTGACAAAGTGTGTTTGTTGGGTGAAACCTTTACTAGTGTTCTGGAAGATTGAGTTGGGATTTGAGACATGAAGGAAGTGTCAGTGCATTTTGAATGTGAAATGAAGAACTGAGTGAAGAGTTTTGAAAATGTACCTAAATATTGAGAAATGTGTCCTAGCGACTGTAAAAACCCTGTAATTTAATTTGTCAGAGTAAATCCCAGCGTTCTCTAGTTTATTGTAGTTTATTTGAGAAGTTCCACAGATTCTTGGACATTGGTAACTGTATTGTTAGAGTTGTGAGATCTTTAGGCCGGTTTCTCCATGACACACACACACACACACACCTTCAAGTATTGAGATGTAAATTGCGTGTGGGGGGATGTGCAGCGACTCAATCCACACACAAGAGTCTACATACACATGAAACGTCTCGGTTACGTATGTAACCCTCGTTCCCTGAGTAGGGAACGGAGACGTTACGTCGGAATGACGGCGAAATGGGGTTTCGCTTAGAACACCTATCGACTTCGAGTATACAAAAACGAGCCAATGGCAAAGAAATGCCATGGGTCTGCGGAATTTGCATGACGTACTCCGCCCCACCTCGTGGGTATAAAAGGAGGACGCCGGCAACATGCAGATATGTTTCTTCCCTGAGGAGCCAAGACTGAACTCGGCGATCCCCGCGGTACAGCGGAGGTGGCAGGAAGACGTAACGTCTCCGTTCCCTACTCAGGGAACGAGGGTTACATACGTAACCGAGACGTTCCCTTTCGTAGTCACTCCGAGTTACGTCGGAATGACGACGAAATGGGGTTACCAGTCTAATCCAACACTGGGGTCAAGGTACACTGGGAAGCATATCCCAAGAAGTTAAGGGAAATATGCAAATATCACCAACCCAGTGGGGGGGCATTTGAAAAATACACATATGACCTGAAAGTAACATATGGAGAAACTCTGAGGTGTCCAGCCGCAGGTGGAATATTTCAACCTCAGGGGTGGCAAGGTGGCTTGCCGAGGGAAAGACACATGCTCAAAAGAGGCTTACAGTGGAAATACACGTGTGGGGGTAGCTCATGGGAGGGACCATGCACACGGAGGCACCTAGCCGACGCCCAGGCAATAGACACTGGCGCTAGCATCAGGGGTGCTGGAGGAACTCAGGGCTTTCGGAGAAGCTCACCTAAGCAGAATATCGCACGTATCCAGTCCGCGGAGTGGAATGGCGAGCAAGCGAAGACACCTGAGCGGGTCCGGAACTAGCTGTTTGAAGCGAGAACACGAGAGGACACTGGCTCCACTCGGAGATTATAGAATCTGGCGAATGTGTTAGGTGTCGCCCAGCCTGCAGCTCTGCAGATGTCTGCCAGCGAGGCGCCATGCGCCAGCGCCCAGGAGGATGCCACACTCCGGGTGGAGTGGGCGGTCACACCAAGGGGGCACAGTCGGCCTTGCTGCTGGTAAGCCAAAGCAATGGTGTCCACAATCCAGTGAGACAACCTCTGCTTTGAGAGAGCCTTTCCCTTCAGCTTCCCACCATAACAGACAAAGAGCTGGTCTGAGGTCCTGAAACACTGCGTCCTGTCTACATAAGCGCGGAGAGCGCGTACTGGACAGAGCAGTGCCAAGGCTGGGTCTGCCTCCTCCGAGGGCAGCGCTTGCAGGTTCACCACCTGGTCCCGGAAGGGAGTGGTAGGAACCTTGGGCACATATCCAGGCCGGGGTCTCAGGATCACGTGAGAACCAGCCGGCCCGAACTCTAGGCACGCTTCGTCAACGGAGAATGCGTACAGGTCCCCGACCCTCTTGAGAGAAGCCAATGCAATCAGGAGCGCTGTCTTCATTGACAGGAACTTAAGCTCCACTGATTGCAAAGGCTCAAAGGGAGCACTCCGCAGGGCACTTAAGACCACTGAGAGGTCCCAAGAGGGAACGAGAGGAGAGCGAGGAGGATTCAGTCTCCTCGCCCCCCTCAGGAACCTGACGATCAGGTCGTGCTTCCCTATGGACTTACCTTCCACTAAGTCGTGGTGAGCGGCAATAGCGGCAACAAAAACTTTGAGGGTGGAGGGAGACAGCCTTCGCTCCAACCCATCTTGAAGGAAGGAAAGCACGAGACTGATCGAACAACTCCGGGGATCTTCTCGGCGAGAAGAGCACCAATTGACGAATAGGTTCCACTTCAACGCGTAGGCATGTCTCGTGGACGACGCTCTAGCGGAAGTGATGGTAGCCACCACCGGAGGTGGTAGGGTACTCAAACCTGTCTCGTCCCGACGAGGAGCCACACGTGGAGGTTCCAGAGATCAGGACGAGGGTGCCATAGAGTGCCCCGTCCCTGAGAAAGGAGGTCCTTCCTCAGAGGAATTGGCCAAGGAGGTGCTGTCGCGAGGAGCACTAGTTCGGAGAACCAAGTCCGGGTGGGCCAGTACGGCGCAACCAGAAGGACTTGCTCCTCGTCCTCCCTGACCTTGCGCAGGAGCTGCGCAAGAAGGCTCACTGGGGGAAACGCATACTTGCGGCCCCGCGGCCAGCTGTGCGCCAGTGCATCCGTGCCGAGCGTGCCCTCGGTCAGAGAATAAAACTGGGCGCAATGGGATGAGTCGCGGGAGGCAAACAGATCTATCTGAGCGTCGCCAAACTGGTCCCAAATCAGCTGGACCGACTGGGGATGGAGTCGCCATTCTCCAGGGAGGGGCTGAAGCCGTGACAGCTCGTCGGCAGCACGGTTCAGGGCTCCGGGAATGTAAATGGCACGAAGGGACCTCAGATGCTTCTGACTCCATAGGAGGAGGTGGCGGGCGAGTTGCGGCATACGGCGGGAGCGTAGACCACCTTGAGGGTTGATGTACGCTACTGTGGCGGTATTGTCTGATCGGACTAGTACGTGTTGACCCATGAGCAGCGCTAGGAAGCAGTGCAGAGCAAGGCGTACTGCCAGCAACTCGAGGCAATTCACATGCCATAGGCGCTGGGGTCCTGTCCAGGAGCCCGCGGCAGCATGACCATTGCACATGGGGCCCCAGCCCGTGGTGGAGGCATCTGTTGAGACAACAACATGCCTCGACGCTCGTTCCAGGGGGACACCAGCCCTGGAAAACTGAGGTTCAACCACGGGGTGAAGGTCTGACGGCAGCTCGAAGTCACTGGAACTCGGAGCTTGCCTTGTTGCCATGCCCACCTCGGGACTCGGTCGCGAAGCCAAAGCTGAAGCGGTCTCATATGAAGCAATCCGAGCGGCGTCACCGCGGCTGCAGATGCCATATGCCCCAGGAGCCTCTGAAAAATGTTTCAGTGGAACCGCACTCTTGCCCTGTATTTGTCTCAGACAAGTCAGCAGTGACTGCGCGCGCTCGCTCGTAAGCTGCGCGGACATGGCGACCGAGTCGATGTCCATACCGAGAAAAGAGATCCTCTGCACGGGGCAAAGTTTGCTCTTCTCCCAGTTGACCTGAAGGCCCAGACGGGCTAGGTGCCGGAGCACAAGGGCCCTGTGTTCGCTAACCTGGTCTCTAGAGTGAGCTAGGATCAGCCAGTCGTCGAGATAGTTCAGGATGCGAACCCCGTGAACCCGAAGGGGAACAAGGGCTGCCTCGACGACCTTCGTGAAGACGCGAGGAGACAGGGCTAGCCCGAAAGGGAGAACCGCTTACTGATATGCCTGTCCCTCGAAAGCAAACCGGAGGAACTGTCTGTGTCGAGGGAGAATGGAGACATGAAAGTAGGCGTCCTTCAGGTCGATCGCTGCAAGCCAATCCTGGGGCCGCACACACTCGAAAAGCGTTTGGCGGTGAGCATTTTGAACGGCCTCCTGAGAAGGGAGCGATTCAATACTCGCAGGTCCAGGATTAGTCGTAACCCACCGGTTTTCTTGGGGACAATGAAGTAAGGGCTGTAGAAGCCGGACCTCATCTCGGCTGGAGGGACAGTCTCGATTGCACCCTTCGCCAGCAGGGTGGCAATCTCTGCTCGCATGATCGGGGCGTAGCCACCGACCAAAGTGGAGCGGACTCCCCTGTATCGGGGAGGAGACCGTGCGAACTGAATCGCATAGCCGAACCGGACGGTGCGGCTGACCCAGCGGGACAGTTGGGGAAGCTCTAGCCAGGCTCCCAGGAACTGAACCAGCGGGGTCATGCGGACCACCGGCGTCCCCCCGGAGGGGCAGCGAAGCGGAGTAACTGGCCCCGACGTGGACGGCATAGCGATCCGGTGTGGGGGCGCAGTTAACATCCGCGCCCTGACAGAGGAGGCCAGGGAAGGACCAGCGTTCCACGGGGGCCTGCTCTGCCAGGGGTCTGGCGACAGAGTGGGACAGGGACGAAACGGCCCGTGGCCGGCACGCCGTGTCAACCGACTCTGGGACTTGTATTTTTAATTTTGTTTGTTGGGTGAAACCTTTAGTAGTGTTCTGAAAGAATGACTTATTTTGAGACATGAATGATGTGTTTTGGTAGTTTTAATGCGTTTTGAATGTGAAATTTACTGCTGTGAAGCTGAAAGTTGGTTAAGACAATGGAGTGAAGAGCTTTTAAAACAGTGATAAGTATTGAGAAATACATACATTCTAATTTAATTAGAATATAACATTCTAATCTTGTCGGCTAATGGATTATAGTCGGGTTGCAAGCATCACCTGTCTAAAAGTGTAAGTATGTAAAAAAAAATCTGGTTCATTTAAGCCCTAAGGGAAACAATGTTTTTTTTTTTTTTTTTTACTGATATTGGCCAATGTCTGAGAGACCACAACC
Source organism: Meda fulgida (assembly GCA_030578275.1). Classification (NCBI taxonomy): domain Eukaryota; kingdom Metazoa; phylum Chordata; class Actinopteri; order Cypriniformes; family Leuciscidae; genus Meda; species Meda fulgida. The sequence continues at coordinate 524,964 of CM060630.1, read as the reverse complement.
CATAAGATTGGTCTTTCATTACAGAAAAGAGGGTCTCCACTTTGTTGCTGAAGTGAAAAATATGTAATATCTGCTAATATACAGTATCAAATCATGTTATATCATTTTATAATTATATCAAAATGTATACCTTTTTAAAAAGAACTGCAACATGTTCAAAATTGAAACCAAAGAAATAAATATAAGCATTCCCCTGACTTACTGCTGCGATTGCATTTCATTTATCTAGAGTCTAGATCATGTACAGTTTAACATGTGTAGTGACCTGCAATTGTTACATTGAAGTGATATTTCTGCTTGATTTTACCCCCCCAAAAATGTAGTTTTATTGTATGTAGGTTGGTTAATTAATGTTAAGTACTATTTTGACTTGAACAAAACCACTTAATGTACCATTTTTAGGTATTTGAAATGTACTGTCATTAAATTTTGTAATGTTACAATTTTTAATCTCTTTATATATATATATATATATATATATATATATATATATATATATATTGGTAGTGTGTATTGTTTTTGTATCGTTTTGGGTTGGAGAAAAGCGCAATATAAATAAAATGTATCATTATCATCATGTGATCATATTTAGGACTTTTGCTGTCAAAAAAACAAAAAGTCAGTTTTGAGCAGTGAGGGGAGTCTATTTTAAATGCATCTGATTGGCCATTGCGTTTAAGAAATCAACACATGTCTGTGATTGGCTACATCGCTCAACGCTGCAAACATGTTATAAAAAGTAACTCTGGCCTGTAAATCGTTTCTATTTTGTTTTAGTTGTTCTTGTTGCTTTTCTGCAACATAAGAATAAAAATGTATTAGTTTTTATGTTTTATTCATAGATTTTTCTAGTTTGTGGGAGTCCCGAATTGTTTTATTCTCCCGTACCCGCACACACAGAGTGAGTGCATTACCGCCCGCGCTCGCACTCGGCCATCAAATCTAGTCCCGCGTTTTGTTTTGTTTCCGGTCTAGCTATCCGGTGTGATGTTGTAGTTTTTCTAACGTTACCAGTTATTGCAACAGCATGTGAAAAAACTACAATGTTTGCTAGGCCAAAAAGAGCGTTAATCTCGCGTTAAAAAAATTGACGCCGTTAAAATGTGTTTGCGTTAACGCCGTTAATAACGCGTTAAACTGACAGCACTAATATATATATATATATACAGTTATATATACACTTTTATTCTGGTTTACTGTGTTCACAGAAGCACTGCGGGTGCTTGATGTGACGGTGTGTGTGAATCCTCATGTTCTGTTGTTTATGCTGCTATTTGCACATGTAAATCTACATTTTTGAGGTATTTGAATGGGTCACAGACACTTATCTTTTCTAATTACATTTAATTCTAATCTAACCTTAAAATAATGTCAGTTAACTGCTGATGACTGGTTAACAAGCATCAGCTGTCAGTCAGAAAACAAAATGTTAAATGAACATCTCTACTTCATATATTTCAACTGAATGAAGTAAAATTGTTCAGTGCAGCAAGTCAACATAACATTTTGAGATTGACCTCCAAAATCTTTACCGTGTTTTTGTGATGGCAAGAAATGTACAAAGCAGAAGAACTGGTGTTGTTCTTTACCATCCAACTGGGGACGCGAAGTTCATTTTGATTAATATAATCATTATTGACTGTATAAAGTAATGACCTGAAATTGTTACCTTAAAGAGCTATTTCTGTTTGATTTATCCCATGAACCGTAAACGGACTGCATAACCAAGCATAGAAAGTATCTATGAAGAGAGACCGTTAAAGAAGAAAAATAATAATATGAATGATAAGAGCCTCTGCTTTTGAACTGCTGCCATCGGTATTTTTTACCCCGTTACAAAACAGATTCAAATGGTCTTTCCTCAAAAAATTCTAATTTTTTAAATTTTTGATAACTGATGGTTTGGTCATTCTTTTTTAATTGTATATTGTATATGTTTATCTATGCATATTGTGATCTCTGATGCCTGTATGAACACATACACACACACATATACATATACATATAAATATATATATACATATATACACAAGTTACATAGTTCCATTATAGGCTATGGGAGTCCCCTGTTCGATAGGTAAACATCGTTCAGGTCCCCACTTGGCCAGTGTAGAGCGACAGTGCTCTGTTAGTAATATAGAAATGTGTGTGTTTGTGTGTGTCTGATGCCTGTGTAAACATTATATAATTACATATTACATATATAATATATAAACATTATATAATATATATATATATATATATATATATATATATATATATATAAATGTTACATAATGAAGACAGACTTCACTGTTCACACACACACACACAGTTCCATTGTAGGCTATGGGAGTCCCCTGTTCGATAGGTAAACATCGTTCAGGTCCCCACTTGGCCAGTGAAGAGCGACAGTGCTCTGTTAGTAATATAGAAATGTGTGTGTTTGTACAATGGCACATAACAATGGCAAAAAAATTGTTAGGGACTGCATAACCAAGAATAGAAAGTATCTATGAAGGGAGAGCATTAAATAAGAAAATAATATTAATATGAATGATAAGAAGCATCTTCTCGCCTCTGCTTTTGAACTGTTGCCGTCTGTATTTTTTACCCCGTTGTAGATTTAAATGGTCTTTCCTCAAGCAATATTTTTTTTGATAACTGATGGGGTCATTTTTCTTTAATTGTATACTGTATATTTTTATCTATGCATATTGTGATTTCTGATGCCTGTGTGAACACACACACACACACACATATATGCACATATATATATATATATATAATTTATATATATAATGTATATAAAAGTTACATATATACAAGTTACATAATGAAGACAGACTTCACTGTTCACACACACACACACACAGTTCCATTGTAGGCTATGGGAGTCCCCTGTTTTATAGGTAAACATCGTTCAGGTCCCCACTTGGCCAGTGTAGAGCGACAGTGCTCTGTTAGTAATATATAGAAATGTGTGTGTGTACAATGGCACATAACAATGGCAAAAAAATTGTTAGGGACTGCATAACCAAGAATAGAAAGTATCTATGAAGAGAGAGCGTTAAAGAAGAAAAATAATATTAGGAATGATAAGAATATCTTCTCGCCTCTGCTTTTGAACTGCTGCCGTCGGTATTTTTTACCCCGTTGAATGAAAAACAGATTCAAATGGTCTTTCCTCAAAAAATGCAATTTTTTAAATTTTTGATAACTGATGGTTTGGTCATTCTTTTTTAATTATATATTGAATATGTTTATCTGTGCATATTATGATCTCTGATGCCTGTATGAACACATACAGGCATATATATATATGTATGTTCACACAGTCATCAGAGATTACAATATGCATTTCACAATATGCAATATTACATAATGAAGACAGAGTTCACTCTTCACACACACACGGTTCCATTGTAGGCTATGAAAGTCCCCACTTGGCCAGTGTAGAGCGACAGTGCTCTTTTAGTAATATAGACGTGTGTTTGTGTGTGTCTGATGCCTGTGTAAACATTATATAATTACAGATTACATATCTAATATATAAACATTACATATATATATATATATATATATATATATATATATATATATATATATATATATATATATATATATATATATAAAGTTACATAATGAAGACAGACTTCACTCTTCACACACACACACACACAGTTCCATTGCAGTCTATGGGAGTCCCCTGTTGGTAAGGTAGACATCGTTCAGGTCCCCACTTGGCATGTTTTTTTTAAAATAAAAAAATGCATATTTAAAGTTATATTATGAAAAAAGACCTTAAAAGAAAATTTTGTATGTCATTTTTGTTTCTTCAAAATGACTAGAAACACTAGTCCCCTCTTGGCCAGTGTAGAGCGATAGTCCCCTATTAGTAATATAGACGTGTATGTGTGTGTGTGTGTGTCCGTTACCCCCCTATTCCTGAAGCAGGGTCTATAAAATTGGGGCCCGGTGTTGCCTTACGACCAGAAAGAGAAACATGAGCTACCAGAGCATGGACGGTTCATCCTCCCCTAAAACCCCAGAGACAGGGCTGACGAGTATGATGATGGAAAGTCTGACTATGGCGCCGAGAAAGCCCATCGGACACGTCCGTTTGACAAACTTTCTCCATGAAACTTCGGATTGGACTAAAGCTGAATATATGATGTGTAGTAACCGTGTATTCGGGTACAAATTTCATAAACCCTCGCAAACTGTTATACTCTACACCGCTGATGGTGTGGGTGAGTTTCAACCTGGGGAAGATGCATGCGTTGTATTTCCTGAAAAAGACTGGACTCTATTTTACACGTTTGTCTGGAAGGATCTGCACGACATTGGCAAAGAGCCTTTGTACACTGCTGAGTGGGACGGGGTAAGCCCGAACAGCCGGTACCGTGTGGTAGGTGACCATACTAAAAAGAAGCCGAATGATTCCGTCTACATATTCTGCTGTAAAGACAAGACAAAGCTCAACAGCACCCGATCAGGAGTTATCCGGCCTAACGAGCATCACGATCTGTATGAAATGCAATTTGTGTTCAATTGGTGTGATCTGATTCTGCTGAGTACTGTTTTTTCAGCCATCGACAAAATGTTCAAATGGTGTGACATGCATGACGGATACAGCAAAATCTAAGTGCAGCTGTTCCACCCCGAGAGATGTGCGCGGAGCAGTTCGTTTGATAGGCCGTCCACACCCATTCACTACAGTCATCGTCGGGTTGCTGATGGTGTTCGCCTGAGGTCCGACCGTGTCAAGCCGCTGACTTTTTGCCGCCCAAAAAATGCTGGTGGACCGCCAGCCATTGTTACCTAGTTGATAATAACGTACCTTACCAGGCTGTGTATTTATTTATACATAAATGTAAAATGTATCAACATGACTGCTTAGTAACATCAGTCAATAGCCTAAGTTAGCGAATTAATTTCACAGTCAATGTCTTGCCCAGTATTCACGTATAAGTTACAGTTGGTTGAGAATAATGTAGCTGCTATATAAGTGAACGTAAACAGTTAAACAATCCTTTATGTTATCCGTGCTTTAGGTCGACAGCAGCCTAATAAACATGCTATTTCATTTGTTTTATTTGCCCCTTTTGTCATGTTTCTTGTAATTTGGTTATTTGCATTCTAGTGAACAGAGAGCAAGTTAGTGGCTTGCAACAGCGAGTGGCTGCAAGGTAATTATTCACAAATAAGACATTTTGTATTGCTAATACAAATTAATTGATATAAAATGTGTTTTTATTAATTGTTGTTTGTCTTGTATGTTAGCATGTTTGCCTACGTCCGGTATATCAACGACAACATTCGACAGATAGTGCCCTTGGACCACATAAAAGGCTTCTGTCCAAAAGATGTGAAAGATTTTGAAACAAAGAAAAAATATAATATTTTGTGGAAGAAATCGCCAGAGGACCAGGGGCAATTGTTACGGGGAGTGAACAGAGGAGACAAGTGCAAGTAAAACTGGGCTTTATTGAACAAACAGATAAGCCAGCCTCAGAAACGTGGAGAAATAAGACAGGAACAAAGTCTCAGTCCGATGCAGTCGATCACACGAACTCACAGACCCAACAGGAATCAGTGTAGGAACAGAAGCGTTGGCAGCGCAGGCTTGCGTGGACAACTCAGCGAAGCACGGTCAGTGTGTGTGGCAAATCCTCCGTGAAGACGAGACATGAGACGAACCGGACATCCACGAAGAACAGACTGGGACCCAAGGAATAGGAACAGGCAAGACACATCCACAAAACAACGATCTGACAAACACAAGATGCATGAAGTGAGTATAAATAGGCACTGGAAATGAGTATCACCTGTCGCTGATTTCCAGGAGGATAATCAGTGACCACACCCACACACGTGCACACACACAAACATAAACACAGCGCAAGGAACAGTCAGTGAATTTCTCAACCGTGACAGTACCCCTCCCCCTAGGAGCGCCTCATGGAGCTCCCAGGAGAACCTACCCGTTGATTGTAATCATCAATAAGGGACTGATCCAGGATGTCCCTAGCAGGGACCCAACTTCTCTCCTCCGGACCGTAACCCTCCCAGTCCACCAGATACTGAAATCCGCGTCCCCTCCGCCTTGAGTCCAGAATACGATTTACCGAATAAGTAGGTTCCCCATCTACGAGTCGCGGCGGTGGGGGAACCGGGACCGGCGGATTAATGGGAGAATAAAATACGGGCTTTAATTTGGACACATGGAACACGGGATGAATTCTCCTGTACGCAGGATGCAGTTTGAGTCGAACTGTCACCGGACTAATGACTTTGGTGACAGGAAACGGGCCAATGAATTTAGGAGCTAATTTATTCGACACGGAGCGGAGAGGAATATTCTTAGTAGAAAGCCACACTTTGGAACCGACGACGTAGACGGGAGGTCTTGACCGGTGCCGATCGGCCTTAACCTTGGTGCGCGCCCTTACCTGGAGCAGAGTCTCACGGGCTCTGGTCCATGTACGGTGACACCTCTGGACGAAGGCGTGAGCGGAGGGGACCACGACTTCGGATTCTAGGCTGGGAAAAATAGGTGGCTGGTACCCTAAACTACACTCAAACGGTGATAGGCCCGTAGATGACACTGGTAACGAGTTGTGTGCGTACTCCACCATGGAAAGCTGTTGACCCCAGGAGGAAGGATTCTTGGATACCACACATCGCAACATTCTCTCCAAATCTTGGTTGGCTCTCTCGGTCTGACCATTGCTCTGGGGGTGGTAACCCGAGGACAGACTAACAGTGGCCCCCAGTAATTTACAAAATTCTTGCCAGAATTTGGACACAAATTGAGACCCCCTGTCAGAGACCACGTCCATCGGGAGGCCATGTAGGCGAAAGACGTGATCAATGACAGTCACCGCTGTCTCCTTGGCAGAAGGTAATTTGGCCAAGGGAATGAAATGAGCCGCCTTCGAGAACCGGTCCACTACGGTCAAAACAACCATCTTACCTTGGGAGGGCGGTGATAAAATCTAGCGAAATATGGGACCAGGGTCTCGAAGGAACAGACAGCGGTTGGAGTAACCCATCTGGGGGTCGATTGGAAGTCTTACCAGTGGCACAGATCGAACAAGCCAAAACAAAATCTCGAATGTCGCGAGCCATCAATGGCCACCAAAATCGTTGCTTGACCAAAAAACTAGTGCGGTTTACTCCTGGGTGGCATGCCACGTTGGAACAATGACCCCACTGGATAACGTCGGACCGCAACCCCTCCGGCACAAATAAACGATTCGGTGGGCCTCCGGGCGGAGGCGTTACCCCTTCTAAGGCCGTCTTGACCTTCGATTCGACCTCCCATGTGAGTGTGGAGATGAATAGAGTCTCGGGTAAAATGCACTCGGGAGTAGACGGGCGTGCGAATGGGTCAAAAATACGAGATAAAGAATCGGGTTTGATGTTTTTGGAACCCGGGCGGTACGAGAGAGTAAAATCAAAACGACCGAAAAAAAGGGCCCACCGAGCCTGCCTGGAGTTGAGTCTTTTAGCAGATTGAATGTATTCCAGATTCTTGTGGTCAGTCCAGACTATAAAAGGTACCCCCGACCCTTCTAACCAATGTCGCCATTCCTCCAACGCTAGCTTGACCGCCAACAACTCCCTGTTACCAATGTCATAGTTGCGCTCGGTAGGCGACAAGCGGTGAGAAAAAAACACGCAAGGGTGCATCTTGTCGTCTGAGGAAGAGCGTTGGGAGAGTACCGCACCTACCCCCACCTCTGACGCATCGACCTCCACCACGAACTGACGTGAAGGATCAGGGGCTATCAAAATGGGAGCGGAAATAAAGCGGCTCTTGAGGTTAGCGAATGCAGTCTCGGCTGCATCGGACCACCTGAACGTCGTCTTGGAGGAGGTCAAAGCTGTCAGAGGCGCGGCTAGTTGGCCGAAATTACGAATGAAACGTCGGTAAAAATTGGCAAACCCCAGAAACCTCAGTAGGGCCTTACGGGAATCTGGACTTGGCAAATCCACCACGGCCTTAATCTTGTCGGGATCCATACGCATTCCCTCAGACGAGACGATGTGACCTAAGAAAGGAACAGACTGTGCATGAAACGCGCATTTCTCCGCCTTGACAAAAAGCCCATTCTCTAACAACCTCTGAAGCACTCGTCTGACGTGCTGAACGTGTTCCTGGAGAGACGAAGAAAAAATCAATATGTCATCCAGGTAGACATATATGAACTGGTCTACCATGTCTCTCAGCACATCATTGACGAGTGCCTGAAAAACCGCTGGGGAGTTGGACAGCCCAAAAGGCATGACCAAATATTCAAAATGCCCCCTGGGGGTGTTAAAAGCGGTTTTCCATTCATCTCCCTTCCTGATGCGGACCAAATGATAAGCATTACGTAGATCCAATTTAGTGAAGACCGAGGCTCCCTGCAACCGCTCGAAGGCTGAAGACATCAACGGCAAAGGATAGGTATTCTTTACCGTGATGTTGTTCAGCCCCCGGTAATCAATACACGGTCACAGGGAACCGTCCTTCTTCCCCACAAAAAAGAACCCCGCCCCCGCAGGAGAAGAGGAAGGTCGAATGAACCTGGATGTCAGAGAATCAGAAATGTATTTCTCCATGGCCTCCCTCTCGGGAATGGAAAGAGAGTATAACTTGCCCTTAGGCGGAGACGTACCTGGCAGAAGATCTATAGCACAGTCATAGGGACGATGCGGAGGAAGAGAAGCAGCTCTGGACTTACTGAACACTTCCTTCAGGTTGAGGTACTCAGCGGGCACGTTTGACAAATTCACCGGCTCCTCCTGCAAGACAGAACTGGACAGAGACGAACCAGCAGACATTAAACAAGACGCATAACACTCAGTACTCCAGGCGGAAATGGAGTTATGTCCCCAGTTAACCCTGGGGTTATGCTGCACGAGCCAGGGATGACCAAGGACAATAGGGATGGTAGGGGAGTCAAGGAGCAGAAAAGATAGATCTTCGGAATAATTGCCGGAAGTGATGAGTGTTATCTGAACCGTGGAGTGAGATATAGTGGGTAATTCTTGTCCATTGAGTGCATTGACAGAAATCTTATTGGTGAGGGGTATGGTGGGTATCTGAAGTCTGTGTGCTAAGGTGTAGTCCATAAAGTTACCTTCCGCTCCGGAGTCGATAAGGGCTTGGCAGTGATGAGTCTGAGTTGCCCACTGCAATCTCACCGGAAGGAGGGTGGAAGAGGGTTTCTGGATGGAGACCCCGCCCGACAGAATCCTCTTCTCTACTGCCGGGCTCGCTCTTTTACGGAGCAGTTATTGACGAAGTGCCCCGAACCTCCGCAATAGAGGCATAATCCCCGGGATCTCCTTCTCTCCCTCTCCTCCCGGTAGTTGCAAATTTTGATCTAAGCCAGTGGATTTCATCCCATTCCTGTTATCTACCTTATTTAAATAGGTGACTTAAGATAATTAGTAGAGTAGTCTATGATCTGAGTTGGGTGTGTCCAATAAGGGTTATAAGCAGAACGTGCAGGGTATGCTTCTGAAGTAGTTTGTGGATCCCAGGTTTAAGCATATGCTTGTCCAACACAAAGACATCTGAGCAAACAAGGGTATACACAACTCTGGTGGGACTCGAACCCACAACCTTTGAATACCTCCATTCACAACCTAGAAGTCCAATGCGCTATCCATTGCGCCACAAAAAGCCGAGCTTTAAGATGCTATTTAACGCACATACCTTCTCAGATTTAAACTTTTTGTGCAGATACTCACTGTTCAGCGTGCAAAGATTTACATATGTAAATAGTTAAGTGAGCGATGCCCACATCCTGTGGCATAGGCACTGCTGGGATTTGAACCCAGGATCTCCTGTTTACGAGACAGGCGCTTTGACCAACTAAGCCACAGCGCCAGTTGGTCTAAAAGTGCAGTGAAATTTGCCCACATCCTGCAGCATAGGCACTGCTGGGATTTGAACCCAGGATTTCCTGTTTATAAGAACGGCGCTTTGACCAGCTAAGCCACAGCGCCAGTTACAGGTGTTTGGAGAAATTTGTCGATAAAAAAACGGTTTAAAAGAGGTAGCACATCAAGAATGTTGCTGATTAGATCAAGAATAGGCCCCCTTGAAGTTAGAGGATGTTTTCCAAGACCTGAAATGTGTGAGGGTAGTTGCAGATTTTGGCCTAAGCCAGTGGATTTCATCCCATTCCTGTTATCTCCCTTATTTAAAGAGGTGACTTAAGATAATTAGTAGAGTACTCTATGATATGAGTTGGGTGTGTCCAATAAGGGAAATAAGCAAAACGTGCAGGGTATGCTTCTGAAGTAGTTTGTGGATCCCGTGTTTAAGCATATGCTTGTCCAACACAAAGACATCTGAGCAAAAGAGGGTACACATGACTCTGGTGGGACTCGAACCCACAACTTTTGAATACCTCCATTCACAACTTAGAAGTCCAAAGCGCTATCCATCGCTCCACAGAGCCACAAAAAGCCGAGCTTTAAGATGCTATTGGATGCACATCACTTCTCAGATTTAAACTTTTTGTGCAGATACTCACTGTTCAGCGTGCAAAGATTTACATATGTAAATAGTTAAGTGAGCGATGCCCACACCCTGTGGCATAGGCACTGCTGGGATTTGAACCCAGGATCTCCTGTTTACGAGACAGGAGTTTTGACCAACTAAGCCACAGCGCCAGTTGGTGTAAAAGTGCAGTGAAATTTGCCCACATCCTGCAGCATAGGCACTGCTGGGATTTGAAGCCAGGCTCTCCTGTTTACAAGACAGGCGCTTTGACCAGCTAAGCCACAGCGCCAGTTACAGGTGTCTGGAGAAATTTGTCGATAAAAAAACGGTTTAAAAGAGGTAGCACATCAGGAAAATTGCATTACATCAAGAATAGGCCCCCCTGAAGTTAGAGGATGTTTTCCAAGACCTGAAATGTGTGAGGGTAGTTGCAGATTTTGGCCTAAGCCAGTGGATTTCATCCCATTCCTGTTATCTCCCTTATTTAAATAGGTGACTTAAGATAATTAGTAGAGTACTCTATGATATGAGTTGGGTGTGTCCAATAAGGGACATAAGCAAAACGTGCAGGGCATGCTTCTGAAGTAGTTTGTGGATCCCAGGTTTAAGCATATGATTGTCCAACACAAACACATCTGAGCAAAAGAGGGTATACACGACTCTGGTGGGACTCGAAACCACAACCTTTGAATACCTCCATTCACAATCTAGAAGTCTGTTGTAGAAATTTTAATAGTCATTTATTCCTAACAGATATCATAAGGGATTGAACCTATTCAATGTGTAAAAGTATATGTGTGTACGTGCTTGTGCGTGACGTTTCAGGAATATATGGGACAGGACCTCTTGACCTTAGGAGTGGTCAAGATTTGGCTAGTTTATTTCAGGGCCAGGTTGTGTCTTTAGTAGAAACTGAACAGCAGTGGGGACCTTATCTGAGTGGGTGAAAGGGTAACTGCTGTGAGGAGGAACCTTGAAAAGAGTATAAAGGCTGTCTCATGTCTTCCTGGTGTGCGTCACTCACTTCACAGGGTAACTGCTGTGTTGGGGACTGGGCCTATTCTTGCAAGAATAAATACTTTTCTTTTTTATTAATTTGACTCTGACTGAGTGTCTCTTACGCAGTGATGATGTTTAACAGAAGTTTTGCCACAACAATTTGGTGTCAGAAGTGGGATTCCTTGGAAGTGCCTTCTGGACCTGAGAGCGGACGGTGTTTGGCCACCTTGACTGAGCAGTTCCAGCTCTACCTCGTAAGTTTCAGAGAGAGGGGCCGACCGCTATCAGGGCCAGGAGAGGCTCCACTGGAATCAAATGAGAACGAACCCGTGGCAATCCAAGACATCTCTGGTAAGAGACGGCTAAAATATTTTATTTTGGGTTAAAATATTATTCAATTGTGGGTAAAACCATAGTGGCTGGGTCTGTTCGTTTCTGTGGTGTAAGTCAAGAGCACCGATACAACACTGCTAAAACTGTGCGAAAGTGCGTATTTGCGAAACAAGGCACGGGGTGCGGTTTTGCAAATCGAGTGAGCTTCGTACGGCAGTCAATTGGGGGTCGGTTGAGACTTACGGGCGGGTCAAGGGTTAATGCAGTGGGGCTAACTGCGTGAGGAGCGTATTTGCAAAATAAGGCACGGGGTGCGATTTTGCAAATCGAGGGATACTCACGTAGCAGTTTACTGGGAGTTAATCGATCCGTCAGGAAAAGCACTGGGTGCGCCCTGTCTGGTCTGAGGGTAAAGGGATCAGATCTGGTGGAGACGTCCATCAGATTAATAGACGCAGCGTCGAATCTGAGAAATCCACAGAGTAACAGAAACAGCCAGTATGGGAAAATCTCAGAGCAAGATTGCCAAATTTGACACACCAGTTTTTTTTTTCAAATGAGGAAATATTATGAGGGAAAATGTATGTTAGACATTGAAAAAACTGGGAAAATACCATGATTTCCTCAGGGAGGGAATCAGTTGAACAGGGCAGTGAGAAACAAAGAGTTATGGCTGTGTTCAAACGTGTGTAAGCAATGTGGACAAACAATGGATTGTTGTCTTAAAGGGGAAGATTAAAAAAAAAAAAAAAAAGTCGAACTGCAGAGAGAAATAGGGTTTTACTTAGGCATCCAGTAAATGGATGCATGACATTAGATGTCTATAGAACTTAAATGTATATGTTAAGGATTGAAGTAGCAAGCAGCAATAAGGCTGTCTGTGTGAAATAGAGTGATAGAGTGATAGAAATAGAGTGGAACTGTAAGTGAGAAACTTGATGGAAGAGGGAAGTGAAGGAAAAACAAGAAGGTTGGTGTGTGAGATATGTGTGTGTGGGGATTGTAGTTAAACAATCATGTACTGGTTAGATAATGAAGGAACTGGCATGTAGAGAAAAGAAAGGAGAGGATACAGAAGGAACTGGCATGTAGGGAAAGATTGAGAAGACATATAGTGGAAACCTATATGTGATGAAAATAAAATGTCTGACAGAATTTATGGAAATTATAGTTTTATAAAAAACGAATGCATATAGCCTGTTATTTATGATTATAGACGATGTCTGTATTTAATATCTGAGGAGTGACTGAGGGTCCAGCTATGCTGGGAGTACAGCAACAGTGTTTGCTTATTCAGCCCGGCTTCCGGACATTAAATATATACTTGTTCTGTAATCAGTGTTGTTGCTGATAATACCAAATTAGTAAAATGTAAAGACAACTTTGACCAAAGATTCTGGAAATCAATAATGTATAATGTCGGATATTTGTTGATATTAAGTAATTGACGCAAAATATGTCTATTTTATAATGGAAATTCTGGGTCAGGGATAATTTCCCTGGACAAGTATGACTAAAGTTAAATGAAAACTTTGTGCAAACAACTTATGCAGCTTAAGAAAATTGATGTGTGGCCAATAATAATGATAAAGATTATGATTCGGCTATTGGGATTGAATCCGCCACTGGTGGATTGTAAAAGAATACAGAGAACTGCTTATCAGCTCTGTTTGCATTCCTGAATGGGACACACTGCTTCCGTGATGTGCAGTAAGTTGGAGCCGACAGAGAATGCTTTAATTGTGGTCAGCAGGACCATTTAACACATAACTGTAAATGCCCACCGAGAAGGTGTTTGAAAATGTGATAGTGACACATTTCTGGTAATAATGTGGGTTTGAAAGTAGATCAGTGTTTAAATGACGACATTAACATTTTCGTCTGAGAAAGAATAAGAGATCAAAACAAGGTCAAAAGATTGAAGTCTTAAAGTGAATCCTTTTGAAGAAAAGATCTATAATAGTAATTTTTTTTTGAAACAGTGAAACAGTTTGATGAAAGTTGCAAAATATATAAAAGTAACTAAAAGGATGATTGTGTTTTAATTCAACATTTTCAGAAGGGTTCAGGTTATATAGAGAGACAAATCTCACGGATGATTTATAATAACTGCAAAAGATGCAGAGTAGCCTTGTCAAAGTTAGTGTGAATCCTGATTGGAGAGTGATAAACTCCTAGAAAAAACGTTGAAGTCAGATATTAAGCTATGGTAATTGAGAAAGTTAAAGCTAAAGTTAAAAGATGGTAGATAGAGTTTGATGTTAGAAGTTTATGAGAGTACAGTGTGCCAGTCCTGAAAGTCTCAGAGTCTCTCTCAATCATGTCAGCTAAAAGATTTTATTTGAGCCTGTGTCATAAGTAATAAGCTATTTATAGTAAAAGCAGTGTTTCGGTTGAAAATCAGACACAGAGATGTTAAAATAAATCATTGCCATTAAGTGGGCAATTTGTATTTGAGAATGTTTTAAATGTAAAACTGAATGACTTTAAAGAAGTCTGTAAAATAATGATGCAGATCTTAAACGATAGAGGACCAGTAACGTCTTTAAGTTTCCACCATGAAACAGGTATGCTTCTGGAGTAGTTTGTGGATCCCAGGTTTAAGCATATGCTTGTCCAACACAAAGACATCTGAGCAAAAGAGGGTATACACGACTCTGGTGGGACTCGAACCCACAACCTTTGAATACCTCCATTCACAACTTAGAAGTCCAAAGCGCTATCATTGCTCCACAGAGCCACAAAAAGCTGAGCTTTAAGATGCTATTGGATGCACATCACTTCTCAGACTTAAACTTTTTGTGCAGATACTCACTGTTCAGCGTGTAAAGATTTACATATGTAAATAATTAAGTGAGCGATGCCCACATCCTGTGGCATAGGCACTGCTGGGATTCGAACCCAGGATCTCCTGTTTACGAGACAGGCGCTTTGACCAACTAAGCCACAGCGCCAGTTGGTCTAAAACTGCAGTGAAATTTGCCCACATCCTGCAGCATAGGCACTGCTAGGATTTGAACCCAGGATTTCCTGTTTACAAGAACGGCGCTTTGACCAGCTAAGCCACAGCGCCAGTTACAGGTGTCTGGAGAAATTTGTCGATAAAAAAACGGTTTAAAAGAGGTAGCACATCAGGAAAATTGCTGATTACATCAAGAATAGGCCCCCATGAAGTTAGAGGATGTTTTCCAAGACCTGAAATGTGTGAGGGTAGTTGCAGATTTTGGCCTAAGCCAGTGGATTTCATCCCATTCCTGTTATCTCCCTTATTTAAATAGGTGACTTAAGATAATTAGTAGAGTACTCTATGATCTGAGTTGGGTGTGTCCAATAAGGGAAATAAGCAAAACGTGCAGGGTATGCTTCTGAAGTAGTTTTTGGATCCCAGGTTTAAGCACATGCTTGTCCAACACAAAGACATCTGAGCAAAAGAGGGTATACACGACTCTGGTGGGACTCGAACCCACAACCTTTGAATACCTCCATTCACAACCTAGAAGTCCAATGCGCTATCCATTGCGCCACAGAGCCAAAAAAAGCCTAGCTTTAAGATGCTATTCATGCACATCACTTCTCAGATTTAAACTTTTTGTGCAGATACTCACTGTTCAGCGTGCAAAGATTTACATATGTAAATAGTTAAGTGAGCAATGCCCACATCCTGTGGCATAGGCACTGCTGGGATTTGAACCCAGGATCTCCTGTTTACGAGACAGGCGCTTTGACCAACTAAGCCACAGCGCCAGTTGGTCTAAAAGTGCAGTGAAATTTGCCCACATCCTACAGTATAGGCACTGCTGGGATTTGAACCCAGGATCTCTTGTTTACAAGACAGGCGCTTTGACCAGCTAAGCCACAGCGCCAGTTACAGGTGTGTGGAGAAATTTGTCGATAAAAAAACGGTTTAAAAGAGGTAGCACATCAGGAAAATTGCTGATTATATAAAGAATAGGCCCCCATGAAGTTAGAGGATGTTTTCCAAGACCTGAAATGTGTGAGGGTAGTTGCAGATTTTGGCCTAAGCCAGTGGATTTCATCCCATTCCTGTTATCTCCCTTATTTAAATAGGTGACTTAAGATAATTAGTAGAGTAGTCTATGATCTGAGTTGGGTGTGTCCAATGAGGGAAATAAGCAAAACGTGCAGGGTATGCTTCTGAAGTAGTTTGTGGATCCCAGGTTTAAGCACATGCTTGTCCAACACAAAGACATCTGAGCAAAAGAGGGTATACACGACTCTGGTGGGACTCGAACCCACAACCTTTGAATACCTCCATTCACAACCTAGAAGTCCAATGCGCTATCCATTGCGCCACAGAGCCACAAAAAGCAGAGCTTTAAGATGCTATTGCACGCACATAACTTCTCAGATTTAAACTTTTTGTGCAGATACTCACTGTTCAGCGTGCAAAGATTTATATATGTAAATAGTTAAGTGAGCGATGCCCACATCCTGTGGCATAGGCACTGCTGGGATTTGAACCCAGGATCTCCTGTTTACGAGACAGGCGCTTTGACCAACTAAGCCACAGCGCCAGTTGGTCTAAAAGTGCAGTGAAATTTGCCCACATCCTGCAGCATAGGCACTGCAGAGATTTGAAGGAAGGATGTCCTGTTTACGAGACAGGCGCTTTGACCAGCTAAGCCACAGCGCCAGTTACAGGTGTGTGGAGAAATTTGTCGATAAAAAAACGGTTTAAAAGAGGTAGCACATCAAGAAAATTGCTGATTACATCAAGAATAGGCCCCCATGAAGTTAGAGGATGTTTTCCAAGACCTGAAATGTGTGAGGGTAGTTGCAGATTTTGGCCTAAGCCAGTGGATTTCAACCCATTCCTGTTATCTCCCTTATTTAAATAGGTGACTTAAGATAATTAGTAGAGTAGTGTATGATCTGAGTTGGGTGTGTCCAATAAGGGAAATAAGCAGAACGTGCAGGGTATGCTTCTGAAGTAGTTTGTGGATCCCAGGTTTAAGCATATGCTTGTCCAACACAAAGACATCTGAGCAAAAGAGGGTATACACGACTCTGGTGGGACTCGAACCACAACCTTTGAATACCTCCATTCACAACCTAGAAGTCCAATGCGCTATCCATTGCGCCACAGAGCCACAAAAAGCAAGCTTTAAGATGCTATTCCATGCACATCACTTCTCAGATTTAAACTTTTTGTGCAGATACTCACTGTTCAGCGTGCAAAGATTTACATATGTAAATAGTTAAGTGAGCGATGCCCACATCCTGTGGCATAGGCACTGCTGGGATTTGAACCCAGGATCTCCTGTTTACGAGACAGGCGCTTTGACCAACTAAGCCACAGCGCCAGTTGGTCTAAAAGTGCAGTGAAATTTGCCCACATCCTGCAGCATAGGCACTGCTGGGATTTGAACCAGGATTTCCTGTTTACAAGACAGGCGCTTTGACCAGCTAAGCCACAGCGCCAGTTACAGGTGTGTGGAGAAATTTGTCGATAAAAAAACGGTTTAAAAGAGGTAGCACATCAGGAAAATTGCTGATTACATCAAGAATAGGCCCCCATGAAGTTAGAGGATGTTTTCCAAGACCTGAAATGTGTGAGGGTAGTTGCAGATTTTGGCCTAAGCCAGTGGATTTCATCCCATTCCTGTTATCTCCCTTATTTAAATAGGTGACTTAAGATAATTAGTAGAGTACTCTATGATATGAGTTGGGTGTGTCCAATAAGGGAAATAAGCAAAACGTGCAGGGTATGCTTCTGAAGTAGTTTGTGGATCCCAGGTTTAAGCATATGCTTGTCCAACACAAAGACATCTGAGCAAAAGAGGGTATACACGACTCTGGTGGGACTCGAACCCACAACCTTTGAATACCTCCATTCACAACTAGAAGTCCAATGCGCTATCCATTGCTCCACAGAGCCACAAAAAGCCGAGCTTTAAGATGCTATTGCATGCACATCACTTCTCAGATTTAAACTTTTTGTGCAGATACTCACTGTTCAGCGTGCAAAGATTTACATATGTAAATAGTTAAGTGAGCGATGCCCACATCCTGTGGCATAGGCACTGCTGGGATTTGAACCCAGGATCTCCTGTTTACGAGACAGGCGCTTTGACCAACTAAGCCACAGCGCCAGTTGGTCTAAAAGTGCAGTGAAATTTGCCCACATCCTGCAGCATAGGCACTGCTGGGATTTGAACCCAGGATTTCCTGTTTACAAGACAGGCGCTTTGACCAGCTAAGCCACAGCGCCAGTTACAGGTGTGTGGAGAAATTTGTCGATAAAAAAACGGTTTAAAAGAGGTAGCACATCAGGAAAATTGCTGATTACATCAAGAATAGGCCCCCATGAAGTTAGAGGATGTTTTCCAAGACCTGAAATGTGTGAGGGTAGTTGCAGATTTTGGCCTAAGCCAGTGGATTTCATCCCATTCCTGTTATCTCCCTTATTTAAATAGGTGACTTAAGATAATTAGTAGAGTACTCTATGATATGAGTTGGGTGTGTCCAATAAGGGAAATAAGCAGAACGTGCAGGGTATGCTTCTGAAGTAGTTTGTGGATCCCAGGTTTAAGCATATGCTTGTCCAACACAAAGACATCTGAGCAAAAGAGGGTATACACGACTCTGGTGGGACTCGAACCCACAACCTTTGAATACCTCCATTCACAACTAGAAGTCCAATGCGCTATCCATTGCGCCACAGAGCCACAAAAAGCAGAGCTTTAAGATGCTATTGCATGCACATCACTTCTCAGATTTAAACTTTTTGTGCAGATACTCACTGTTCAGCGTGCAAAGATTTACATATGTAAATAGTTAAGTGAGCGATGCCCACATCCTGTGGCATAGGCACTGCTGGGATTTGAACCCAGGATCTCCTGTTTATGAGACAGGCGCTTTGACCAACTAAGCCACAGCGCCAGTTGGTCTAAAAGTGCAGTGAAATTTGCCCACATCCTGCAGCATAGACACTGCTGGGATTTGAACCCAGGATCTCCTGTTTACAAGACAGGCGCTTTGACCAGCTAAGCCACAGCGCCAGTTACAGGTGTGCGGAGAAATTTGTCGATAAAAAAACGGTTTAAAAGAGGTAGCACATCAGGAAAATTGCTGATTAGATCAAGAATAGGCCCCCATGAAGTTAGAGGATGTTTTCCAAGACCTGAAATGTGTGAGGGTAGTTGCAGATTTTGGCCTAAGCCAGTGGATTTCATCCCATTCCTGTTATCTCCCTTATTTAAATAGGTGACTTAAGATAATTAGTAGAGTAGTCTATGATCTGAGTTGGGTGTGTCCAATAAGGGAAATAAGCAGAACGTGCAGGGTATGCTTCTGAAGTAGTTTGTGGATCCCAGGTTTAAGCATATGCTTGTCCAACACAAAGACATCTGAGCAAAAGAGGGTATACACGACTCTGGTGGGACTCGAACCCACAACCTTTGAATACCTCCATTCACAACCTAGAAGTCCAATGCGCTATCCATTGCGCCACAGAGCCACAAAAAGCAAGCTTTAAGATGCTATTCCATGCACATCACTTCTCTGATTTAAACTTTTTGTGCAGATACTCACTGTTCAGAGTGCAAAGATTTACATATGTAAATAGTTAAGTGAGCAATGCGCACATCCTGTGGTATAGGCACTGCTGGGATTTGAACCCAGGATCTCCTGTTTACAAGACAGGCGCTTTGACCAACTAAGCCACAGCGCCAGTTGGTCTAAAAGTGCAGTGAAATTTGCCCACATCCTGCAGCATAGGCACTGCTGGGATTTGAACCCAGGATTTCCTGTTTACAAGACAGGCGCTTTGACCAGCTAAGCCACAGCGCCAGTTACAGGTGTGTGGAGAAATTTGTCGATAAAAAAACGGTTTAAAAGAGGTAGCACATCAGGAAAATTGCTGATTACATCAAGAATAGGCCCCCATGAAGTTAGAGGATGTTTTCCAAGACCTGAAATGTGTGAGGGTAGTTGCAGATTTTGGCCTAAGCCAGTGGATTTCAACCCATTCCTGTTATCTCCCTTATTTAAATAGGTGAGTTAAGATAATTAGTAGAGTACTCTATGATCTGAGTTGGGTGTGTCCAATAAGGGAAATAAGCAGAACGTGCAGGGTATGCTTCTGGAGTAGTTTGTGGATCCCAGGTTTAAGCATATGCTTGTCCAACACAAAGACATCTGAGCAAAAGAGGGTATACACGACTCTGGTGGGACTCGAACCCACAACCTTTGAATACCTCCATTCACAACCTAGAAGTCCAATGCGCTATCCATTGCTCCACAGAGCCACAAAAAGCCGAGCTTTAAGATGCTATTGCATGCACATCACTTCTCAGATTTAAATTTTTTGTGCAGATACTCACTGTTCAGCGTGCAAAGATTTACATATGTAAATAGTTAAGTGAGCGATGCCCACATCCTGTGGCATAGGCACTGCTGGGATTTGAACCCAGGATCTCCTGTTTACAAGACAGGCGCTTTGACCAACTAAGCCACAGCGCCAGTTGGTCTAAAACTGCAGTGAAATTTGCCCACATCCTGCAGCATAGGCACTGCTGGGATTTGAACCAGGATTTCCTGTTTACAAGACAGGCGCTTTGACCAGCTAAGCCACAGCGCCAGTTACAGGTGTGTGGAGAAATTTGTCGATAAAAAAACGGTTTAAAAGAGGTAGCACATCAGGAAAATTGCTGATTACATCAAGAATAGGCCCCCTTGAAGTTAGAGGATGTTTTCCAAGACCTGAAATGTGTGAGGGTAGTTGCAGATATTGGCCTAAGCCAGTGGATTTCATCCCATTCCTGTTATCTCCCTTATTTAAATAGGTGACTTAAGATAATTAGTAGAGTACTCTATGATATGAGTTGGGTGTGTCCAATAAGGGAAATAAGCAGAAGGTGCAGGGTATGCTTCTGAAGTAGTTTGTGGATCCCAGGTTTAAGCATATGCTTGTCCAACATAAAGACATCTGAGCAAAAGAGGGTATACACGACTCTGGTGGGACTCGAACCCACAACCTTTGAATACCTCCATTCACAACCTATAAGTCCAATGCGCTATCCATTGCGCCACAGAGCCACAAAAAGCTGAGCTTTAAGATGCTATTGGATGCACATCACTTCTCAGATTTAAACTTTTTGTGCAGATACTCACTGTTCAGCGTGCAAAGATTTACATATGTAAATAGTTAAGTGAGCGATGCCCACATCCTGTGGCATAGGCACTGCTGGGATTTGAACCCAGGATCTCCTGTTTACGAGACAGGCGCTTTGACCAACTAAGCCACAGCGCCAGTTGTTCTAAAAGTGCAGTGAAATTTGCCCACATCCTTCAGCATAGGTACGGCTGAGATTTGAACCAGGATCTCCTGTTTACAGAGACAGGCGCTTTGACCAGCTAAGCCACAGCGCCAGTTACAGGTGTGTGGAGAAATTTGTCGATAAAAAAACGGTTTAAAAGAGGTAGCACATCAGGAAAATTGCTGATTATATAAAGAATAGGCCCCCATGAAGTTAGAGGATGTTTTCCAAGACCTGAAATGTGTGAGGGTAGTTGCAGATTTTGGCCTAAGCCAGTGGATTTCATCCCATTCCTGTTATCTCCCTTATTTAAATAGGTGACTTAAGATAATTAGTAGAGTAGTCTATGATCTGAGTTGGGTGTGTCCAATAAGGGAAATAAGCAGAACGTGCAGGGTATGCTTCTGAAGTAGTTTGTGGATCCCAGGTTTAAGCATATGCTTGTCCAACACAAAGACATCTGAGCAAAAGAGGGTATACACAACTCTGGTGGGACTCGAAACCACAACCTTTGAATACCTCCATTCACAACCTAGAAGTCAAATGCGCTATCCATTGCGCCACAGAGCCACAAAAAGCCAAGCTTTAAGATGCTATTCCATGGACATCACTTCTCAGATTTAAACTTTTTGTGCAGATACTCACTGTTCAGCGTGCAAAGATTTACATATGTAAATAGTTAAGTGAGCGATGCCCACATCCTGTGCCATAGGCACTGCTGGGATTTGAACCCAGGATCTCCTGTTTACGAGACAGGCGCTTTGACCAACTAAGCCACAGCGCCAGTTGGTCTAAAAGTGCAGTGAAATTTGCCCACATCCTGCAGCATAGGCACTGCTGGGATTTGAACTCAGGATTTCCTGTTTACAAGACAGGCGCTTTGACCAGCTAAGCCACAGCGCCAGTTACAGGTGTGTGGAGAAATTTGTCGATAAAAAAACGGTTTAAAAGAGGTAGCACATCAAGAAAATTGCTGATTACATCAAGAATAGAACCCCATGAAGTTAGAGGATGTTTTCCAAGACCTGAAATGTGTGAGGGTAGTTGCAGATTTTGGCCTAAGCCAGTGGATTTCAACCCATTCCTGTTATCTCCCTTATTTAAATAGGTGACTTAAGATAATTAGTAGAGTACTCTATGATCTGAGTTGGGTGTGTCCAATACGGGAAATAAGCAGAACGTGCAGGGTATGCTTCTGAAGTAGTTTGTGGATCCCAGGTTTAAGCATATGCTTGTCCAACACAAAGACATCTGAGCAAAAGAGGGTATACACGACTCTGGTGGGACTCGAACCCACAACCTTTGAATACCTCCATTCACAACCTAGAAGTCCAATGCGCTATCCATTGCGCCACGGAGCCACAAAAAGCCGAGCTTTAAGATGCTATTGCATGCACATAACTTCTCAGATTTAAACTTTTTGTGTAGATACTCACTGTTCAGCGTGCAAAGATTTACATATGTAAATTGTTAAGTGAGCGATGCCCACATACTGTGGCATAGGCAATGCCGGGATTTGAACCCAGGATCTCCTGATTACGAGACAGGTGCTTTGACCAACTAAGCCACAGCGCCAGTTGTTCTAAAATTGCAGTGAAATTTGCTCACATCCTGCAGCATAGGCACTGCAGAGATTTGAAGGAAGGATGTCCTGTTTACGAGACAGGCGCTTTGACCAGCTAAGCCACAGCGCCAGTTACAGGTGTGTGGAGAAATTTGTCGATAAAAAACGGTTTAAAAGAGGTGTAGCACATCAGGAAAATTGCTGATTATATCAAGAATAGGCCCCCATGAAGTTAGAGGATGTTTTCCAAGACCTGAAATGTGTGAGGGTAGTTGCAGATTTTGGCCTAAGCCAGTGGATTTCAACCCATTCCTGTTATCTCCCTTATTTAAATAGGTGACTTAAGATAATTAGTAGAGTAGTCTATGATCTGAGTTGGGTGTGTCCAATAAGGGAAATAAGCAGAACGTGCAGGGTATGCTTCTGAAGTAGTTTGTGGATCCCAGGTTTAAGCATATGCTTGTCCAACACAAAGACATCTGAGCAAAAGAGGGTATACACGACTCTGGTGGGACTCGAAGCCACAACCTTTGAATACCTCCATTCACAACCTAGAAGTCCAATGCGCTATCCATTGCGCCACAGAGCCACAAAAAGCAAGCTTTAAGATGCTATTCCATGCACATCACTTCTCAGATTTAAACTTTTTGTGCAGATACTCACTGTTCAGCGTGCAAAGATTTACATATGTAAATAGTTAAGTGAGCGATGCCCACATCCTCTGGCATAGGCACTGCTGGGATTTGAACCCAGGATCTCCTGTTTACGAGACAGGCGCTTTGACCAACTAAGCCACAGCGCCAGTTGGTCTAAAAGTGCAGTGAAATTTGCCCACATCCTGCAGCATAGGCACTGCTGGGATTTGAACTCAGGATTTCCTGTTTACAAGACAGGCGCTTTGACCAGCTAAGCCACAGCGCCAGTTACAGGTGTGTGGAGAAATTTGTCGATAAAAAAACGGTTTAAAAGAGGTAGCACATCAAGAAAATTGCTGATTACATCAAGAATAGGCCCCCATGAAGTTAGAGGATGTTTTCCAAGACCTGAAATGTGTGAGGGTAGTTGCAGATTTTGGCCTAAGCCAGTGGATTTCAACCCATTCCTGTTATCTCCCTTATTTAAATAGGTGACTTAAGATAATTAGTAGAGTACTCTATGATCTGAGTTGGGTGTGTCCAATACGGGAAATAAGCAGAACGTGCAGGGTATGCTTCTGAAGTAGTTTGTGGATCCCAGGTTTAAGCATATGCTTGTCCAACACAAAGACATCTGAGCAAAAGAGGGTATACACGACTCTGGTGGGACTCGAACCCACAACCTTTGAATACCTCCATTCACAACCTAGAAGTCCAATGCGCTATCCATTGCGCCACGGAGCCACAAAAAGCCGAGCTTTAAGATGCTATTGCACGCACATAACTTCTCAGATTTAAACTTTTTGTGTAGATACTCACTGTTCAGCGTGCAAAGATTTACATATGTAAATTGTTAAGTGAGCGATGCCCACATACTGTGGCATAGGCAATGCCGGGATTTGAACCCAGGATCTCCTGATTACGAGACAGGTGCTTTGACCAACTAAGCCACAGCGCCATGTGTTCTAAAAGTGCAGTGAAATTTGCTCCCATCCTGCAGCATAGGCACTGCAGAGATTTGAAGGAAGGATGTCCTGTTTACGAGACAGGCGCTTTGACCAGCTAAGCCACAGCGCCAGTTACAGGTGTGTGGAGAAATTTGTCGACAAAAAACGGTTTAAAAGAGGTGTAGCACATCAGGAAAATTGCTAATTATATCAAGAATAGGCCCTCATGAAGTTAGAGGATGTTTTCCAAGACCTGAAATGTGTGAGGGTAGTTGCAGATTTTGGCCTAAGCCAGTGGATTTCATCCCATTCCTGTTATCTCCCTTATTTAAAGAGGTGACTTAAGATAATTAGTAGAGTACTCTATGATATGAGTTGGGTGTGTCCAATGAGGGAAATAAGAAAAACGTGCAGGGTATGCTTCTGAAGTAGTTTGTGGATCCCAGGTTTAAGCATATGCTTGTCCAACACAAAGACATCTGAGCAAAAGTGGGTAAACACGACTCTGGTGGGACTCGAAGCCACAACCTTTGAATACCTCCATTCACAATCTAGAAGTCCAATGCGCTATAGATTGCGCCACAGAGCCACAAAAAGCCGAGCTTTAAGATGCTATTTAAAGCACATAACTTCTCAGATTTAAACTTTTTGTGTAGATACTCACTGTTCAGCGTGCAAAGATTTACATATGTAAATAGTTAAGTGAGCGATGCCCACACCCTGTGGCATAGGCAGTGCTGGGATTTGAACCCAGGATATCCTTTTTACGAGACAGGCGCTTTGACCAACTAAGCCACAGCGCCAGTTGTTCTAAACGTGCAGTGAAATTTGCCCACATCCTGCAGCATAGGTACTCCAGAGATTTGAACCAAGGATCTCCTGTTTACGAGACAGGCGCTTTGACCAGCTAAGCCACAGCGCCAGTTACAGGTGTGTGGAGAAATTTGTCGATAAAAAAACGGTTTAAAAGAGGTAGCACATCAGGAAAATTGCTGATTATATAAAGAATAGGCCCCCATGAAGTTAGAGGATGTTTTCCAAGACCTGAAATGTGTGAGGGTAGTTGCAAATTTTGATCTAAGCCAGTGGATTTTATCCCATTCCTGTTATCTACCTTATTTAAATAGGTGACTTAAGATAATTAGTAGAGTAGTCTATGATCTGAGTTGGGTGTGTCCAATTAGGGAAATAAGCAGAACGTGCAGGGTATGCTTCTGAAGTAATTTGTGGATCCCAGGTTTAAGCATATGCTTGTCCAACACAAAGACATCTGAGCAAAAGAGGGTATACACGACTCTGGTGGGACTCGAAGCCACAACCTTTGAATACCTCCATTCACAACCTAGAAGTCCAATGCGCTATCCATTGCACCACAGAGCCACAAAAAGGCAAGCTTTAAGATGCTATTCCATGGACATCCCTTCTCAGATTTAAACTTTTTGTGCAGATACTCACTGTTCAGCGTGCAAAGATTTACATATGTAAATAGTTAAGTGAGCGATGCCCACATCCTCTGCCATAGGCACTGCTGGGATTTGAACCCAGGATCTCCTGTTTACGAGACAGGCGCTTTGACCAACTAAGCCACAGCGCCAGTTGGTCTAAAAGTGCAGTGAAATTTGCCCACATCCTGCAGCATAGGCACTGCTGGGATTTGAACTCAGGATTTCCTGTTTACAAGACAGGCGCTTTGACCAGCTAAGCCACAGCGCCAGTTACAGGTGTGTGGAGAAATTTGTCGATAAAAAAACGGTTTAAAAGAGGTAGCACATCAAGAAAATTGCTGATTACATCAAGAATAGAACCCCATGAAGTTAGAGGATGTTTTCCAAGACCTGAAATGTGTGAGGGTAGTTGCAGATTTTGGCCTAAGCCAGTGGATTTCAACCCATTCCTGTTATCTCCCTTATTTAAATAGGTGACTTAAGATAATTAGTAGAGTACTCTATGATCTGAGTTGGGTGTGTCCAATACGGGAAATAAGCAGAACGTGCAGGGTATGCTTCTGAAGTAGTTTGTGGATCCCAGGTTTAAGCATATGCTTGTCCAACACAAAGACATCTGAGCAAAAGAGGGTATACACGACTCTGGTGGGACTCGAACCCACAACCTTTGAATACCTCCATTCACAACCTAGAAGTCCAATGCGCTATCCATTGCGCCACGGAGCCACAAAAAGCCGAGCTTTAAGATGCTATTGCACGCACATAACTTCTCAGATTTAAACTTTTTGTGTAGATACTCACTGTTCAGCGTGCAAAGATTTACATATGTAAATTGTTAAGTGAGCGATGCCCACATACTGTGGCATAGGCAATGCCGGGATTTGAACCCAGGATCTCCTGTTTACGAGACAGGTGCTTTGACCAACTAAGCCACAGCGCCAGTTGTTCTAAAAGTGCAGTGAAATTTGCTCACATCCTGCAGCATAGGCACTGCAGAGATTTGAAGGAAGGATGTCCTGTTTACGAGACAGGCGCTTTGACCAGCTAAGCCACAGCGCCAGTTACAGGTGTGTGGAGAAATTTGTCGATAAAAAACGGTTTAAAAGAGGTGTAGCACATCAGGAAAATTGCTGATTATATCAAGAATAGGCCCCCATGAAGTTAGAGGATGTTTTCCAAGACCTGAAATGTGTGAGGGTAGTTGCAGATTTTGGCCTAAGCCAGTGGATTTCATCCCATTCCTGTTATCTCCCTTATTTAAAGAGGTGACTTAAGATAATTAGTAGAGTACTCTATGATATGAGTTGGGTGTGTCCAATAAGGGAAATAAGCAAAACGTGCAGGGTATGCTTCTGAAGTAGTTTGTGGATCCCAGGTTTAAGCATATGCTTGTCCAACACAAAGACATCTGAGCAAAAGTGGGTAAACACGACTCTGGTGGGACTCGAACCCACAACCTTTGAATACCTCCATTCAAAATCTAGAAGTCCAATGCGCTATAGATTGCGCCACAGAGGCACAAAAGCCGAGCTTTAAGATGCTATTTAACGCACATAACTTCTCAGATTTAAACTTTTTGTGTAGATACTCACTGTTCAGCGTGCAAAGATTTACATATGTAAATAGTTAAGTGAGTGATGCCCACACCCTGTGGCATAGGCAGTGCTGGGATTTGAACCCAGGATATCCTTTTTACGAGACAGGCGCTTTGACCAACTAAGCCACAGCGCCAGTTGGTCTAAAAGTGCAGTGAAATTTGCCCACATCCTGCAGCATAGGTACTCCAGAGATTTGAACCAAGGATCTCCTGTTTACGAGACAGGCGCTTTGACCAGCTAAGCCACAGCGCCAGTTACAGGTGTGTGGAGAAATTTGTCGATAAAAAAACGGTTTAAAAGAGGTAGCACATCAGGAAAATTGCTGATTATATAAAGAATAGGCCCCCATGAAGTTAGAGGATGTTTTCCAAGACCTGAAATGTGTGAGGGTAGTTGCAAATTTTGATCTAAGCCAGTGGATTTTATCCCATTCCTGTTATCTACCTTATTTAAATAGGTGACTTAAGGTAATTAGTAGAGTATTCTATGATATTAGTTGGGTGTGTCCAATAAGGGTTATAAGCATAACGTGCAGGGTATGCTTCTGAAGTAGTTTGTGGATCCCAGGTATAAGCATATGCTTGTCCAACACAAAGACATCTGAGCAAAAGAGGGTATGCACGACTCTGGTGTGACTCGAACCCACAACCTTTGAATACCTCCATTCATAACCTAGAAGTCCAATGCGCTATCCATTGCGCCACAGAGCCACAACAAGCTGAGCTTTAAGATGCTTTTTAACGCACATAACTTCTCAGATTTAAACTTTTTGTGTAGTTACTCACTGTTCAGCGTGCAAAGATTTACATGTGTAAATAGTTAAGTGAAATTTGCCCACATCATGCAGCATAGGCACTGCTGGGATTTGAACCCAGGATTTCCTGTTTACAAGACAGGCGCTTTGACCAGCTAAGCCACAGCGCCAGTTATAGGTGTGTGGAGAAATTTGTCGATAAAAAAACGGTTTAAAAGAGGTAGCACATCAAGAAAGTTGCTGATTAGATCAAGAATAGGCCCCCTTGAAGTTAGAGGATGTTTTCCAAGACCTGAAATGTGTGAGGGTAGTTGCAGATTTTGGCCTAAGCCAGTGGATTTCAACCCATTCCTGTTATCTCCCTTATTTAAATAGGTGACTTAAGATAATTAGTAGAGTAGTCTATGATCTGAGTTGGGTGTGTCCAATAAGGGAAATAAGCAGAACGTGCAGGGTATGCTTCTGAAGTAATTTGTGGATCCCAGGTTTAAGCATATGCTTGTCCAACACAAAGACATCTGAGCAAAAGAGCGTATACACGACTCTGGTGGGACTCGAACCCACAACCTTTGAATACCTCCATTCACAACCTAGAAGTCCAATGCGCTATCCATTGCGCCACAGAGCCACAAAATGCCAAGTTTTAAGATGCTATTCCATGGACATCACTTCTCAGATTTAAACTTTTTGTGCAGATACTCACTGTTCAGCGTGCAAAGATTTACATATGTAAATAGTTAAGTGAGCGATGCCCACATCCTGTGGCATAGGCACTGCTGGGATTTGAACCCAGGATCTCCTGTTTACGAGACAGGCGCTTTGACCAACTAAGCCACAGCGCATGTTGGTCTAAAAGTGCAGTGAAATTTGCCCACATCCTGCAGCATAGGCACTGCTGGGATTTGAACCCAGGATTTCCTGTTTACAAGAACGGTGCTTTGACCAGCTAAGCCACAGCGCCAGTTACAGGTGTGTGGAGAAATTTGTCGATAAAAAAATGGTTTAAAAGAGGTAGCACATCAAGAAAATTGCTGATTACATCAAGAATAGGCCCCCTTGAAGTTAGAGGATGTTTTCCAAGACCTGAAATGTGTGAGGGTAGTTGCAGATATTGGCCTAAGCCAGTGGATTTCATCCCATTCCTGTTATCTCCCTTATTTAAGTAGGTGACTTAAGATAATTAGTAGAGTACTCTATGATATAAGTTGGGTGTGTCCAATAAGGGAAATAAGCAAAACGTGCAGGGTATGCTTCTGAAGTAGTTTGTGGATCCCAGGTTTAAGCATATGCTTGTCCAACACAAAGACATCTGAGCAAAAGAGGGTACACACGACTCTGGTGGGACTCGAACCCACAACCTTTGAATACCTCCATTCACAACTTAGAAGTCCAAAGCGCTATCCATCGCTCCACAGAGCCACAAAAAGCCGAGCTTTAAGATGCTATTGGATGCACATCACTTCTCAGATTTAAACTTTATGTGCAGATACTCACTGTTCAGCGTGCAAAGATTTACATATGTAAATAGTTAAGTGAGAGATGCCCACATCCTGTGGCATAGGCACTGCTGGGATTTGAACCCAGGATCTCCTGTTTACGAGACAGGTGCTTTGACCAACTAAGCCACAGCGCCAGTTGGTCTAAAACCGCAGTGAAATTTGGCCACATCCTGCAGCATAGGCACTGCTGGGATTTGAACCCAGGATCTCCTGTTTACAAGACAGGCGCTTTGACCAGCTAAGCCACAGCGCCAGTTACAGGTGTCTGGAGAAATTTGTCGATAAAAAAATGGTTTAAAAGAGGTAGCACATCAAGAAATTTGCTGATTACATCAAGAATAGGCCCCCTTGAAGTTAGAGGATGTTTTCCAAGACCTGAAATGTGTGAGGGTAGTTGCAGATATTGGCCTAAGCCAGTGGATTTCATCCCATTCCTGTTATCTCCCTTATTTAAATAGGTGACTTAAGATAATTAGTAGAGTAGTCTATGATCTGAGTTGGGTGTGTCCAATAAGGGTTATAAGCAGAACGTGCAGGGTATGCTTCTGAAGTAGTTTGTGGATCCCAGGTTTAAGCAAATGCTTGTCCAACACAAAGACATCTGAGCAAACGAGGGTATACACGACTCTGGTGGGACTCGAACCCACAACCTTTGAATACCTCCATTCACAACCTAGAAGTCCAATGCGCTATCCATTGCGCCAAAGATGGGGCAAAAGGGACTGCTAAGGGGGGGGGGGGGATGAAAAGAAATGCCTAAAGAAGGGGTAGAAAACGGAAGAATCGTGGGTTCGATTCCCAGGGAAAGCAAGAACTGACAAAAAAGTAAATGTGCTCCTTGAAATACAATGTACGTCGATTTGGATAAAAGCATCTGCCAAATGAATATATGTAAATATAAAAATAATTAAATGACTGAAAAGGCAATATTTAAACCCATTTTAGACCTATTTTACAAAAAAAATGTGTCAAATTGTATTTTATCACAAAACAATTTGACAGAATAAAATGTACAACACATATTTTCCACAAATAGTGTATTCCAAAATATCAAATGTAACGTATGTTATATGTAATAATAAAAATGAAATATAAAAGTACAAATATATGTAAATACAATTATTTATTATACACTTACTACCACAAATATTCTTAAAGTTCAACATTTACAATAGAAATAAGGAATATATATACACATACACACTTAAATATAATATTATATATATAAATTAAATATAAAAATAAAGTTTAATATATAATGAAATACAATTACTACCACAAATTTGCTTTCATAATAATATATATAATAATAATAACAACAACTAGAATGTGCATTTCCTGAAAATAATCATAAAACAGCTAAAAGCAAAAATAAAAGCTAAAATCTATATAATGAATACAAACTTAAATAGCTACATGTAATACAAGTAATAATAAACACCTACTACTATTACAAATAGTTTGATAAATTATGAATAGTAATAAAAAATTAAATAGTATTATTTAAAAGTATTATAAAACAATTAAAGAATAGTAAGTTAGTAAGTTATAATAATAATAATAATAATAACAAAACTCAGTAGCCTTTCATATATATATTATTGCTGTCAAACGATTAAAATATTTAATCGCGATTAATCGCATTAATGTCATAGTTAACTCGCGATTAATCGCAAATAATCGCACATTTTTATTTATTCTAAATATCTCTTGATCTCTTTTTGTCCCATTATTTTTTTTCTCGTTTTAATGCTCTTATCAACATGGAAAAGTGGATCGGCTTGCTTTGTGCAAATGTTTTTTTTAATTGAAAACAACTTTGGCATATACTGTGTTCAATTTCACACTAACATTCTCACTTGGAGCAAATAATCTCTCACACGATGTTACGCTGTCCATCAATAAAAGGGTTAAAGAAATACTGACGAGGTCCTGATATTGACGAGGGGGCGGAGAATTCGCGTCAGCTGTGTGTGTGTGCGTGTGTGTGTGTGTGTGTGTGTGTGTGTGTGTGTGTGTGTGTGTGTGTGTGTGTGTGTGTGTGTGTGTGTGTGTGTGTGTGTGTGTGTGTGTGTGTGTGTGTGTGTGTGTGTGTGTGTGTGTGTGTGTGTGTGTGTGTGTGTGTGTGGCCATCAAGTGATA
Source organism: Meda fulgida (assembly GCA_030578275.1). Classification (NCBI taxonomy): domain Eukaryota; kingdom Metazoa; phylum Chordata; class Actinopteri; order Cypriniformes; family Leuciscidae; genus Meda; species Meda fulgida. The sequence goes on along the minus strand of CM060630.1, from coordinate 493,278 downwards.
TTTCAGACTGGACGTGCTGCGATGATAGCTCAGTTCACAACGACAAAACACACAGATCACTTTGGTCTTGTCAATGGAACCATTTGGCAACTTTTTAAAAGTAAACTTTCCATTCAGAATCTTATTGCCATCCATTTCGGCGTCTCGCGCTCCTCATCCACTCAAAACGTAACGTTAACCCAGCCTACTTCTACTTGGCCGGATCCCAAGCCCAAACAAGTGTGTGAGCGTGCCTGTAGTTTTCGGTCTAGCTAGATCCGGTGTGGTGTTGTAGTTTAACTTTCAGACAGGACGAAGAATGCGCAGCGTCAAAAGTTGAACTATTTCGAACTTTGCGCTTTGGTTGACAAAGCAACAAAACGTCCTCGCGCGGCGCAACTTAAGCCATTGAAATCATGATTGAAATGAATGGGTTTCATAGCATAGCGCAGCGCCGCGCATGCCGCATCCTGTTGCAAAAGCATGTAAAAAAACTACAAAGTTTGCTAGGCCAAAAAGAACGTTAATCTCGCGATAAAAAAATTGACGCCGTTAAAATGGGTTTGCGTTAACGCCGTTAATAACGCGTTTAACTGACAGCCCTAATATATATATATATATACACACACATATACACACACACACACACAATTAAATGGCTAGATATAATAATACTAATAATATACTTCTACAAATACAGCTTAATAAAATGTAGAAAAAATTGTTATATATAATACATTCACACACGCACTTATTTTTTAGAGGTTTCCTTCAAATTTACTCAATGTACTTAATGCACTAACATAAAAATTAAAGAGCTGATTTAACCGTGTACTCAATCACAACAAAAAGCCTAAAGAGAGTCTTTCCACTCTGCAATGGTCTGTCCAGATGCTGGACAGTACCACTTTCCTCTAACCTGGGAATGGCCAGTGAGTTTACTTTTTGATTGGCCACATGTTTTACACACATAATGGTAATGTTCCTTCGTCTGACGCTTCTTTGGTGGCTCCCCTCTTGCCAAACGCTCCTCGTCTTCAAGTGCTGCCTTTTGCTGTCTCCACTGTCGGTGTCGATTGAAAATGACTAAAGACTGATCTGATGGTGTACTGCTGAGAGGTGATTGTGAGGAAAAGGCAGGGGAAGTGGCAGGTGGCGGATGAGCCTGCTGATACCAGCCAGGAGGTTGGGCTGGTGGCAGATGACCCTGCTGGTAAGGGGGCCAAAAAGGAGGTTGGGCTGGTGGCGGATGACCCTGCTGGTAAGTGAGCCAAACAGGAGGTTGGGCTGGTGGCGGATGACCCTGCTGGTAAGTGGGCCAAACAGGAGGTTGGGCTGGTGGCGGATGACCCTGCTGGTAAGTGGGCCAAACAGGAGGTTGGGGTGGTGAGGTATGGCCCTGCTGGTAAGAGGAACAGGCAGGCAATGGGGCTGGGGAAGTGTGTTCCTGCTGGTAAGAGGAACAGGCAGGCAATGGGGCTGGGGAAGTGTGTTCCTGCTGGTGGGAGGACCAGGCAGGAGGTTGGACTGTCGGCAGATGACCCTGCTGGTAAGAAGGCCCGGTAGGCGATGGGGCTGGGGAAGTGTGTTCCTGCTGATGTGAGGACAACAAGGCAGAAGAGGCAGGCCATACATACGGCCCAAGAGGATAGTGCTGTGCCAGTGCCGATCCACTTCTGAAGCTGTGGCGCGGGCGTATCACTGCCTCACCTTCACGATTTTCTGGCTCCTGAAACTGTATTTTTGCATGTCCATGTTCCACGGGTGCAGAAGGAAGTGCTCTTGCTTGTGGCAGAGGATCCTTAGCCACATAGACCTTCTGGGGTAGCTGTACGCCTTGCAGCAATGAGTCCCGGTCAGTTCTTTTCTGCCTGTCATGTAACCTGGAAAAAGTACCAAACAAAATGTTTACCATTTCATAGAAGCACAATTGCAAAGGTTGTAGCTTAATCAAATCCTACCTGGTTAAATTAAAAATAATGCAATATATTTACACTTCTCAAATGCAGATGTTAAAGTGAATGTAGGAAGCCAAAAAAGATATCTCACCAAGAAGACACTGTGGTGTTGTTGATAGTAACTAGCACCAAGTTGGTCTGCTCTTGTATCACCCGGCTGTCTTCAAGAAGTTGCTTAATGTGATGGTAAGCTTGTACAATAGACTGTGGAATGGGCAGGGTTTTACCCTTGCAGTCTCTGGCCTATTTCTAGCTTGGGCAAACTCCTTCAAAAGCCTGAGGGAAACACATTCTGAAGTCCTGTTGAAATCAGGTCTCTGGGCAGCCTGGCCATGGGTCATGAATAGTCTGAATGAAAAAGACAATATTTGTATATAATGAATATCTATATCTATCTTGATATATATAATCAATATAATACAACAGGCGGTTCGCTACTATGATTGGAGAGGCGTTTTATGAGGCATAGTATAATTCCACTTCACGATTTGACTATTTATAGCAGTCCACCTGTCTGAATTATTGCTTGTGTAATACAGCTTAAGTGTTATAATTTGATAATTATGATAAATATGAATTACATAATATGTGCATCAACTATTGGTCAGTTCACCTTTCAGCTGCTTGTTGACCAGGTGCAGAGCCACTGCGTTTCCTGGAAGCTCTCCATGGCCCTGGCAAGGTCTTCTTCTTGCTTTTCAGAGAATATTTGGAGGGAGACTTGTCCATTTCATGCAATCTAGAATACAGCCGCACAATCTCAGCTGTTTCTGTGGTTGACAAAGCAGTTATTGTGCGGTTGAGGTTCACGAGGTACTCCGCCAGGTTATCAACCGCCTCCCAGCCAGGAAAACCTCTTGAATCACATCGGCTTTCCTGAAAAATGAAAAACAGCTGTTGAAGAAATAACTTACTTTGTACTTAATAGTCCTCTTAGGGGGATTTATTTTGGGTGCAGTGTTGCTGCATTTAACAAATGTCATCCTACTTTAAACAGAGTATGTAGACAGGTGACACAGTCACATAAGTCATTATTGCACGAAAGATAAACTGTGTTTGGGCTTAGAGGAATGTATCCAAATTAAGAACACTGGTGTCAAAGGGTGAGTTGGAGATGATCATTCATCCTTTTATTTCCTCTCGTTTAGATTACTGTAACAGTCTTTTTACTTGTTTGAGCAAGAAGGAGCTTCACCGTCTCCAGTCTGATCAGAACTCTGCTGCAAGGCTTTTAACCCACATTAACAAACATCACACCTGTTTTAGCAGCACTTCACTTGTTACCAGCCCAGTATAGAATTCAATTTAAAATCCTGGTCCTTTCTTTTAAAGCCCTGCACGGTCAAGTTCCTCCCTACATCTCTGAGTTAATACAGCTTCATACTCCGACCCGTAGTTTGAGGTCATCAGGTCAGAGGCTGTTAGTGGTTTCCTACACTCATTTTAAATCCAGTGGGGATCGTTCAATCCAAGCAGTGGCAACTAGGCTGTGGAATGCTTTGCCTCCCTGTGTGAATTCTGTTCATTTATTTACTACACGCAATGTGATCTAACAAACCTAACCGTAATTTAGTGAGAGTGCAACAGCATCTGTGTTTAATACGTTTGAAAGGAAGGTGCAAACCGCCAAGTGTTGCGCAGAGATGGCTGCCGCTATCGTTGACAGAAGGAGACAGAGCCGTAATGAAAGAAGACGTAGAGAAATTAACAATATTTTATAATATTATTCTATATCCAATACATAGAAATATAATTAGTTTATTTTATTTATTCGATGAACTTTATGAATGGAATTGTTTTTTTTTTTGTTTTTTTCTTTAGCTTTGGTAATACTGTTGTATTAACATTCATGCCAATAAAGCAAATTTCGTTTCGACCTGACTCCTTTTCTCTGTCAGATGGAAGTCTGCTGCAGTGCATGGATCACGCGTGCGTTATCTCTACAATTGTAGGTATCGGAGAGGGAATAGGACATTGGAGTGTACAGGGCCAGGAGAACGCGGAGCAACCGCACACGGATCATCTGGCTGGATGAAGCACGATCTGCTGGCATTTTCTTGAGTCTGGGACATTGCAGAACACTGTATCTGTTTCTGCTGGGGTTCCCCAAAGCGGCTTTTAGGTGTGCCTTCCCAAGTACTTAGTGCAATCTTAGGCAGGACAATTACCGCATACTCGGGATGCACTGAGTGGAACAAACAAAGGTTTTTACGCAGTGGCTGCTTTCCCTCCCAACTCTCCATGGCACAAACCGTTAAAATACGCAAAACCCTCATTTAAATACTGCCACCTCCATTGTGTTAGCTTCTGTTGTCATCTACGCAATAATTGTAAGTAAATCACTCATAAGAGGTATGAAAACTGCACATGCAATATTTTAGAATGCACTCGGAAATTAGTATTGTTTATTCGGGATGTTAGTAAATTGGACCCATAGTGTATAGTTACATGGTAAATTTGAATAGCCTACATTTGAGCATAAAATATTTGAGAAGATTGACAGCCCTAGTACATACATTCAAGTGCTATTCAGTGAAAAGCAGGACATAACACCGGGTTCGCAAGCGTAACAGAGCCACAGAATAATACAGAAAGACATTAGTCTCATTACCTGGACTGATGTGCTGGGTCTACTAGAGGAATTGTCCTCAGCAGGTAAACTACTGGCTGGACTGACAGGACTGCAAGAGACACCGCTTACATCAAAACCGGTGTCCTGGGGATTTGTGTGACAGAGAGAGAGAGAAACAAATATCCTTTTGATTATTAAATTGCCTTTGTACAAAATGTATTGCTGTATATGCACACATCATTCATAGTATATACAAATGAATAACTTTTCCTGTAGAATTTCAATGACAGATGATCAGGAAATGGTCAGATTACCTGAGATGATGTGTTGGGTGAGTCGTCAGGTTGTAAAGGATTCTGAGGCGGTGCAATATTCAGCTGGTCATCACACTGGGTGGCTTTAGGTGGTCTCTGAATGAGGATGTCAGCTGCATCACTTATTGTGAGATCAAGACACTGCTCCTCCTGAACTTCTACCTGCAGGTCTGGCAGAATGATGCCAAGTTCACTGTGCTGTTGTGGATTCAGCAGATCTCCTTTGTCAGACTGAGCCAGCAAATACTCCACAGCAATACGCTCACCTATGTAAAGAATCATGAGGAAAAAGACATAGTTTAATTCAGAATTGACAGATTGCCACTGTAATGGGTGAGTGAAGACAGGTAAAGGTTTATTTGTTGACTTTATAAAAGTGTAGTCACAAGGAAAATGCTCTCTCCTGGAGGATCTTACCGGTGGGTTTCCCAGGTAGAATAAATTCTGGAATGAGTGCACGGCCAAGGACACTGTTGCTGAGGGCATTGACGTTGGACATCAAGCGGACATCATAGATTCTTGTGTGTGACGTTTCACTCACATCCACAGCTTCATGGGCTCGGTTCATGTTCCACCTAGATCCACCCTCAAGCATGTACATCTGCGTGTGAATGGCATTACTTCTCCATCCTTGGGGAAAAAACCCCCACAAATGATAATTGAAATATTAGTTTTGTATCTCCTCTTAGACACTTGAGACATACCAGAAAATTATAACTTAGATTGATAAGATATTTTCTGCTGCTTTGTGGGGATTGACCTGCCTGCTTTGTCCCTGTACTTTATTGCCTCTCACAGGACAACAGAAAGGCTGAACATTTAAACAATATACACATTTAAAGCCATCTACAAACACACACCCACCCAAGATAGAACTAAAAGAATGTCTAAACATTGACATTGTTAAACAAATTATAGTACAGTGCCTTTTTTTGTTTGTTCAGAGTAATGATCGCAGAGGATCAAAATATTATTTTTCATAGACGTTGCTCCAAACCAGTGGGACTTTGCAACGTTGACCTGATGGCAGTGACTGAAGGGGACTGGTGAAGGGGGTGATGGGGGCTTAATCAAAGAGGCTATCCTGATTACCGCCCGGGTGTACAGTTCAGATAGGGGGGGCTTTGATATGCTGAGCGGATTAGTTATGCGGGAGAGTTTTGTTTTGTGCTTGATGTTGAGGGCGTTTAAAAAAATTATATTTCTATCACTATAGAATTTCTACTTACCCAGGATAAAGGTGCACTGGTGGCGATGAAAGCTTTCCACAGAGGACGACCCTCTGCCACATCTGAATACATCCAGGACCTTGTCTCCCTTTTGTAACCCAGAGCCAAGTTTGGTGTATAGTTCAACACCAGGTGGATCCTGGATGCATGGCAAGTGTTTCTGTTGCACCTCCCACACATGTTTCATGCTCTCAGGGTTTATCAGGCACAATCCTGATGTGTCAGTCAGAGCCCACATGGAGTTCAGCAATCCTTCAATCAGGCTGTGTGTCTCCTCAACCCCACGAGTTATCCTTTTGCAGTGCTTGGCAAGTACACTGGAGCTGATGTTGGCCAGAACTTGCGCTTCCGTGGGAGCATGACCACCATGCTTTCTCTTAAGCTGTGACCTCTTCGCATCCTTGAGACGAGAGATGTCATCCTGGTCCCACTCAAAGATACAGCTTGACAACTTGGAGCAGAAGGTGCCATACAGAGGATGGTGTTCTGTTGTGAGACCAGCAGTGAATCGCCTCATGAAGTGAAAAATATCCAGTCTCACAATGGTCTTCCATGGTTTAAACCAAACAAGAACTGGGGGTGCACCTGTACACATGAGCAATGATGTGACAATCATGAAAGGATGCAACATATCATATAGAATGACGTACCTCATTACAAAAACTTGAATCCTTGTTTAATTTAGGAATACATTTAAAACTAAATCAAGTTAGGCATGTTGGTAAAAGTTTACTTTTGTGCCTGTAATAAATATTACATTACAACGCAAACATTATGACGGTAGTTTTAATTATCACAGTCCAGCAGGGTTGTAAAATGAAACGTGTATTGTAACTCCCTTCTGCTACATAGTAGAGAATATACAGTATACAAAAAACAATCATAGAAAGGTAAAACAGAAGCAAACTATACACTATATATACTGTACCTGTCTCGCTGCAGCAATCCCGGTCAACATAAATTACTTCTGGCTCTGGCTCCCCGGCGTCCTGGTAGCGCTTGACAATGGCTTGGCACAAGTCCTCAAGACCAGCTCCCTCACCTGTGGTTAGCACACAGTTCAGAACCAGGCCACATTCGTTGCTGATGTTTGTCATCCACGTAGCTGTGTCCGCAATGTCACCAGCAAGTTTCTTTGTGATCTATAAAAATAAATCAGTATTACAACATAAACAAATAATAAATAAAACAGATTACTCAAAACACAATAAATATAGCCAACAAAACACCCACATTTCTGCGCCTGGGGATCAATTAAGTGTTCCCTTATCAATTTTAATCAATGACCACTGATGAAAAAAAAGACCTGCCTGTACCTTTTTTGTGGAGTCAAGCTTTAAGATCCTGCCGTATGTTGAGGTGATGACACCCTTCATCTCATCCAGGTGAGCAAGGATCTCATTGGCATGCACTGTTTCAAACCACTGTGCCAGAGGTAGGGGGCAAAAAGGTGGTGGTGGCTCATAGACTGCTTCCTCACACTGGTACATGGAGCTTCTCCTTTTGTGAAGCTCACAGTCAGACAAGTAGTCGATTGTCCGCCTTGCCCATTCCTCACTGTGAACTTCCTCCAGTGCTTTCTGTAGGTAACTGGAGCTGTTCCCTGCAGTTCGGGGTTTCAACATTGTAACACACCTCCTGTCCAGAGCCAGCTGTGTTGTGAGAACAGCAGGGAATCGGTTTCTGTGAGCAGGATCTAGCTGTCCCAACATTTCAGTACTCCACGGACAGACGGGGATCATGCACTTACTGCATCGTGGATAGTCCCCTCCAATCAAGTAGTACCTGGTGTCAACGTCAATCACTTCCCTTGCCTTAGTGTAAATCCCAGAGTGGTGCATCTTGCGGTTACACTGATGACACTTAAGCGGAATACCCCACATCCTCATTGGTGCCCACAGGAACATCCTCTGCCTGAAGTAGGTCATTGGATCAGGTGGTGCAGTTGTCACCTTTGGTGGACTGGGAGGATAGAACCAGTTTTGTGAAAGCTGCTGCTTCAGCTGTCCTGTGGGTTCATAAAGGGACTGGGCAATCCACTCCCTGTCAGCTAGCTTAATGACCCGCATGAACTGCTTAGGCAAAAAACTTGGCCAATTCACCACCAATGGCCTCAGGGGGATAATATATGGTGATGTAGCAGGAGTAGGAGGTGGTGGTTGTGGTTGTGGAGGAGGTTGTCTCAGTTGTGGAGGAGGTTGTCTCGGTTGTGGAGGAGGTTGTCTCGGTTGTGGAGGAGGTTGTCTCGGTTGTGGAGGAGGTTGTTTTGGTTGTGGAGGAGGTTGTCTCAGTTGTGGAGGAGGTTGTCTCGGTTGTGGAGGAGGTTGTCTCGGTTGTGGAGGAGGTTGTTGTAGTGGTGGGGGTTGTTGTGGTGGGGGTTGTTGTGGTGCATACTCGCTGGTGACTGGAAGATCATGACCTTCTGAAATATGTTCGAGAAGCCCAAGTGCACCACTGACCTTCTTCCCACACTGCTCACAACATTCCTCTGCATGGAAGTCAGATAAATGCTCTGAAAATTGTTCAGCATTAATGTTCTCGCTACAAAGACAGCACTTAATCTGACAGCTTGAACTGCTGTGTGCCACGGGGCCTGCCTGCTGAGTCCCTGTACTGGAGGTGCTGTGTGTCACGGGGCCTGCCTGCTTCATCCCTGCACTGGAGCTGCTGTGTGTCACGGGGCCTGCCTGCTTTATCCCTGCACTGGAGCTGCTGTGTGCCACGGGACCTAACTGCTGCATCCCTGCACTGGAGCTGCTGTGTGCCACGGGGCCTGCCTGCTGCATCCCTGCACTGGAGCTGCTGTGTGTCACGGGACCTAACTGCTGCATCCCTGCACTGGTGCCACTCTGTGCCTCACCTGTCTGGTCGCCTGACTGTAAAAAAGGAGTTCACTTTTCTTTCCTTAGTCTAAAAATAGGTTTAAAACATTATTGTTAATAATTTAAATTCAACCCAAACACAAGTAATGGGACATTTAATGCATTTTCTTGTGTAGATGTTTTTATTTGCCTATTGAAAAAGCTCAAAGCTAACACAATGGCTTATGGCAACTGCCACAGATTTCAACATTAAGTATACTCATTACTTACCTTATGATATCCACAACTGCAGGGGATTCTTCTCCCGAAGATGTCATAATACCGGACTTGTAGGTTAAACGGGGGAGTCAACGGACAGGCATCAATCCGCTGTATGACAGCCTTCCATTTCCTGGCCCCTGGCCGCTTACCTGTGGTAAACTTGTATTTCCCCAGCGCATACTGGTACATGATACCTGTCCAGTATCCGTCGGGTTTGCCTGTCTTTGTCATATCTACAAATATCAGTGTACATGTCAGGGAAAACACTGAGATATTGATGATTGGGAATAGGGAAGTGTTGGTTGCATGTTGTTTTTCTATTCATAAACAAGCATTTCTTGGCTCTTTAGAGACATTATCTAAATTTTTTTTGCGTACTATTCATTCAGTTTCAATGAGTATTATATCATCAAATCATAATATTTTTTAATTACGTTTTTATTTATGAATAATCTTCATAGGGTGAGGATTTGGTAATAAAAACATATTTTTATTTTTTAGTTTATCCATGTCGTTTAAATGGTTGTCCACCATTTGTAACGTGAGATAACGTTACATCGAGTCACAGCAACAACAACAACTAACGTTATTGCTAAAAAATAACAGAGAGTTTGACACGTAGTTAACAGACACTTTTTTGTTGTGTAGTTAATTATAAGAGTCTCTTTCTGGGATGCTAGTAGTGATGCACAGATGGTTGATAAATTAATAGTTTAAGCATTCAAATTTGCTTGTAACGTTAAATACCGATTTTCTTCTGTTGTCACTAAGTTGACTGTCGACCGGACATTTTTTCTCTGCTCTTCTCCGCAGAGACTGCGCTTAAAGTCACGTGGGGCAAAAGGACCAATGGGGAAAAGGGATGTTTCCCTTTTCCCTATTGGTCCTTTTGCCCCACGCTAGGACTTGGTAGGAAAACTGTTAGGAATTGTTAGGACTTTGTTAGGACCTGTTAGGAACTGGTAGGACTTTGTTAGGAACTGGTAGGACTTTGTTAGGAACTGGTAGGAACTTTTAGGAACAGAGTTAGCAGGCCGGTCGCCGCAGTGTACGGCCACGACTACGCTGTCGAAAGCGTGCATGTCATTTCATTTGGTGCCTTGCAGCGTCACTGCCCGAGGACAGTGCAGGTCAGCAAGAACTCAACGCTCCACGAAAAAAGAGGGTCATTCGCCCGAACAGGGACTTGAACCCTGGACCCTCAGATTAAAAGTCTGATGCTCTACCGACTGAGCTACCCGGGCTCTTTCCCGAAATGCGTGCGTGTTGCATGGAAACGCAAGGCAAAATGAATCGTCTTGGCTGGAAACAAAATACGATTCTCTCAAGCATCGCTTTCCCTTCTTTGACGATTAAGAACGGTCGTCCAAACGTCTGGCGTGTCAAAATATATTTGCGAATTAGTGGGAATGCAGCCTATTAGAATGATAATAATAATCAAAGGACAATAATGCTAGGAAAAAGAACAAAAACTCACCGCTTCGTGTTTGGAAAGCATCTTTACATGCTTTAATGCTGTGGACTTGCGGCGCTCTTATCGTTATTGTAAACTTGCTTCAAAGGTGCAGTTGTTTGGAGCAAATAGCAAGTCCACTGCACTCTAGGTAGCAGCCAGCGAGTGTACTGACACCTAGCGACTAGAAAATATACCAGCACCATATTCGCTCTGAAGCAAGTTTCTTCCAAACTAAATGGGAGCGTTTTGTTTTCAGTCTTTTCTCTAAGGGTTCAAACCTAAGAGCTCGTGCTCTCAAAGAAGGTCCCAGTGGCAATTCACTCAATCATCCAGAGCACGTCAAGGACGCACCGTGCAACAAACAAATAAAAAAGTGTCCTGAAGGACGGGGTGAAGAGAGGTGGTAACGTGGAGCTCAATTTCAAAGGAACCCAGCAAAACTTGCCGTAACCCGGATCCGAACTGGGGTTGCTGCGGCCACAATGCAGAGTAATAACCACTATATGATCACGGCGAGCTACCTGTATCCCCAATGTGTTACAGAGTACAAAAGGGCCCTTGTCATCTTTAGCTTGCAGGCAAATCTGCTTCTTACCAACATAACTCTTTTCAAGGGTAATATTGTCATAAAGAATGTTTTCTTTTTATAAAGTTTGGCAAGGCCCCCAGAAGGTTACAACCTAAAGCAGGAGGATGCTGTCAAACGTAGTCGGCAGGATTCGAACCTGCGCGGGGAGACCCCAATGGATTTCTAGTCCATCGCCTTAACCACTCGGCCACGACTACACTGTCGAAAGGGGTATGTCATTTTACTTGGTGCCTTGCAGCGTCACTGCCCGAGGCCAGCGTAGGTCAGCAAGAACTCAACGCTCCACGAAAAAAGAGGGTCGATCGCCCCAAACAGGGACTTGAACCCTGGACCCTCAGATTAAGAGTCTAATGCTCTACCGACTGAGCTACCTGGGCTCTTTCCAGAAATGCGTGCGTGTTGCGTGGAAACGCAAGGCAAAATGAATCGTCTTGGCTGGAAAAAAAATACGATTCCCTCAAGCATCGCTTTCCCTTCTTTGACGATTAAGAACGGTCGTCCAAACGTCTGCCGTGTCAAAATATATTTGCGAATTATTGGGAATGCAGCCTATTAGAATGATAATAATAATCAAAGGACAATAATGCTAGGAAAAAGAACAAAAACTCACCGCTTCGTGTTTGGAAAGCATCTTTACATGCTTTAATGCTGTGGACTTGCGGCGCTCTTATCGTTATTGTAAACTTGCTTCAAAGGCGCAGTTGTTTAGAGAAAATAGCAAGTCCACTGCACTCTAGGTAGCAGCCAGCGAGTGTACTGACACCTAGCGACTAGAAAATATACCAGCACCATATTCTCTCTGAAGCAAGTTTCTTCCAAACTAAATGGGAGCGTTTCGTTTTCAGTCTTTTCTCTAAGGGTTCAAACCTGAGAGCTCGTGCTCTCAAAGAAGGTCCCAGTGGCAATTCACTCAAACATCCAGAGCACGTCAAGGACGCACTGTGCAACAAACAAATAAAAAAGTGTCCTGAAGGACGGGGTGAAGAGAGGTGGTAATGTGGAGCTCAATTTCAAAGGAACCCAGCAAACTTGCCGAGACCCGGATTCGAACCGGGGTTGCTGCGGCCACAACGCAGAGTAGTAACCACTATACGATCACGGCGAGCTACTGGTATCCCCAATGTGTCACAGAGTACAAAAGGGCCCTTGTCATCTTTAGCTTGCAGGCAAAACTGCTTATTACCAACATAACTCTTTTCAAGGATAATGTTGTCACAAAGACTGTTTTCTTTTTATAAAGTTTTGCAAGGCCTCCAGAAGGTTGCAATCTAAAGCAGGAGGATGCTGTCAAACGTAGTCAGCAGGATTCGGACCTGCGCGGGGAGACCCCAATGGATTTCTAGTCCATCGCCTTAACCACTCGGCCACGACTACAAGCTGTCGAAAGCGTGCATGTCATTTCATTTGGTGCCTTGCAGCGTCACTGCCCGAGGACAGTGCAGGTCAGCAAGAACTCAACGCTCCACGAAAAAAGAGGGTCATTCGCCCGAACAGGGACTTGAACCCTGGACCCTCAGATTAAAAGTCTGATGCTCTACCGACTGAGCTACCCGGGCTCTTTCCCGAAATGCGTGCGTGTTGCATGGAAACGCAAGGCAAAATGAATCGTCTTGGCTGGAAAAAAAATACGATTCTCTCAAGCATCGCTTTCTCTTCTTTGACGATTAAGAACGGTCGTCCAAACGTCTGCCGTGTCAAAATATATTTGCGAATTAGTGGGAATGCAGCCTATTAGAATGATAATAATAATCAAAGGACAATAATGCTAGGAAAAAGAACAAAAACTCACCGCTTCGTGTTTGGACAGCATCTTTACATGCTTTAATGCTGTGGACTTGCCACGCTCTTATCGTTATTGTAAACTTGCTTCAAAGGCGCAGTTGTTTGGAGCAAATAGCAAGTCCACTGCACTCTAGGTAGCAGCCAGCGAGTGTACTGACACCTGATGACTAGAAAATATACCAGCACCATATTCTCTCTGAAGCAAGTTTCTTCCAAACTAAATGGGAGCGTTTCGTTTTCAGTCTTTTCTCTAAGGGTTCAAACCTGAGAGCTCGTGCTCTCAAAGAAGGTCCCAGTGGCAATTCACTCAAACATCCAGAGCACGTCAAGGACGCACCCTGCAACAAACAAATAGAAAAGTGTCCTGAAGGACGGGGTGAAGAGAGGTGGTAACGTGGAGCTCAATTTCAAAGGAACCCAGCTAACTTGCCGAGACCCGGATTCGAACCGGGGTTGCTGCGGCCACAACGCAGAGTACTAACCACTATACGATCACGGCGAGCTACTGGTATCCCCAATGTGTCACAGAGTACAAAAGGGCCCTTGTCATCTTTAGTTTGCAGGCAAAACTGCTTCTTACCAACATAACTCTTTTCAAGGGTAATATTGTCACAAAGACTGTTTTCTTTTTATAAAGTTTGGCAGGGCCTCCAGAAGGTTGCAACCTAAAGCAGGAGGATGCGGTCAAACGTAGTCGGCAGGATTCGGACCTGCGCGGGGAGACCCCAATGGATTTCTAGTCCATCGCCTTAACCACTCGGCCACGACTACGCTGTCGAAAGGGGGCATGTCCTTTTACTTGGTGCCTTGCAGCGTCACTGCCCGAGGCCAGTGCAGGTCAGCAAGAACTCAACGCTCCACGAAAAAAGAGGGTCGATCGCCCGAACAGGGACTTGAACCCTGGACCCTCAGATTAGAAAGTCTGATGCTCTACCGACTGAGCTACCCGGGCTCTTTCCCGAAACGAGTGCGTGTTGCGTGGAAACGCAAGGCAAAATGAATCGTCTTGCCTGGAAAAAAAATACGATTCTCCCAAGCATCTCTTTCCCTTCTTTGACGATTAAGAACGGTCGTCCAAACGTCTGCCGTGTCAAAATATATTTGCGAATTAGTGGGAATGCAGCCTATTAGAATGATAATAATAATCAAAGGACAATAATGCTAGGAAAAAGAACAAAAACACACCACTTCATGTTTGGAAAGCATCTTTACATGCTTTAATGCTGTGGACTTGCGGCGCTCTTATCGTTATTGTAAACTTGCTTCAAAGGCGCAGTTGTTTGGAGCAAATAGCAAGTCCACTGCACTCTAGGTAGCAGCCAGCGAGTGTACTGACACCTGATGACTAGAAAATATAACAGCACCATATTCTCTCTGAAGCAAGTTTCTTCCAAACTAAATGGGAGCGTTTCGTTTTCAGTCTTTTCTCTAAGGGTTCAAACCTGAGAGCTCGTGCTCTCAAAGAAGGTCCCAGTGGCAATTCACTCAAACATCCAGAGCACGTCAAGGACGCACCGTGCAACAAACAAATAAAAGAGTGTCCTGAAGGACGGGCAGAAGAGAGGTGGTAATGTGGAGCTCAATTTCAAAGGAACCCAGCAAACTTGCCGTGACCCGGATTCCAACAGGGGTTGCTGCGGCCACAACGCAGAGTACTAACCACTATACGATCACGGCGAGCTACTGGTATCCCCAATGTGTCACAGAGTACAAAAGGGCCCTTGTCATCTTTAGCTTGCAGGCAAAACTGCTTCTTACCAACATAACTCTTTTCAAGGGTAATATTGTCACAAAGACTGTTTTCTTTTTATAAAGTTTGGCAAGGCCTCCAGAAGGTTGCAACCTAAAGCAGGAGGATGCGGTCAAACGTAGTCGGCAGGATTAGGACCTGCGCGGGGAGACCCCAATGGATTTCTAGTCCATCGCCTTAACCACTCGGCCACGACTACACTGTCGAAAGGGGGCATGTCCTTTTACTTGGTGCCTTGCAGCGTCACTGCCCGAGGCCAGTGCAGGTCAGCAAGAACTCAACGCTCCACGAAAAAAGAGGGTCGATCGCCCGAACAGGGACTTGAACCTGGACCCTCAAATTAAAAGTCTGATGCTCTACCGACTGAGCTACCCGGGCTCTTTCCAGAAACGCGTGCGTGTTGCGTGGAAACGCAAGGCAAAACGAATCGTCTTGCCTGGAAAAAAAATACGACTCTCCCAAGCATCTCTTTCCCTTCTTTGACGATTAAGAACGGTCGTCCAAACGTCTGCCGTGTCAAAATATATTTGCGAATTAGTGGGAATGCAGCCTATTAGAATGATAATAA
Organism: Meda fulgida; assembly: GCA_030578275.1. Classification (NCBI taxonomy): domain Eukaryota; kingdom Metazoa; phylum Chordata; class Actinopteri; order Cypriniformes; family Leuciscidae; genus Meda; species Meda fulgida. The sequence continues at coordinate 477,998 of CM060630.1, read as the reverse complement.
TAATCAAAGGACAATAATGCTAGGAAAAAGAACAAAAACACACCGCTTCGTGTTTGGAAAGCAACTTTACATGCTTTAATGCTGTGGACTTGCGGCGCTCTTATCGTTATTGTAAACTTGCTTCAAAGGCGCAGTTTTTTGGAGCAAATAGCAAGTCCACTGCACTCTAGGTAGCAGCCAGCGAGTGTACTGACACCTAGCGACTAGAAAATATACCAGCACCATATTCTCTCTGAAGCAAGTTTCTTCCAAACTAAATGGGAGCGTTTTGTTTTCAGTCTTTTCTCTAAGGGTTCAAACCTGAGAGCTCGTGCTCTCAAAGAAGGTCCCAGTGGCAATTCACTCAAACATCCAGAGCACGTCAAGGACGCACCGCGCAACAAAAAAAATAAAAAAAGTGTCCTGAAGGACGGGGTGAGGAGAGGTGGTAACGTGGAGCTCAATTTCAAAGGAACCCAGAAAACCTTGCCGTGACCCAGATTTGAACCGGCGTTGCTGCGGCCACAACGCAGAGTACTAACCACTATACGATCACGGCGAGCTACCGACCACCCCAATGTGTCACAGAGTAGAAAAGGGCCCTTGTCATCTTTAGCTTGCAGGCAAAACTGCTTCTTACCAGCATAACTCTTTTCAAGGGTAATGTTGTCACAAAGACTGTTTTCTTTTTATAAAGTTTTGCAAGGCCTCCAGAAGGTTGCAATCTAAAGCAGGAGGATGCTGTCAAACGTAGTCGGCAGGATTCGGACCTGCGCGGGGAGACCCCAATGGATTTCTAGTCCATCGCCTTAACCACTCGGCCACGACTACAAGCTGTCGAAAGCGGGCATGTCATTTCACTTTCTGCCTTGCAGCGTCACTGCCCGAGGCCAGTGCAGGTCAGCAAGAACTCAACGCTCCACGAAAAAAGATGGTCGATCGCCCGAACAGGGACTTGAACCCTGGACCCTCAGATTAAAAGTCTGATGCTCTACCGACTGAGCTATCCGGGCTCTTTTCTGAGACGCGTGCGTGTTGCGTCGAAACGTAAGGCAAAATGAATCGTCTTGGCTGGAAAAAACACGATTCTCCCAAGCATCGCTTTCTCTTCTTCGACGATTAAGAACGGTCGTCCAAACGTCTGCCGTGTCAAAATAAATTTGCGAATTAGTGGGAATGCAGCCTATTAGAATGATAATAATAATCAAAGGACAATAATGCTAGGAAAAAGAACAAAAACTCACCGCTTCGTGTTTGGAAAGCATCTTTACATGCTTTTATGCTGTGGACTTGCGGCGCTCTTATCGTTATTGTAAACTTGCTTCAAAGGCGCAGTTGTTTGGAGCAAATAGCAAGTCCACTGCACTCTAGGTAGCAGCCAGCGAGTGTACTGACACCTGATGACTAGAAAATATACCAGCACCATATTCTCTCTGAAGCAAGTTTCTTCCAAACTAAATGGGAGCGTTTCGTTTTCAGTCTTTTCTCTAAGGGTTCAAACCTGAGAGCTCGTGCTCTCAAAGAAGGTCCCAGTGGCAATTCACTCAAACATCCAGAGCACGTCAAGGACGCACCGTGCAACAAACAAATAAAAAAGTGTCCTGAAGGACGGGGTGAGGAGAGGTGGTAACGTGGAGCTCAATTTCAAAGGAACCCAGAAAAACTTGCCGTGACCCGGATTCGCTGCGGCCACAATGCAGAGTACTAACCACTATACGATCACGGCGAGCTACCGGTCTCCCCAATGTGTCACAGAGTACAAAAGGGCCCTTGTCATCTTTAGCTTACAGGCAAAACTGCTTCTTACCAACATAACTCTTTTCAAGGGTAATATTGTCACAAAGACTGTTTTCTTTTTATAAAGTTTGGCAAGGCCTCCAAAAGGTTGCAACCTAAAGCAGGAGGATGCTGTCAAACGTAGTCGGCAGGATTCGGACCTGCGCGGGGAGACCCCAATGGATTTCTAGTCCATCGCCTTAACCACTCGGCCACGACTACAAGCTGTCGAAAGAGGGCATGTCATTTCACTTGGTGCCTTGCAGCGTCACTGCCCGAGGCCAGTGCAGGTCAGCAAGAACTCAACGCTCCACGAAAAAAGAGGGTCGATCGCCCGAACAGGGACTTGAACCCTGGACCCTCAGATTAAAAGTCTGATGCTCTACCGACTGAGCTATCCGGGCTCTTTTCTGAAACGCGTGCGTGTTGCGTGGAAACGCAAGGCAAAATGAATCGTCTTGGCTGGAAAAAACACGATTCTCCCAAGCATCGCTTTCCCTTCTTCGACGATTAAGAACGGTCGTCCAAACGTCTGCCGTGTCAAAATATATTTGCGAATTAGTGGGAATGCAGCCTATTAGAATGATAATAATAATCAAAGGACAATAATGCTAGGAAAAAGAACAAAAACTCACCGCTTCGTGTTTGGAAAGCATCTTTACATGCTTTAATGCTGTGGACTTGCGGCGCTCTTATCGTTATTGTAAACTTGCTTCAAAGGCGCAGTTGTTTGGAGCAAATAGCAAGTCCACTGCACTCTAGGTAGCAGCCAGCGAGTGTACTGACACCTGATGACTAGAAAATATACCAGCACCATATTCTCTCTGAAGCAAGTTTCTTCCAAACTAAATGGGAGCGTTTCGTTTTCAGTCTTTTCTCTAAGGGTTCAAACCTGAGAGCTCGTGCTCTCAAAGAAGGTCCCAGTGGCAATTCACTCAAACATCCAGAGCACGTCAAGGACGCACCGTGCAACAAACAAATAAAAAAGTGTCCTGAAGGACGGGGTGAGGAGAGGTGGTAACGTGGAGCTCAATTTCAAAGGAACCCAGAAAACTTGCCGTGACCCGGATTCGAACCGGGGTTGCTGCGGCCACAACGCAGAGTACTAACCACTATACGATCACGGCGAGCTACCTGGTCTCCCCAATGTGTCACAGAGTACAAAAGGGCCCTTGTCATCTTTAGCTTGCAGGCAAAACTGCTTCTTACCAACATAACTCTTTTCAAGGGTAATATTGTCACAAAGACTGTTTTCTTTTTATAAAGTTTGGCAAGGCCTCCAGAAGGTTGCAACCTAAAGCAGGAGGATGCTGTCAAACGTAGTCGGCAGGATTCGGACCTGCGCGGGGAGACCCCAATGGATTTCTAGTCCATCGCCTTAACCACTCGGCCACGACTACGCTGTCGAAAGGGGGCATGTCCTTTTACTTGGTGCCTTGCAGCGTCACTGCCCGAGGCCAGTGCAGGTCAGCAAGAACTCAACGCTCCACGAAAAAAGAGGGTCGATCGCCCGAACAGGGACTTGAACCCTGGACCCTCAGATTAAAAGTCTGATGCTCTACCGACTGAGCTATCCGGGCTCTTTTCTGAGACGCGTGCGTGTTGCGTGGAAACGCAAGGCAAAATGAATCGTCTTGGCTGGAAAAAACACGATTCTCCCAAGCATCGCTTTCCCTTCTTCGACGATTAAGAACGGTCGTCCAAACGTCTGCCGTGTCAAAATATATTTGCGAATTAGTGGGAATGCAGCCTATTAGAATGATAATAATAATCAAAGGACAATAATGCTAGGAAAAAGAACAAAAACTCACCGCTTCGTGTTTGGAAAGCATCTTTACATGCTTTAATGCTGTGGACTTGCGGCGCTCTTATCGTTATTGTAAACTTGCTTCAAAGGCGCAGTTGTTTGGAGCAAATAGCAAGTCCACTGCACTCTAGGTAGCAGCCAGCGAGTGTACTGACACCTAGCGACTAGAAAATATACCAGCACCATATTCTCTCTGAAGCAAGTTTCTTCCAAACTAAATGGGAGCGTTTTGTTTTCAGTCTTTTCTCTAAGGGTTCAAACCTGAGAGCTCGTGCTCTCAAAGAAGGTCCCAGTGGCAATTCACTCAAACATCCAGAGCACGTCAAGGACGCACCGCGCAACAAAAAAATAAAAAAGTGTCCTGAAGGACGGGGTGAGGAGAGGTGGTAACGTGGAGCTCAATTTCAAAGGAACCCAGAAAAACTTGCCGTGACCCGGATTCGACCGGTTGCTGCGGCCACAACGCAGAGTACTAACCACTATACGATCACGGCGAGCTACCGGTCTCCCCAATGTGTCACAGAGTACAAAAGGGCCCTTGTCATCTTTAGCTTGCAGGCAAAACTGCTTCTTACCAACATAACTCTTTTCAAGGGTAATGTTGTCACAAAGACTGTTTTCTTTTTATAAAGTTTTGCAAGGCCTCCAGAAGGTTGCAATCTAAAGCAGGAGGATGCTGTCAAACGTAGTCGGCAGGATTCGGACCTGCGCGGGGAGACCCCAATGGATTTCTAGTCCATCGCCTTAACCACTCGGCCACGACTACAAGCTGTCGAAAGCGGGCATGTCATTTCACTTTGGTGCCTTGCAGCGTCACTGCCCGAGGCCAGTGCAGGTCAGCAAGAACTCAACGCTCCACGAAAAAAGAGGGTCGATCGCCCGAACAGGGACTTGAACCCTGGACCCTCAGATTAAAAGTCTGATGCTCTACCGACTGAGCTATCCGGGCTCTTTTCTGAGACGCGTGCGTGTTGCGTGGAAACGCAAGGCAAAATGAATCGTCTTGGCTGGAAAAAACACGATTCTCCCAAGCATCGCTTTCCCTTCTTCGACGATTAAGAACGGTCGTCCAAACGTCTGCCGTGTCAAAATATATTTGCGAATTAGTGGGAATGCAGCCTATTAGAATGATAATAATAATCAAAGGACAATAATGCTAGGAAAAAGAACAAAAACTCACCGCTTCGTGTTTGGAAAGCATCTTTACATGCTTTTATGCTGTGGACTTGCGGCGCTCTTATCGTTATTGTAAACTTGCTTCAAAGGCGCAGTTGTTTGGAGCAAATAGCAAGTCCACTGCACTCTAGGTAGCAGCCAGCGAGTGTACTGACACCTAGCGACTAGAAAATATACCAGCACCATATTCTCTCTGAAGCAAGTTTCTTCCAAACTAAATGGGAGCGTTTTGTTTTCAGTCTTTTCTCTAAGGGTTCAAACCTGAGAGCTCGTGCTCTCAAAGAAGGTCCCAGTGGCAATTCACTCAAACATCCAGAGCACGTCAAGGACGCACCGTGCAACAAACAAATAAAAAAGTGTCCTGAAGGACGGGGTGAGGAGAGGTGGTAACGTGGAGCTCAATTTCAAAGGAACCCAGAAAAACTTGCCGTGACCCGGATTCGCTGCGGCCACAACGCAGAGTACTAACCACTATACGATCACGGCGAGCTACCGGTCTCCCCAATGTGTCACAGAGTACAAAAGGGCCCTTGTCATCTTTAGCTTGCAGGCAAAACTGCTTCTTACCAACATAACTCTTTTCAAGGGTAATATTGTCACAAAGACTGTTTTCTTTTTATAAAGTTTGGCAAGGCCTCCAGAAGGTTGCAACCTAAAGCAGGAGGATGCTGTCAAACGTAGTCGGCAGGATTCGGACCTGCGCGGGGAGACCCCAATGGATTTCTAGTCCATCGCCTTAACCACTCGGCCACGACTACAAGCTGTCGAAAGAGGGCATGTCATTTCACTTGGTGCCTTGCAGCGTCACTGCCCGAGGCCAGTGCAGGTCAGCAAGAACTCAACGCTCCACGAAAAAAGAGGGTCGATCGCCCGAACAGGGACTTGAACCCTGGACCCTCAGATTAAAAGTCTGATGCTCTACCGACTGAGCTATCCGGGCTCTTTTCTGAAACGCGTGCGTGTTGCGTGGAAACGCAAGGCAAAATGAATCGTCTTGGCTGGAAAAAACACGATTCTCCCAAGCATCGCTTTCCCTTCTTCGACGATTAAGAACGGTCGTCCAAACGTCTGCCGTGTCAAAATATATTTGCGAATTAGTGGGAATGCAGCCTATTAGAATGATAATAATAATCAAAGGACAATAATGCTAGGAAAAAGAACAAAAACTCACCGCTTCGTGTTTGGAAAGCATCTTTACATGCTTTAATGCTGTGGACTTGCGGCGCTCTTATCGTTATTGTAAACTTGCTTCAAAGGCGCAGTTGTTTGGAGCAAATAGCAAGTCCACTGCACTCTAGGTAGCAGCCAGCGAGTGTACTGACACCTGATGACTAGAAAATATACCAGCACCATATTCTCTCTGAAGCAAGTTTCTTCCAAACTAAATGGGAGCGTTTCGTTTTCAGTCTTTTCTCTAAGGGTTCAAACCTGAGAGCTCGTGCTCTCAAAGAAGGTCCCAGTGGCAATTCACTCAAACATCCAGAGCACGTCAAGGACGCACCGTGCAACAAACAAATAAAAAAGTGTCCTGAAGGACGGGGTGAGGAGAGGTGGTAACGTGGAGCTCAATTTCAAAGGAACCCAGAAAAACTTGCCGTGACCCGGATTCGCTGCGGCCACAACGCAGAGTACTAACCACTATACGATCACGGCGAGCTACCGGTCTCCCCAATGTGTCACAGAGTACAAAAGGGCCCTTGTCATCTTTAGCTTACAGGCAAAACTGCTTCTTACCAACATAACTCTTTTCAAGGGTAATATTGTCACAAAGACTGTTTTCTTTTTATAAAGTTTGGCAAGGCCTCCAAAAGGTTGCAACCTAAAGCAGGAGGATGCTGTCAAACGTAGTCGGCAGGATTCGGACCTGCGCGGGGAGACCCCAATGGATTTCTAGTCCATCGCCTTAACCACTCGGCCACGACTACAAGCTGTCGAAAGAGGGCATGTCATTTCACTTGGTGCCTTGCAGCGTCACTGCCCGAGGCCAGTGCAGGTCAGCAAGAACTCAACGCTCCACGAAAAAAGAGGGTCGATCGCCCGAACAGGGACTTGAACCCTGGACCCTCAGATTAAAAGTCTGATGCTCTACCGACTGAGCTATCCGGGCTCTTTCCTGAAACGCGTGCGTGTTGCGTGGAAACGCAAGGCAAAATGAATCGTCTTGGCTGGAAAAAAACACGATTCTCCCAAGCATCGCTTTCCCTTCTTCGACGATTAAGAACGGTCGTCCAAACGTCTGCCGTGTCAAAATATATTTGCGAATTAGTGGGAATGCAGCCTATTAGAATGATAATAATAATCAAAGGACAATAATGCTAGGAAAAAGAACAAAAACTCACCGCTTCGTGTTTGGAAAGCATCTTTACATGCTTTAATGCTGTGGACTTGCGGCGCTCTTATCGTTATTGTAAACTTGCTTCAAAGGCGCAGTTGTTTGGAGCAAATAGCAAGTCCACTGCACTCTAGGTAGCAGCCAGCGAGTGTACTGACACCTGATGACTAGAAAATATACCAGCACCATATTCTCTCTGAAGCAAGTTTCTTCCAAACTAAATGGGAGCGTTTCGTTTTCAGTCTTTTCTCTAAGGGTTCAAACCTGAGAGCTCGTGCTCTCAAAGAAGGTCCCAGTGGCAATTCACTCAAACATCCAGAGCACGTCAAGGACGCACCGTGCAACAAACAAATAAAAAAGTGTCCTGAAGGACGGGGTGAGGAGAGGTGGTAACGTGGAGCTCAATTTCAAAGGAACCCAGAAAAACTTGCCGTGACCCGGATTCGAACCGGGGTTGCTGCGGCCACAACGCAGAGTACTAACCACTATACGATCACGGCGAGCTACCGGTCTCCCCAATGTGTCACAGAGTACAAAAGGGCCCTTGTCATCTTTAGCTTGCAGGCAAAACTGCTTCTTACCAACATAACTCTTTTCAAGGGTAATATTGTCACAAAGACTGTTTTCTTTTTATAAAGTTTGGCAAGGCCTCCAGAAGGTTGCAACCTAAAGCAGGAGGATGCGGTCAAACGTAGTCGGCAGGATTCGGACCTGCGCGGGGAGACCCCAATGGATTTCTAGTCCATCGCCTTAACCACTCGGCCACGACTACAGCTGTCGAAAGGGGGCATGTCATTTCACTTGGTGCCTTGCAGCGTCACTGCCCGAGGCCAGTGCAGGTCAGCAAGAACTCAACGCTCCACGAAAAAAGAGGGTCGATCGCCCGAACAGGGACTTGAACCCTGGACCCTCAGATTAAAAGTCTGATGCTCTACCGACTGAGCTATCCGGGCTCTTTTCTGAGACGCGTGCGTGTTGCGTGGAAACGCAAGGCAAAATGAATCGTCTTGGCTGGAAAAAACACGATTCTCCCAAGCATCGCTTTCCCTTCTTCGACGATTAAGAACGGTCGTCCAAACGTCTGCCGTGTCAAAATATATTTGCGAATTAGTGGGAATGCAGCCTATTAGAATGATAATAATAATCAAAGGACAATAATGCTAGGAAAAAGAACAAAAACTCACCGCTTCGTGTTTGGAAAGCATCTTTACATGCTTTAATGCTGTGGACTTGCGGCGCTCTTATCGTTATTGTAAACTTGCTTCAAAGGCGCAGTTGTTTGGAGCAAATAGCAAGTCCACTGCACTCTAGGTAGCAGCCAGCGAGTGTACTGACACCTAGCGACTAGAAAATATACCAGCACCATATTCTCTCTGAAGCAAGTTTCTTCCAAACTAAATGGGAGCGTTTCGTTTTCAGTCTTTTCTCTAAGGGTTCAAACCTGAGAGCTCGTGCTCTCAAAGAAGGTCCCAGTGGCAATTCACTCAAACATCCAGAGCACGTCAAGGACGCACCGTGCAACAAACAAATAAAAAAGTGTCCTGAAGGACGGGGTGAGGAGAGGTGGTAACGTGGAGCTCAATTTCAAAGGAACCCAGAAAAACTTGCCGTGACCCGGATTCGAACCGGGGTTGCTGCGGCCACAACGCAGAGTACTAACCACTATACGATCACGGCGAGCTACCGGTCTCCCCAATGTGTCACAGAGTACAAAAGGGCCCTTGTCATCTTTAGCTTGCAGGCAAAACTGCTTCTTACCAACATAACTCTTTTCAAGGGTAATATTGTCACAAAGACTGTTTTCTTTTTATAAAGTTTGGCAAGGCCTCCAGAAGGTTGCAACCTAAAGCAGGAGGATGCTGTCAAACGTAGTCGGCAGGATTCGGACCTGCGCGGGGAGACCCCAATGGATTTCTAGTCCATCGCCTTAACCACTCGGCCACGACTACAAGCTGTCGAAAGCGGGCATGTCATTTCACTTGGTGCCTTGCAGCGTCACTGCCCGAGGCCAGTGCAGGTCAGCAAGAACTCAACGCTCCACGAAAAAAGAGGGTCGATCGCCCGAACAGGGACTTGAACCCTGGACCCTCAGATTAAAAGTCTGATGCTCTACCGACTGAGCTATCCGGGCTCTTTTCTGAAACGCGTGCGTGTTGCGTGGAAACGCAAGGCAAAATGAATCGTCTTGGCTGGAAAAAAACACGATTCTCCCAAGCATCGCTTTCCCTTCTTCGACGATTAAGAACGGTCGTCCAAACGTCTGCCGTGTCAAAATATATTTGCGAATTAGTGGGAATGCAGCCTATTAGAATGATAATAATAATCAAAGGACAATAATGCTAGGAAAAAGAACAAAAACTCACCGCTTCGTGTTTGGAAAGCATCTTTACATGCTTTAATGCTGTGGACTTGCGGCGCTCTTATCGTTATTGTAAACTTGCTTCAAAGGCGCAGTTGTTTGGAGCAAATAGCAAGTCCACTGCACTCTAGGTAGCAGCCAGCGAGTGTACTGACACCTGATGACTAGAAAATATACCAGCACCATATTCTCTCTGAAGCAAGTTTCTTCCAAACTAAATGGGAGCGTTTCGTTTTCAGTCTTTTCTCTAAGGGTTCAAACCTGAGAGCTCGTGCTCTCAAAGAAGGTCCCAGTGGCAATTCACTCAAACATCCAGAGCACGTCAAGGACGCACCGTGCAACAAACAAATAAAAAAGTGTCCTGAAGGACGGGGTGAAGAGAGGTGGTAATGTGGAGCTCAATTTCAAAGGAACCCAGCAAACTTGCCGTGACCCGGATTCGAACCGGGGTTGCTGCGGCCACAACGCAGAGTACTAACCACTATACGATCACGGCGAGCTACTGGTATCCCCAATGTGTCACAGAGTACAAAAGGGCCCTTGTCATCTTTAGCTTGCAGGCAAAACTGCTTCTTACCAACATAACTCTTTTCAAGGGTAATATTGTCACAAAGACTGTTTTCTTTTTATAAAGTTTGGCAAGGCCTCCAGAAGGTTGCAACCTAAAGCAGGAGGATGCTGTCAAACGTAGTCGGCAGGATTCGGACCTGCGCGGGGAGACCCCAATGGATTTCTAGTCCATCGCCTTAACCACTCGGCCACGACTACAGCTGTCGAAAGCGGGCATGTCATTTTACTTGGTGCCTTGCAGCGTCACTGCCCGAGGCCAGTGCAGGTCAGCAAGAACTCAACGCTCCACGAAAAAAGAGGGTCGATCGCCCGAACAGGGACTTGAACCCTGGACCCTCAGATTAAAAGTCTGATGCTCTACCGACTGAGCTATCCGGGCTCTTTTCCTGAGACGCGTGCGTGTTGCGTGGAAACGCAAGGCAAAATGAATCGTCTTGGCTGGAAAAAAACACGATTCTCCCAAGCATCGCTTTCCCTTCTTCGACGATTAAGAACGGTC